>OX344722.1:17291332-17891332 GCA_947034835.1 Ballota nigra
CAACAAGTAAGCAAAAGCGGATTGATAGGCATGAAAGATGCAATAGCGAATCAGATCAAAATCTTCCCAAGGAGCATCTCAAGGCACCAAATAACCAAACACACTCAAAGATAAGGGGTGCTCCGGTGCCATGTAACAAGAAACATAAAAAACTCCACCCCCCAAACTTCGAACTTGCTAAGAGGTCTAAGTTTGGGGTTGTGGGTTACCTCAACCAAACAATTTAGTTTCTCTCAACAATGCAGCACACTCTTGCTTGAGTTCCTCCCTTTTAGATAACTCCATGATTCCTCTACTCTCTCGAGACAAGCCTACAAAATAAAACTCTCAAGTACGAGGTTAAAACTTACGATTCAACAACACCCTAATAACATAAAACTCAAATAACTAAAAACACTCAAAAGCAAATAAAAATGGGTTGCCTCCCATTCATCACTATTTTTAAGGTCCTCATGCCGGACCGAGCTCAAAGGAGCTTATGGGACATCATACTCTAATTTACCTCCCTTACTCTCATAAGAGTGGTGGTTGCATTCATTTCCTTGATGCCCTTCCATCATGAACTCCTTTGTTTCCTTCTCATCCCCAAGTGTTATGGGTCTCAACTCCTTCTCACCTTTATCTGGAGGAGTCTTACTAAGCAATTTCTTGCGCTTGGACTTTTTCTTCTTAGCTCCTCTTTTCCCTTCCAACTGGATCACGTCCACACTTTCCATCTCTCCATCCCTCAACTTCTTCACTTTATCCCTATCAACATAATCAAGATCATAATGCTCATGGGTTAACTCATCAAGTGAAGGATTATCAAAATCATGCGTAAAAGAAAGATTAGGGATAGGAGGTGTGTCTTCAACACAAGGATCAATGGCATCCATGAAATAACAGCTCTCATCCTCCTTCGGGTGCTTCATGGCTTCATATAGGGAAATCTTTATCTCTTGATCGTCAACTTTCAACGTGATCTTCCCATTTCCCACGTCTAGCACCATCCCCGTCGTCGCTAAGAACGGTCTTCCCAAGATCAGGGGCACGCGTTCATCTTCCTCCATCTCTAGGACCACAAAATCGGCTGGAAAAATGTGATCTCCAACTCTCACGAGGACGTCTTCAACCACACCTTGAGGTCGAGTAATAGACCGGTCGGCTAGTTGAAGCGTCATCATTGTCGGCTGAAGTTCAACACCTTCCAACTTCTTGAAAAGCGACAAGGGCATAAGATTAATACTCGCCCCTAAATCACATAGCGCTCCTTTCTTGATCCCGTTCTCAATGTCACATAAGATGGTAAAGCTCCCGGGATCCTTCAGCTTTGGAGGAAGCGCCTTGTGCACTAATGCACTCACCTCGTGGTTCAACTGCACCAACTTCGGCTCATCCACTCGCCGTCTTTTCGCGATCAAGTCCTTCAAAAACTTTGCATAGTTGGGCATCTGTTCCAAAGCATCATAAAAAGGAATGTTAATATGCAATTGTTTAAACACATCAAGGAATTTAGCGAATTTCTCATCAAGCTTCTTTTTCATGAAGCGTTGAGGATATGGGACGGGTATCACAGATTTGGGTACCCCCCATTCATCTCTCTTGGTCTCTTTCACTTTCTCCCTTGCTTCCTTTGCCTTCTTCCACTTAGGAACTCTCTCAACCTTCTCAATGTCTTCCTCTTCAAGCTCTTTGCTCACTTGAGTGCTTTCACTCTCAACCTTCTTCTCAACTCCTGCCTTCTCACTCTCATCTCCATCTTTCTTATGTTTTTTCCCCTCTATCTCAAAATCTCCTTGGAGAGTCTCGGAATCAGCAGGCATCTGGGGACCTTCATAATTGGTCCCACTTCTAAGCTGGATAGCCTTACAATGCTCTTTAGGATTACCCTCAGGCATCGAAGGGTATTTGTCAGGCTCTATATTCAATGACTTTGCAATCTGGCCCATCTGGAACTCTATAGAAGTGAACCTTCAGTTGTTCTCTTGTTGAATTCGATTCAGCTCTACATCTCTCTTCTGGAGGTCTTGATCACGCTGATCAACTTTCGTATGCAGATCTTTCACATCGTACTCCAAATATGATAAATGTTTGCTTCCTTCCTCCACCTTCTGAAGGATAGCTCTCAACATCTCCTCAGTTGAGGAACCGCCTTCTCCACCCAGAGGTTTAGAACCCGGATCAACACATGGAGGAACTGTAATACCCGCCTTCGGGTTAACATATGAAAAATTCTCGTTCTTCCTCCATTGGTTCTGAGGAAGCTGCTGGCCTCCTTGGTACCCTTGTGTGTTCCTCCATTGATTTTGAGGCGGCTGTGGACCTGGAGGTACAAATAGTTGGTCATAAGAAGGTCTTCCTTGAAAATTTCCACCTTGTGGATACCCATTCTGATTGTAATAAGGATCTCTCATATAATTTACTACTTCTTGTTGAATTGTGGGCTTGTCCTCTTGCTCATTCTCTGCTGCATTCCCTCCAACCATATTCTTCCCCAACTCAAGGTTGTTAATCTTTTCCATCATGGCCATCAACAGCCGTCTCGTTCCTTCACCTTCCTCAACCTGATGAACTCTCTGAAAATCTGCGTCCACATTCCAAGCCCCGGCATTCGTGACAATGTTGTCCACGATCTCTCTACACCTCACTATTCCTTGATTCAGGAATGATCCACTAGCACAGGCGTCTAGATGGTCTTGCCCAGCCTTGTTGGCACCACTATAGAAAAATGTCATGGCATCTCCCTCATTGTACCCGTGCTGCGGGCACTCTATCAACATGTTTGAGTATCTCTCCCACGCTTGACGTAGGTCCTCTCCTTGCTTCTAGCGGAAGGAAGAGATCTCAATCCTTGCTTTGATCGTTCTGGATGGAGGGTAGAATCGCTCGAGGAACAGACGCTCGAGCTCGGCCCAAGTGGTAATACCTCCCTGTGGAAGCGTATTATCGTATCACTCTTTAGCTATTCCCGTCAATGAGAATGGGAACAACCTAAGTCTCTTGACATCTTCAGACATGCCATTGTAATTAAAAGTGGAGGCTATCATTAGAAAACTCCTCAGATGAGTATGAGGATTCTCCTTCCCGATCACCCCCTTGAACTGGTTCTCGGTAAGTAGCTTAAGAATTCCCGGGGAAATCGAGAAGTTATTTGCCTCTACTGGAGGTAATGCCACTCCATTATAGTACCGTTGCGGCTGCGCCGCAAACCTTCCTCGAATAGCCATATTCTGATCTGCGTTCTGAGAAATGTGTTGAGGATTAGCAGCTGATACGGGTACTTGTTGGGGTGGTGGTGGTTGATAAGCTGGTGATTGGTTGTAAACAGGAGGTGGAGGATACGGGTATGGGTGATAAGGATAAGGTGGGTATGGGTAAGGTGGATAAGGTAAGTTGTTTTGTGGTAAGTTAGGATATGGGTAAGCAGGGTTGTTCTGAGGATTTTGGACAATGTTATGAGCTGGACTATTTTGATTCTGAGTACCCGGGTTTTGACTCTGGCTTTCTTCTGACGGATCTTGATTCTTACTGGTATTGCCATCAGTGCTGTCAACCCGGTTCAATGTCTGATTGAACTCATTCTCGACATCATCCAACTCATTAGTAATGTCCATTGGTTCTTTCCCTCCGGCAGCGTTCATCCTTCTTAAGAAGGCTCGGTTTCTTCTTGCTATTTTCTCAGGATCTAACGTTAATCTCTCTTCGCTCGTGTTGCCTTGTGAGCGTGTTTTCATATACCTGACACACTAGCAGAAGGATCAAAACGCAACTGCCGAATGAATAAAAATAAAAATAAAATAGAAAATAAAGCACCCACTACTAACTACTAAGCTATCTACATGTCCTATTCAAAAGATATACAACGCCTTCCCCGACAACGGCGCCATTGACTTGATGCGAATATACTAGCTTTCTACTAGTAGCTTCCCTGCAAGAGTACGGGTTCAATGTAGTATGAGTAAGTATAGCGACCAAGTATTATCGAACCCAAGGGAAAGTGTGTATGCGAACAGATCCCTGAAGATCTACACGTCGTAGTTAATATGAGTGAAATATTTTTGGATTTTTGAGAGAATTAATTAAAATAAACTAAACTATCCTACGAATGCAAACAGAAAATTAAACTAAGTATCTAAGGTTTGTATGCAAGTATGTGATGGTGATGCTTACGATAGGAATCCCTACGTATACTAACGAAGCAGATACATAATACAAATAACCGTGACGCGCAAGAAATAACCTAAGTAAAAGAATGCAAGATGAAAGCTCAAGATTCTAAACCCTAATACTTTACTCTAACACTCGACTTCACTAATCCACTAACAAGTTAATAGATTGTGCTTAATTAATGAGACCCTAATTTAACTAATGGTGATGCGGTCATCCTGCATAGATAAACTGGTAGATTAATTAACCCTTTCTAAACCATCTAGTTAAGTCTACTCGTTATTAAAGAATGACAAGGTCGTCCTCTCTCTAACACTTTTCGAACGAAATTCAAAGGCAAAGTTAAGATTAATTTTAAGAATTCATTAATTAAGAGAATTAAAACTAAACGTCACGAATTATCCTAATTACGTACCCACAACCTACTTCTACGAGTTCATCCTACCCCAAGCATGCAAGGGTTTTAGCCGGACATGGTTATAACGATAACAAAAGCAATTGACGAAGTAACGAACATAAACATGGTGATTAGAATGAAGAAATTATTAAACATAAACTAGGGTTTAAAGAAATAGATGCTAGGAACTGAAATTAAATATATAAAACGAAGTCTCAAAGTATTCAAGATCAAAGGTCTAAAGAAACGAAACTAAAAAGTAAAACCGTGATGTGAATTCGTAAAGAAAAACCTCAAAAACGTAAAAGTAAGCTTGCTCGTTCCTTCCCCTCTTTCTCTCTATAAAAACTAAGTCTAAAAGTGATTTGGTATGTGATAATCCGTGGTCGTCTTCCAAAACGTGTTCGGGAGAGTATATATAAGCAACGGGTCGAGTCGGGATCTCATGGGCCAAAATTCCGAGCACGCTCGTGCACTGCTCGTGCACTAGTGCACGAGCAAGTAGAGCTCGAGCGCCTCAAATGAACAGAACCGAAAAAGTGCACGACCACATGCCTGCTCGAGCGCCCTGCACAAGCACTCGTGCACTAGTGCTCGAGCTCTTCTAGCTTGTGCACTCCAATGATACTTTTGCTCCCCCGAACTAATACTTTTCATATTTCTTCGATATCTTCTCAACCTGGCGTCCGTTTGAGTCGATTCAAAGTCCTACGAACTCCTCTTTTCGCCCTCTATTCATCTATGAGCATCAAAGAGACAAATTCATTAGTTTATGAAAATGATACGCAAATGACTCTAAATACTCAACAAAATCAACCAAAACTAGGGCATTTCGAGTGACGAATCATGACAATTTCACGCCTAATCAAGCAGCCATATTTTTTTCGGATGCAATAAATCATACTTGATTTGGATGGAGATTTTGAGGTGGCTTAACTTCCCAACAACAATTCACATTCAAGCGATCCAAAATCTCCTTGCTTTCTGAAATGTGTTAATCGACAAAAGAGGCAAACGTATCGCTTCAAGTTTATGGCTCAGAGTTGTTTGGCTCATTTGGAAATGGAGAAACAAAGTTATTTTTTAGAATGAGGAGTTGTCGGTTTCTAAGGTAGTTGATGAATTCAAAGCTAGATTATGGAGTTGGTTGTATGTAAAGGATCAAGG
Organism: Ballota nigra; assembly: GCA_947034835.1. NCBI lineage: Eukaryota > Viridiplantae > Streptophyta > Magnoliopsida > Lamiales > Lamiaceae > Ballota > Ballota nigra. The sequence continues at coordinate 17,297,043 of OX344722.1, forward strand.
GTGCACTAGATTTTCCTTCGCAAGTTGGTTGTCCAATCCTAGGGTAATTCTTAATCGCTAGAGTGTATTTGTAATTTTTCGGGTATGACTCATACCATCTTCTGTTATAAAATCTTCATATTTACCGAGCCAAAAAAAAAAAAAATCGTCTTTGGGTAACCAATTTTACACAGACTTTTGAAAATTAAAAAAAAAAAAAAACAGGAGAGTTTATATCCATCATGAATTAACATTTATCATTTATATTTATATTTGAACATTGTTTTAAAAAAATTGATAATAAAATCTTTTGGAATGCATCATATTCAAAAGAAAAAAAAAGTGCATTTGTTTTTTCCATTACAAGCTACAAATAAAACTACAATAATCCTGGGCATTGCACGGGTAGTAAAATTAAAAATTCATCTTTCTCTTTCCCTCCCTTTTTCCTCAGCCGCCATGGACGCTATTAAGAGAGTATGTTTTATTATCTATCTATCTAGTACCATTATAATTTATAAAACACACCTCAAGTAGGGAGGCGGCACATTGGTAATTAAATTGAATGTCAATGGTCAATGGACAATGGGGCAATGGCGTCAATTTTTCGAGTTAAGAATTGACAAATTATTGCAACATTTACATAGGGTATTTAGTAAAATACAAATTTTCTGTGTATTTATTAATATTAAAACAATTCACTATGAATAGTATCAAATACAATAAAGTAAAATATGAATAAGATAAATAAAATAACACTAATTGTAACTTTTTATTTCATCCCACCTAATCATATCTCACATACTCCTTATTTTTAAAGTAAGACAAAATATAGAATGAAAATGATTTATACATGAATTATTGAAGATTGTTAGTTATTTTCACTAAAGAGTATTAGTTATTTTCGCTGAAGAGTATTAGTTGTTTTCACTGAAGAGTATTAGTTGTGTACTTGAACTAAACAAAAATTCTTCAGTAATAACGATTAATATTCTCCAGTTAAAATAATTAATACTCTCTCCGTCCCAAACTCGTTTGCTAGGTTATTGTTTGCGCGGATTTTAAGAACATAATTATTTATTAATATTTAAAGTGATAAAGTGGATGCTTTTGGTTATTAGTGTATAGAGAATATATCAATATAATATTAAAAAGTATTGTAATTTTTTTTTGTCAAAAATGAATATAGCAAACAAGTATGGGACGAGCCTTTTTGATAATATAGTAAACAAGTAATGGGATGAAGGGGGTACTTTTTAGTGAAAATAATTAATATCATTAAATAATACTGTTAGAGTAAACGCACCCTAAAGAAATATAGATTGAACTAATGAATAAATGCACGGAATTATTGATAAAAAAAAAAAAAAAATTAATACTATTAGGTGTAACAGCAGAAGCCAGATAACCTTTTCATATTTATTACAGAAAATGAAGGATCGGGAAGAGGTCAATATTGAGCAACTACACTTTTGCTTAAATAAATCGAGTGTAGAATAAGATTAATTAATATTTAATTAAAATCGATGTGGTGTATTCAAATAAATTTCATGCATTTGGACCTTGACGTCACGCATGATGAAACTCACATAAGCGTTGTCGATACTCCCATTATGTATTTTGACCAAGTTTAGAAGCTCAGCTTGCAATCTGGTTGACCAAGATATTACTTGTATAAAGTTGCCCACGTGCGTCCATTATCTTGTACAGTTATGAAATCTTATAGTCGACCTTCAATAATTTATTTTGCAAAGTATTACTCTTCCAATTAAATATTAATAGTTCTGTTTTTCTGGACTGTTATTTTTTATATCATAAACTGAAAATATTATAAGATATTGTGAGATTCATTAATTGTTTGTACTTATATTTTTATAAGCAATCACTTTATTAAAAAATAAATCACACAAATACATCATAATACCCTCAAACTTATGACAAAAAATATCAAACCAAAAAACAGGACCTTTAATATTGGACGAAGAGAATATATGAAAATAGTTCATAAATAATTATCATGAAACAATTTTAAAGTATTAAATATTTAATCAGGAGTATCAATAATCTCATCAGGGGTATCATTAATATGGTCAGTGATATTGTATTGTTGTTAATTTTCATGAACCCAAATTAATGATACTCCTGATGAACTTTTTGATACCCCTGATTAAATATTTAATACTTTAAAATAATTTCATGATAAGTTTATCATGGAATCATTTTCATATAAATTTAATTTTTATTTTATTTTTAAAAAGCATAGTTTGAAATTACAAATATCGTATTGTGGTTGTTTTTTTTTAGAAAAAAAAATCATTTTTGATGTAGAGTACATTGTTTTTTTATTTTCAACATGTATTACTTTTGTCTAGTGATTAATAATAAATTGACTAAAATTTGTGTGACACCGTCTCATAATATAAGGCCAACCAAATATAAAAAAAAAAATTGATAGGATTATAATAAAATGTGAGAATATTTTTAAAGAAAATAGATAATTCATTTTTAACAAAATCGTATGTCCCACTATTAATTTCTCATGCATTTTTTGAACATCAACTAATAATATTATATTCATACATTTTATTCATATTCACTCATTTAAACATATTACACTTTATTTTATTCTCTCTCCATCACATTACCTGTATTATATCTATATTTAATTACACTTTTTAAATGATGTGCTAAAAAACAATGAGAAATTAATATAGGGACGGAAAGAATATATTTTAAGTTAAAAGAAAATTAAGTAATATTGATCTTATACTATGAGACAGTTTCACATAAGACTTACTCGAATAAATTTGTGAAGTTTGATTTGACACATTACTTTGAGATTTTGATTATTTCTCCCTAATTAATTATATTTCATCTGAAAATAGGCTACGAAGAGATTAAATGAACACCATATTGCATTAAAAACATATCCGAATTTGATTAATGGGTTGTAGACTTATATATATATGTAAAAGTAAGTTTGGTATGAGACCGTCTCATGGCATGAGACAATGAAAATGAGTGTAACTAGGGCATTGATTCATTAACAAGTTGGTAGGGGTAAGTGTTAATTTGTGTGGTCTCATATCATGAGACGGTCTCATACAAGTTTTTGCATATATATATATATATATATATATATATATATATATATATATATATTATTTTATATTTAAAGTGTCGATATATAATATTAATTAAATAAACAGATCAATTCTCATGTGCCACTTTTTGTGTTTCCATATTGTATTCCACCTATTGAATCTTTAACACATAGACTCATGATTGTGGTGGTCTTTTAGATATGTTTAAAGATTCTTCATGTCATTCATGCAGAGAATGAAACATAAAGTGAAACACTAAAAATGACATAAATAATTTCATGTATTAAATAAACAGGCCAACTTTCCAGTAACAATGAGCTAATACCTAAAAAAACCACGTACAGTTAATCACATGCAAAAAATTTCATCTCAATTAAAAGTTCGAATTTATAAAAATATATGAAATTAATTCATTTATATTAGTTTTTAATATTTTCTCGTTGGCCGAATTTTCATCTCTCTCTTCTGAAGAGAAGTTTAACGAGTGGATAATACGAGTGGGTTTGCTTTAGATGGAATTTGAACTCAGGACGTGGTCGTAAGCCAAAAATTCTGATATCATAAATTTTTTCATATTATCTAAAAGTTTCATTTTTATGGTGAGATATATGGAATTAATCCACTTATATTAATTCTCTAACAATGACCCTATATAATTATAAAATTTGATAACATTGTCTTTTTTTGCTAAATATGTTCGTTAATTAATTCATAACTTATTCTAATTTCGTAATTACTGAGTCGATCTCTTGTTCACTAATTATATAGTGTAATTGGATACATGAATCAAACATACTGTCAGATTATATACTAAAATGTGCAGACAAGTATAGTTGAAATATGCATACTCAATTTTATTGAAATGTGTTAATGAAATGAAATAACTCAAGTGGTTAGAACTTCACTCATTTATTTATTTTAATCAGGAAAGGAAACGTCATTCAACCATCATTAAAGGACAAGGGGTCCTACAACCCTTACATCAATGAACTCGCACAACGGATAAAGAACTCATGCAACTAGAGCCTTTTGAGCTCTTAACTAGACCTATACAAAACAAGATCTAGGATTTGCCAACCACATGCCAACAGTGCTATTATTTTTGCAAATCCCTCTACAATACAACCAAGACCACAACCTTATTCTAATATCATCAAACATCTTGAAAGGGTTTGGTACAAAGAATTAAACAACAAATCATTCCTCCCACTCCAAATGTGCCAAATGATACAAATCTAAGCACCAACTGCGACCTTCACTCATATACTATGTAATTATAATTTTATTTTAACCCAAAAAAATATGAGACCGGTGTTTCATGAGTCTCAGGACATTATTAAATTTGTTATGATTAATTATTTTTAATTGGACGGGTAGTTTTTAAGGACTTGGTTAAAATTTGTTTTTGTTTTTTTCTCTATAAAAAAAATTGTTTGTTTGTTTGTTTTTTTTTTTTTTTTAACAAAACTATTACCACTCCCTCGAATAAGTTAGTCAGTGTCTCATTTTAATTATCATTTTTTTCTCCTATGCCAATAATCATTTTTTGTCGAATTTTTATTTTAAAATTAGAGTATAACTTTAACGGCGTAATTACGTAATTTTATTAGGAAGACATAAATAGAAAAATAAGATTTTATTACCACTTGGCATGGAAGAATATGAAGAAAGATTTAGTAGTTTTCAAAAGTATAAGTATTAATGAGGATAGATCATTTATATGATATCACCGACTAAATTTGATTTAATTATTTCGTGTTTCCCATCATGCTCAACTAGAATAAAATTACATTAATTCTGTGCCACCTTTCACAGTTCACACCCACAAAATTCTTGCAAGTGGGGTTAGATCCCTTTTAACTTTGACCTTGGAAAAAATTGACTTCCAAATAGGGAAAAAAATAATATATTTAATTCACTTGACCTTCTCATTCTTCAACTTATATAACCACTCATCTCTCTCTCCCAAATGCCGAATTCATACGAACAGGGTAGTGACAAACATCCAAAAAGCGTTTATTTTAAAAATAAAATAAAAAATGAGCAGCTCGTCTGAAGAAAGCGGTAATGGAAGTAGCGAGACAGCAAAATATAAAGGCATTCGTCGAAGGAAATGGGGGAAATGGGTGACGGAAATTAGGGTTCCGGGGACGTCGGAGCGGCTGTGGCTAGGGTCGTATACCACCCCGGAGGCGGCGGCGGTGGCGCACGACGTCGCATTGTACTGCCTCAGGGGAAATTCGTCGCCGCAGAATCTCAATTTCCCGGTGGTCCTGCCCGCCGGCGCGAGAGTCGGAATGTCGCCGAGATCGGTGCAGAAGGCGGCGTCGGACGCCGGATTGGCGGTCGATGCGCGATTAATCGATTCGAGGACCAAGAGAGAAGAGAACACATCGCTGCGAAGAAACGATGAAGAATTTCTCAATATTTCGGTTGAAGATTATCTCTAGTTAATTAATTTATTTATTTATACATATATATCTTCTAGCAAGTGAATTTTTCTGCCAAATATACTGAAATTCCTGCTGGTCACTACTTAATTTCTTTTATAGAAAATTAATGTGGTAAAAGAATTAAAAACAGAGAGAGGTGTTTGTTTTATGTACGAGGTTACATATATAGTGTGTAGGCCCATGGAATGGATTACTTAATTTGTATTGTAATAAAAGTGTGCAGGGTTGTTGTTTTGTTTTTTGCTATCATTATTTAAGATATATTTAAATGAGAACAACATTGACCATGAATAAAGGAAAACAAACGCAAGTGCAACGCAGCGGAAGACTAAGGAAACAGAGGAGATTTACACCGACGATGACTCTCTCAAATCGATCTTATTTATAAATATCAAAACTCAACTAAATAGACGTAGCTAAACATAACTTATTGGTTGAGGAGGCTGAATAAGACCCATGGTGTTGGTCAAGGATTGATGGGCCGAGAGTAACATTAGTGTGTCCTGGATCAACGACTTCTTTCTACCCGGCTAAATAACACGAAAGGTACTAATAAAATTTGTAAGCGTAGATCTCGACCCTTAATTGGCACAAAGTATGGACACACTTTCGAAACTCATGCTCCAGGCATTTGCAAAACTATGTAGCAACCAGGACTACACGAACTTTAAAATCAAGAATATCTCCAATCTAGAAATTGGCAAGGGTTGAGACCTCACCAATTTCTAATTTGAATCTTGTTCCCCCTGAAATATGGGCTCGCGAGCAAATGGATTTGCGTTGGTGAGGGTCTCGTCCTCATATGAATTAGATAGGGCTGTCGGTTGTGACCAAGGATGAAAATATCGCTATCGCAAGTAATATCGCAACCTTAAATTTACGGATATATCGATGTCGCAAATTTAAAAAAAAACACGGAAACTTTATTAAAATTTTGAAAATTTAACATGAAATTTTAGGGAGTATTATAATATGATATTATGCATATGTTCCATTTAAAATCACTATAAAATTACATGTTTAAAGTAAGCATATAGATAATAAACTATATAAACACTGTTCAACGTAAAAAAAATTGAAAATATAATACTTAATACTATACTATACAATACAATATAAGATATAAATACATAATATAATACAATATAAGATATAGTGCATAATACAATACAAGATTATGAATATTACATGATACAATACACTTAGTACCAAAATGATGACCTATGAGGTTTAAATACAGAGTATGTAATGTCATCTTTGTCCAAATAATATTGACACCAACTCATTATATTGGAGTAATCCTAGATAAAGTGTATTAGTTGATGACCTATTAGTTGTTTTTACTAAATGATACTCTCCGTTCCAGTTTTGTTTTCCCGTTTGACTGTGCGCGGAGTTTAACGCGAGAGTTGAATTTTAGTATTTAAATTAATAAAATAGTATTGAGAATGATGAATGGTGAATAAAGTAATATTTAAATTAATAAAGTAGTATTGAGAATGATGAATGATGAATAAAGTATTATTTAAATGAATAAAGTAATTTCCATTTTAAGGATGGGAAAACAAAATTGGGACGGACCTTTTTGGCAAATGGGAAAACAAAACTGGGACGGAGGGAGTATTAGTTTTGGAGGGTATTAATTGTATTCACTGAAGGGTACAAAGTACATTATTTATTTAACTAAAGTGTATCAGTTGGTTACACTAAAGAATATTAATTGATTACACTAAAATGTATTGTAAAGTAATTCATATATGAATTAATTTCACTCTATACATGCTCACTTTAATGCTAAGTCAACTTAGAAAAATAATAAACATATAAACACATAAAAAATAAACATAAAAATAATAAACACAAAAAAATCGCGATATTTTTATATATCCGCGATATTTTGCGATATACCTGCGATATTTCCCGATACTCATTCATTTTTGTACTACAAGTGAACCGATATCGATATCGATAACTTGCGATATACCGCGATATATTCGCGATACGTTGTAAAAAATACATTGCACCCCAATATCCGTATCCCAGTCTCAAAATTTGCGATATATCCGCGATATATCGCGATATTTTCATCATTGGTTGTGACAGAGGGTTCGGGCCGTCTCGCACCCCAGGGACTAGCGGTAAGGGTCTCCAAATTCACCGAGATGCATGGTACCCACTTGACGTGTAAATTCAGTCACGTTGCACGTTAGCACCGTTAAGATGGGCTTGTCGTTTCGGAGGCATCATACCTGATCTCGTGAAATCAACTAACATAGCGGAAGATTAACGAAGCGAAAGAGGTATACACCTTGATACTACGTATACTAGGTCACGCTCTCAAATCTTATTTCAATATCAAAATTCAACCCTCAAAACAAATGATAAAATCCAACTAAATAAGCGTAGCACAAAACCCTACAAAGGCTCATGTAAGGGTCCATTTGAAATGCACGGATACGTGAAAAATAAGAGGTATGCGGAATTTGATTCGCGCAGAGGTCGGGTGCGGGCTCGATTCACGTTGGAATTCGTAGGTGGCGAATTGGTAAAAAAAAAGTGTGGGATACGCGAATCCAGTGCAGCAGAGTCATGAATCGGGTTGTATTTGAGTTTTTTTCTCTTTTTTTTAACTTCTTGCCTCCGTTTTACGGGCGGGGCCTGGCCCGGTACCAATCGGGCCTCTATTTTAAAGGCACATCCTGACCCTAGGCGAACTGCTGGGCCAAAATGGCCCATTTTAAAAAAATAAGTTTGTAAAATAAATCATTTATATTCAATAAAATAATTTTATTTTCGAATAAATTTTATAGTCCTATTTTCTTGGTCTAGATATGAATTATAATGACCACTAATACTAGTTTATAATATGATTTGACTATCCGCTTCCAATAAAAAACTTATATTAATTTCTTGAAAAAACAATTGCAACAAGAGAATAGTAATATTAACTCAACAAGTACTCTAAAGATCACATGAAATTCTTCTTATGTTAGTAGCTACACTTGACATATTACACCAAACTACACTTGATATATAAATTTTATATAAAAAAATCGGGTCAACCAAAAGTTCCGGGCTGGCTCGACGGGTCTATCGAGCCGAGCCAAATCGGCCTGGTTCTTTTCGGACCGTCATTTTTCAGGCCCAGTCTGTCCTATAAGACGGACATTGGGCCAGGCTCAATTTGCCACCCCTATCTACAACACAGATTGTGAAGTCACAATTATGTATGGATCTTTGCAATCACATAACAATTTCACAATCACATATTATAATCTCCAGAGATCTAATGATCGTTGCGTAAGAGTAATAATATGTGCCGATTCATATAGAAATAGAAGTATATATGAAGAAATAAAGAGTATGAACAAGAATTATGGAACCGGTAGGATTCAATCTCAGGCGACGAGGCGAGGCTTGGCTTGGCGGACAAGCTATTGGCATCTGTGTGCAGAAGGTGCAAGAAGACACAATGGTATTTTGTGTTTGCAAGGTAAGATGCGGATTGAGGAGGGGCGACGACTTTTAGAAAGAAAGAGAAAATGGCCAGACTATGTGATGAAAGGAGTAACTTATATTTGGGCTTTTTAATTATTTGTTTGGGCTACTCTATTGGAAAGATTTGGTATACAAAATAAGGGTTCTACTATATACCCTCCATATTTATTTCATACCCCCACTCTATTTTTAATTTATTATAATATATTATATAAATGACTTTTATATTCATTTAATTAAAAAACAATTAAATACACCCACTAGAATACCAAAAGACACAAGATACACAAAAATAAGAAGAGAATCAGTAAAGATACGGAAAGAGAAGATAAAATTCATCTTGTCCACCATTTTATCATATTTATAATGGTGATGCAGCCTTAGTTCGTTGTTTTTCTACAATGGTGAAGCAAGCAGGTGCAGACAATTGAGTTTTGCTACAATGGTGAAGCAAGCAGGTGCTGGCAATTGAAGCAAGCGGGTGCAGGCAATTGAGTAAAACAACACGCAACCAGGATTACTTTATTGCGGACACCACCAAATCACCTCTACCTAAGCATCACCATTCGACCAATATTTGAGTAAAGCATATAACAGAGATTTAATTCTTCTAGGGCAATTGCTATATTTTTTGGAAAAAAATCCCGATACTAGTTTTTCGAACCTGATTTTTCGAAAAATTGTTAAAATTTTAGCAAAAAGTTGTCGAAATATGGTTAGGGTTTCGACAAAATATTTTCGAAATATAGATTCTCGAAAATATTTTGCGAAATATTTGTCATTTTTCGACAAGTTTTTTTCGAAATCCTAAGCTTTTTTCGAAAAACCAGGTTAAAAAATTTTAAGCCGATTTTTTTTCTTTTGAAATCATTGTTTGCGAAATATCGTCATTACCGGTGTTTCGCCGTCGTGAGTCCTGGCTCAACGCTTCATCTCGTCGTGCAGAAGCGCTTGGTAAGAGGAGTATTAAGAGTAAGAGTAATATAATGTAGATATATTAATGGGGGTGTATTTAATGATTATTTAAAATAGGATGGATAAATTAAGTGAGTGGGGGGTATCTAATAAATATGAAGGGGTATATAGTCGTACCCACAAAATAAATTAAATCGGTTTAGAATTAAGGCCCGACTATATGCCCCTCCAATATTAGTAGATCTCCATGTTAATTTACTAAGCCTTTTTTTATATTAATAAATATACATCCCCCTAAACTACCATTCATACCCTCTTAAAAAAGAAATCCTGTTTTAGGATATAGAGAAATAAAGTGAAGATCAGAAGAACACAGATTTGTTGACCCAGTTCGTCAGGAATGACTACGTCTGGGGACGTACCAAGCCAGAAGATTATTCCTATTTGTTGTGTATGAGATACCTTTATATAGGTTACAATCTAGGATTTTAGATGTGTACATAGAATATAATGAAATGACCATATTGCCCTCCATTAGTTACTTGTTGATGAAGGCACACTAATATATTTTCCTTCAATACTCCCCCTTGTGCCGAATCAAAAGCGTGGATGGTGCTTGAATGCTATCTCGCTAAAACTTGACAAGTAGCAAAAATCCAATGGAAAATAAATCTTGATCAAGGGAAAAAGATTTATAATGTACCTATGTTGAGACTACCCCTGAAGTCTACACCTTTCACATGATACGTACATCTACCAAGTGATTTCAGAAAGTCTACACATCTCAATTCTTTAAGATGTTTCCTAAAGATTGTCTTGAACAATATTTTTATAAACAGATCAACCCCATTTACTTTAGAGCTTGAATCTTGAGAAAAATATTTTGTTGTTGGTTATAGAAGACTTCGGTGATATATGTTTCATATTGTCACCTTTGATGTAGCCCAATTTCAGCTAATGAACATAAGAAACATGTTCTTCATATATACATGTGGCCTCTTCAGTGGTAGAACTCAAGTCATTTCTTCTTCGAATATGTACGGTGATAGATCTCTACCAAATGCAATCTTGAACTGTTTCATGTAAGATAATGATCACTGAGTGGTTTAATGAGGTAGCTACAAGAATTTGCTTAGTTGATCTACAAGATATCGTTGTGTTTTCCATAGTAAATACATAACCATTTTGGTAACACTTTGTATGGATACAAAATATACAAATCCAAATAGTACATCATTTGGCGTATAAGTATAGGGGGTAGCTTCAATATTTCCTTAAGGTCCACAATTCCATTTGTGGTCCCCTTCAATATTTACTACAATGAATATCAGACCCTTGTCAGTGATTTTCCTTTAAGTATCAGAGTACATTCCTGACATCTTTCCAATGATTTTGTGTTGGTCCTGATTGAAATCTAGCTAATAAGTTCATTGAGAAAGTAATATGTGGTCGAGTGTATTGAGCTAAGTACAATAATACGCATGTTGCACTTAAGTAGGGAATTTCATCTCCCGCTAGCTCTTCGTCATCTTCCTTCAGACAAGATGGATATTTCCTTAAATCTAAACTTCGACCAATCATGAGAGTGCTAATCAGATGCATTTTGTCCATGTTAATTTGCCTGAACATCTTCAGGACATATGCAAACTGGTGGATAAGTATTCCACAAACTCAATATTCTAGTATAAAGTCTAGACAAAATTGAGTTTTCCCAAGATCCTTTATCTCAAAACCGAATTTCAAATACTTATGGTCCTCTTATTGCATTAAGAGTACCTATTATGTTCATCATTCAACATAAATAATTGCAAATCTTAAACTTATTTTCTTTATAAATGCATAGGGTCACTATTTATCGTTCTTGTAACCTATCCCAATTAAGTTGTCACTTAGACGGGTATACCACCTCCGCCTGATTGTTTCAATCAATAGAGTTAGTGTTTAAATCTAATTGCAAACACACTCTGTGGTTTAGAGTCACTTGATTTGGATAATAGATGTCATCAGACACTTATATATCTCTAAATCAAGATTCCCATAGAGATATGTCATAACCACATTCATAAGCTGCATCTCCAATCCTTCGGAAACTAAGTGATGAGACATTATGACGTCCATTACGGGAGTTTGTGATAACACCTTAAAGTTGCACACCCAAGTATAGGTTTGTCTCAAGTAATAAATTTCTCGGAAGTCCGAGTGTCGAACCACAAGGAGGTTTGGAAGAAATTATCAACTAGTTGTATGGTCTTAAGGGTTTATATAATTTGTAAATTACTAGAGCTTTGGGAATTCACTTGAAGTAAAACGCTAGAGTTATTCTTAGCTATCTTTGATAACTCAATTGAAATCTAACAATCAAGTGATTTCAATCGGAAGATGATACGTTGAACACTTAGAGAACCTTGAAAACTACCTTTTAGTTGATTTTAGGAGTATATGAAATCAATTGTTAATGTGTGAGACTAAGCATTCCTTGTGCCAATATGTCTACAACAAATCAAAGCCTCAACAAATTAAAATATTTTTCATAATTCATAAAATAACTAAAGGGATTTATCATTGAAGATCTTTATCGAAAAGCTAAGAACAACACTAGTATTCTACCAAAGCTTCATCCCTAGCTCTAGCAAAATATTTAGCTACTCATACTAATACAAACACAACTCATTTTTCTTTGAGAGATACTAGACAAAAGAAAGATATATTGAAGAAAGTTTGATGATTAAAATGGTTGCTAAAGAGCCCTTTATATAGGCCACAAGCTAGTGCTTTGCAGGAACTTGTAGTCAATTTTGGTGGCCTGCAAATATTGACAATTTAAGCCTTCTAACCATATGAATCTCATCTTGTTCCTTGAATAAGACTTTTAGGCCTTTGAATTGTCTTTCCATGAAGACCAAGATCTCGAAAATTGGCTTTATGAGCCGAGAATTATGACCAAAATGGTAGAGTTGTTCAACACTGAAATCAAAAGTCTTGGCAGATTCTGGTGTCAAGTTGAAAACTTCATATCTCCACTTGTATGCATTAAATGGCTTGGATAATTTTACAGTGTTTTTATAGACTTCTTAGCTTATCATTCCAAGTGGTCTTGAGTTAATTAAATTTTTCCTCGAATTATGGTGAATAAATTTCCAAATTGTATCCTGTGAAGTTTAAAATCTGGAACATTCACATAGATTGTACTTTTCACCTTTGAAGATGATGGTTTTAGCCTTTTGGACCTGGAGACAACTTGTAATAGAATGAGTTAGTGATTCAATGAAACTAGAATTAGATCAATTGGATAAATATATCTCCAGTTATGGTCCAAATACGAAAATGTGTCTTGAATTAAAATTCATAAAGTATTTGGACTACAATGTAGTTTTGATTATTTGAGTATAATTGGACCTTAAACTTGCAAGATTGAATAAGTATGAAACTTATAACTTTAGTACATGGTCTTAGGTGTCCGACATCATCAATATCATATCATTTGAGTAAATATAACTCAAGTTATGATCTTAGGAATAATCAATACATATACTAGTCATGTTAAATCATGCTTATGTTTTCCATTTATAGAAAATTAGATATTTAATATTAAACTATAACGTACGAAATTATATATATGAATATGCTACAAATAATATATGATAATACTCAAAATAATACATAAAACGGATATAACATATGTAAAAATAAACACTAATCATTTTGTCTCCTCATACTCAATCCAGAGCGTAATTAGAAATCTTGCGTTATAAGACAAATTTTATATATCAAGACCTTATATTTCTCATTACGCTTTATGACTAAGACTCAATTATGTCCTACAGGCTTTACACTTGGTCGGGCTAGCACTACCAAACCAAATACCTGTTTCTTTGTCAGAGAATTAAATTCTACCTGGATTGCTTTTATTCATTTAGGCCAATATGCTCTTGGTTAACACTCTACAACCAAGTGTGGTTCGATATCATTGTGCTCTATACTTTATTGAGCAACAATATAAATAAATACATCATCAATCTGCGTGCAATGTCTGTCCATCGACTTATATGCACTCTTATAATCATATAGAGATTTTCCATTCTCTGGAATCATATCAAGCATCGGAGCGTCCTCCAGTAATGATTCATGGATATAAGGTTAATCAGAGATAATCTCGTGAGATGTATTCTCCACATTGATGATCAATGTGTTAGATTGTGTCACACCTACCATTTTTTCTTTTAAGTAGGTGTCAATCGAACCGGTGACCTCCCCCATTTCCTTTTGGGAGTCACGGCCTTAACCACAGACCAAGTGTGGTTGCAACACATTTCCAGCGGTGTTGTGCCCCTTATTGAGGACTTCTAGATTTCTAACCTTACAGACATATTTGCAGCTGAGACCTAGTCACTTTAGCAATATCAGTAACACATTAGGCATCGAATATGCTACGTTTTGAATATAAATAATTCATTTTACTTCGCTTTCACATTGTGAAGTTTGGGGATCAAATGAGACAACATGGGGACAAACACAATACTTCATGTTGTTCCCTTAGAAAATTCTTTTTCTTGTCTCCCCCTAACGACGGGAAGACTGTCTCATTATAGTGACGATCCGCAAATCTAGCGGTAAGTAGGTCGCCTGTCAAGGGTTTTAAAGTACGGATAATTATTGAAAATTCATATCCAACGTAAATATTTAATCGTATTTAGGAACCCAATTTAATGCGTTGTGGGTACGCAATAGACACATATTGCACAACCAAATATGTGTAAATATAAAATGTCAGGCTTATATCCAGTTACCAACTGGTACACATAAACTGGCTGGTCATTTAGTGGGTTTGAAACGAATAAGTAAATTTGCATGCAATATTGCATAACCTCAAGCAGAGATTGACATGTTGGTGCGAATAACCAATGTCTTAACCATCGTTATTTCCTTTTAATGGTGGCCTCTGCGAGACCATTTTGTGTAGCACATGGGGTATTGGATGCTTTACATCGATCACGATAAATATGTAATAATCATCAAATTCTTTTGATGCAAACTATTTTGATAGCATAATTAGGGTGGTGAGCCCTAAAACATATAATTGGTGCTAAGAGGTTTACATGCAAAATTTATTGTGGAGAGTAAAGCGACATGTAACCAGTATGCCGAAGTATAATCCAGAACCATAAATTACTTGAATGGTCCGCATTCTGGATGAATTAGTCCACAAATATCATAGTTTATCCTTTGTAAGAATGAAATATTTAGTTTTGTATCTTTAGCATAAACATGTCTCAATGTTACTTTTGCTAAAGATCAGGTTTTACAAAATGAGTGATGCGCCTTTGATATTTGTAAGGCAAAGTGAGATGTAGATAGTATATCTGGTACTTCAGATTTCAGAATACAAAGATTGCGACAAAACAACAACATGACTGATATCGTGCATCGTATCGGATTTTCATCTCATTTTAAATTTCACTATAAAATGAAGGATGTCCATATGAGTTCTTCAAGATATGGATCATCACGTCAAAGCCTTTTTAAATCAGTGTCACATAGTTTATCATTTGTGACAATATATACTTCAAGAACAATAGTGGACTGCATTCCACTAGATTGACTTTCCAGTTTATCTAAGATGTGTTTTCTTTCACATTAATTAGATAAATATAAATTTCATTCTCACTGTGTGTATAAATAATAATGTTGACACATTATCTTTAAAACTTAACAAGGTTCGATTAGCTCTTGATGCATATAAAACTTCTTTGATTTTAATAAGTGTATTGTTAGACATCAAGAATTTGGCAGTTCTTAGCCCTTTTTAAGAAATCTCATATTCTGTTGAGTTTCAATTTGAGTTGAATGATTTACTTTTCATTCAATACTTTATCACTATACATCGTGATAGTATTATTTTCGAACCATGTATATTAATGTATGTGTATAAATTCAAATAATTCAGTACTTCGAAAAAATTCAAATTTATTATGAACCAACTTCAATATAAGTAAGGTCTCGTACCAAAAATCGAACTAAAAAAATTACTGTTGATCTAATTAACTTTAAAACTAAAATATTTGACCAAATAAAATGAAACATTATGACTAAATAACCTTCTTGAAAAATGAGAAATTTATAAGTAAATTAATCAAAATCATAAGTATTCATTAATTGGGCAAAGTCCTTGTTGTCATCAACAATTGTGAGGTAAAATTTGAGGGATAATCCTCAACTTTAATTCATACACTGGGCATCTTATTCTTTAGATTCTCCATACCTCATATTGGTGATTGTTACGTTGTGCTTGAATCAAAATTTGATACGGTATCATCATGACCGTTCGGAGTACCACACCTCCTTAACGTCTTCCACTGGGAGAGCCACCACTGTCCAACGTGGTATATCATTCCCATGTTCGTGTGGATTGATACGTCATGCCCCATTTTCTTTTGGGTTCTTCCCACTGTTCCATTAACCAAAATTAATCTCGATAATTTTCTTTATCTCAAAAGTTAGTACTTATCGTTCAAAAGAACGTCATGTGTCTCAACCACTTACAGCATGTTAATCAACTAAGTGGGACAATGAAGAATTTTTTCTTTATATTGTATCATCTTCCGTGATTTTCTTTTCACAGAAAGTAAAGTGTGCTTTAAAGCGCAACATATCCTTATGAAAATTTGTGACCCTCATTTAGTTAAGTAAGTGAATTTCATTCCACTGAATCGACAATTCTGAAATTAAAGATGTTTCTAAAACATAGTTTCAGAATCTACCACAGTTCTCTGGGTGTTATGAATAAAAGATACCTTCAACACAAAATGGGGTCTGATATGTTGCCAAAAATTTTTTTTATTTTTTATTTTTAGGGCATTGACTTTGATCTTGTAAGACGGTTCTTTGTCTTTTTATCAGATGATGAACCCAATGGTGGTACTCAATTCCTTTTGAGTCCAAAATTTTATAAGTGGAAGTTAATTTGCAAGCATAGCAATATACAATAATACATTTATATTTCAAGAATGTGAGTGTGAATTAGATTTTAAGACCATGAGTCACATATTTTTCGATGCTTTGTGAAAATAATTTATCACATTGATTTGTACTCATAAATATCATTCATGAAATTTCTTTACCATGGAGATATTCAATAATGAACATGTATACATACAATTAAATTATGAGTATAGCAAATAAGTCATCAAATTCTTCATCATGAATTTTAGTGCATCATATCAGCCGCAAATTAATTAATAATAGGCAAATAAGATTTTTTTTATATAAATCCTAATTTTATAACAAATAATATGTATACTATATGAATTTTCACAGAAATTAACAAAAATCGAAATCAAATGACATAACATATTATTGGCAAATCTATTTGCTCAGTGCATCGAAATCTTAATAAGCGACAATTTGAAATAAGTGCTTAATATATATATATATATATATATATATATATCAAAATAAGATCATTAATCAAGTGAGTCAAACATAAAACTGACATGGCCAACTACATTAACAATATAATTAATGTCAAATAATCTAACAGCTAAATGAAGGACTCGATTTGTATTTATACATAAAATAGGAAAGTAGCTAATCAAGTCCATATTAATTTGACACGTATACCACAATATAGTACCAATTTATCAAATCTTAATTATTAATATATTATACAATCTATATTTAATAGATCATTATGTATATATCAAAAGCACAACAAAGATTTGTACTGATATGACGAAAGTAAATTGGGTATAATACTATATTATATTCACGGTATATTACCAATTCATGAAAGATAAATAATAACATCATAGAAAGAACTAAGTACCGAAGAAGAAAGACTCACGGATGAAAATCAAGTATAAAAATTCCAGCACTAATCAGCGCAACTCCTCGCCCCAAGCTTTGCCTCGATTTTTTTTTTCTGCAACCTAATTGGATAGCTTTCGTTTAGATAACATGTTTTAGGATATAGAGAAATAAAGTGAAGATCAGAAGAACACAGATTTGTTGACCCAGTTCGTCAGGAATGACTACGTTTGGGGGCGTACCAAGCCAGGAGATTATTCCTATTTGTTGTGTATGAGATCCCTTTATATAAGTTACAATCTAGGGTTTTAGATGTGTACATAGAATATAATGAAATGACCATATTGCCCTCCATTAGTTACTTGTTGATGAAGGCACACTAATAAATTTTCCTTCAATAAATCCTAATTTCTTTCTTACCAATTTTTTTCTGCCTCCATCTCATTCTCAACACACTCTGCCCGCCCCGCCACCATCGTCCCGCCGTCGCCCCGCCGCCGCCCCGCCACTACCCCAAGATGCTGCTTCTCGTCGTTCACCACTCATCAGCACCACGGTTCTCTCCTCTTCAATTTCTCCTTAATACAACAACCTCTTCCACCCATCACACAAATGCAACAAGCTCAAGCCAAACCCTCAAATTCCCACAAATACAATAGGTTCATGTATTATTCTATTGCACCAACTATTACCCCACATCATACCCACCATAAAAATGCAGAACAACAAGAATACTGTTTTTTTTTTTTGCAAATTAAATCCGAAAAATTATTGTATTACTCGACTTATATTGAATGAAAAATAATTTATTTTTTCCATATGGGTTGTTCGAAATTATAATGCAAATTTCGAAATTGGGCTTTCAGAATTATTCTGCATTTCTTTTTCCATTTTGGTTTGGGGCACGGTTATTTGTACCCCATTTTAATGGGAGTACACCCATTAAATTATTAATAAGATTTTTAATTAAATTAAAATAACTATAAAATGTCTAAAATACCATTTTCTTATAATTCAAGCTAAAATGCATTGTAAGTACACTCACCATGATTATATCTCTATCGTGCATACTGGAAGTTCAAGGGACAATTTTTTTTTCTTTTTCGATCACTACCATAACAGTAGTTCGAGGTTACACGTACTGCATTGTGATAGAATATTACAAGAATGAGGTCGTCCGATGGTGTTAGATATGCATATGTAAGTGTTTCGTTTTAAAAACCTTTTTTTCTTCTAGGTTTTTTTCTAAACCCATTTAGATTATGTTTATGATTTATTTTACACTCTAATATGATTATTATAGTACTTTTCAAAACTGTATGGACTGGGAACATGAATATGATAATATAAAGGTTTTGACGCGTTTATTTGTTGGTATTTATGAATTTAAAAAATTTCAACACTGGTTCTTTGAACAAATGACCTTTGTTCAAAGTTTTTTAATGAACATATGTCGTATTTTCATATCAGGATTTTTGAACAATTTGTTCATATAAAAATTTCAAAATTTATGTAAATGCTCATAATATATTTTCGAACATATCATACATTTTTATTTTGGTTCAGAGGTTTTGTAATCCTCCTACATCCACTGTTACACCACACAGGTGCCAAATTCACTAAGATAACACACAGTCATAAGAAGTTCCCCCTAAGACCTAGAGTTCTCACTCAGATCAGTCTAGTCTAGGATGAAACAAAAAGTTCACTCAGAACACTCTCTCTATCTCACACAGAAATAAACACTCACTAAGAAATAAAATCTACACAAGGTAGAATACAAGGGGGTATATAGTGAGGAACAACAAAAATATAAGACAATATTCCTAGCTTCTAAGTCCTAAAAACTTCTATAGTTGAAGGGCTGTGGACTTTGAAGGCTGTAAATATTGTGTTGTATGCTTGAGAGCTTTGGATTGTTGTTGTTGATCCTCTGAGGTCTCCTCTCCTATTTATAGGAGTCTTGAGGGGTCCTCTAGCCATTGGAGGGATTGAGAATTTCAAATATTTTCACCTCCAGCTTTGACTTCTGCTTAATTAAGGCTTCTTGTCATATAACGTCCTTCAAGTAGTACAAGTTATCTTTTAGTGATGACTACTCAAAGAGCTGTTAATCACTGAAACACTTATTTCTACTGGCTAGTAATTAGCTCTGGTAAACACTGAGACTTTTCAAACTAAGTGAGTGAGTGTACCATGTGTACTACACTTAATTAGTCCTACTAATCTCAAGTTTACAGCTTGTAGTCTCTAACTCTGCAGATGTAGACTCTTCGGCTGTGGACTTGTCTTCAACTCTTTAGATGTAGACTTGTCTTCAACTAGCTGTAGGGTCTGTATCCAATGTTTGCAGATGCAGACTTTCATCTATTAAATTCTTCATTTTTCTTTGTACCTTCAATGTTAGATTCCACAATACAAAAATATCTATTTTGACATTATAAAAATTAACATGAGAAAAATCCCTAGGACAAAAATATCCTAACAATTTTCCCCTATTTTGATGATGGCAAAACAATCAAACAAAATAATTTGAGAAACTAAATTGCATGAAAGAAACAAACAAAGTCTAGGAAATAGAGAAAATTGCATTCAACTGTAAATTAATACATGATCACTGATCAATTACAACCTCTTCTATTCTAACATAGACTTCAACTGATTTACCTTCTCTTTACCTTCTTTTGTGCTTAGGATCCACATCTTCATCTTCAGAGTCATACCTTTCAGGGCTTTGTGGAATGATTCCTTGAGCTATAAGGGCAGCATTCTTCAAATATTTTTCCTCATACGCCTTTAACATCTCAAACTCGATCCTTGCACTTTCAGCTTCTTCTTCTTCTTTCCTTGCTTTAGATCTTGGTGACAGAGTCCTGGGCATCTTCTTCCTTCTGACAGCTTGCTTCTTTTGAACTCGTCCTCCTAGCTTCCTCATCAACTTAGCGTTATCACCTGAATACTGAGTACCTTGACCTTTCAAGGTCTTGAACAATCTGAATCTGTCAGTCAAACTGACATGTTTTTTGAGCAATGGATGGAAATGACCAATCTTTCTGAACTCTTCCATACCACCAAATTTTCTTCTTCCTCTGGAAGTGTGTCTGTAGACTTTTCAAACATCTCAGCTGCAGGATTGACCTCAACTGTTGAAACCATGTCTACAGGCACATAAGAAAATATTTCTGTAGGGTTGGCAACTGTAGGATTCTCAAAACCTTGACTTTGAACATTTCCTAACAGTTTTTGTGTGAACACAGAGACTGGCTGTGATTTCTTTTCTTGTTGTCTTGCCTCTTGAAATCTTGTTTCCCTTCTCCGATTAACCTTATCTTCCCATTTTCCAACAGATTTTTGATTTTGTGGAATCTTGATAATTCTGCCTTTGTGAAAATGTCCTTGGTCATGTGACTTATCCTCAGGTTTAGCAAATAAAGAAACTCCACCTACTGGTCTGTCAAAACCACTCAGTCCAGTCTTGAAAGCTTGATCTAGTTCTTTCTCAAAGTCTCCTTGTAGATTCTGAAAGTTTGTTAGGGCCACATCAAGAGCATCTTTCTCACCAGAATTCTCCTTTAATCCCATGGATACAACATCTTCCCCCTTTTTGCCATCAACAAAATAGCTTAGGAGGGTATCCATCTTGGCGGATAGGTGGGATTCAATGTGACTCGAATTAGCAGCTAAGGAGCTCATATTTTTATTGATGTCATCAATAGAGTCCTTTATCAGCTTGTTGTCATCCAGAATTCTTTCCATAGAGCTCTTCAGTTCTCCAATCATGTCATCCTTTTGTTGTAACTCTTTCTTCATTGTAAGATGCATACTGACCAGGTTTTCAATGGATTCCTTGAATTTCTCCTGAATCTGTAGCTTTTCTTCTTTTGCCTTCTCAAACAACTTAGTTAGCATCTCTTGCAATCCTTCCTTGATTCTCTTATACACAATGTGCTCTGGAATCCTTCTTAGTTCTTCCTTGATGTTTGTAGACATCTCTTCCACAGTAGTTTCAATAGAACTAATTTTTCTCATAATTTCCTCATTATTAACAACTTCTTCTTCAAATATATCTTCCTCTCCTTCAGATATTCTCACAACAAGTTCTGACTTTCCCTTTCATTCCATAAGTTTAGGTCTCTTAGGATCAGACATACTGGGAGCAGGTGTCTTCCTTTTCAGATTCAAAGGTGTGGGCACATCAGGTGTGGCCAACTCCTTCAAGTAATCGTCGAAGTCCTTCTCGTTCATAGTCTCTTCACTTAGAGGTGTAGATGGATCAGCATTTTCTAAAACAATAAAGACGGATTGTGCTTTGAAAGCTTCTAAATCCTTACCTAGATTGCCTGTAGTTAGCTGAGTCTCATCTGCAGACCTTTGGAGGTTTGGAGCTGTAGAGATTGCAGCACTTGTATTTACTTCAGATGAAGTATTTGCAACAGTTTGGTCTCCTTGAGGTGGTAAACCTCCATCTCCAGCTTCATCATCATCATCATCATCATCATCATCATCATCATCATCATCATCATCATCATCATCATCATCATCATCATCATCATCATCACCACCACCACCACCACCACCACCACCACCACCACCACCACCACCACCACCACCACCACCACCACCACCACCACCACCACCACCACCACCACCACCACCACCACCACCACCACCACCACCACCACCACCACCACCACCACCACCACCACCACCACCACCACCACCATCATCATCATCATCATCATCATCATCACTTTTTTCTCAGATTATCAGTCTTGCAAGGTGATTTATCATTCTTTTCACCTTTTTCTTCCTTATCTTCTGTAGACTTTCCTTCTTCCAAGTCTCTCTCTTGTGTAACAATAGATTTTCCAGTTTCAACAACAATTTGTACTCCTTCAATCAGTGTGTTCAGGTTTGACAAATCTTCCATGGGAGGGCTTGGTGGCACAACAGAGCTTCCACCTCTCCACTTAAAAATCCTTCAATTTGAGGCATGTCTTCCTCATCTGTAATTTCCTCATCTCTATTGGCAGATAACAATTCTGTTCCAGGAATTATAGCTCGATCATCAGGTTCATTTGCAAGTACTACTCTCAATGCTTTAGCTTCTGACTTGCTCAGCGGTTTTCCTTTGGAACTTTCAATAGAAATTTCTTTCCCTTTTCCCTTCTTGGATTCTAGGGCTTTCCTTTCACTGATTTGCTTTCTCTTCATTTCAACAATTTTCTTGAAGAAAAACTTATTATCTAGCAACACTTCAATATCTGAGGTGTTACTCCACTCTTTAATCCAGACAAATTCTTCTTCCTCATTCTTCTTAAGAAATTCCAACTTATTCCTAAGATCTCTCCATTCTTCATATCTCTGCAGTTCTTGAACATGCTCTGCAGTCAATTCTTCATCATCTAACTCAGCATCTCTTGATTCAGTTTCAACTAAATCCTTCACTTTCTCTCCAACATTCTTGCTTAGAAACTCTGCAGATAAAGAAGTCACAATGGCTTGTGTCTCCTTGGGGGCAATCACTAAGTCTGCATCTATTTCTTTAGGGGCAATCACTCTTTCCTTACAAGTCTTAGCTGCAGTTTCTAAGTCTGCATCTGTAGTCTTAGGCATCTGAGCTGTAGACTCTAATGCTTCATTGGAATGTCTTTTCTTCCTTCTCATCTCCTTAGAGATTTCCTTATTGTTGAGAATAATAGTGTCTTCATCCTCAACTAACTCCAACTTTCTCTTAGCCTTAGACTTATATTGGTGAACAACGGGGGCTTAGAAACTTGTGCTTCTTTGGGCTTCTTTTGTTTCCTTTTCTTAGCAATCAATGGTGCATCCACATCACCTCTCTTGAATTTTCCCAATCCGATAATTCTATGTACGAAAATAGGTACAGGACCACATGTTTGAAACAAAGGTACACCAAGATGTTTCAAGATATAGTTCAAGAATAAACCAAAACCTTTAGTGTTTCCACTTTTGGTCACGTTATAGGCAATCCTATTGAAAATTAATGAACTAACATCTACCTTAAGACCTTTATCAAACACAATCATTAAATCCCATGCAATCTCAGGACCATCATCATGACTACATGTCCTATTGAGAAGGGATTTGTCCATTACCTCATAAAGATAAACATATTCCTTTGGTAGTTGGTTCTTCTTGAAATGTCTGCTCCAACTTTCAGGCAACTCCAATCTACCAGTAAACTCGTTGTTGGAAAATTGTATAGACTTATGTTTTGATTAAGATGCCAAAAGGTTCCTCCTAAGTAATTTGTAAGTAAAGTATTCAGTAGAGTTAGAATAAATTTAGCCAGTTTTAATGTTAAGGAACTGAAGTGCATTTGCTAAGTCATTTTGTATCTAAGAGTTGAAGAAGTTCACTGAAGAAGAAGTGAAGTGAAGAAGAAGTAAGCTGGAGAAGAAGTCTAAGTTATGAATGTTTTCTAAGTGCATTCTTACTAAGGCTATACCATCAGGAGAGAATTGAAGTCCACTGATGAAGGCTAACAATGCACATTCAATGCTAAACACATTAAAAGCTATTAGTTAATCTGGTTGGAAACAAGGCAAATCGAATATCAATAAAACTTGCAATAAATGAAGGAATAAGAAGGTTCTCTCAGTTGAGTTTCACCTTAAAACCAGATAAGATTCTGAGCAAGAAGACTGGGCGGCCCAATGAGAAGATGACACGTAGGTGTACCCTACTGACAGCCGACCTGTCACAGATAGACAAGTACCAAAAGTCTTACTTTAGCTTTCTCCAAAGAGCTGGTGAACAGGCAAGGTCTTTCAGCCATTTCTTGACAAGACCTAAAGCTTGAATAGAGCCGTTTGAACCAATCAGATGCAGAGACTTACTTGAGAAGATTCAACTCCAACGGAAAGATTTTCAAAAAGGTCTATAAATACAGAAGGTCGTGCCCATTTCTACGCACGGGAAACTTAACAAGAACAAGCATTCTCTACACTCATAACTTACTACGAAGCACTCGAAATCACCCTTGTTTCCCAAATGTTTTATATTTGTAGAGAGCATACCAAACCTTCTGTAACTGAGCTTATAACTATATCCAAACCTTAGAAAGAGACAATTCATCCTTAAAGCCTTGAGCTAACTTGTAAGGATTATCTCACAAACAGTTTGAACCAAACCCTACTCAAAACCCTACCCAAAGTTAGGTTGGGAGTTAGAGTTAAGAGATGTTAGTAAGCTGATTATTGATATCAGTCTGAAAGCTGGTTGTTTTGGGAACTAGGACCTGGAATTATCCTAGAGATCAAATATCCTTAGAGATGATTAATTTGATCAGTGTACCTTGGCACTATAACACAAGAAATTCCAAGTGAAAGGAATTCTCCTGTTTAATCAGGACAGTGGACGTAGGAGATTCATCTTTGAACCACTTTACATCTTGTGCATTTACTTTATGCTACTTCTCTAAGTGTGTGTTACTCAAACAAGTTTTATCAAGCAAAACGAGGTTTTCATAAGGGCTCACTAATCCACATTTGAAAGCTAATTAGATAGTAGTTCAACTGAAAGTCTTGAGCTTTCAGTGGAGCTGATATCTCAGTAAGCTTTCATAAGTAAATCTCAGTAGACCTCAAAGTCCACTGAAGATCTACTGTCTTGAGTTAATCTGATAAGTTTATAGAAAGAAGTTTGAATTTGTAACATCAGGTGTATTCCCCCCCATACACCTGTGTAACTCATTTCGAGACCAACAAGTGGTATCAGAGTAGTGGTTCAAAAGACCATTGTTCTAAGTATACCTTGTGCTCAAAGGTAAAGTGTATCTGGTCAACTAAATTGATCTACTGATAATCTTGTTTAGATATTATGGCTGACAATGCAGCAAGGGTAGCACCACCAGTAGAGAACAACATGGGAGTCAATCCTTTGAATCATATGTCCCATCACAAGCTTCCACAGTTCTCAGTGGAAAATTATGACTTCTGGAAGATCAGGATGAGAGCACATCTTGCCTGTGTGCATGATGAAATATTGAGAGTCATCACAAAAGGTCCATTTATTTTTATGACTCCTAACCCAAAAACTACAGCTAAAACTATTGCAGATCCTAGGGAAGAATGGCCCAAAGATGAAGATAACTTCACTGCAGATGAAAGGAGGAGACACAACCTCAATTTCATAGCTATGAACATTCTCTACACCACCATTCCAGACTCAGTTATGGGAAGAGTGATCCATTGCCAGACTGCAAAGGAGCTTTGGGATACTCTTGCTCTCATGTGTGAAGGCACTAACAAAATTAAGGAAAACAAGCTCTCAGTAGCTGTTCAAAAATATGAGCAGTTCACCATGGAGCCTACTGAGACCATTGATCAACTTGATGGGAGGTTCACTGATATAATGAATGAGATAAACTCTCTTGGTAAAGTGTACACTAAGAGAGAAGTTGCTTTGAAAATCCTGAGAGGATGGGATGTATACTCAGTAATGATGCAGAATACCAAAGATCTGTCCAGCATGTCTATGCAACAGGTATTCTCTGAATTAAAGGCTTATGAATTTGATCTTAACAGGAAAAGGGCTCCCGATGAGACCTCAGCTGAGAAGGGAGCTGCCTTCAAAGCTAAGGAGACTGAGCCCAAATCTCCAAAGCCACAGAAGAGTACAAAAGCAAGTAAATCTCAAAGTAGAGTTGAGACGCAAGAGGAACTCAGCCTAATGGCTAGAAGGTTTGAAAAACTTAATAGTCGTTTTAGCAGGTATAAAAGGTTTTACAGGGATAACAGGAAAAGAAGGAGCTATCCACAGAAGGACACTAGAGAAGGAGAGAAAAACTCCACTGAGATGGAGAAAAGAAGGAATACAAGAACTATTCCAAAGCTGAAGGATCATCATCAAAGACTAGAGAGTCTACTGAAGAAAAGAATGATGATGCCAACAGATGCTATCAATGCAAGAAGGTTGGGCACTTTCAGTATGATTGTCCTCAACTGAGCACAAAAGAAAGGATAGAAAGGCAAGCCAAGAGAGACAGAAGATATGGAGAAAGAAAAACCATGGTGGCTGAGGATGTTGATGAAGATCTAGAGTCATCTGATGGACTATTCTCTGACAGCAGTGATGATGACATGTGCCTCATGGCAAGAGAAGAACCTGAGGTACAATCTAAACCATCCATTCCTTTAAGACACTCACTTGAGCTCAGCTCAGAGTCAACAGAGGAACTCAATCTTCAGTCCGCTTTGGAACAATTGATGATTGATTTCTCAAGGTTGCAAGAAGCAAGTTTCTGTCTCCAAGATGAAAACAAAAAACTCTTGAGTGAAAACTCCAAGTTAATTGAATCTGAGAATCAGGCAGATCTTAACTCAGCTAAGTCTACCATTGAGTTGACAAAAGAGGTGGAAACCCTCAAGAGTCAAGAAAATGTTAAAGATTAACTGATAAAGGATCTCACTGAATCTAAGACAAGGTTAACTGAAGAGAATTTAAAACTAGTAAGCCAAATAAAGGACTATCTCCTAAAAATTGATGTCTTACAAAAATCTGAAGAGACCTTGTTAAAAAGGATTGATGCTCTTAACAAACCCTCTCTTGCCATAGTGGAGATCCAAAATTTTCAAATTAATCCTAATAACAAGTGTGGAATAGGCTATATTCCAAAACCTTCAGAAGGTCCTCTGAGTGTTGCTTCTTCAAGTGGCACAAAGAGAGTATTTGTTGAATCTGTAACTTCTCAACCACAAATTTTAGATAAAGGAAAAAGACCAGCTGAAGTTCAAATAAAGAAAGGTCTAACTCAGCCAAAACCAATTGGAAAGGCTCAGTTAACTAATCAATCTAGAACTCAGCAGATGTACTATCAGTCGAGGTCTTCTCAAATGAAGCAATCTCAACTGAAAGCACCCAGGCATGAGCACTCCTCAAGGAATGACTCATATAGAAAACCTATTCCTTTTGTGCCTAAAGGAAAAGGTTCTCAATACCTTTATCAACAAAGACTGAGACCAGGTGCACCCAAGCCTAAGAAGAAGAATGTTAAGAAGGTTCCTGTTCCTTCAAAGGCTGACACCCATAGACAGTTTACTCCTAAGGCACCAAGGGAGGTAACTATATATGTAGATGTTTATGGAAGACAAATTAGCCACTCTAAAATAATTAGAACTGTGAGGCAAATTTGGATTTCGAAAGGCACAGCTAACCTGGTAGGACCCAACACAAAATGGGTACCTAAAGCTTGATCTTGACTGCAGGGCTCAGTGGACCTCAACAAAGGAGAAGCTCTTAAAACATCAGTCTGGTACTTGGACAGTGGATGTTCAAGGCACATGATTGGCAATAAAAGTCTCCTGAGAGAATTTGTTGAGAAAGAAGGTTCACAGGTCACTTTTGGTGACAATTCACAAGGAGCCACCAAAGGTTATGGTACTCTAATTATTGGCTCAGTAAGAGTTAGCAATGTATCCTATGTTAGTGGGCTTAAGCATAACTTGTTGTCCATAAGTCAGTTTTGTGATAAAGGATACAGTGTTGAATTTTCATGTAACCTGTGTTTTGTCAAGAATATATCTTCATAACAGGTACTACTAACTGGGTTAAGAAAGGGAAATGTCTATCTCGCAGCTCTCTGTGAAATTCTTCAAAGTTCTTCAAGTTCAAACACCCAAATGGCAAAAATCAATCTCAAACACCTTACCAACAAAGATAATTTTTGGTACGAACCCAATGTCCTATTCGATAACCCAGAAATCCAATCCAGGCCTGGATTCAGGCACATCAAGGAGGCCTTGGAGATGATCAAAGCCGCTGGTCTAGAGAAGTTCGTAACAATTCATCCTGAGAACTGTTTTGATAGGCAAGTGTTGGAGTTCTTCTTTAGTGTCAACAACACCGATACTAAGACTAAATCTTGCCTGTTCTTGAAAAGAAAGAAGAAAATTGTTCGAGATGGAGAGGAACTTATGGAATTTCAGAAAGTGAGGAAAGAGATCGAGTTAGAAGGAGAAGATCTGAAGGAGTTGTTTGATCTTCCATTAAAAGACCCTAATCCGGATACTTGTATCGCGGATAAGGAGGAGGATTAGGTTTACACAATTATGCAGAAGAGGGTAAAATATCACCCTATGATGAACCGAAATGTGCTTCTCCCAGTATATAATATACTGTGTGAGATTGTTGGGAAATGCATACTTGCAAATCAAGGGAGCTCAGAACAAGTCAGCAAGCCGAAGCTGAGGCTGATGAAGGCGATAGTGGAGAGCAAGGAAAAGGAGTACAACTGGCAACAGTTCTTCCTTCGTGCATTAAATAAGGAACGCACGAAATTTCAACCAGAGAAGACACCACAAGTGGCTAGTAAGCTTAACTATGCCACCAAAATCTCATATCTGATTGAAAATGTGGATGTTGGAGTTGACTGGAAGGAAGACAAGAAATGGAGCAATCTAAAGTCTCTATTTAGATCTGGAAAAGCCTTGGAAGGAAGGAGACTGAGTGAGAGTGTGGAGAGCCCAGAGGAGGAGGAAGACATGGAGGAGATGAACCCTTCTGAAGGGAAGAAAACTAAACTAAAGAGACTTGTCAAGATGAGTGGCAAGATGGCAAAACACAAGGAGAAGGTCACTGAAAAGGCCTAAAAAAGAAAGGAGAAGAGAGTTGCTGAGACAGAGAAGGAAACAGCTAAACCCACCAAGAAAGCAAGAATATCAACCTCTACTGATGACTCATCATCAGGTAACCCTGAATCTTCTCCCAATGCTATCTCTACTGATACAGATTCTAATGCCCCAACCCCCATTAAAATCAAAATCAAAACTAAACCCCGTACTCCTCTCAAAATCAAGCGCATCTCCAAAATCTCTCAAACCACCACTGAAGGCTCTCAACAGCCTGAAAGTGGATCCTCAAAAGACACCCCATCTGAAGCCTCTACTGAAACAACCTCTAAACCCACTGAACCAACCCCCTCTGAACCAACCCCACTGAACACCAAACTTCCATCCTAGAAACCATTCCAGAAGAACCCTCTGATCCCAGATCCCCCACCACTTCTTTGCCATCTAATGATGAAGAGGAGTACTCTTTCATGGATACTCTTAAGGATGAAGTGGCCTACTCCCTGGAGACGAAGTATCCAGAGCTGGATGAATATCCTGCCCTGAAAGACATGTTCTTAAGGGTCAGGCTACTTGTCCAACTCAAGGATAGGAGGCTGGCGGAGATTTTGATGGCCGTAGGAGGAAGGAAGGCTGAGGACTGGAAGAAAGAGGAGCAAGAGGTGCTAGAATTTACTGGTCTCATCAAAACCAGGCTGCTATGTGATGAGAAGATATTCCAAAGCCTGGTGATGGACAAGATCAATGAGGCCAGATCTACATCAAACAAAACGGTGGATAAAAGAAAGGAGGAGGCTGGGAAAGAAAGAAAGGAGAAGGAGGAGGAGAGGTCAGTGTTGGAGAAAGGTACTTCACCAATGCAATGTGGTGGTGAAGTAGCCAAGGATGTATCCGAGGCAAGGGATACTGAGGCTCAAAATTTACCAAAGAGTAGTTCAGTAGAGGTGTCTACTGAAACTACTCCACAACAACCCTTAGTGGTGGCTTTAGAGTCAGCTGAGGTGACTGGATCTGAAGGAGTTGAAAAAGAGAGTGCGAAAGAAAAAGAGGTTGAAATTACTAATGTTGTGAGTGGAGAAATTAGAGCAATCGTTCCTATAAAGGGCGAATTGGCTGAAAAGAATCTAGTTGAAAAAGAAAAGGAGAGTGAGAGTGAGAAGAGGGTGGATGAGGGAGTCCATATGGAGATAGATGAGCAAGCTGTTGGGAAAATAGGGGTGCCCGGAATCTATTCGGGATGAAATTTAAATACGAATTTAAATACAATTATTACTAGCATGAATTAATCATAATTAATTCAAATAATAATTCCAACAACGAATTTTCATCATACATGTTGAATTAATTCACATATTAACTATGGCGGAATAAACAAGTAAATATGTGATTAACGCACCTCTTGTAGAATTGGCCTTTGGATAAACGGGACAATTACGATCTCGCTCTATCGACCCAAAAACCTTCTCAAGTATTTCCCTTTCACCTCACTTGATCACCGGTGGGAGATGCTTTCAAGTAATTTAATAAACTAAGAAAAAAGAAAAATATCTATGCTCTTGATTTTTCCAACACATGGAATTATGTACTTGGGGATGAAATAATCATCCCCTATTTAGAGAGGGGGTGACCGAATTTTTGTGGGGTATTTGGGCCTTGAGAAAATCTTTTCTTAGACTCTAAGAAATCTTGAATATATCCCATATATTCTTTTCTCCATAATAAAATATTCCACAAAAATCTCACTCTCTTTATTTTCTAGTAATTTTCGAAAATCTTAGGAGTAGATCCCAAGATTTGGATCTTCTTGAATATATGAGATAATCTTGCATTCCAAGAATACTTATCTTCCATAATATCTTTTCAAGAAAATCAACAAAATCTTTTCTCTCCTAATTAGGCCAAATTTCGAAAATTACAATGAAAAATCAGCATGATATTATCTTTTTATTTTAATCACCTTATCATTATTGGGCTACTTAATGGGCTACTTGAGGGGCCTTTAAGGAGAATTAAGATTGGACCTCCTAATGGACTTCTGAATTTCAATATTGAGCCCCAATATAATTCAACCCATTAATATTAATTATTACCACTAATAAATTAATATTGCACTATCCATCTTAATCCATATTACGATAATATGGGCTCCCGGTTATTATTTCCCGCGTTTAAAATTATCAAGTCCATTAATTAATCAAGCTTCTGAACAACTCTAAATTAATTAATATATTTCACCTTGGAGTAAAGACAGCTCAACATTATTATTCGTACCGAAGAAACTAATTCTTCACTTGCAAGATTTGGTACAATAAAACTTCTGAGCCCATCAAGGGGACTAATCACACGAGCCGTACTCACACGCATTTCTCCGTATTAAATCTTAGCAACCGTCGTATGATTAATATTACTGCCCAAGATACAAAGTTCGAAGTCACAATGATTCTCACCCAACATGAATCAAAGCAGTAACCATCAAGCACACACGGTCCTATTTAAGTGACGGAGATTAAGAAATCAACAACCACTGAGGTCTAATTCTTCACTTTTCAGAACAGAAGAATTTATCCTCGCTGTAGGTCCTCTTCAATACATACTAAATGTGCTAGTGCAATCTCTTAGTCAAGACAGACCAATCTGAGCCTTACACATCGACCTTTCACAGCGGATTGTTCAATTTCACCTAGGTCGTGAAATTGTACGTTTAGTTACAAGTAAACTATTAATGTTGTCTTCCGTGATCGGGTATCACCACATTAACTACAATGTAACATGTACTATATACTGAACGGTTTGCAACAGAAATTCAACATTCAATCATAACTAAAACAAATGCGATAAAAGAATTATTCTCATAACTAAGTGTTTGATACACGAGTTATACAAAGTAAAAGCATACTTTCACATATAACTCCAACACAAGCTGGGTTAGGAGGTGAGTTTGAGGGGGAACATGGTAACCCTTCATCATGTGCAGGAAATCCAACCCTTGAGGTACCCAAGACTACTCTTAGTCTAAGTCCTCTGAAGCAAGCTATCAGCCATATTGAGGAAGTGAGACTTTCATCCATTGAAGCTCAACTGAGAGATCTGCAGGAGATTGTGCAAGAAGACGTAGATGAAACAGTCATTCTCTCAGACCATATTGATGAGCTTATGGAGTCAACTACCTCATCTCTCAAGAATCTAACTCTCAAAGTTGAAGATTCTCAACAGATTGTCATAGATGTAGTGGAAGGGCAAAGTGTTCTGGTGATTGAAGCCCTCAAGAAGATGGAGAAGAAGGAGGAAGAAGCAAGGGCCAAATTCTTGGAAGACTCAGTGGAGAATGTGTCCACCAACCTAAAGTCCTCAGTAGAGGCTTTCTCAACTGATCTTATGGAGAAGGTTGAAGGGTTGTGGAACAAGAAGGTGACTGAGTTCGAAGCCAAGCATGAGGAAATGAAGGCCAGCCTGAAGGAGGTTCTGAAGCAAGCAGCAGAAGACTTTCCCACCCAAGAGAAGACGGACGTTATCATCAGTGCAAAACTTGACCAATTTGTCAAGTTTGGCCAAACTGCTGGAGCAACCCTTGAAAGATTGGAAGAAGAGGTGGATCACTGCTCAACCCAACTGAGGGCAATTGAACATGATCAGATGAAGCTGAATATCACTATTGCTGAGTTCATGATTAATGCCGAAAAGGGGGAAGAGTTAGTGTCTGGGAAACATATGAAGCTAGATCCGAAAAATAAAATGGAGCTAAACCTTGAGACTGGTGAATTTGCTAGAAGTCAGCAGATCAAGAATACTATGAAGAAGGTGAACAAGGAGGCTCAACAGTTGGCTGATGAGAGAAACCAAAGGGTGAAAGGAAAAGAAGTTCAGGAACAGAGGGACTTTTCCAAATTCAAAGAGGCTGCTCAAAAAGACAAAAGAGAAAGAGCTGCTCTGAGGGGAGAGACAACCAAGAGGAAAGCTACTGATGCGCTCTCAGCAGAGGTGGCAAAGAAGACAAGGCCTTCTCAAAGGTTGGCTGCAAAGTCAACTGAAGATTTAGTTGAAATAATCCCATTACTGAATCCAGAGCCCATCTCCTCTGAAGTTCCCAAGTCTGCTCCAACCAGAGTCACTGAGCTAACTGAGCTAATAAAGAAGCAGAAGGGATGAACGAAAGAGCTCAGAAGCTAACAACTCAACAACAGAAAATGAGGGACAGGGCTGTTGGAAGAATTGAATCCGTTGCTGAACTGGCAGAGAGGAAAAAGAAGGAGAGGTTGGCAACTTTTGACAAGACCACCTCTAAGAAGTTCAGGAATGGTTATCAGAAGTGGACAACCAAAATGAAGAAAGAGAAGATGGTGCCTTCAAAGGCTAAATTCCCTCATCATGATACTTGGGTTCCCAAAAAGCTCAATGATACTTGGGAGACAACCAAGAGGGAATTTGTCTACTCCTATTATGTCAGTGGAGAACTTGGAAAAGAAAATGCTCAAGTCCTGTTCAATGATTGGCTTTTCGAGTCTTATCCAAAGCTCTACCCTGATATCAATGAAGCCTGGAATGACAAGTTTCCAGACCATGCTCTGAAGGCTCCTGAACCCATCATCTACTGGCCCCCAACTGATGCAACTGGTAAAGTAGATAGAGAAAGAATCACTGAAGAATGGGTTTCTCTGTGTGAGTATTTGGGTCTCAAGGGACATTAAAAGGAAATCATGAAAAAAAAGAATGAGCTGAAGATTAGAGTATTCAAGCAATATGGTCTGGAGCCAATCTTTGAGTCCATCTAATATGGTTAAAGTATTTATGGGCATTTGTTTATAAGTCCCAGCTGTTCTTTTGTTTTTGAAATTATTTCAGTAGACTTCATTGTAATTGTACCTGCACTTGATCCAATATGAAATGAAAACTTTACTGATTTTACAGCCCAAGATAATATCTCATTATCATTTAGGCTTTTGTACTTGAATGCTTTTTACTTACAAATTTCCTTGAAAATTTATGCCAACTGAATAAGCTCAACTGAAAAGGAATATGTAATAGATAGGTTTCGGCATAATCAAAAAGGGGGAAATTGTTGGGAAATCGTATAGACTTATGTTTTGATTAAGATGCCAAAAGTTTCCTCCTAAGTCATTTGTAAGTAAAGTATTCAGTAGAGTTAGAATAGATTTAGCCAGTTTCAATGTTAAGGAACTGAAGTGCATTTGCTAAGTCATTTTGTATCTAAGAGTTGAAGAAGTCCGCTGAAGAAGAAAGTCCACTGAAGAAGAAGTGAAGTGAAGAAGAAGTAAGCTGGAGAAGAAGTCTAAGTTATGAATGTTTTCTAAGTGCATTCTTACTAAGGCTATACCATCATGAGAGAATTGAAGTCCACTGATGAAGGCTAACAATGCACATTCAATGCTAAACACATTAAAAGCTGTTAGTTAATCTGGTTGGAAACAAGGCAAATCGAATATCAGTAAAGCTTGCAATAAATGAAGGACTAAGAAGGTTCTCTAAGTTGAGTTTCACCTTAAGATTAGACAAGATTCTGAGCAAGAAGACTGAGCGGCCCAATGAGAAGATGACACGTAGGTGTACCCTACTGACAGCCGACCTGTCACAGATTGACAAGTACCAAAAGTCTTGCTTTAGCTTTCTCCAAAGAGCTGGTGAACAGGCAAGATCTTTCAGCCATTTCTTGACAAGACCTAAAGCTTAAATAGAGCCGTTTGAACCAATCAGATGCAGAGACTTACTTGAGAAGATTCAACTCCAACGGAAAGATTTTCAAGAAGGTCTATAAATACAGAAGGTCGTGCCCATTTCTACGCACGGGAAACTTAACAAGAACAAGCATTCTCTACACTCATAACTTACTACGAAGCACTCGAAATCACCCTTGTTTCCCAAGTGTTTCATATTTGTAGAGAGCATACCAAATCTTTTGTAACTGAGCTTATAGCTATATTCAAACCTTAGAAAGAGATAATCCATCCTTAAAGCCTTGAGCTAACTTGTAAGGATTATCTCACAAACAGTTGGAACCAAACCCTACCCAAAGTTAGGTTGAGAGTTAGAGTTAAGAGGTGTTAGTAAGCTGATTATTGATATCAGTCTGAAAGCTGGTTGTTTTGGGAACTAGGACCTGGAATTATCCTAGAGATCAAATATCCTTAGAGAGGATTAATTTGATCAGTGCACCTTGACACTATAACACAAGGAATTCCAAGTGAAAGGAATTCTCCTGTTTAATCAGGACAGTGGACGTAGGAGATTCATCTCTGAACCACTTTACATCTTGTGCATTTACTTTATGCTACTTCTCTAAGTGTGTGTTACTCAAACAAGTTTTATCAAGCAAAACGAGGTTTTCATAAGGGCTCACTAATCCGCATTTGAAAGCTAATTAGATTGTAGTTCAACTGAAAGTCTTGATGTTTCAGTGGAGCTGATATCTGATTAGTGTGAAAATTGCTCAAAATTCAGGCATTTTATTTGCACATTTTATTGGATTTTGTGCGATTATTTACATTAATGTGACCATTTGTGCTTAATAGTCGAGAAAGGTGTGTTTTGCTATTTTTGCAGGAAAAAATGTGATTTTTAAAAGCAAACATGTATCTTTAATTTTGTGAAGTTGATCGGAGGAATGAGTCGAGAATAAATCGAGAAGAGAATATGAATTGGGCCTTGAATTAAAAGCATAATTGTTTCAATTAAAAGAAGCCCAAAGTGGGTGGCCCATTTTATGGAAAGGAGCAGCCCACATGATTTTTAAAAAAAGGCCCAAGAAGACCCATTAGCTGAGGGATTCGCGTGAAATTGAAATAGAGGTAAGAAGCAAATAAAGAAGCGTTGGGCCCCACCATTTCTAAAAAGGAAAGGTCAAAGCTGCTTTTAAATTTTGGAAAACTCACCTTGCTCTAACATCAATCGAAGAGAGAGAATTGCCTTTCAAAGCAGAAACCCACGTCCATATTCACGAAGAGAGAGAAGACGTAAGGAAGAAAGTTATTGTCGAGGAGTTCGAAGCCACCGGAATTAACTGAAGCAAACACCACGCCGGAACCCGGAAAGCAGTACTGCCGTAGCCGCCTCAATTCATCGGAAAAGAAAAAGGCTGGTGGGTCCACCTCTTGGGCCACGTGCCACGAATTTCAGCTGAGAAAGAATAATAGAATATATGGTACATATATTGTAAATCATGTAAATCTCTTATTTATAATAGGTATAATTTAGTCCATAATTGTAGCCTAGACTTCAGGGATTCTCTTGTATATGTATTGACCAACGTTGAATGGAAAACACAACAGATTACAATCTTTGCAATCTTTCATGGTATCACGAGATTAGGGTTTATTTCTTTTCTTCCGCTGCGCCCTATAATCTCTCGTTCTTCCCCATCTTTTCGTTTCTTCCAATCTGCAATGGCACCGTCCAAGTCAGATTTCCATCCCGCACTTACCGTGTCTAATATCCGTAACCATATTTCCATCGTCCTCGAGATGGAGAACATCCATTATGCGACTTGGGCCGAGCTTTTCACGATTCATGCCCGGTCTCATCGTGTGTTTCACCACATTATCACGTCTGACGCCTCTCCTGCTAAGGCGCCGGTTACTGATGAGGAGAAGGATCTCTGGCTGACCCTGGATGCCACGGTCCTTCAATGGATATACGCCACGATATCCACGGATCTGCTCCATACGATTCTCGAACCGGATTCGACGGCCATGGATGCTTGGTCGCGTTTACGGGACATTTTTCAGGACAACAAGAACTCCCGGGCTGTTACTCTTGAACAAGACTTCTCTCATACGAATATGGAGGAGTTTCCCAATGCCTCTGCCTATTGCCAACGCCTGAAGGTGTTATCGGATCAATTGAAAAATGTTGGGGCTCCGGTCTCTAACGACCGCCTGGTTCTTCAAATGGTCGCGGGTCTCACGGAGGCCTACAATGGGGTTGCCACGTTGATTCGTCAAAGTGATCCGCTCCCCAAGTTCTATCAGGCCGGGTCAATGCTAGTTCTTGAGGAGGCGGGCCTTGCCAAGAAAGTGGCGTCGGGGGCCGCTTTGGTGTCCTCTACTCAGTCTGCCTCGTCTTCGGACGTCGCTCAGCCCTCCCATGGTGGTCCGTCTGGTGGCAAGAAGCCGCAGAAGAAGAAGGCTGGCAAGGGGGGTAAGCCTGGTTCGGCCTCGTCCTTTCAGCAGCAACAGTGGCCTTCTCCCCCACCTTGGACTGGTGGTTCACAACAGTGGCCGTGGCATTGGCAGTGGCCTTCTCCGCCGTGCCCGTATCCAACCTCGGCCTGGCCTCGTCCCCCACAGGGTCCTCGTCCCCCTGCCTCTCAGCCTGGTATTTTGGGGTCCCGGCCACAGGCGTATTTGTCGACCCCTGCTGCACCTACTCCGACGGATATAGAGGCGGCAATGTATACTCTTGGCATCACTCCTCCTGATGCTAACTGGTACATGGATACCGGGGCTACGTCTCATATGACCTCGACACAAGGTACTCTCTCGTCTTATTTAAATTTGAGCAACTCTCCTGGTATTATGGTAGGCAATGGTCAATCGATTTCAGTTTCGGGTGTTGGACATACACAATTTTCCCCTTCCAATCCCCATTTATCTCTTAAAAATGTTCTCCATGCTCCTGCCATTGTTAAAAACTTAGTGTCTGTTCGTAAGTTTACCACTGATAATTCTGTTTCTGTGGAATTTGACCCGTTTGGATTTTCTGTTAAGGATTTTCGGACGGGGAGGTGCTTAATGAGATGTGAAAGTCGGGGGTCTCTATATCCAGTTACAAAATCCACTACCAATAATCCTTCTGCTTTTGCTGCTGTCTCGCCATCTTTATGGCATGATCGGTTGGGGCATCCTGGCGTTTCTATTTTTTCGTCTCTTCGCAACAATAAATTTATTGAGTGTACTGGCTCTCATTCTTCGTCTGTATGCTCTTCTTGTTCAATTGGGAAAACCATAAAATTGCCGTTTGTGGCTTCTACTTCTTCAAATGTATTACCTTTTGACATTATACATAGTGATTTATGGACCTCTCCAGTCTTGAGTTCTGGGGGTCATCGTTATTATGTCTTGTTCTTAGATGATTGCACTAATTTTCTATGGATTTTTCCAATTTCTCATAAATCTCTTGTCTTCTCTACTTTTTTAAAGTTTCGTGCATTTGTTCGTACGCAATTTGAAAGGGATATTAAAACATTTCAGTGTGATAATGGCCGGGAGTTTGATAATCGTTCTTTTAGGGAATTTAGTTCGGTACATGGGTTGGTTTTTCGTTTCTCGTGTCCATATACTTCGTCTCAAAATGGTAAAGCAGAGAGAAAGATTTGTACAATTAATAATATGGTTCGTACTCTTCTTGCTCATGCTTCGCTACCTTTTTCATTTTGGCACCATGCACTCGATATGACCACCTATATTCTGAATATTTTGCCTCGGAAACAGTTTTCCTTCGATACACCTCTTCACCGCCTTTATCATAGGGTTCCATCTTATAATCATCTCCGTGTGTTTGGTTGCTTGTGTTATCCTCTTTTTCCTTCACCAACCATTCACAAACTTCAGCCCCGTTCCACTCCGTGTGTGTTTTTGGGGTATCCCGGTAATCACAGGGGTTATAAGTGCTTCGATATTGCTTCTAATCGGATTATCATTTCTCGTCATGTCATTTTTGATGAGTCTCATTTTCCGTTCTCCGAAATATCCAAACACTCTCCTCCCTCTTCTTATGATTTTTTGGACGAAAATTCTTCTCCGTTTATGAATCTTCTTCGGGGGCAGCTACCCGTGTCCAATCCCAGCCCGCCCAACTCTCCTCCGGGTGGCCCAATTCGGATTCCCATCCCTGCTGCCCAAATACCGCCGGTGACTCCCTCGGTCGCCATTCCACCTCCCCGGCCTTCGAATGCTCTTCGTCCGGTTACGCGTAGCCAGTGTGGTATTTTTAAGCCTAGAACTCCACTCAATCTTCTCGCTTCCACTACCAAATCTCCTTTACCTCGGAATCCTGTGTTAGCCTTACATGATCCGAACTGGAAATTGGCCATGGTTGATGAGTTTGATGCTCTTTTTAAAAATAAGACGTGGGAGTTGGTTCCCCGTCCTCATGGTGTTAATATTATGCGTTGTATGTGGATATTTACTCATAAAGTTAATGCTAATGGTTCCTTTGAAAGGCATAAGGCTCGTCTTGTAGGTGATGGCAAATCTCAAAAGGTTGGAATTGATTGCGGTGAGACATTTAGCCCCGTGGTGAAACCAACTACGATCCGGACTGTTCTCAGTTTGGCTCTTTCTAAGAAGTGGCCTATTCACCAACTTGATGTCAAGAATGCGTTCTTGCATGGGAATCTGGTTGACACTGTCTACATGCATCAACCTCTGGGTTTTCGGGATCCTAAATATCCAGATCATGTATGCTTGTTACGCAAGTCTCTGTATGGGTTGAAGCAGGCTCCTCGGGCGTGGAATACCAGGTTTACGGATTTTGTGTCGAAGATTGGGTTTGTACGGAGTTGTTCGGATCATTCGTTGTTTGTGTATCGCCAGAATAACGACTTGGCCTATCTACTACTGTACGTGGATGATATTATCTTGACGGCGTCGTCTACATCGCTTCGTCGCTTGATAATATCTCAACTCAGTACTGAGTTTGCTATGAAGGATTTGGATCTCTTGAAGTCTTTCTTGGGTATTGCAGTCACGACTCACTCCGGCGGCCTGTTCCTCTCTCAGTGAAAATACGCAGCTGAGATCATCGACCGGGCTGGTTTGGCTTCTTGCAAACCTTCGTCGATGCCGGTTGACACCAAGCCGAAACCCAGCATGCATGACAGCCCCCAGGTTTCGGATCCAACATTGTACAGGAGTATTACCGGTGCTCTCAAGTACTTGACCTTCACGCGACCTGACATCTCGTTTGCGGTTCAACAGATTTGCCTCTTTATGCATGACCCCCGGGAGGTACATTTTGCAGCAATGAAGAGGATATTGAGGTATATTCAGGGGTCTTTACATCTTGGCCTTCATTTATATCCATCTTCTGTGACTTCTCTTATTGCTTATACCGATGCCGACTGGGGTGGGTGTCTTGATACCCGTCGTTCGACGTCCGGATATTGTGTATTTTTGGGCGACAATTTGATTTCTTGGTCGGCCAAGCGGCAACCCACCTTGTCCCGTTCCAGCGCCGAGGCCGAATATCGTGGTGTTGCTAATGTGGTGTCTGAAACTTGTTGGCTTCGGAATTTACTTCTCGAGCTTCATTGCCATATTCCTACAGCTACCCTCGTTTATTGTGATAATATTAGTACTATTTATCTCTCAGGGAACCCGGTTCAGCACCAACGTACGAAACATATAGAGATGGATATTCATTTCGTACGAGAAAAAGTCGCTCGTGGGCAAGTTCGTGTCCTCCATGTCCCTTCGCGTTACCAAATTGCGGATATTTTTACAAAGGGGATACCTCTAGTTTTATTTGAAGAATTTCGGGACAATCTCAGTGTTCGTTTGCCTCCTGCTTCGATTGAGGGGGTGTAATAGAATATATGGTACATATATTGTAAATCATGTAAATCTCTTATTTATAGTAGGTATAATTTAGTCCATAATTGTAGCCTAGACTTCAGGGATTCTCTTGTATATGTATTGACCAACGTTGAATGGAAAATACAACAGATTACAATCTTTGCAATCTTTCAAAGAAGAAAGATTTCAGCAACTTTCTTCCATTGGAACAAAAACGCATTTTCAGGCATCAACTCGGTCGAGTTACCCGACTCGTCCGAGTCAATTTCGGTGATAACAGAAGGTTGAGAGGAAATTTAGCCGTGCACGACCGGGAGTCCAGCTCGAGTAGGTCAACTCGGTCGAGTTGACCGAGTTGACCGGGTCAACTCAGCTGATTTTGGGTAAAAATCCGAAAATTCACCATTTTTCAAGGGATTAAAGTGCAAATTCGTCTCTAGCCCTCATTCCACACTATATATACCCCTTTTCTCAGATTTTAGAAGAACCACACACAAGCCCAATAACCCTAATCCCCTATATAATTTTATTTTATTTTCTTTGTTTTTTCTTTTAATTTCTAGAATAGATTAGATTAATATTTCATTAGTAGTTTTTACATTTCAAGCAAGGATTGAAGATATTGAAGATTTGTATTTCCATTTCATCATAAGAGGTGAAATCTTTCTTTTATTTTAAGCTTTAATGAGTAATTTCATTTTTATTTGTTATTTTAGCTTATTAGTCATGGGTGTCTCTTCTAGAACCATGAGTTAATTTTCTTTGCTTTGAGTGTTGAATCAATGTATGAAATTAGTGTGTTGATGGATTTATAGCTTTGATTATGCTTATTTCTTGATGTGAATGTTTCTATTGATGGACTTTGTATGTCTCAATTTAGTTGATTTTATTAGCTTATTTATTTAATTTTGTGTATTGCAACGAGAGTTGGGTATGCATGATTGGTATTTAGGTGAAAGCTTTGACTAATTAATTTGAGTTAAATAGTAACCGGTTTACCCGAGAGGGGGTCGGTTGCTAGACCCCCCATCATTAGACATTAGGTATCTTAATTTGAATATTCGGGTACTTAGTGAAGGGGGAATTCTAGAGATGCATTGCGTGTTTTTAGATATTCACGATCTTAGGAGCTTATGGGGCATAATTAGGAGTTGCTAGTTAGTCCACGTTGTTCACCTAGGCCTCAAAAGGGATTGGTCTACACACTTTCGTGATCACTCTTAGCAAACATCTAGAAAAAGGCAATGATAGGTTGTGAATTTGTCACACACACTAGTGGATTACATTGTGAAGACACTCGAAGCATTTCTCTCTCTTGCACTTTCTTAATTGAAAGTTATTTTAATTGTTTAATTGTTTTATAGATTTAATTTTTGCATTAGTTTAATTTTTGAATGTCAACTTGCTCGTCACTATAGTACCATGCCGACGCACAACTTTGGGGCTCCACTGCACTCCTAAATCCTTTGGGTTCGATAACTACTTGGTCCAAGTCTACTTTCACTACTACGACGATCCCGTACTCTTGCGGGGGAGTAGGAAAATATTTTTCGAAAAACTCCGACCAAGTCAATATCTCAGTAAGCTTTCATAAGTAAATCTCAGCAGACCTCAAATTCCACTGAAGATCTACTGTCTTGAGTTAATCTGATAAGTTTTAAAGAAAGAAGTTTGAATTTGTAACATCAGGTGTATTCCCCTCCATACACCTGTGTAACTCATTTCGAGACCAACACTTGTTGTAATAGACAATGTCTTCATCCTTAAAGTTGAATTCTGTAAAGTGAAGTCCTCCAACAGGTATCATTAGGGCTTCACTGATGACTTTAGGGGTGATCTTGACATCAACTCCGTCGATACGAGCAACAATATGGGTCTTTCCTTCGGTATATGATGCATTTTCGTAGAATTTACGAGGCACAACATCATCATATCCCTCAGGTCTATTAGTAAGGATAAATTCCAATCCCTGGGTCTTGATACGTCCGAATATTCGAGCCATTTCATCAGATTTATCAAGTGCTTCAATAAGAGCATTGGAATAAAAAAGAGATCCATAGAGTATCTTCATGATTTTCGAAATATTGAAACAAAAAAAACTTTGGTTAGAAGTTTGCAGGTAGAATGCAAAATGGGTTCAAATGAAAAGTAATGAACAGGTTTTGTGCTAAAGGTTCCTATTTATACTTGCACAAAACTCAAGGAAAATGTTAACGTTGAGAGAACAGTTTTTCCTTATATTTTGGAAATCAATGGTTTAAAATGTTTGGGTTATTTACTCATTTAAAAGATCAACGGCTTAGAAATGAAGTAAATAAAATCCAAATTTTGAAAGTCAATGTATAAATGTACACTGTCCAGTACGTTTTTATCAATTAAAAACCTGGGACAATAAATCTAAAAAAAAATTCTGTGTACACGCAAGTACAAGGATTTGGAATTTAGTAGTGTACGCATTTAATAGCTAAGAATGTACAAGTCAACTTAAAAATCTACAGTTTGAAGTTTGCAGTTTGATAACTTCAGTTAGAATAGTCTGCAGTTTAATCAAAGTTTACATCTGTAGACTTAAGTCTGCATCTGCATTCTTTAAGTTTACATTTGAATAACTCATCATAACTTCTTGACTTTCTATTGAAATTTTCAACTTTATACTTCAGTTCTGAGTGATTTTCTTATAACTCTAACATTCCTAATTCTCCTCTCAAGATAAAAAATCTTGATTCACATAGAGGTTTGGTAAAGATATCTGCAAGATTAAGATCTAAATGTATCTTTTCCATTTTGATATCTCTCTTTTCAATATGATCCCTAATGAAATGATGTCTCACATCAATGTGCTTGGATCTTGAGTGTAGAGCAGGATTCTGTGTGATAGCAATTACACTTGTATTGTCACAGAATATGGTAGTGTTCTTTGACTCAATATCATAGTCTTTTAGTTGGTATTGCATCCACAAAATTTGTGCACAACAGCTTCCTGCAGCAATGTATTCTGCTTCAGCTGTAGATAGTGCAATAGAATTCTGTTTCTTGCTATGCCAAGATACTAGTCTTTGTCCAAGAAATTGACATATCCCACTAGTACTCTTTCTGTCAACTTTACATCCAGCATCTGAATCTGTGTAACCTTTCAGTTCTATTCCACCCTCTTTTGAATACCAGAAACCAAGATTCTGGGTAGATTTAATGTACTTGATTATCTTTTTCAAACAGTCAAGTGTGATTTCTTGGAGTTGACTTGGAACCTAGCACATACACCCACAACAAACATAATATCTGGTCTGCTAGCTGTAAGGTAGAGTAAAGATCCAATCAATCTTCTATATAAAGTAACATCCACACTTTTTCCATTCTCATCTTTATCCAACAGGGTTGATTGTGACATGGGAATAAATGTAGGCTTTGAACAACTCATTCCAAACTTTTTGATTAGTTCTTGAGTGTATTTGACCTGATTTATGAAAATTCCCTTGTCCATTTGCTTTACTTGCAGTCCTAAAAAGAAATTTAGATTTCCCATCATGCTCATCTCAAACTTTTCTTGCATAAGATGTGAAAATTTCCTACATAATTCTTCATTAGTTGGTCCAACAATAATGTCATCAACATAAATCTGAACTAGTAAGATGTCTTCACCATGTTTGAGTCTAAATAGGGTCTTATCCACCATTCCTTTCTTGAAACCATTCTTGATCAAATGATCACATAGAGTATCATACCATGCTCTGGGAGCTTGCTTTAATCCATATAAAACTTTTCTTAGTCTGTAAACTGTCTCCATCTGTAGAGTCTTCAAAACTAGGAGGTTGCTCTACATAGACTTCTTCTGCCAAAAGTCCATTTAAAAACGCACTCTTTACATCCATTTGATATACAGTAAATT
This sequence comes from Ballota nigra, assembly GCA_947034835.1. Taxonomy (NCBI): domain Eukaryota; kingdom Viridiplantae; phylum Streptophyta; class Magnoliopsida; order Lamiales; family Lamiaceae; genus Ballota; species Ballota nigra. The sequence continues at coordinate 17,341,800 of OX344722.1, forward strand.
TCATATGAGCAGCATAGGCCAAAAATATCCTAATTGCCTCATGTCTTGCAACTGGTGCAAAAGTTCATCAAAATCAATTCCTTCTGCTTGGCAATATCCTTGTGCTTCAAGTCTGGCCTTATTCCTTGTAACAACTCCTTCTTCATCAAGTTTGTTCTTGAATACCCATCTAGTTCCAATAACTTCCTGATACATAGGTCTAGGAACTAATTCCCAAACTTGATTTCTCTCAAATCCATTCAGTTCTTCTTGCATGGCAAGTATCCAATTGACATCCATAAGAGCTTCTTCTATGTTTGATGATTCTATTTCAGATAGAAAACTTGCAAACATAGCTTCATGATGTTGTCTTCTGGTTTTTACTTTATCAGTTACATCTCCAATAACTTGTTCAGGGGGATGGTTTATAAGCCATTTCAAGTTTAAGGGGTCATGGTGAATATTTTGTTCAGTTGTAGAGTTATTAACTGTAGATTCATTGAATCTTTCAGTTAACTCTTCCACTGAAGGAATATCACCTTGATTATCTTGACATGTTTCATTTACATGATCTTCAATCCTTGGTAACTCCTTAGTAGATTCTTTATTGCCTTGTTCAGTTATTCCTACTGGAATCTCAACTGTTACATATGGCTGTAGAGTTCTATTTGTAGAGTTTTCATCTTTCTGTAGATCTTTAATGATCTTTTGATTCTCTCTGTCTTCAATGTGTGGTTCATCAAACACAACATGTGTAGATTCTTCCACCAGCATTGTTCTCTTATTAAACACTCTAAAGACTTTGCTTACTACTGAATATCCAAGGAAGAATCCTTCATCTGCCTTAGGACCAAATGTTTTTAGATAATCCTTCCCATTATTCAGAATGTAGCATTTGCATCCAAAGATGTGAAAATAAGATATGTTAGGACTAAATCCTTTCCATAATTCATAAGGTGTTTTGGAATGTGATTTGTTGATTAAACACCTATTTTGTGTGTAACAAGCAGTATAGGTAGCTTCAACCCAGAACCTTTTGGGTAAATGAGCTTCCACTAACATGGTTCTAACAACTTCTTTTAGAGTTCTATTCTTTCTTTCAGTTACACCATTTTGTTGAGGTGTTCTAGCTGGTGAATATTCATGATGAATCCCATGAAGAGAACAAAACTCTTCAATAACTTGATTTGTAAATTCAGTTCCTCTATCAGATCTGATTTTTACAATCTTTAAACCTTTCTCATTTTGAATTTTTCTCATAAGTTCAGGCAACCTCTGTAGAGTCTCACTCTTTTTCCTTAGGAACACAGTCCAAGTGAATCTTGAGTAATCATCTACCACCACAAGGGTGTACTTTTTCCCACTAATACTAACTGGTTCTATGGGTCCAAAAAGATCCACATGAAGCAGTTCCAGAACTTTGTTTGAGCCATCAAAGATTTTGTTCTTAAAAGTCTTCTATGTTTGCTTACCCTTTTGGCATGCATCACAAAGGTGATCTTTCTTTAATTTTGTCTCTAACAGACCTCTTACAAGTCTGTTTTTCACAAGGTCATTCATGGTTTTGAAATTTATGTGATTTAGTCTTTTATGCCAGAGCCAGCTTGTATCTGTAGAGTTGTTTGCTATAAAACAGACATTCTCTTCAGCTGAACTCCATTCAACTATATACACATTTCCTATTCTAGTACCACAAAGTTTAACTTGTTTAGTTTCAGCATCCTTAATCATGCATGAGTTTGGTGTGAAGTCTACAATGTATCCTTTGTCACAAAATTGACTCACACTTAGTAAATTATGCTTTAGTCCATCCACAAGATATACATCATTGATCTGCACATTTTCTCTTCTTATTGAACCTGAATCCTTGGCAGTTCCACTGACATTATCACCAAAAACTACTCTAGGTCCATTTAGTTCTCTAATGTTGGAAAATATTTCTTTATTACTTGTCACGTGCCTTGCACAACCACTATCAATATACCAGATTTTCTTTGGAGTGGTTGACAAATGTCCCTGCAATAAGTTAAGAGTTAGTGCTTAGGTATCCAAAGATTTGGATCTCCTCCAGTGACATTCTTAACCACCCAAGTTGGTTTTGCAATAGTTGGTCTTTTGCCTTTCTTGTATAGAACTTCCTGAGCAACTTTCTTGTCACCTGTAGACTTCTTTCCATTCCAGAATTTGTTAAAATTCTCTTTTCTCTTAAAATCTACAGTTGCTTCCGGCTGCACAGTTGTTGTCTGTAAGGTTTGACTTGAAGTCTCTTCTTTACAGATTGATTTGATCTTGTCTGTGTACAGATTGATCTTTTCTTCCAAATGTTGTTCATTTTCAACCTTTCCATAGATAATGTCAATAATCTTCTTTTGTTTCTCATCAGATAGATTTTTGACTAATCTTTGAACAGTTGGTTCCTCAAGTTCTTGTAGAAGAATGCTTTCTCTTTTGAGCTCTTGTTGTTGTTTCACAAATGTGGGAACATATTTTTCAAGATATTCCATCCAATCACATGGATTGTATCCAATGCCTGTCATATATCCAGAAGGTCTTTGCTGTAAAAGAATTTCCTTCAATTTTCTAGAAGATTTACCATAGCATTCCAATCTTTTAATGAAATAATCTCTCTCAGCTTCAACATTTTGAATAATGTTGTCTTTCTTTGCCACTTCATTCTTGAGATCTATACAGTCAGCAATTCTGCATGTAGCTTCTTCAAAAAGTTCTTCATGACTCATTTTTAGATAATCAAATTCTTCTTGCAAATTACTCATTAAGGATAGCTTGTTTCTGTTTTCATTGGTTTCAACAAGCAGTTCCTCAATTCTTTGCTTAAGTTCTTGATTTTCAACTAAAAGTTCATCATAATCACTTCTTAAATGAAGCCGTCCTTCAAAACCTTTTTGGAGCAAGTGAATCATATCACTGGAAGAATCCTTTTCAGTTAAAGAACTGGATGAGGATTGTACCTTTTCATCCTTTGCCATAAGACATATTAGTGCTTCATTGTCCTCAGAATCTGTGGACTCACACTCTGCAGTTGGGTGAGAAGAAGAAGAGGGACTTTCTTCCTGAGTCTTTTCAAACTCGGATAGTAGTGCTTTTATTCTTTCTTTATCCAACTTTTTCTTCTTTTACATCCTTGCAACTTTCTCCTCCCAGTGTACTTCTTTGCTTCTGGGTAGGGGTAATCCTTGATGAAATATCCAGGTTTCCTGCAATTATAGCAAAGATAGTTGGAGTTAGCAGCTGGTTTACTTGACTTACCTTCTTGCTTAGATGGATTTTTCTTCCAGTTGACTCTCTTGGCAAACTTCTTGAATTGCTTTATCAACAGGACCATCTCATCATTTTCTGAATCTGATTCTGCAGTTGGGCTGGACTCTGCAGCTACTAGAGCTGTGACTTTTGAATTTGTTGAGTCTTTGTCTTTTCTCATATCAATATCAAATTCAAAGGCTTTAAGGTCAGAAAACAACTCAAATGTGGATACTTTGGATAAATCCTTAGATTCTCTCATAGCAACCACTTTCATATCCCATTCAGATGGTAAGGCTCTTAGAACTTTCATGTTCTTTTCCCTTTGAGAATATTCTTTTCCAAGTAGTTCAAGCTCATTGAGTATTTCAATGAATCTTGAATCAAACTTTTCAAGAGTTTCTCCAGATTTCATCTTGAATTTCTCAAATTTTTGGACAGCTATCATGAGCTTGTTCTCTTTAATTTGATCAGTTCCTTCACAGATCATCTCAAGTTTCTCCCATATCTCTTTAGCAGTTTTGCAGCTTTTTATATTGTTGAACACAATTTTATCTAGGGAGTGATAAATAGTGTTTCTTGCAACATTATCGGGGTTTGCTCTCCTCTTGTCTTCATCTGTCCACTCCTTCTTGGGCTTTGGGCTAGACCAGTCCGATCTCCTGCAGTGTTGGCCTTTTCTATCACAATTGGACCATCCTCAATTATGGACCATGTTTCATCATTCATAGCAGATAGGTGAGCTTGCATTCGGATCTTCCAATCATCATATTCATTTGTGGAAAACATAGGCACTTTAGACTTCATCATTTTAGAAGCCATAGAAAATGCAAATATGATTTTTCAAAAACAATTTTGGATCTGGCTTGAAAACTTTTGAAATTTGGTCAAAGCAGTGGCAAGCCAACTACTCTGATACCACTTGTTGGTCCCAAAGATGTATCAAGGTCTAGAGAGGGGGTGAATAGACCTTGATTATTAAAATTTAAAGCTTTTTTGTAACAATTAAAGTATACAGATTACACTCTGCAACTGTAGAGTTGAAAACAAAGGTTTGCTGTTGCAGACTTTTGAAATGTAAAGTCTATATAGTTAAATCAAACACTTATCAGAATTGGTGTTGTAATACTTAGGAGTATTTTAACACCTAATGCAGCGGAAATAAGTAAAGTGTGTGAAGTGAAAAATCAAATCCAAACAAACTTTAATAAGCACAGAGAATATGAGTGATGCAATAAGATAGATAAAATGAATGAACAGTAGATAAAGAACAAGATAAATTTATGGTGGTTCAGAGGTGTTGTAATCCTCCTACATCCACTGTTACACCACACAGGTGCCAAATTCACTAAGATAACACATAATCACAAGAAGTTCCCCCTAAGACCTAGAGTTCACACTCAGATCAGTCTAGTCTAGGATGAAACAAAAAGTTCACTCAGAACACTCTCTCTATCTCACATAGAAATAAACACTCACTAATAAATAAAATCTACACAAGTTAGAATACAAGGGGGTATATAGTGAGGAACAACAAAAATATAAGACAATATTCCTAGCTTCTAAGTCCTAAAAACTTCTATAGTTGAAGGGCTGTAGACTTTGAAGGTTGTAAATATTATGCTGTATGCTTGAGAGTCTCCTCTCTTATTTTTAGTGATGACTGCTCAAAGAGCTGTTAATCACTGAAACACTTGTTTCTACTGGCTAGTAATTAGCTCTAGTAAACATTGAGACTTTTCAAACTAAGTGAGTAACTGTACTACACTTAATTAGTTCTACTAATCTCAAGTTTACAGCTTGTAGTCTCTAACTCTGCAAATGTAGACTCTTTGGCTGTGGACTTTTCTTCAACTCTTCAGATGTAGACTTGTCTTCAACTAGCTGTAGGGTCTGTATCCAATGTTTGCAGATATAGACTTTCATCTATTAGATTCTTCATTTTTCTTTGTACCTGTAATGTTAGTTTCCACAATACAAAAATATTTGTTTTGACATTATCAAAATTAACATGAGAAAAATCCCTAGGACAAAAATATCCTAACATCTGCAAATTATGCTGGGCCTTCACTTGTTGCTAGTCGAGCTAGTGTATCTGTCTGAGTATTCCTCGTCCTTGGAATTTGTTCAATAAAGACTTGATGTAACAAGAACATCAGGTGGGCAACTGTTCGTTGGTATTCGATCATTTGATCGCCCTTTACTTCGTATTCACCTCAGACTTGGTTCACGATCAATTGTGAGTCGCCAAATATTTGTAAACGTCTAACACCTACTGCTAGAGATAGGTGGAGACCAGCGATGAGGGCCTCATATTTAGCTTCGTTGTTGGTTGCCATAAACCCGAATCTGATGGCCGAGGTGAAAACTTGCATGTCGGGGCTAATGAGCACTACACCTGCCCCCGAGGCTATGTTGGTAGACGACCCGTTAACGTAGAGATTGTTGGGAAAATCGGGGTGCCCGGAATCTATTCGGGATGAAATTTAAATACGAATTTAAATACAATTATTACTAGCATGAATTAATCCTAATTAATTCAAATAATAATTCCAACAACTAATTATCATCATGCATGTTAAATTAATTTCACATATTAACTAGGCGGAATAAACAAGTAAATATGCGATTAACGTACCTCTTGTAGTATTGGCCTTTGGATATACGGGACAATTGTAATCTCGCTCTATCAACCCAAAGCCTTCTCAAGTATTTCCCTTTTCACCTCACTTGATCGCCGGTGGGAGACGCTTTCAAGTAATTTAATAAACTAAGGAAAAAGAAAAATATCTATGCTTCTTGATTTTTCCAACACATGGAATTATGTACTTGGGGATGAAATAATCATCCCCTATTTATAAGAGGTGATGGCCGAAAATTGTAGGTATATTGGGCCTTGGAGAAAATCTTTTCTTAGACTCTAAGAAATCTTGAATATATCCCATATATTCTTTTCTCCAAAATAAAATATTCCACAAAAATCTCACACTCCTAATTATGGGGTGTAATTTTCGAAAATTCATAGGATGGAATCCAAGATTTGGATCTTCTTGAATATATGAGGTATTCTTGTATTCCTAGAATACATATCTTCCATAATATCTTTCCAAGAAAATCAACAAAATCTAATCTCTCCTAAATTCACTATTTTCGAAAATTTAGACAAAAAATCAGCATTAATATTATCTTTTTATTTTAATCACCTTATCATTATTGGGCTACTTAATGGACTACTTGAGGGGCCTTAAGGAGAATTAAGATTGGACCTCCTAATGGACTTCTGAATTTCAATATTGAGCCCCAATATAATTCAATCCATTAATATTAATTATTACCACTAATAAATTAATATTGCACTATCCATCTTAATCCATATTACGATAATATGGGCTCCCGGTTATTATTTCCCGCATTTAAGATTATCAAGTCCATTAAATAATTAAGCTTCTGAATAGCTCTAAATTAATTAATATATTTCACCTTGGAGTAAAGACAGCTCAACATTATTATTCGTACCGAAGAAACTAATTCTTCACTTGCAAGATTTGGTACAATAAAACTTCTGAGCCCACCAAGGGGACTAATCACACGAGCTGTACTCGCACGCGTTTCTCCGTATTAAATCTTAGCAACCGTCGTATGATTAATATTACTGCCCAAGACACAAAGTTCGAAGTCGCAATGATTCTCACCCAACATGAATCAAAGCAGTAACTATTAAGCACACACGGTCCTATTTAAGTGACGGTGATTAAGAAATCAACAACCACTGAGGTCTAATTCTTCACCTTTCAGAACAGAAGAATTTATCCTCGCTGTAGGACCTCTTCAACACATACTAAATGTGCTAGTGCAATCTCTTAGTCAAGACAGACCAATCTGAGCCTTACACATCGACCTTTCACGGCAGATTGTTCAATTCCACCTAGGTCGTGAAAATGTACGTTTAGTTATAAGTAAACTGTTAATGTTGTCTTCCGTGATCGGGTATCACCACATTAACTACAATGTAACACGTACTATATATTGAACGGTTTGCAATAGAAATTCAACATTCAATCATAACTAAAGCAAATGCAATAAAAGAATTATTCTCATAAAACGAGTGTTTGATACACGAGTTATACAAAGTAAAAGCATACTTTCACGTATAACTCCAACATAGATGCCATGGGTGATCAAGTCCTCTCGTCGAATCTTGGGGGAAAGTTAGTTCGACGATAAAGTCAGCTAATGCTTGCCCCTTGATCGCTGTTCGAGGAGCATAGGTCACTCCGAATTGGCTAATCTCCAGTGACCATCTTAATAGACGACCAGCTGTGTCTGGGCGATGAAGAATTTGTCTAAGTGGGAAAGTTGTTAGTACTTCGACTTGATGATCGAAGAATCTTAACTTTCTTACACTCATGACAAGAGTGTATGCTAGCTTTTCGGTTGTGGATATTTGATCTCCACTTCGTGCAAAGCTTGACTGACGTAATAGATTGGTTGATGGAATTTACCATCCGGTCGCACCAATACAGAGCTGATCGCCACTTCATATGCTGCCAGGTATAAATATAGCTTTTCACCTGAGATGGGTTTTGATAGAATCTTCACATCTCCCAGGTAATTATTGAGTTGTTCAAATGCTCTTTGGCAGTTGTTTGTCCATGTAAACTTTTCTTTTTTGACAGCTTCGAAGAATGGACGACACTTGTCTCCCGATCGTGATATAAACCTGTTTAGAGCTGCTAAGTAACCTATTAATCTTTGAACCTCCTTTATTGAAAGAGGTGGCTGCATATGATCGCTTTGACCTTTGATGAGTTGGCCTCAATACCTCGCTGGCTAACAAGATGGCCCAAGAATTTCCCCGAATGCACTCCAAAACTACTTTTCTTTGGATTCAGTTTCATGTTGTAGTATCGGAGGACATCAAATACTTGGTCTAAGTGTTGAAGATGATCTTTCTTCTTGGGACTTTTGACAACAATATCATCAACATAGACTTCCACCGTGTCTCCAATTTGGTCGTCGAACATCTTGTTCACCAGCCTTTGATATGTTGCTCCCGCATTGATAAGACCAAACGACATTCTCTTCCAGCATAATAGATTTTTATTAGTATAAAATGTTGTATTTTCTTGATTGTCTGGATGCATCGGGATTTGATGGTATCCAAAAAAATGCGTCCATGAATGTTAGCATCTCGTGCCCTGCAGTGCTGTCCACCAACTGATCGATGAGCGGAAGAGGAAAATTGTCCTTCGGGCATGCTGCATCAAGATCTGTGAAATCTATGCATAGCCTCCAGGTTCCATTCGGCTTCCGCACAAGGACCGGGTTTACTACCCAGTGTGGGCAAAGTGCTTGCCGGATCATATCATTGTCTAGCAACTTCTTCACCTCTTCGTTTAAAGTTTGATACTTATCCGGGCCATATTTCCTTCTTTTTTGATGGACTGACCTTCTTGCTTGATTGATATTGAGTTTATGGCAAGCATGCTTTTGATCTATCCCCACCATATCTGCATGAGACCATGCAAAAACATCTAGATTTGTCTTGAGAAAGTCTTTCATTTGGGATCTGTAAGGCTCAAGGAGCTCAGATCCTATGTACAATTCTAGATCCTCATTTTCGGGATTAACTTTAAAGGCTTCCAGTTCTTTAACTGGAGTTGCTCGTCATTTTTGTCCTTTCCAACGAGGATCTACTATTGGTCCCTCAAGGTTGATATCATTTTCGATGTTCATTGGGTCTGCATCCAAATGGGGTTCAAGATCATCTGTCTGTCTTGGTTCATTATTGTTTTCCAGGTTACAGTCCTCTAGGCCATTGATGGCAAGTTGCTCGTCACCACCCGAATGTTGCTCGTACAGTGAAGGTTTCTCCTTGGTGGCAATGAGCTGCTCGCCCAAATGTTGTTCGTCAGCGGGTAGGAGTTGCTCGTCCAGATCCATACAATCCTCCTCTGCCTCCATCACATCTTTCAGTACTGATGGTTCATCAACTGGGTAACTGGTGGTGGCTTCCATCATGGACACTCGTCCTTCTTTTGATTGCATCTGTAGGAGACACTCACGAGCTTTTCTTTGGTCTCCCTTGATTGTACCGGCCCCACTTGTTGTTGGGAACTTTATGCGATAATAGTAGGTTGAACATGCAACTTTGAATTCATTCAAAAAGGGCCGACCAAGGAACCCATTGTAAGCCGACTCTTGATCTACAACCAAGAAATCTATCATTCTTGTTATATATTTCTCGGGTTCCTCGACCGTTACAAGTTGTACAGACAACCTAATTTCTCCCAAAGGGATTGTTACAACATTTCCAAAGCCTAGGATACGATGATTTGAATCTTGGATATAGCTCGAATAATCTCCCAGTTGATCGAGCGACTTTTTGAAAAGAATGTTAGTGTAAGCCCCGGTGTCCACCAACAATCGATGTACCCTGGTGCCCATAATCTTGGCACAAATTACGAGAGAGTCGTTATGAGGGGTCAATATTCCTTCTAAGTCCTTCTCCATAAAGGTTAATTCTGATGTTTGTAGGACGGATGGATTGACCCCCATTTCTTGTACATGATCAATTGCCCGTAATTCAGCCTTTCTCTTACGATTTAACATTGGTGGTCATCCATCAGAACATCCTCCGACTGATCCTGTGGATTCCATCATATATACATCTTCTACTGGGCGAGCAGCAACGGCGGGGGCTGGTCGTCCGGGTCTGTTGTTCCACGGAGGTTGATCATCTACCTCATCCCCTGAGCTGCTTTCTCGGCCTCACTTTCCAGGTTGCCTCTTGACAAAGTCAGAGAGCTTTCCCTCCTCATAAAACAGTCAAAGTTGCTTGAGCAAATCTCTACACTCACTCGTAAAGTGTCCCACACTTTGATGGTAGGTACTGTATTTGTTTGGATTGAGTTTTCCAGTCTCTTGATGAATTTTCCAAGGAGGAGAGAGCAACTATTTCTCCTTTACATTGTTGTATACAGTATCGATGGATACTGTTAGCACCTGGTTCAATTTCTCCTTCAACTCTGTCTCTTTGTTGAATGCCTTCATATTTTTCGGGACTCGGTAGCCTGTTCCACCGGGTTTCTTGTTATTCTCCTTCTGATCAGCTTTATTGTCCCCCAAATTTATTTGTAAAGCCTCGTGCATGGAGATAAATATGCCGGCTTAATTTTTGAACTCAACCTAGCTCTTTGGGCACTTCAGACGTACCTCCTTCCACAAATCTAATCCTTTCTTCAAACTGGCCATGACGGCTACGATCTTTGTATCCTCACTAATCGGTTCCCCCTCCAAAACACTTTATCGAATCTTTCCATGAAAGCCCGATCCGATTCGTCATCATTTTATTTTAGATCTGATAGTCGGTGTTTCTGGGAAAGATACGATCCTGCAGTCGAAAAGTGTGAGAGGAACTCTCGGCCCAATTGGGCGAATGAGTGTATGGATGCAGGTGGCATGGCAGAAAACCATTTATGAACCATGTCCCCCAATGTTAAGGGAAAATTCTGGCACTGCGTAGCATCACTGGCTCCCATGGAAATCATATAATCTGAATACTTTGTTAGATGAACTCGGGGATCAGCAATGCCTTCGTATTGTATGCTCGCCAGAAATTGTATCTTTTTCTGAATTGGGGCCTTCAAAATAATTGAAGATAGTGGTAAGGATGGCATGCTGGTCGTCCCAATTCCTCTTTGAAGGTCAAGCTGGCCTTGCATGCTCTCTACAACTTTTCTCAAGCTTGACAATTCCTCAATAGATGCCCCCTGGCTTGGATGCTGGTCGGCGAGCAAGGATGTATATCCTTCTGCTCGTCGCAGTCCCTCACTTGTAGGGGGAATCCCTTGAGGCTGCCTCCTTGGATTGCTCGCCGCATTAGGACCTAGGTGCCCGAAGGCAGACCTAGTCAATCTTTCATGTACTGAAGGGCGTGCTTGTTCACAAGTTGCTCGCCCTTGCTCTGGTCCCGGGCGAACAACTTCTGGTTGAAGTTGATGTTGGCCCAATCTATCTTGTGCGCTAGAACGAGATGCCCCATGACTGGACATTGTTGTTCGCCCATGGGCAAATTCAGCCTGACCTTCTGTTCGGTCCACCATCTTAGCTTTGCTTTTGTCCCCTCGATTTTGGGTGCTGTTAACCTCGTGTTGCTCGCCTCGGGCAGATCTAGCTCTAAGAACCTCAAATTATCTAGACCTTGACCGTGCTTGTGATGGCCTAGATTGTTCTTGTTGCTTTTGAATAGCCTGGAGATCAGCAATTGTCCTAGCTAGCTCACTAGGATTGTTAGCTATTGCCTCGAATTCTGGAGGCACTATACGAGTCATCACTAATGGTCGAGCTTTATTTGCATGTCGTGGTTCTCGATCATGGTGACCTATAGATGATGCTCGAGTCGGGGAAACTTCCCTTGCTAAATGTGAGGCTTGAGTTTCCTTGGATTGAGGCATCCTGATTTGGATTATCTTCTCTATCTTTAAATCTTAAAGTCTAAATTCGAAGAACACCAAGAACACTTTTGTTTAAATCTTCAAGAATTTCTTGAGGATTTCTTCAAATCTTCAAGTTTTAAACTTGAAGTTCTTGCTTAATCACACTAAACCGGAGGTTCGAACCCTCCTTCTAGCGCCAATTTGTTGGTGATCGGTTCTAATCACGTGGATTAGTAGCTATTTTTAACCGGTTTTGGGATCACTAAACAAGATCGTGTGATTGATTACCACGGTAAATGGTAAATTCGAGAGTTCGGGTAGTAAAATCGTAAATACGAGTATTGAATTCGTATTTATTTCGTGTGTGTGTGTTTTTAGGTGTAAGAGTGTCTGTATTGGAGTATTTGTGAATTTGAACTTATTTTTATAGCTGGAGAACAACTTATTTATACTAACCACCAAGTAGGAGGTGTACATGATTCTTGGACTACCAAGCTTGCATGCTTGACATGTGTCCTTTTGACCACATTTGACCTTATCTAAGCTGAAACTTAGTTACAAAGTCTTGTGTTTGATCTTATCACAGATCTATTGTTGTTCGCCATCATTTGCTTGGAGGCTTCACTTGTGACTTTGGCATTTGTTGTTCGCTCCTTAATCATATGGTCTGGAAGTTGTTCGCCTGAGTGTTTCACACTGATGTGCCTCTGGATCTTTAATTCTTGTTCGTCAATGATCTAGTTGACTTGACTGACCAATTATCGACATATACTCTACAAGCTGGTAAGTGCACCACCTTTTAGTGATGATGTTCATCACTTAGGACTTGGCATGATGATCATACACGGCCCCGGGTCTTGGACCTGTTCGCCAATAAGCAGTTCGTCAAGGTAGTTGCTCATCTTTTAATACATTTATCGAATTGATTTATGCACTCACATTTTGTTTATCCTTGTTAGTCATCTCTGGTTTGGGTATTTTGCTTCATAATCCTCATTTAAGCCTTAACTCTTGTTCGCCAAATAGTAATTGATGTTCGCCTATCAACAGGTCCGACTCTTGGTTCTCTTCCTCTTCTTCCCTCCTTGGGATCAGAAGAGGTAGACAGACCATTAGCCACCATAGCAACAGATTGGTGCCCCATTATAGCTTCCACCGATACTAGAGCTTGCAAGAGCTCGAGCAACTTACTTGCCCATTCATTCATTTGATAGTTCAACTGAAACTGCTCAAAACTCTTTGGCAGAGAATGAAGAATGAAATCAACCTTAGTAGGGAGATCAAACTCGGCACCAAGTACCTCCAACTTGTTGAGGTGAGCCATCATCTCATGAACGTGATCCCTCACGGGCGTTCCCTCCACCATTTTCTGTGAAAGCATCTTTCGCATGGTGATTTGCCTAGTTGTACGGTTCTGATGTTGAAACATCGCTTCAAGATTGAGCATAATCTCTGAGGCGGTCTCCATGTGTTGGTGTTGGTGTTGCAACACAACCGACATTAAAGCAAAGATGGTATACCTAGCCATCTCATCGGAGTCCTTCCAAGACTTATGCTCTTTCTTGACCGACTTGCTAGCATCTTCGGCAGACTCTTCGGGTTTAGGAGTAGTAAGCACCCATTTGTGGTGTTGTGCGTTTATGACAATATCAAGGTTACGTTTCCAATTAACATAATTCTCACCGACAAGTTTGTTATCTTTAAGTATACTAAACAGTGGATTAAAGGGTTGCGACATGATGAACTGGGAATAAAACATACATTCATATTAATATCTAGAAAAATACGAAATTATCACATAATTTGATCACATCAATTATATTGAAACCTTAAAACAATATAATCATGCATCAGCCGACATCTCGAAACAATTTAAATGCACCACGAGGGGTGGTCTATACATTTAAACACATTCAAGCAGGCCACAAACATTAATAGTTACAAACCTTTAATTCAAAATTAATAGTCGGCTCCCACTTTGACCACATAAAAATTGACATGGACTCCATGAGGAGTAAGTTAATATCAATTTCTTATTCCTAAGTAATAACCATAATTCAATACATGATTATTATTTCACTTTGAGCAAGCCACTCGTGGTGAGGGTCAATACCGCCACTAGTAATAATCCACAATCATCCTTTCGTAATTTATTCATGTGAAATCCGTCTTTTTGGCCGATTCGAGGGGGAAATGTATTCCAAAAAGACTTCACAAATAAATAAATTATGGAGGTCAAAATTAATCCAATTTTATTATCCGGAATAAAATCGGGATTAATAATAAAACATACTTAGTAATTTTCAAAAGTAAGGTTTTTCTTGGACAATCAAAATTCATGCAAACATATATTATAAAAATAATAAATGCACAAAAATAAAACATCCATCAATATAAAAAATTAAAACACATTGGAGCACTCAAATCCAATTGTCACAGTTTAATTTTCTTCACGTCTTGATGCGAGAAATCGTCCTCATTGCTTTCATCGTTCGTCTCGAAAAGCTCCCACTCGAACAACAACAAATCATCAAAATATCCTTCGTTTGGGGTCGGGACGACGTTTGGCATAAGCACGAAACAGGATTGCACGGGCGGAGATCCAGTGCACGACGGCCCACGGCGGTGGGCCTTGCGCTTCTCGGTGCCCCTACAAAGGCGAGCAGCGCCCGTGAAGCGGCCATGCCTCTCGTGCCCGCCCTGGGCTGCTTGGTGCCCCGTCGCGCACGACGTGCATCGAATTCCTCCATCCGTGCTGATTTTTCACCCCATGCACGATCCACGTCCATGCATGTGTCACACATGCATGCATCGTTCGGGTACGCGATTCTTAATTCTTCGTCTCCATCTTCGTTCCGATCCGGTTACAATTTATTTACAAAAAATAAATAAACCTAGATCTAGACTAGTCTATTACATTGATCGAATTAAATAAATTAAAAAAACTAATCTACTCGTGGATTTTCTCACGAGAAAAATGAATTCGAACGAATCGAATTAAAAACAATAAATATTCATACGCATGAAAAATATATAAACATTAACCATGACAATTGGATACCTGCAAAAAAGATCTAGCAATTCTATTATCCAATTTCAATTTAATGTTTACCAATTTAAATTCCAATTTAAAGACCAGAGCTCGAAACCGTGGCTCTGATACAGTTGCTGGGGAAATTCGGGGTGCCCCGATCTATTCGGGAAGAAATTTAAATACGAATTTAAATCTAATTATTACTAGCATGAATTAATTCTAAAATAATTCATATAATAATTATACCAACAACAAATTAAGCATGCATACGAATATATATACGTTAAATTCTATGATGGAAAAATTAAGAATTTATGCGATTATGTACCTCTTGAAGCGACGTCCAACCGAGATCTACGGGACAAGCGTACCGATCCTATCAACCGTATAAACCTTCTCAAGTATTTCCCTTTTGCCTTATTCTTTCACCGGTGGGAAGCCTCACGAACAATTTTAAATAATAAAGAAGAAAGAAAATATATGTTGTTCTTGATTTTTCCAACACATGGAATTATATCCTTACAGATGAAATAATCACCCCCTATTTATAAGAGGTGTTGGCCGAAATTTAGGTGTAGAATATGGGGAGATAAAATCTTTTCTTAATCTCTAAGAAATCTTGAATATATCCCATATATTCTTTTCTCCATAATAAAATATTCCACAAAAATCTCAACTTCCTCATCTTATGCTTATTTTTGAAAATACAAGGAGAAGAATCCAAGATTTGGATCTTCTTGAATTTATGAGATAATCTTGTATTCCAAGAATACATATCTTCCATAATATCTTTTCAAGATAATCAACAAATCTTTTCTCTCACTTGATATGTTATTTTCGAAAATTACATGGAAAATCAGCAATTATATTTTCTTTTATTTTAATCACCTTATTATTATTGGGCTACTTAATGGGCTACTTGAGGGGCCTTTAGAAGAATTAAGATTGGACCTCCAATGGACTTCTGAATTTTAATATTGAGCCCCAGTATTATTCAGTCCATTAATATTAATTATTACCACTAATAAATTAATATTGCACTATCCATCTTAATTCATATTACGATAATATGGGTTCCCGGTTATTATTTCTCGTGTTTAAGATTATTTAGTCCATTAATTAATTGAGCTTCTGAATAACTCTAAATTAATTAATATATTTTTACCTTGGAGTAAAGACAACTCACCATTATTATCTGTACCGAAGAAACTAATTTTTCACTTGCAAGATTTGGTACGATAAAACTTCTGAGCCCACCAAAGGGACAAATCACACGAGTCGTACTCGCACAAGTTTCTCTGTATTAAACCTTAGCAACCGTCGTATGATTAATATTACTGCCCAAAATACAAGGTTCGAAGTCACGATGATTATCACCCAACATGAATCAAAACAATAACTATTAACCACACACGGTCCTATTTAAGTGACGGAGATTAAGAAATCAATAACCACTGAGGTCTAATTCTTCATATTTCAGAACATAAGAATTTATCCTCGCTGTAGGTCCTCTTCAACACATACTAAATGTGCTAGGCAATCTCTAGGTCAAGACAGATCAATCTGAGATATACACATCGACCTTTCACGGCGGATTGTTCAATTCCACCTAGGTCGTGAATTTGTACGTTTAGTTACAAGAAAACCGTTAATGTGATCTTCTGTGATCTGGTATCACCACATTAACTACAATGTAACACAAACTATATATATTGAACGGGTTGCAATAAATATATAACATTCATTCATATTCAAAGCAAATGTGATAAAAGAATTATTCTCATAAAACAAAGTGTTTAATACATGAGTTATACGAAGTAAAAGCATACTTTCACGTATAACTCCAACAACATCTTCATATATATATATTCTCATTTTTTAATTTTGTCCAAAATAATATTTGAACTAATAAAATATTTATGCATTTTTACCTCTTTAAAAAATTCTATCATTTGCAAACCAAAGTGATTAGAAATAAAGTGATACAATTAATCTTAAGATTTATACATAGACATATATAATTGCTTTAATATCAAGTATATCAATGTTAAAAATATTTAATAAATTTTAATACTTCACATAATATTTTGCTGTAAGAAAAATATATAATTTTAGGTAATATATATTTATCACTCCCTCCATCCCGCTTTAATTTGCACCATTGCAAATGGCACATTTCTTAAGAAATGTCCGCTTTTTGCCTTTTTGATGTCTTGTCAAAGGATTAACTCAAAATTATATGAAAAGTAAACATTTTGTTTAAGTTCTAATTCCAACCCCCCCCCCCCCCCCAAATGAATTCATTTTCGGGTGAACAGTAACACTCTAACTGAAATGCTTAAAAAAAATTCAAAATTTCAAAATTCAGCCAAAAATTTTGGTGGGAACACATTTCCCACCCAATTACATCCATCCTATCAGTCTTAAAGGCTGATTTGGCCTAAAATTACAAATCACAAATTCCCTCCTAAATTTACACAACCTTAAGTTCACCATAAATGCCCTAAATCTTCACCAACCACATTCATTACATTCAGTTTTCATTGAATGTGAGCAAAAAAAAAAAAAAAAAAGACCAACAATAGAAGAGCTCCTGATCTATCTCCATCAGACAGGAACTTGATTGCCCAGCTTCTCATTGCTAACAGCAAAGGTGGAATTGTTAATAGAGGCAAGATCAATGAAACAGTTGCATCATTTGGAGTGTCTAGGAGGACTATTCAATACATTTGGGCAGCTGCAAAATAACAAATATCAGATGGGATTCCAGTAAGCATCACATCCAAAAAGTTTGGAATGAGAAGAGAGAAACATGTTCATCTAGATGTTGAATTCATGAAGTCCTTACCATTCTAAAAAGGAACACAACACTACAATAAGATTCATACATTTGTTTTTTTACCAAATCTTTCATGTTTATCAGATAATACTAGCAATAAAAGCAAAGTGGCCAAAATGTGCAAGCAAGGACATCATAATTCAGCAAGACAATGCAAAACCACACATTAGCAACAATGATTCAGATTTTAGAGCTGTCGCATCATCAGATGGGTTTAATATCCAACTGATGTGCCAACCAGCTAATTCACTAGACATTAATGTGAATGATTTAGGATTTTTCAGGGCAATTCAGTCTTTACAAGTGGACACAGACAACTACAATGTTGATTAGTTGGTTCACAATGTGTTCCAAGCTTATGAAAGGCTAGGACACATTGCACTTAACAAAGTGTTCTTGAGTTTACAGAATAACTTGATTGAAGTTATAAAGGTGAAGGGTCACAACAACTACAAATGGGAAAATATGACTTGATAAGGCAAGGATTGCTACCATTAACCCTAGAAGTTGATGAGGAGTTGGTGAGGCAGGGGATTGAACACTTGATGGAGCACAACCGAACTGAAGGATCATCATTCAAAGTTGAAAGACTCATGGCAGATTTGGGGTATTTGTAGGTAAGGAATGGGTACTACATTTTGTGATGTTTACAACATAAACAGTTAATGGGGTCGTTTGGTTTGAGGGATTGCCTGTGATTGTCTTTATAATCCCAGGTAATCTCGTGTTTGGTTTGAGGGATTGCACGGGACCATGACCTTGGATAGACCAGAACGACTATCTCGTGTACAATTCGATCCAGAAAATTTGGTTATAGTCCAAGTTTTATGGTTCTAGTCTATCCGTTTCCCGATAGTCGTTTTAATCCAATCCTAGCTAATCCAATCATATCTCGTAAACCAAACATATAACACCCCGTTTTCCTTAAAAATGCATGTGTATATATATGACATTTTTTTTACAACTTAATTATTTTGGTGGACTATTTTATTGTTTCTAAAAGTTATAATTATGAGATGAAAGAACTAATGATATATACAAGTTTTATAAAAGTTTTGCAGGATAGCCAACTGAGGAAACCGGGCTCGATTGCGATGCACTTGGCACAAACAAATAGAAATAGAAATATATATATATATAATTATAAAATGATGTACATATATATACATATAATTCAGTGATAATAAAAAGGAAGTACTAAAACATAGTATTTGAGACTTATGTGTTTAGAAATATTACTACTAGTGGAAAAAAATAAGAATTAATTAAAATTTTCTTTAATTAGTTAGGAATTAATTAGGAATCATATATGAGTTTAATTATATGTATGTCCAAATACATATTAATATGGTTAAATTAAAATTTTAAATATATATATATATATATATATATATATATATATATATATGAATTCAATATTCTTGAAACAAAATCAGGAATTGAATTGGTCTATCTCCAATACATAAATATATTCTCTAATATCTCACTCAGAGAATACGAACCGTCATTCTCTTCACCATGTCTTCTCCCTCTTTCTCTCTCTACTCCTTCCTTCCCTTCTCCGGATAAAAAAGAAAATCCCCCACCTCCGTCATAAGAGTTTTCATTGAAGTAGAATAGTCCCTTTAAAGCTTTCATTGAAGTAGAAGAGTTTATCTAGAGGTAAATGAAAGAAAGAAACTGATAATTTTGTTTTGCATATAAAGTGATTTTTCTTTCCCTTTCCAGTGATCTTCTTTTTCCACGATTCTTAGTAATGTGGTGCTCAAAATATTACCTTTTGAAAAAAAAAATAAAAATATATATTCATTTTAGGGTTTTTGATTTAATATCCTGCAAGAAATTTTGGTATATCTTGTGAAAATTGTTAACTATACGACTCAAGAGTGTTGATATATGGAGTGCATGTGATATATGTCATTGCATGTGAATCTTGTGTCATTTTTCTTTCTCTTCTTCTACTGCAAGTCCTTTATTTTTATGTGCGAATATTTGGTGGATATTTGGTGATTAAATTGAGTTGGGTGCCCCAACTAGACTATTATATGTGTAAATTTTGATGCTGAAATCTGCTATGAAATTGCATGTTAATTTCGAGAGTTGTTCTGACATTTTCTGAACGAATTTGATGAAACCCTTTTACCACATTGAAGTTCTGGAAGATTAGGGCGTTTGGTAAAATTTTCGGAATTTTGGAGTCGTTTTCAATTTTATGTGAATTTTATATTATAGTGCTGACTCCTTTTTGCTTTGGGAATGTTTGCTTTGGGAATGAAAGTCTGCCCCTCGCTGCCCTTTACTAGTTCATAGAAGGGAAAAAAATAAATTGATGTACTTATTTGATTTTGATCCGTCGGGACTGGCGGGGCTCGAACCCGCAGCTTCCGCCTTGACAGGGCGGTGCTCAGATTTGTACAAGTTATACGTTTCGTCACCACTTTGTGGAAAATCGTTAGGATGAATATGTTAGATACCTGTGACTCGATTGGTGAAATAGTATCTCTCCCACCTACAAAGGATATCGAAAAATTTTCATTTAATGAATTAGACAAGCCTTTGGTCTATTTTTTGGTGATGATTGTAAAATTTACTGGGTACAGATTATTTCGTATTTGAAATTGATTTTCGGGTATATTGTTATAATGAATCTTATCTTTCATATGAAATTTATTTGGATGAATTTGGCATTATATTATATTTTTAATGAATTTTCTAACAAACAGTGCATTCACAGTAAAAACGAGCAGTTTTAGAGCTCTAGAAGAATATATAAATAAATAGGGAATTCAAAGACTTAAATTATGATAATTTTTATGGTATTATTACTGACTCTTAGGATCATATTAAAATTTTTACTTGACCTTATTTGAGGCATATTTATATGTTACTAAATATTGGAAAAAAATGGGCCACAACAGTATTTTAGGGCCTGTTTTTACCTAACTTGGAAAATTCATAAATCACAAACTAGAGATTATTTCTATGTGAAATATTTATTGTGTATATATATACGTGTTTAGAACATACTGTATAAATTTTATAAATTTATAGTGTGTTCACAATTTATGGTGAATAATTTGTTTTAATGTGTTATTCTAATGTGTTAACCTAAGATATAAGTTATTAAACTATTTCTGATTATCTTGTGTATCGAGAATTAATACCTTTGGTATGATAATAACATGTGAGTTTTAAAAATATATTTTGATAACATTTAATGATTATGAGACTAAAGGACTACAAAACGTGTCGAGTGCAACACGAGTTAGCGGGCTTCCGGGAAGTTATCTTGAAACGTTCGACTCCAAGAAAAATGGGTAACATTTAATTGCTTTTGTATTAATTAGTTCCGTTTGTATGTAAGATGCAAATAAGTAGATCTTTGGACTTTTCTCTGTGTGAATTATGCTGTGTGGATTATACTGCGTGGAATTATGCTATGTGGAATAGCCAGGTCGACGGGCCTCGACAAGTACTCACTCTTTTACATCAAATGGCTTTCTTCAATGCAGTAGTATATTGAATGTTATCCCACTGGGCTTTCTCTCCGGGGGAAGACTCATGATGCTCCATTAAATTATTTCAGGTTTTGTTGGAGATGAGGCGGACGTGTAATTGACTGTGGCGGACTCCTCAAGCTTTAATTGTTTTGTTTCAAAACTCCGTAAGAAGTGTACCAAGTAATTGTGAGGCATATTTAGTTGTTTTAGATGTTTTATTATCGTGGTTATGTCTAAATTGCTATGACATAGAATCTAACCTTTCATATACCTTTAAACTAATATGACGACTTTTAAATCTAAACTGTCATGTATGACACGGTCAACTCTTTTGAATATGCTTTTAATTTAGTTATAATGTTTTATTTTGTGTATGGTACTACACCTTGGAAATTGTATTTGAATAAGTGTTTGACTTAGATGTGTGGGTAATATATGAGTTAAATACAAATTGGTTAGACATGTTACTTAGAAAAAAAGGGCTCATATTTTCACAGTGTGGTCTTCCGCATTAATTAATTTAAGTAGGAACTTAAAATTTTAAAAAAATTCTAAGTAAGTGGCGCTGGTTTTGGGGTGTTACAAAACGGCCCCTTAGGGTATTTGTAGATAAGGAAGGGGTAATTGTACTTTTTGCTTAGACGGTAAACATTAAGGAATGGGTACTACATTTTGTGATATTTTCAGCATAAACAGTCAGGGTATTTGTAGGTAAGGAAGGGGTATGTGTACTTTTTGCTTAGGCTGTAAACATTAAGGAAGGGGTATGTGTGCTTTTGTATATTATGGACAATATTGAAACCCTCAGAAAAATTTCATCACATGGTATTGGGGATAAATCAAGTCTCCTAAACTAGGATTGCACACCCTAGTGGTGACATTAATTTAAGCACATAAGTAACCATCAATATGCCACATTTTTATCAATAAAAAATGGATGGACATTATGGACAATATTGGAACCCTCATAAACATTTCATTACTAGGTATTAAGCCTAAATCAAGTCTCCTAAACTAGGATTCCACACCCTAGTGGTGACATTAATTTAAGCACATAAATAACCATCAATATGCTACATTTTTATCAATCACACATGGATGAACATTATGGACAATATTGAAACCCTCATAAACATTTCATGGTATTGAGCCTAAATCAAGTCTCCTAAACTAGGATTGCACACCCTAGTGGTGACATTAATTTAAGCACATAAGTAACCATCAATATGCATAATCACAGGAACCAAACAAATCAATATCCATCAACATGCATTATCACAGAAACCAATTTAAGCAGATCGTCATCAATATGCCACATTTTTATCAATCAAACATGGATGGTAGAGCTGGCAAAACAGGCGGGCCGGGCCAATCACTATTCGCGGGCCGGGTCGGCCCATTTGCACGTCGGGCCTGTAAAATCCCAGCCCAGCCCGGCCCAACCATAGACCGCGGGCTAACGGGCCGGCCCGGCCCATTTCAACTCTATTTTTTTTTCAAAATCTCAAAATAATGTTTGGTAGAGTTTTTTTATTCCACGGTACTGAAAATTGAGGGGCTTCATTTATAAAATTTCTTATTATGGCATCAACTATCAAGTCAAGTATGTTTAAAAAAAAACTAAATATACAACACTAAATATCATTTAAATATCACTAAATATCATTTAAAAATTAAATATACAACACTAAATTCCTTATTATGGCAGTATCAAGTCAAGTATGTCCATAAATTTATAATTACAACACTGAATATCATTTAAAGAAATAACACTAATTATAATCTTTTAAAAATAAAATAGATAAAAAATAAAAATAAAATCAACTGGGCCAAACGGGCCGGTCCGTGGCCCATCGGGCCAGCCCATTTGGCCCACTGGGCCAGCCGGGCCGGGCAAAAAATGGCCCGTTTTTTCGGGCCTCTATTTTTGGGCCCAGCCCATATGTCGGACGGGCTGGGCTGGCCCATCGGGCCGGGCCCAAATTGCCAGCTCTAATGGATGGACATTATGGACAATATTGAAATTCTCAGAAAATTTCATCACATGGTATTGAGCCTAAATCAAGTCTCATAAACTAGGATTGCACACCCTAGTGGTGACATTAATTTAAGCACATAAGTAACCATCAATATGCATCATTACAGGAACAAAACAGATCAATATCCATCAACATGCATCATCACAAGAACCATAAAAATCAATATCCATCAATATGCATTATCACATGAACCAATTTAAGCAGATCATCATCAATAAATTCTCAGATTGCATAATACACATGCATCAGAAACAAGTACAGTGTAACCTCAGCAACGAGCGGACACCAGATTGCAAGCATCTTCATGAAAAATGTTTTTTTTGCCTCAGCTCCATAAGGAGCATCTCCCATCTCAACATCCGCCATCTTCCATTGCCCCTTGCCCATCTCAAATTCCTCCATCTCAGTTTCAGGTACATAAGAATCTTATGAACCCAGTTCCATGGCCTCAAGAAGAGGTGAATCTTCAAACGCCGCTCCACCAGAATACTCAAAAGCCGCTCCACCAGCCTCGAGAGCCAGAGACGGCGGCGCAACCTCCATAGACGAACCAGAGAACTCAAACGCCACTCCACCAGCCTCGAGAGCCAGAGACGGCGGCGCAACCACACTATAAGGGTCAACCACCAACGGATCGAAAGACAACAACACCGGATCGAATGTTGCACCACCAGTCTCTAGATCGAGAAATGGCGACGGCGAAACTCCATCAGAATCGACATCAAAATTGGGGATATCCTCCAAATCAAGAGATGGAGATAAAAAATCAGGCATAACGTCAAATGAAAGGTCAAAATCGGGATATGCCCATGAATATTTTGGCACATCTCCTTCAAATCGCAAAGATATATGTGTATACATTTAGATTGAGAGAAATGACTAAGAGATGGAGAGAAAAATCGATGGAATGGGGGTTTGGGGGATGAGAGAGAGAGAGTGGCCGATTAGGGTTTGAGAGATGGGAGAAAATTCGAGAGGGAGTGGCTGGAGAAGATGAGAGAAGATTTAGGGTTTGAGGATGAGAGAAGATTCGAGAGAGGTAGAGAGAAAGGATGAGAAAATGAAAGGCCAACATTTAATTAGAATGAGATTTAATTTGGGTTGGGTTTAATTTGGACTCAATAAGTATTTTAAGTGGAGTAATTAAGTTACTAATTCTTACCCGAAATGGAGTGTGCAAATTCAAGTGGGACGACCCAATATGGAAAGTGTGCAAATTAAAGCGGGACGGAGGGAGTATTTCATTATTTTTTCTACTATAATATGTACATTCTAAAAGTATATCATGATAACTAACGTGGTACGGGAGTGTTAAGCTAGTCATAATATAGAAGATATTTAGAAATTTATTTATTAGAGTTATTTAGCATTTTGATGACTATAATTATTGTTTTCATTCAATTCACTCTTTGGAAAAAAAAATTAGCTCTATAGACAATGTACATAATAATATTATTTTAAGTTAAAATTTTATCTAAATTTATACTCAAAATTATAATATTAATATATATTTAAAACTATTTTTTATTATTATATAAAATGAATGTTACAAAAAATCAGTTGAAATATTTTCTTAACTCTTTCCATGTAAAATTGATTTAATTATATTATTTTATATTTTATATAGAATCTATAATGCTCCTTAAGATTGAACAGTATCAAACTGTATTTTACAGATCTCATGACGTCACTGTCACTGATGCTTTTAGCGGGAATATTATATTTTCTTATAATATATATAAGATTTAAATAACAATTAAATATGAAATTTTTTTGGAAAAATATATTTTTAAAATTTAACTCTAACCAAAGATAATTCATGATAATATTTTTTATTATATATGATAAGTGTCACAAATTAATTTAAGATATTTTCAAAATTTATTCCATATAAATTGATTTAGTCATTATTATTTTATCTTTAATATAAGACCTAGAATATTCATTAAGATTTAATGATATCATATTGTATCTTGCAAATCATTTTATTATTAATAATATGATTCATAATGCCCTTTTATAATTGTGCTAGGAATAATTTCTTATAACTTATAATGTCGGGAATGATATAGAGCCCACCAGTGGACACAAATATTGCTCACCACTTACGTGGAAATTACACATCATCAAATCGTATCTCTATTTTTATTGTATCCTTATTCTTTCTATAAATAAATCACATGATATAATCTTTTATTTCTTTTCTTTTATATTTTATATAATTTTTAGATTTAATTATAAACTATCACATTTATATCACATATTTTGTATTATTGCCATATAAATAGGAAAACCATTTCATTTTTTTAATTTAATTCATTCTTCCTTTTCAAAATGAATTGTTCGATTATTGCTAATGAATGAAATTATCTTTATGGTTATGGTTACAACCTGAGAAAATGTATTGGAAAATATATAAATTGAGAATGAAAATTACATTAAATTTGATGGATAAATAAAAAATTGTAAGACTATATATTTAAAAAAAAATGATGATCACACTACTTCGATTAGAAAAATAATCATAAAATAATTGAATGAAAAGATTAATTTTGTTTTAGTCAATCAATTATATTATTTTCTCACGAATTTAATTAATATTTTAAAATAAATATTATTATCGAGAGGTAATACTATTATTTATTATGGTGATTTTTTTTTTCATTTGCAGAAGAATCTAACTATATCATATATGTATATGCTTATATTGATATTAATTAAATTGGCATATATATATTTTACATGGAAATAAAATCTAAATTTTGTTAGTAAGAAATAATAGGTAAATCAAATATAAAATCAAGATAGAAATATGATTTGATGATGTGGCATTGTCACGTAAGCGGTGGACATAATATTTATGTCTACTAGTGGGCTCTATATCATTCCCGCTTATAATGTATAATATCTAATTTTAATAACAACCAAATATGTTAACAAGTAAAATCTTGAAAAAATGGTATGTAAATCATATTTTTTAAATTCAGACCTAAAAAATAATAATTGATGATAGTATATTGTATTATTAATGATAAACGTCTCAAAATACATTTTTTCAACTCTTTCCATGTAAAATTTATTTAAGTATTATTATATTAAATTGTATGTAGAAGCTAAAATATATCATGAGATTGAATTGTATCTTGCAAATTATGTTACTGTTAAAAATTTATAATGCAAATAATTACTTTATTATAATAGTACTACGTACTCTTGCGAATTTCGCAAATTGAAAAGAAAAGTAATATTATTAATTTAAATCACATGTATTTTATTTTTAATTTTAAATATCTTATGAGTTCGACATATATGTTTAAAAGTAATTTACTGTTAATATAATATTGTAATTAAACATGAACTGTTTTACACTTTGAAAAACATTGAAGAATTTACACATTAAATCTCATAGTCAAATAAGATAGTAGTATTTCAAATTATAAATTTTTTAAAAGTTCTTCGTAAACAATATTTATTGTATATGTACATGATCTTCCATTTGAATCGAGATAAAAATATTTCAATCATCTTTTTCTTTTAACTCTCAAGACCAAAAATTGTCTCCTCTGAATCCTAATCGACAATATTTTACCGAAATTACTTAAGGTCATTTGAGGGATATACACCATACTTTCAATATTTCTTTCTGAAATTATTTCAACTTCCAGAATATGATTTTCAAGTTTCATAACAATTAATCTAGTTCCACGCACAATCCTAACTCTTAATCAATATTTATAAGAAGAATTATAGACACACCACTCTTCAATACCAAGTGTTTTAGAAGTCTGGGACACTGAACAAAGTTCAAGAAATCAACATAAAATAACTCTCTATTACCACCTGATTTATATTCAGATATGAAAAGACTATCAAAATTCAAATACTCTCGTGTATCACTGGGTATCATAGACAAAAAATTCTTTCATTAGTGCATTTCACCTCTCTATTGGTTGGAGTAAATATTGCTCTATCTTCAAAGTATTTATGTATGCAAAAATCATTGGTAAGGGTAAATATTTTCTAGTATAATAAAGATAATGATCATATACATTATACATTCGATTAACTTCAAAAGTCTGAATATTTGCAAAGTCAATTTTGTTATCTCTTAATTCACCATCTCAACCTTTCAAAATTCAATTGGAGAATCTAGAGATCTTATCAGAACTTGACATAGAATTTATATTTACAAATTCATATAATCGTACCTTTATAAAAAAATGAGTACAAAAAAAATGAATACTTACATCAAATTAACAAAAAGAAAAATTGTTACCTTCCATCTTCAAGTTCAAGTTCTATTGTCCTATATATGATATCACCATATCCGTAGACTGTTTCAACTTGTCCAATGTAAATAACATGTGCATGGATATCTGAAAAAAATAAATTTAATTTTATGTGAATAAAATTTAAATAATTTCTCAAAATATAAAAAGAACTTACCTTGAAGAATTGAATCTTCTTCATAAGTCTGATTAAGTATATCTTGAAATGTAACAAACTGAAAAATAGGTCTCATAATAATAGATTCACCACATTTAGTCATTTGAGTTAAAGGAAGAAATTCGAAGTAGTAGTTATGTTTGGTGAACTTTATGATATTAGAATTTGGAGCAATGTTAATATATTGTAAAATGTACTAATTCCCCTCAATCACAACATTCTCATACGTAGACATAAGATTCTTAGGAATAAAAGGATGAATTCTCGTACCCTGCAAAAATAATTTAACTATATTAATTTCATAAAAAAATTGACAATAAAAAATAAATGTTATCAATTTGTATGCATCAAATAGCAATTTTTTTTTTAAAGGATGAAAAGTATAATTTGTAAAAATTAACATGTATATCTAACAATACTATCACAATGCCGAGATTCCCCCCATAGTATGAAGATGCAACATAAATCAAACGTAAAAGTTTAACTCTAAACATAGATTCACAAATTTCGGATATAAATATAACATTTGACAAAAGAGACGTCATACTTAAAATGAAATAGTGTGTAGATGTTTCTGTGTGGGAACAATTGATTAATATGTTGGTATTTATATTGGAAAATCCAATTATAAGAATTATATTTAAGCATCAATCGAATTATTTAAAAAAAATTAATACCCTCCTAAATATTTCATGTATACATATATTTTGAAAAAAAAGTTATTAAAAAAAATTCTATCTTTTAGTGACATAGTATTATACATGGTAAGATATGTTAGTGTTAGTGTCCTAGAGATAATCCATCGAAAGGACATAATACTAAGATAATATTCAGATTTAGTTTAATATTATTATTGGTTTAATATTAAATGTATGTCGTTACACTTATCTGAATATGATGTTTGATTGTTTGCATATATTCTTATTTGTGTTCCCATGAATCACTACTGTCATTGAGTGAGTGAGAACTCAGATGACTTAAGTATGATTCTCAAATAGCCCCGATCAAGGATCATCAAGAATGGGATATTGATGATGCAATTGAGATTGGTGTGCGATCTGCATCATACTCTTAGAGAGTGTAGTAAGATCTCACTTACTACGAGATACCGGGTATCTCATGATGGATGCACAAATACCTTAGAGGGTATTGGTATACCCATCCGAGAAACCGTTTGATGTAATTCCACATAATGTGTCTATGGGTGTCTCAGTTAGTGGGAGCGATGTGATACTCCTCTGACTTGAGGTCAATACGCACGACATGTGTGGAGTGGTGAACTTTGACCATGACCGACGCTTGCACCCTTCCACGGGTAGATATGGCATGGATTGGGTTCATCACGAAATGCATGTGCGTGGTAGTTGAGCCAAAAATAGGATTCATTCCTCAATTTGGATTTAGAGAGAATACTCGTCTTCTCATCATAATTGGATCTAAGTCGTCGGCCGACGCGCATCAACTTAGACTTTGTGGCTAAGTGTGATATACTTGATCAATTAGTGATTTGAGATAATATGATTAAGTTATTTGGATAGACACTTTATCATGTTCAAGACTTAGAGGGTGTTTGGCTAAGCTTATTTGAAACATCTTATAAGCTCTAACATCTTATAAGTTATTTTAAGAGCTTATAAGATGTAATTTTTAAGTAGCTTATAAGTTGATAAATTGTTTGGGAAATACAACTTATAAGATCTTTGAAAATTTATAACATATATTTTTTAAATTTATAAAAAATAATTTATTCTATTTTTTATGTTGAGGTAGGGGTGGGTAGGGGTGGGTAGGGGTTGGGGAGGGGTGGGGTGGTTCAAGGGTGAGGTGGGTGGTTGGGGTGGAGATGGTTAGGAAAATAAGTTGGAAAATCCCAACTTTTTTTTTACAGCTTATAAGATGTTAGGAGCTTATTTTATGATCTTATAAGCTGTTAAGCATCTTATTTTACCAAACACGTTGGCAATACTTATAAGCTCTTAAACAGCTTATAAGATGTGTTAAGGAGCTTATAAGCTTAGCCAAACACCCTCTTAATCGGGTATTCGCGAATGAAAGAAAGATATCACAATAGCCTACAGTATTACAGGTAGTTGCAGATTTCCTCGCAACGTACCTCGTATATTGAGAATGTCTGATTTATTGTCTAGGGTTCAATTAAGACCATTAGTTTGACTAATCGCTCGATATACGAGGGCCTATGGGTCACACAACAAGTAATGACAATTTACCAATTATAGTTGGTTGATTAAATATTGTATTGGATATAATATTTAATTTATGGAGAATATAATAATAATTATATTTGGAATTAATAATTATTATTATTTAATTAAATTAGATTTAATTAAATATGAAATCCCAATAATAATATTTGGAATATTATTATACAAGAATAATAGATATGGTAAATATATTATTCGTAGGAACTAGTCTAGGGAGATATAATCTGTAGAGATTATATTACAGGCTAGGCCATATATCTTGCTTAGGAATTAAGCCAAGTTAATCCCTATAAATATGTGTCCCATGGGAATTTCAAAAATACACAACACAAGAAATATAATTTCTCCATAAAATCTCAGTCTGAATTTTCCTAGCAAATTCGTCTCGAGATTCAACGCTGGCATATCGGTGCGAGTTGGTAGAAAGCCGTTACGTGGATACCGTAGTTGAGGATTCCACGTACAAATCGCTGTAAGAATTTATATATCGTTACTTATCCTTTAATGTTATGTTATACAACCATGTTTGAAATTCATTGTTGGTGAATCGTAATCTTCCGCTGCGCCGAACATGGTGTTCGTGCCTCTAAAATCCAACAACATATTGTATATTATGACAAGATTTTTTGGGAATAATGTGTTATTTATTTCAGTGACAATATCTTTTGGATAGTAAAATTTTGTCCAAAAAATAATTAATGTCACAATCTATTATCCATGGTAAGATATGGTATTGGATGACAAGATTCTTTGGGAATCTTGCCATCTTTTACGTGACAATATCTTTTGCAAAATATTTCAATATCCTCCTAAAAATTAACATATATAAATATTTTGCAAAAATAAATTCCAAAAATATCTAAGTAAGAAAATTATTGAATTGTGGGAAAAATATTTATTTAACATCTTAGAGGACATGACGGCGGTGCCGAGACTGTTCAATGGAGGCTGGCAAAAACTAAAAAAAGAGGCGAGAACAAAAAAATTTAAGACAAAAAAAAATACTATAAAAAAATCAGTATCATACCTTCGGTTCAAGGCTGCGGTATCAGATGCGGTTTGAGGCGGCGGGAGTAGAGTAGCGAGGAGGCACCGGTTTGTAAACAATCTGACAGGAAAGGGATGACGAAGTGAGAAAATAATAGAGGACAGGCGGTGACGGTTTGGGATCTACATAACTTGGATTTATCCCTATTTTGCATATCTGCTTTCGACGTGCTCGCCGGAGTCCACGGTAGATGCCTCCCACTTGAATCACTGGGCTAGACGGAGAAGTCGCCTGAGAGGGTTCAGAGTAGGTACAATGATCGATCAAGTTGGAGCAACGACGACATATAAGCAATATTTGTGATAACGATACCGGCTGTAATAGAAGCGGCACAGATGATGGCTGCAATGGGAGAGATAAACAGGTGGCGTATTTTAGAGAAAGAAGATGGTGCGTGCGATACTCTTAATAAGAGATTAATAAAACCTAAATATAAAATGAACGGTTTAAATTTAATTTTGTGAGATGAATGATCGAGATCAAAACTTAAACCAACTTTTAATGAGAGCACAATATTTCGAAATGGAGAGATTTGAGATATGCAACATCGACCTAAGAATAAGGTAGTGTTGACACATCATCTTGAAGCGGTTTGGAAATATATTATAATAAGATAAGATATATTGATATGTATTTATTAGAGTTATTTAGCATTTTCATGACTATAATTATCGCCTTCATCTAAATCCCTCTTTGGAAAGGAAAAAATAATCCATGGCTCTATAGACATGTACATTAAATTTATTTTAAGTTAAGATTTTTTTTAAAAATCTTATACCCAAAATTATAATTAAAATATATGTAAAACTAATTTTTTTTTTATTAACTTAACCCTTTCCATGCAAAATTGATTTAGTCATTATTAGTTTACTTTTTATATAGAACCTAGAGTAATCTTTAAGATTAAACGATATCAAATTATATTTTATAGATCTCGTGACGTCACTGCCACTGATGTTTTTAGCGGGAATAAATATTTTCTTATAATATATAAGATCTAAATAACAATAGAATATGAAAAAAATTAATTTTTTGGAAAACATATTTTCTAAATTTAGATCCAATCAAAGATAATTGATGATAATATTTTTTATTATATATGGTAAGCATCAGAAATCAATTAATATATTTTCAAAATTATTTCGATGTAAAATTGATTTAGTCATTATTATTTTACTTTGTATATAAGATTTAGAACATTCCTTAAGATTCAATGATATCAGATTGTATCTTGAAAATTATTTTATTATTAAAAATATGATCAATGGCGTCCTCTTATATTTGTGCTAGGAATAATTTCTTATAATATATAATATTTATTTTTAATATCAACTAAATATGGTAACAAATAAAATCTTGAAAAAAATTTGTATGTAAATCAAAATGAAAATTAAAGTGAGATTAGGGTTGTAAATCAGGATGAAAACTAAAGTGAAATTTGACATTTATAGAAAATATAAAATGATGGTTGAGATTAAAAGTATAAAATATCTGCTGTATATTAAGTATTAATTTGATTTAAAACATGTCTAAAATAATTTTTAAGAAGAATGCAAGATTTTAAAATGAAATGATTTGAGAGGAGCACATCAGCTTAAGAAAAATGTAGTGCTGACACATCATCTTAGAGAGGTTTGGAGATATAGTATAATAAGATAGTATGTCTATTATTAATAACAATTAAATTTTAAAAAAAATATTCGATCATATATTTTAATTTTATATCTAATCAAAGATAATTAGTAATAATCGATATATTCCTAACTAAAGATATACTTCTACTTGAGTCGACCATTTTAGTTGTAATACCCCGTCCCGTTCTGTACCTTTTCTCTTATTTAGAAATCTTTTTATTTTATTTTATTTTACTTTATTTTTTCTCTTCTTTGTTTCTTTTAATTTTAATTATTTTTGTGTGCTATTTGTGTATTTAAATATACTTACCCTTTTTATAAAACTCCTAAATTCGAAGAAAGAAAACGAATTCTTTCAAACGAATAAAGGACTACGA
The DNA here is from genome assembly GCA_947034835.1 of Ballota nigra. Classification (NCBI taxonomy): domain Eukaryota; kingdom Viridiplantae; phylum Streptophyta; class Magnoliopsida; order Lamiales; family Lamiaceae; genus Ballota; species Ballota nigra. The sequence goes on from OX344722.1 coordinate 17,374,614, forward strand.
GAAGTTAATTATTCAAATTAAATTAAGGACTTCGATCCGTTTAATTTATTTGAGAAAAATCAAAGTACAATAAAATATTCCTTGAGTTTAAAAACTGTATTATTTTCTAAATCAGAATTATACTCGTGAACAAAACGATCCCTGAACCGTATTATTTGGGAACGAAAATATCGAAAATATTGGATAAGATTTTAGAAAGAAGATAAGTTTGGAAAGAGGGAGTATAAATAGGAAAAGCCAAAATTTTTCTCTCATTTTCTTTCATTTTCCCTCACGCAAAAATCTTTCTCCCTCTCTCTAAAATTTCTTCTCCTCCTTCCTTCGGCTTCCTCCGCCTCCTTCCGCCTCTCGCCGCCGCTGTCCTCTCCTCCTCCGGCGACGGAGCTCGGCCCAGCCGCCTCTCGCCTCTCACGACAACGAACGACGCCGCCGCTCGATTGGAACCAAGCGTCGACGGAGCTCCGCCTCTCCTCTGAGCTCCCACCGCCGCGAACGCCATCGCCGCCGGGGCTCCGCCTCCCGCACCACCACGACCCAGACGCAGCGCCGCCGAGCACGCCGCCGCAATGAAGCCCAAGCCTGCTCCCGTCGCGCTTCCCCTCCTCTGCTGCCGTCGCTGCTCCCGTCGCGCCTCAGCCGAAGCGCCGCCGCTCCGCCGAAGCCGCCGCCCGCCGCCGCCGTCTCCTCCTCCACCTCCAGTAAGATGGATTTCTTCCTTCTTACTTCGAAATTCATTTCCGTTTGATTCGATTCCGATTGCCGAACTATTTCAATTTCTAACCGTAGCTTTCTTTTCGTTAATTTCCGATCAATTTTGACGCCGTTGAACCGGTTGCTTTTGCAAAATTTCTGGAATTTCAAACCGACGCCGTTAGGCTGCCCAAATCGTTTTTCCGAATTTCCGAACGACGCCGTAAGGCTGCCCAATTTTCGTGAACAATTTCCGGGTTTCGAAACGACGCCGTTAGGCCGCCCGTTTAACGTCTCAAACTGAAGCTCGTAAGGTTTCTATCTTCGTTTTTTATCTTGGATAGATTTTTGGGTTATTTTGTTAGTTGTTAGAAGCTTAGAACAAGAAAAGAATTGAAAGAAAACTTATTGTTAGTGGTTAGATGAATTAGTATTAGTTATGGACTTATTTAGTATTATTGTTTTGTTTCGCTTGTATCACTCTTTAGAAGTGAGTTTTTGGGTAGATTGTTTCTTTGTTTTATTTCTTTCACAAACCATGAGATTGGATTTTTAGTTTAGTATTTAGTATTAGTAGTTGAATGTTGGAATATTATTGTTTTAGATGAATGGTAGAAATGACTTAGAGGACTAGTATTATTCTTATGAATGTTTAGTATCATTGTTTTTAGTATTATGATGATATTAGCAAAATCCTATAGTATCCTTGTTTTGACGTTTTCCAAAAGTAAAAAAAACACGTTTGAATAAATTTCGTAATCAAAGGGAAACTCGTCTTCACCTCGTAACCCTATTAGAATTTTAGAAAACGCAAAAATAAAGTCTTTAATAAGTTTAGAAAAGAAAAGTTTTATATTCAAGTTTTCGTTTAAAAACGAGAATTAGGATTCGTAAGAAAGAATAACGTTTTCTTTAATTTCATTAATAATCTTATTTTTCTAAGTATTTTTCCAAGCTTAATAATGATATTTTTCCTTAAAAAAGGCATTTTTGAGAACACCACCAAATTCAGTAAATACACCCTTTGAGAACACCACCAAATTCAGTAAATACACCCTTTGAGAACACCACCAAATTCAGTAAATACACTCTCTGAGAACACCACCAATTTCAGTAAATACACTCTCTGATACACCACCAATTTCAGTAAATACACCCCATATTACATCACCAATTTCAGTAAATACACCCCCTGTTACACCACCAATTTCAGTAAATACACCCCCTGTTACACCACTAAATTCAGTAAATACACTCCCCTAATACACCTCCCCTTTAAAAGAGGTGTACTTATCAATTTGAAATCAACCTTTGAAAACTTTAGTTTTCAATAGTTCTCTGAAGACAACGACCTACTCAATCCTTGAGTTTCGCGCTCTTAAGCTTTTCAAATTCAAAAGTCAATCTTTTAATCGAAATACTCCTTATTAGGATTCTGTACTTTTCGGAATACGCACGAAGGACTCGACTGCCTACCTACCCAATATTCCCGGAACTCAGAACAATCAGGTGGGTGATGATCCGTTGATTGATCTGCTATTAATAACGTCGTGCCGGTATTTTCTGAACTCGACTAAATCAAATCAAAAGTATCTAATCCAACATAAATGTAACACCTATCTATATAACTGTTGTATTATGTGATATAACTATATATGTTATATATTAGCCTGTTGTTTTGTGAATCAATCACCACTGCATGAGTAAACACCTTACGTGAGCATGAACCAGTTCAATTATCAGTCAAGTATTTTCTCGATGAGGTTGTTGTATCAGTTTTATGGAAAGTCAGTAAGTACGGAGTTGTGATTTGGGTATTGTTTTTCCGGCCTCCGGGGACAGCTGTCGTTTGACGCCCTCGGAATCAAGGTCGTTGATTATTTTTCCGGCCTCCGGGGACAGCTGTCGTTTGACGCCCTCGGAATCAAGGTCGTTGATTATTTTTCCGGTCTCCGGGGACAGCTGTCGTTGGACGCCCTCGGAATCAAGGCTGTTGATGGTTGGAGTTGAAAAGGATAACTATGATGGAAGGGGAATGGTTGTACATTTATGGTTTGACAATTGTGATAATGCGTGATATGACTTTGGGCTTTGCCCTAATGTGAACCAACTTGTGTTATTTCAATTATATTATGCGAAGTATGCTTAATCACCGTTTAAATCTTTATAATCTTTTATACACGTCAACTGATTAATTAATTACTTTATCAATGAGTATAACTTAATATATTTCGGATTTACCAATCCCATGATGTTGCAATCACCCATAAGTGAGAATTCAATTCTCACGCCCCCTTTTTCTTAACCCCTTGCAGATTACAATTATGGGGAGCAAGGACAGTGACACAGAAGACACAAAGTCTCCCTTTTTCTTAAAATATATTATTACTAATACAATGATGCCTATCATTTCTATTTCCCAATAAATGTTATCGCTACTGCTATGCAAGACGATACTTTTTCCGTGTGTTTAAATTATCCAAACTCAGTGTGTATTATCCTAAAGATACAGAACCCTCTATCCATCTTTATATATATATACAAATACACTTATGTTATAATATTCCTTCCCACTTATCCGCTGCATGAAACTCCTCTCTCTCAATTCAGTTATATTCCTTTCAAAAATTTTATAATTCGGATTTTTGATCACAATAACACTTCGAATCCGATATAATTAATATATTCTGGATTCGGGGCGTTACAGGTGGTATCAGAGCCTATGTTCAAAACTTTCGGACCCAATCCCAAATCTTGTTTTCTTGTCACAATAATATTATTTATTATCACTTAAGTACTAAAATATTAAAATTTTCTAAGGGAAACGTGTCTCTGGTTACTGTCTACAAGCTCCTCGAAGGTACGATACTACTTTTATAATGTTTGCTTAAAGGCCTTTAAAATTCACAACTGCTTAAATTCATAATATTACCCGATCAAAAAGGTTACGATAACTCAAAATAGTGTTCGTACTACGAAGGAGGAACTACAAAATCTAGTCTAAGTTGCTTTTGGAACTCGAATAATTGATAAGAATGCTCGAATAATTTGTGAATTTCATAAATGATATTATGTGATTTCTTTGATTACGTGCTTTAAATGTTTACTTTACGGTTATTTTTCCTTTAAAAACTAAAATTTGACTAGAACTTTCCTTTCCCTATAGGAAGCCTAAGATGGATGTGGCCCAGTACTTAGAGATTGAGCAGTTAGAAGTAGAGACTATTGATGCCTTCACTGCCCGCTTTGTAGAGTCACGCGAAAGGGCAAGGACTGCCCCGGAGCCCCACATCGAGACTGACTTCGCAGCTGCGACCCGATTCGCGGGAGGAGTGATCGAAATCTTCCGCCCTATCGCTACCGGACTATTAGATCGCATGAGGGTAGACGACCTAGAGCAGGGACCTCAGGTTCACTTAGACGCTTACTGGGTGGAGGCCCAGAGAGTGATTCGACACGCGGATGATCACCGCACCCTATCCCGACAGGCCGCCGGAATTTCTCGGAGTGATTTTGCCATGTCCGGAGCTCTTCACGAGGATGCCGTACTTGCCCGAGTCTCAGCCGCCGCATCAAGGGCTGCCGCAAACTCTCAAGAAGAGTTCTCCCGTACCACCCTCAGGAGGTCCATGCTGTACTTGGACGCAGCTCTCGCGCAACGGGATAACTCCATCGCTTACTGGATAGCGAGTGGACTACCTGGGGAGGGACCTTTCGGTTTTGGGGAAGCCGCACCTCCTGTGTTTGAGCCAGAAGGGATTGAGCCAGGGGTAGCAGAGGTCGAGGCAGACGAACCAGAGGGAGATGAGCCAGGGATAGAGATAGATTCCCCGCCAGAGTCAGAAGTTGATGATTAGAGGGACTACCAGACTTTGTATATAGTAGTAGACGCATATATATAGTATAGGTGGTAGCCATTTGACGTATAGTAGTAGTCATTCTCTGCGTGGTCGTTTTCCTTATAGGCCATTGCAGCGTAGCTCTAACCCCCCATTTTGTCGCTCATGGTCCATATTGATGTGAGGACACGATGCTATAGCTTTACCTAGAACCCTTTTGCATTCCTTGGCGAATGTAAGGAGACTGACTCCGTAGAACCAAAACTTTTAGATATATATATACCTATTATGTGCTCACTACTTGTCAATGTGTTTTACTTGTTTTATATATTAATTGTCGTATATTTTATCTGATTATCGCTTAATGACACATCACTGGTTCCTAGAATACTGTGCGAATGTGAGCACTGTACCATTGAGGGCCCCAATGCGCAGCTGGTGAATTACGTACCACACGTGTTTCAGTGCTAGCGTTGTGTTGATTTGGTTAATCCGGTTATGTTTTTATAACTTTCTCGCACCTATACGTATCGTAACAATATTATTCTTTTCGATCAGAACTACCTTTAGAATGACACCCGGACGTAATCGTGGATGACCCCGCATTAACCCTATCCCTGAACCCGTGGATCCGATAGAACAAGAACCACCTCTTCAGGCTGAACCTGAGCCGCCTCAGCAAGCCGCACCAGAAAACGATATCGTGAGAGAAATACTGACCTCTCTTCAGAACTACATTCAACAACAAGTTCCACCACCTCCTCCGCCGTTGTACGGGCCTATACCTCAGATAGCGCCCGGGGTGAATGACTTTGTCGAACGCTTTCGACGACTGCAGCCACCTAGGCTGGATGGGAAAGAGGATCCCTTTGAAGTCGAGGAGTGTATATCGGGATTGGAACGTATTTTCAGACACATGGCACTGGCTGATGCACAGAAGGTCTCCTGTGCCCAGTTCCAACTGATGGAAGATGCAGCCCAATGGTGGGAGTTTTATGAACGAACCATGGACGAAGAAGCTAGGCATGTCCTTACTTGGGAGGACTTTAAGAAAGCTATACTGGATCAATACTTTCCACGAGTCCTGAGGGATCGGAAAGAACAAGAATTTGTCAACCTTCGACAGGGAACTCTCTCAGTAATAGAGTACGAGAGAAGGTTCAACCAACTGTCTCGTTATGCCCCACATCTGGTGGGTGACGATGAAAGGAAAGCTCGCAGGTTCGAGCAGGGTTTGAGGCCCGAGATAGCAGGAATTATAATTGGCCTTCAGGTGCCAAATTATGGAGAAGTTTTCCATCGAGCATTGATGGTTTCGATCAGTCAAAACTTGGAGTACAAACAAACTCCGACTACTGTCCCTGTCAATCGGAATTGGCAGCCACCCTTTAAAAGGAATTCAGTTCCGCAACCCAAGGGGAACAACTTTGTTGGCTCTCGAGCTAACCAGAACTGTCAAAGGTGTGGAAGGAGACACTGGGGACCCTGTAATCAGGGAGGAGTAATTTGTTTTCATTGCCATCAACCAGGGCACAAGTCCAATGAATGTGTTCAGCCACCGAACAGCAACCGTCAATCGGTTAATGGCACTCAGTACCGCCCTCAGCAGGCAAACAATTATCAGGCTCGTCAGCTACCTGCACCTAACAACCGCCAAGTGGGACCCCCAGTCAGAGGTCCGCCTAATCAAGGTCAGAGAAGGCCAGGCCACGTAAATGCTATCCTAGAGGAAGGGGAAAGCAGTGGAGAGAAACTTCGCCTGAAAGGACCAGCTCAGCCTGAGCAGCACGAGACGCTAGCAGGTACTGTCTTTGTACTTGAAAAACCTGCGTATGTATTGTTTGATACTGGAGCATCTCATTCCTTTATATCTGATAACTTTAAAAGAAAGTTAGGATTAGTCGAGATAAAAGGAAAAGTTTTAAACGTTAGTATTCCATCTGGAATTACTATGGAAATTGAGGGTCAAATTAGAGGTTTACCTCTAACGCTAGACAATCACTTGATAGAGTCCGACCTTCACGTCCTTAAGATGAAAACCTTTGACATAATCTTAGGCATTGACTGGTTAACGAGAAACAAAGCGATAATAAAATGCGCCGAATGCGAGATCGACCTCGAAACTCGTGATGGCCAACGTTTCACATTTCGCGAAGTCAAGACCAAGAAGGAAACCCGAGTAATATCGGCAATCCAAGCTGCTGCAATATTACGAAAAGAGAAATGCCAAGCTTACCTCGTTCACATCTCGGCAGGAGAGATAGACGATAAGTTACGCATCAAGGTGCCAATTGTAGATGGATATCTTGACGTATTCCCCGGGGAATTAAACGGGTTACCTCCCGATCGTCAGATAGAGTTCTCCATCGACTTGATACCTGGGGCAGCACCAGTATCTAAAACACCCTATCGAATGGCCCCAAAGGAATTAGAAGAACTGAAGGAACAACTGCAAGGTTTGCTTGAAAAGAAGTTCATCAGACCTAGTGCATCACCATGGGGAGCACCCGTGTTGTTCGCAAAGAAGAAAGACGGAACTTTCCGTATGTGCATAGATTACCGAGGTCTCAATCAACTGACCATTAAGAACAAATATCCTCTTCCAAGGATAGAAGATTTGTTCGATCAGTTAAAGGATGCTACGATATTCTCAAAGATCGATCTAAGGTCTGGTTATCACCAGCTAAAGGTCAAGAGCGAGGATATCCTGAAGACGGCATTCCGGACTCGGTATGGACATTACGAATTCACCGTGATGCCCTTTGGAGTAACGAATGCTCCAGCGATCTTCATGGATTTGATGAATAGAGTATTTCATCCGTACCTGGATCAATTCGTTATTGTCTTCATCGACGACATACTCGTGTACTCTAAGAGCAAAGAACAACACGAAGAACATCTCAAAGCAGTCTTAGAGACAATGAGACGTGAGAAGTTGTATGCCAAATTCAGCAAGTGTGAATTTTGGATCGACCGTGTGATGTTCTTAGGACATATAATCTCCGCAAAAGGGATTGAAGTGGACCCAGCAAAGGTAGAAGCCATCATGAACTGGAAGGCACCTACTAACGTCAATGAAATTCGGAGTTTTCTTGGGTTAGCAGGGTACTACCGCAGGTTCATACAAGATTTTTCCAGCATTGCGAAATCGCTGACGAAACTGACCAAGAAAACTGAGAAGTTTACTTGGGATTCAACTTGTGAAGAAAGTTTCCAAGAGCTAAAGAAAAGGCTAACCACGTCGCCTGTGTTAACCATCCCAGATGGATCAGAAGGATTCGTCATTTACACAGACGCTTCTTTGTCAGGTTTGGGTTGTGTTCTGATGCAGAATAAGAAAGTTGTAGCTTATGCATCTCGACAACTTAAGGATCACGAACAGAACTACCCAACGCATGACTTAGAACTGGCCGCAGTAGTTCACGCGTTAAAAATTTGGAGACACTACCTATATGGAGGAAAGTGTGAGATCTACACTGACCATAAGAGTCTAAAGTACTTCTTTACGCAGAAGGAATTGAACATGCGTCAGAGAAGATGGCTCGAATTGGTAAAAGATTACGATTGCACTATTCACTATCACCCTGGAAAGACAAACGTAGTGGCAGACGCTTTGAGTAGAAAGGAAGATACAAAACTAAGCATCGTTCCGACCACACAATTACCACTAATGGGAGAACTCTCTCGTTTAGACTTGGAATTTTCCACACAGTGTTGTGCAGATTCCATGGTTTACGCGTTCACCCTACAACCGACCTTACGAGAAAGGATCCTAGCAGCGCAAAAGGACGATAAATTCTTGAGAGGAATACGTAAGCGCGCTGAGGAAGGAACCATTCAGAGATTCGTATTGGGTACTGATGGAGCTTTAATGTTCGATAACAGAGTCTGTGTGCCTAAGGATGACGGAATTAGGAACGAAATTCTGAAAGAGGCACATAGCACTCCTTACACCGTTCATCCCGGAGAGACAAAAATGTACCGAGGATTGAAAGAGAACTTTTGGTGGAGGGGTATGAAGAGATCGATAGCTCAATTCGTCAGGAGTTGTTTAACCTGCCAACGAGTTAAAGCAGATCACCAACGACCTCCAGGGTTGTTGCACCCTCTGGAAATGCCAGAGTGGAAATGGGAGGACATCACTATGGATTTTGTCACCGGTTTTCCAAAAACGGTGAAGAATCACGATGCCATTTGGGTTATCGTAGACAGACTTACGAAAACTGCCCATTTTATCCCTATAAGAATGACGTACACGTTGGACAAGCTCGCTCAACTGTACATAGCAGAGATAGTCAGACTGCACGGAGTACCAGTTTCAATAGTATCCGATAGAGACCCCCGTTTTACCTCCAAGTTCTGGGGAAGTCTACAACGAGCCTTAGGTACTGAATTGAAGTTCAGCACCGCGTACCACCCGCAGACGGACGGGCAATCGGAAAGAACCATTCAAACGCTTGAAGATATGCTCAGAGCTTGCGCTCTAGATCTTGAAGGAAGTTGGGAAAGCCACCTACCATTGGCAGAGTTTGCATATAACAACAGTTATCAAGCAACAATACAAATGGCGCCGTATGAAGCACTCTACGGGAAGAGGTGTAGATCGCCAGTTTGTTGGGACAAAGTCGGGATTCGAAAGATTCTCGGACCCGAATTAGTCGAAAAGTCGGCTGAGATAGTCGCAAAAATTAAAGAAAGGATCAAGTCGGCCCAGGACCGCCAGAAATTGTATGCAGACACTCGAAGAAGGGATTTACAATTTGACATCGGCGAGAAAGTATTTCTCAAAGTTGCACCAATGAAAGGTCTAATCCGTTTTGGGAAGAAAGGTAAGCTAAAGCCGCGATACATTGGACCATTCGACATTCTGAATAGAATCGGAGATGTAGCTTATCGCATAGCTTTACTACCGGAGTTATCACGAGTGCATGATGTATTCCACATATCTATACTCAGGAAATACGTGAGCGATCCAAACCACGTTATTAATCACGTAGAATTAGGTCTAAACAGTGACCTGACTTATGAAGAGATTCCAGTAACTATCTTGGGAAGAAAGTTACACTTGTTAAGAAATCGAGAGATACCTTTAGTGCTCGTTCAATGGAGCCGACACGGAAAAGAAGAAGCAACTTGGGAAAGAGAGGATGAAGTCCTAGCCAAATACCCTCAAAGCTTAAGTAATACCTAAGACATGAATTTTGGGGGCGAAATTCTGTTAAGGGGGTGAGGATGTAATACCCCGTCCCGTTCTGTACCTTTTCTCTTATTTAGAAATCTTTTTATTTTATTTTATTTTACTTTATTTTTTCTCTTCTTTGTTTCTTTTAATTTTAATTATTTTTGTGTGCTATTTGTGTATTTAAATATACTTACCCTTTTTATAAAACTCCTAAATTCGAAGAAAGAAAACGAATTCTTTCAAACGAATAAAGGACTACGAGAAGTTAATTATTCAAATTAAATTAAGGACTTCGATCCGTTTAATTTATTTGAGAAAAATCAAAGTACAATAAAATATTCCTTGAGTTTAAAAACTGTATTATTTTCTAAATCAGAATTATACTCGTGAACAAAACGATCCCTGAACCGTATTATTTGGGAACGAAAATATCGAAAATATTGGATAAGATTTTAGAAAGAAGATAAGTTTGGAAAGAGGGAGTATAAATAGGAAAAACCAAAATTTTTCTCTCATTTTCTTTCATTTTCCCTCACGCAAAAATCTTTCTCCCTCTCTCTAAAATTTCTTCTCCTCCTTCCTTCGGCTTCCTCCGCCTCCTTCCGCCTCTCGCCGCCGCTGTCCTCTCCTCCTCCGGCGACGGAGCTCGGCCCAGCCGCCTCTCGCCTCTCACGACAACGAACGACGCCGCCGCTCGATTGGAACCAAGCGTCGACGGAGCTCCGCCTCTCCTCTGAGCTCCCACCGCCGCGAACGCCATCGCCGCCGGGGCTCCGCCTCCCGCACCACCACGACCCAGACGCAGCGCCGCCGAGCACGCCGCCGCAACGAAGCCCAAGCCTGCTCCCGTCGCGCTTCCCCTGCCCTGCTGCCGTCGCTGCTCCCGTCGCGCCTCAGCCGAAGCGCCGCCGCTCCGCCGAAGCCGCCGTCTCCTCCTCCACCTCCAGTAAGATGGATTTCTTCCTTCTTACTTCGAAATTCATTTCCGTTTGATTCGATTCCGATTGCCGAACTATTTCAATTTCTAACCGTAGCTTTCTTTTCGTTAATTTCCGATCAATTTTGACGCCGTTGAACCGGTTGCTTTTGCAAAATTTCTGGAATTTCAAACCGACGCCGTTAGGCTGCACAAATCGTTTTTCCGAATTTCCGAACGACGCCGTAAGGCTGCCCAATTTTCGTGAACAATTTCCGGGTTTCGAAACGACGCCGTTAGGCCGCCCGTTTAACGTCTCAAACTGAAGCTCGTAAGGTTTCTATCTTCGTTTTTTATCTTGGATAGATTTTTGGGTTATTTTGTTAGTTGTTAGAAGCTTAGAACAAGAAAAGAATTGAAAGAAAACTTATTGTTAGTGGTTAGATGAATTAGTATTAGTTATGGACTTATTTAGTATTATTGTTTTGTTTCGCTTGTATCACTCTTTAGAAGTGAGTTTTTGGGTAGATTGTTTCTTTGTTTTATTTCTTTCACAAACCATGAGATTGGATTTTTAGTTTAGTATTTAGTATTAGTAGTTGAATGTTGGAATATTATTGTTTTAGATGAATGGTAGAAATGACTTAGAGGACTAGTATTATTCTTATGAATGTTTAGTATCATTGTTTTTAGTATTATGATGATATTAGCAAAATCCTATAGTATCCTTGTTTTGACGTTTTCCAAAAGTAAAAAAAAACACGTTTGAATAAATTTCGTAATCAAAGGGAAACTCGTCTTCACCTCGTAACCCTATTAGAATTTTAGAAAACGCAAAAATAAAGTCTTTAATAAGTTTAGAAAAGAAAAGTTTTATATTCAAGTTTTCGTTTAAAAACGAGAATTAGGATTCGTAAGAAAGAATAACGTTTTCTTTAATTTCATTGAATAATAATCTTATTTTTCTAAGTATTTTTCCAAGCTTAATAATGATATTTTTCCTTAAAAAAGGCCTTTTTGAGAACACCACCAAATTCAGTAAATACACCCTTTGAGAACACCACCAAATTCAGTAAATACACCCTTTGAGAACACCACCAAATTCAGTAAATACACTCTCTGAGAACACCACCAATTTCAGTAAATACACTCTCTGATACACCACCAATTTCAGTAAATACACTCTCTGATACACCACCAATTTCAGTAAATACACCCCCTGTTACACCACTAAATTCAGTAAATACACCCCCTGTTGCAACACTGAATTTAGTAAATACACTCCCCTAATACACCTCCCCTTTAAAAGAGGTGTACTTATCAATTTGAAATCAACCTTTGAAAACTTTAGTTTTCAATAGTTCTCTGAAGACAACGACCTACTCAATCCTTGAGTTTCGCGCTCTTAAGCTTTTCAAATTCAAAAGTCAATCTTTTAATCGAAATACTCCTTATTAGGATTCTGTACTTTTCGGAATACGCACGAAGGACTCGACTGCCTACCTACCCAATATTCCCGGAACTCAGAACAATCAGGTGGGTGATGATCCGTTGATTGATCTGCTATTAATAACGTCGTGCCGGTATTTTCTGAACTCGACTAAATCAAATCAAAAGTATCTAATCCAACATAAATGTAACACCTATCTATATAACTGTTGGATTATGTGATATAACTATATATGTTATATATTAGCCTGTTGTTTTGTGAATCAATCACCACTGCATGAGTAAACACCTTACGTGAGCATGAACCAGTTCAATTATCAGTCAAGTATTTTCTCGATGAGGTTGTTGTATCAGTTTTATGGAAAGTCAGTAAGTACGGAGTTGTGATTTGGGTATTGTTTTTCCGGCCTCCGGGGACAGCTGTCGTTTGACGCCCTCGGAATCAAGGTTGTTGATTATTTTTCCGGCCTCCGGGGACAGCTGTCGTTTGACGCCCTCGGAATCAAGGTCGTTGATTATTTTTCCGGTCTCCGGGGACAGCTGTCGTTGGACGCCCTCGGAATCAAGGCTGTTGATGGTTGGAGTTGAAAAGGATAACTATGATGGAAGGGGAATGGTTGTACATTTATGGTTTGACAATTGTGATAATGCGTGATATGACTTTGGGCTTTGCCCTAATGTGAACCAACTTGTGTTATTTCAATTATATTATGCGAAGTATGCTTAATCACCGTTTAAATCTTTATAATCTTTTATACACGTCAACTGATTAATTAATTACTTTATCAATGAGTATAACTTAATATATTTCGGATTTACCAATCCCATGATGTTGCAATCACCCATAAGTGAGAATTCAATTCTCACGCCCCATTTTTCTTAACCCCTTGCAGATTACAATTATGGGGAGCAAGGACAGTGACACAGAAGACACAAAGTCTCCCTTTTTCTTAAAATATATTATTACTAATACAATGATGCCTATCATTTCTATTTCCCAATAAATGTTATCGCTACTGCTATGCAAGACGATACTTTTTCCGTGTGTTTAAATTATCCAAACTCAGTGTGTATTATCCTGAAGATACAGAACCCTCTATCCATCTTTATATATATATACAAATACACTTATGTTATAATATTCCTTCCCACTTATCCGCTGCATGAAACTCCTCTCTCTCAATTCAGTTATATTCCTTTCAAAAATTTTATAATTCGGATTTTTTATCACAATAACACTTCGAATCCGATATAATTAATATATTCTGGATTCGGGGCGTTACATTAGTATTATTAGAGTACATGATCTGTGGATCTAAAATGACGGTAAATATAATATTAATAGTAAGAATATAAATAAATATTAATGGCATAAAACAATGTATAATAGGTTAAAAAAAAATTAAAATACTAAAACATAACATAAGATTTTCATTTCACATAACAAATAAACAAAAACAATTCAAAGTTTAGTCATCTACATGAAAATTAAAGAGAAATTTTGTACAAAGAATTATGTATGGACATATATCATAGTAAATACGTGAATGTTATCCTCAAACTCCACAAAAAAATATATAATATCATCCTTAAACAAATTTTTTCCAAATGATTGATTTCATCCGAATCAACCACTCTAAAAAAGGTCTCCATATCACCTTTAGGTTACCTGCAATACAAAACGAAGAAACATAATTTTTTTAATGAGGACTCATGAATAACTCATACAACTTTTTTAGAAAAGAATAATAGTTGGATCAAAATCATTGACGTGTGGTGAGGGAATCTTTTATTGAAAGATAAAAACTTCTTGATAGTGAATTCTCAAAGAAAATATGAATATAAAGATATGAATATGAATATACTTTAGAAAATTACAAATAATTTTTTAAAACGCTCCTAAAATCTTCAAATCAGATTGATGCCACATATAATTTTCTCTTAATTTGCGTCTATTCATTTTCATATGCACAATAAATCAGTTTGCCTATAAAAAAAAAGGATATGATATGCACAAAAAATTATGGAAATAATCTAAACAAGTGAAAAAAAATCAAATTTATTCACATAGTAGACAACGAATGAGAAAATGAAGAGAAAAGAAGATGATTAGGGTTGTAATTATAATAAAACTAAAGTGAGATTTGACATTTAAAGAAAATATAAAATTAAATATATGGTTGAGATTAAAAGTATAAAATATATGTTGTAGATTAAATCTTAATTTGATTTAAAACATGCCTAAAATAATTTTTAAGGAGAATGCAGGATTTTTAAATGAAGGCAAAGTATACAGTGAAATGGGTTTTTAAATAAACCCAGATCCATATTTTAAATGGATCCTTAACGGGTCAAATAAATACCAATTCATCTGTTTTTTTTTTCATTTCACCCTCCATTTCAACGCAAGTACTCTGGTTTTCCCCAAATTCACCATGTTCTCTCCTTCCAACCTCAGGTATGTTCTCACTTCTTCGATTTCTTCCTTTCTTCTTCGATTTCACTCTCCTACTTTGTGTATTTTTCTGTTTTCTTCTTCTCATGTTATTTTTTTTCCGGTGGTATTATTGACAATTTCACGCTGCTTTTCCAGTTTCACAACAATTTTGTGGCGATTTGCAGCGGTTTCACGGTCCTTTTGTGGCGGTTTACTCGGTGATTTCACCTGTGTTAACGTTTTTCTTCTTTCCGTGAATTTTGTAAACCCTAGTTTTCAATTAAACCTTATTATTTATATAAGTTTGATGAATAATGATTTTTCTATTAATAATTGCAGCTTCTGTTGATTGGAGAAGCTTGAAGTCATATTTCTATTGAAGATGAGGACGAAGTATCTTGCATTGAAATGCAGTGGCTCAAGTAAGAAGACAGTGAAGCCTGATAGGAGTTTGAATTTAATAGTATATTTTTCTGAAGAGAATTAATTCAATTTTCTAAAGCGTAGTAGTTTGTACTTAATTGTTGTTTTCTTCGAGAGTATTTGTCCCCTTACTGCAGCATATTAGTTCTCTTCACTGAATATAATAGTTGGTATTTAACTTTATAAATGATTTTACAGAGTATTAATCCTCTTCACTGAAGAGTATTATTCCCCTTCATTGAAGGATATTAGTTCCCTTCACTAAAGAGAAGTAGTTGATATTTAACTGTATAAATAATTTGAGGAAGTATTGGTCCCCTTCATTGAAGAGTATTAGTCTGCTTTACAGAAGAGTATTAGTTTTCTTTACTGAATAGCATTAGTTCCCTAAACTGAAGAGTAGTAGTCGGTACATGTATAAATAATTTTACAGAGTATCAGTCTCCTTCACTGAAGAGTATTTTGATCGAATCAAATAAAAGAAACAACTAATCTACTGGTGGATTTTTTCATGAGAAAAATGAATTCTATCGAATCGAATTAAAAACCAAAAATTCATACGCATGAAAAAATAAAATATTAAAACCATGACAATTGGATACCTGCAAAAAAGATCTAGCAATTCTACTATCCAATTTCAATTTAATGTTTAACGATCTAAATTCCAATTTAAAGATCAGAGCCCGAAATCGTAGCTCTGATACCAGTTATTGGGGAAATCGGGGTGCCCGGATCTATTCGGAATGAAATTTAAAAATGAATTTAAATTCAATTATTACTAGCATGAATTAATCCTAAACTAATTCAAATAATAATTAACCAACAACAAATAATTCAAGCCAATGAATATAATCACGTAAAATCCTATCATAGAATATCTAGGAGTTTTACATGAATACGTACCTCTTGAAACGATGTCCAACCGAGAAGATCGGGACAAGCGAAACAATCCTATCAACCGTAAAAGTCTTCTCAAGTATTCCCCATTCGTCTTATTCGTTCGCTGGTGGGAAGCGCTCACGAACAATTTAAGAATATAAGGGAGGAAGAAAATATTTATTGCTTTCGATTTTTCCAACTCATGGAACTTGTAAACTGGAGATGAAATAATCATCTCCTATATATAGGGGGTAATAGCCGATTTTTTCATGTGGAATAGGGGAGGAAAAAAAATACTTTTCTTGATTTCCAAGAAATCTTGAATATATCTCATATATTCATTTCTCTAAAATAAAATATTCCACAAAAATCTCACCCTCCTAATATATGGGGTAATTTTCGAAATTCATTGAGGAAAGTAACAAGATTTGGATCTTCTTGAATTTATGAGATAATCTTGTATTCCAAGAATACATATCTTCCATAATATCTTTCTTAGAAAATCAACAAAATCTTTTCTCTCTCTATATCATTAAATTTCGAAAATAATGAATAAAAAATCAGCAATTATATTTTATTTTAATCACCTTATTATAATTGGGCTACTTGAGGGCTGAGAATGGACCAACTTTTAAATCTTGGATGTAAATTTCTTTTACCAATTTCTCTAGGTAATCTATTATTAATAACTTCGTCTCAACTTCTTTCACTATAAAGGAATAGAAATGGAATGGGTTTTTCTTTATAACTTGTCTCAAACAAGAGAAAGAAAAAAATAAAATTATTTATAGATATTCAGATATGTTCCCTATGCTAACTCAGTTCTGGAACTCCGGTCAACAAACAATACGAGCTGCCAGGTACATTGGTCAAGGTTTGATGATCACCTTGTCCCACACGAATCGTTTACCGGTAACTATTCAATACCCCTACGGAAAATTGATCCTTTAGGAGAATTAAGATTGAACCTCCAATGTGCTTCTGAATTTCAATATTGAGCCCCAATATTATTCAGCCCATTAATATTAATTAATACCACTATAAAATTAATATTGCACTATCCATCTTAATCCATATTACGATAATATGGGCTCCCGGTTATTATTTTCCGTGTTTAAGATTATATAGTCCATTAATTAATTGAGCTTCTGAATAACTCTAAATTAATTAATATCTTGTGTCTTGGAGTAAAGACAACTCAACATTATTATCCGTACCGGAAAAGTAATTTCCACTTGCAAGATTTGGTACGATAAAACCTCTAAGCTCACCAAAGGGACAAATCACACGAGCGTACTCATTCACGTTTCTCTGTATTAAATATTAGCAACCATCATATGATTAATATTAATGCCCAAAACACAAGGTTCGAAGTCACGATGATTCTCACCCGTCATGTATCAAAGCAGTAACTATTAACCACTCACTGTCCTATTTAAGTGACGGAGAATAAGAAATCAATAACCACTGAGGTCTAATTCTTCACCTTTCAGAACATAAGAATTTATCCTCGCTGTAGGTCCTCTTCAACAAATACAATATGTGCTAGTGCAATCTCTTGGTCAAGACAAACCAATCTGAGAACTACACATCGACCTTTCACTGCGGATTGTTCAATTTCACCTGGGTCGTGAATTTGTACGTTTAGTTACAAGGAACCGTTAATGCGATCTTTCGTGATCTGGTATCACCACATTAACTACAATGTAACACATACTGTATATTGAACGGGTTGCAATAAATATTTAACATTCATTAATATTCAAAGCAATAGTGATAAAAGATTTATACTCATAAATAAGTGTGTTAGGAAAATGTATAAGACTTATGTTTTGATTAGATGCCAAAATGTTCCTCCTAAATTGTTTTGTAAGTAAATTATTCAGTAGAGTTAGTACTTAGTCAAACAGTTCAAAGTATTAAGAACTAAGTACAGTTAGTAATTACATGAGTGTATTTAAGATTGAAGTCTGCTGAAGATGAAGTCCGCTGAAGACTAAGTGATCTGAGAATAAGTCTAAGTCTTGAATGTTTTCTAAGTACATTCTCACTAAGACTAAAACTGTCAGGAGAGGACCAATGTCCACTGATGGGAACTAACAATGCACATTCAATGCTAAACTATTAAAAGCTGTTAGTTAATCTGGTTGGAACAAGGCAAAACTAATTTCAGTGAAGCTTACAATAAATGAAAGAATAAGAAGGTTCTCTCAGAGGAGTTCCACCTTAAAGCAAGACAAGAATCTAGGCATGCAGACTAAAGGTCCAATGAGAAGATGACACGTCAGTGTACCTACTGACAGCCGACCTGCCCCAGCCTGACAAGTACCAAAAGTCCTTCTCTAGCAATCTACAGAAAGTTGGTGAACAGGCATGGTCTTTCAACCATTTCTTGACAAGACTTAAAGCTTCAAATAGAGCCGTTTGAGCCAATCAGATACAAGAAGACTTACTTGAGAAGATTCAAATCCAACGGGAAGATTTTCAAGGAAGCCTATAAATACAGAAGGACGTGCACATTTCCAAGCACGTGAAACTCACAAGATCAAAGCTATCTCTACATTCATAACAACTAAGAAGCACTCGAAATTACCTTTGTTTCCCAAGTGTTTCACATTTGTAGAGAGCCTAACAAACCTTCTGTAACCAAGCTTAAAAGCTATATCCAAATCTTAGAAAGAGATAATCCAATCCTAAGCCTTGAGCTAAACTTGTAAGGATTATCTCAAAATAGTTGGAACCAAAACCCTACTCAAAACCCTACTCAGTGTTTAGGTTGAGAGCTAGTGTTAAGTGGTGTTAGTAAGCTAATTGTTGTATCAATTTGAAAGCTGGTTTGTTTTGGGAACTAGGACCTGGAATTTCCTAGTGATCAATCATCCTAAGAGAGGATTAGTTGATCAGTGCACCTTGGCACTATAACACAAGGAATTCCAAGTGAAAGGAATTCTCCTGTTTGATCAGGACAGTGGACGTAGGAGATTCATCTCTAAACCACTTTATACCTTGTGTTCTTATTATCTGCTTTCCTAAGTGTGTGTTAATCTTAAAGTTTATCAAAGTAAAACGAGTTTTCTAAGGGCTCACTAATCCGCATCTGAAAGCTAATTAGATAGTAGTTCAACTGAAAGTCTTGAGCTTTCAGTGGAGGTATTATCTCAGTAGGCTTTCTCTAAGTAACTCTCAGCAGACCTTCAAGTCCACTGACGAGTTATTGTCTTAAGTAACCTGATAAGTTTTACAAGAAGTTTTAATTTGTAATCACAGGTGTATTCCCCCCCCCCATACACCTGTTTGCTCGTTTCGGGACCAACAATTGGTATCAGAGCAGTGGTTCAAAAGACCATTGTTCTAAGTATACCTAGTGCTTAAAGGTATTTTTCAAGGTCACCTGAATTGATCTTTTGATAAACTTATTTTTATACTATGGCTGACAATGCAGCTAGGGTAGCACCACCAGCAGAGAACAACATGGGAGTTAATCCCTTGAACCATATGTCTCATCACAAGCTTCCACAATTCTCAGTGGAAAACTATGACTTCTGGAAGATCAGAATGAGAGCTCATCTTGCCTGTGTGCATGATTAAATGTTGAGGGTTATTACTAAAGGTCCATTTGTTTTTATGACACCTAACCCTAGAACTACAGCTGAAACTATTGCAGATCCTAGAGAAGAATGACCCAAAGATGAATATAACTTCACTGCAGATGAGAGGAGGAGAAACAACCTCTAGTTCATAGCCATGAACATTCTCTACACCACTATTCCAGATTCTGTAATGGGAAGAGTGATCCACTGCAAGACTGCAAAGGAACTATGGGACACTCTTGCTCTCATGTGTGAAGGAACTGACAAGATAAAGGAGAACAAGCTTTCAGTAGCTGTTCAAAAGTATGAGCAGTTCACCATGGAGTCCACTGAGACCATTGACCAGCTTGATGGGAGGTTCACAGACATCATGAATGATATAAATTCTCTGGGAAAAGTCTATACCAAGAGGGAGGTTGCCTTAAAGATCCTGAGAGGTCTAACCTCAAGATGGGATGTGTACTCTGTGATGATGCAGAATACCAAGGATCTATCCAGCATGTTTATGCAACAGGTATTCTCTGAACTCAAGGCTTATGAGTTTGATCTAAACAGGAAAATGGCTCCTGATGAGACCTCAGCTGAGAAGGGAGTAGCCTTCAAAGCCAAGGAGCCTGAGCCAAAATCCCCAAAGCCTCAGAAGAGTACAAAGGCAAGCAAGTCACAAAGCAAGGCTGAGATGCAGGAGCAACTCAGCCTGATGGCTAGAAGGTTTGAACAACTTAACATCCGCTTTGGCAAGTATAAAAGATTTTACAGGGATAACAGGGAAGGTAGGAGTTATCCACAAAAGACCGCCAGAGAAGGAGAGAAAAGCTCATCTGAGCTGGAAAAGAAGAAGGAATATAAGAATTACACCAAGGCTGAAGGATCATCATCAAAGACCAGAGACTCTACTGAGGAAAAGAATGATGATGCCAACAGATGTTTTCAGTGCAAGAAGATTGGGCACTTTCAATCTGATTGTCCTCAACTGAGCACAAAAGAAAGAAAGGAAAGGCAAGCCAAAATAGACAGAAGATATGGAGAAAGGAAAGCCATGATGGCTGGGGATGTTGATGAAAATCTGGAGTCACCTGATGAACTGTTCTCTGACAGCAGTGAAGATGACATGTGCCTCATGGCAAGAGAAGAACCAGAGGTACAATCTAAACCATCCATTTCTCTAGAACACACACCTGAGCTAAGCTCAGAGTCAACTGAGGAACTCAATCTTCAGTCCGCTTTGGAACAATTGATGATTGATTTCTCAAGGTTGCAAGAAGCAAGTTTCTGTCTTCAAGATGAGAACAAACAACTCTTGAGTGAAAATTCCAAGTTAATTGAGTCTGGGAATCAAGCAGATCTAAACTCAGCCAAATCTACCATTGAACTGACAAAAGAGGTGGAAACCCTCAGGAGTCAAGGAAATGGTAGAGATCAACTGATAAAAGATCTCAATGAATCTAAGACAAAGTTAACTGAAGAGAACTTAAAATTGGTAAGCCAAATAAATGATTCTCTCCTGAAAATTGATGTCTTACAAAAATCTGAAGAGACCTTGTTAAAAAGGATTGATGCTCTAAACAAACCCTCTCTTGCCATAGAGGAGATTCAAAATTTTCAAATCAATCCTAATAACAAGTGTGGGATAGGCTTTATTCCAAAACCTTCAGAAGGTCCTCTGAGTGTTGCTTCTTCAAGTGGCACAAAGAGAGTTTTTGTCAAGTCTGTGACATTTTAATCACAAACTGTGGATAAAGGAAAAAGACCAGCTGAGATCTCTCAAAAGAAAAGTCAATCTAAGCCAAAACCAAATGGAAAGGCTCAGGTGACTTATCAAACTAGATCTCAGCAGAGGTACTATCAGCCGAGGTCTTCACAGATGAAGCAACCTCAGCTGAGAGCACCCAGTCATGAGCAGTCCTCAAGGAATGACTCATATGGAAGACCTATTCCTTGTGTGCCTAAAGGAAAAGGCCCTTCATACCTTTATCAACAAAAACCAAGACCAGGTGCACCCAAGCCAAAGAGAAAGAATGTGAAGAAGGTTCCTGTTCCTTCAAAGGCTGACACCCATAGAAAGTTTACTCCCAAGGCACCTAGGGAGATAACAATCTATGTAGATGTTTATGGAAGACAAATTAGCCAATCTAAAGTGATTAGAACTGTGAGGCAAATTTGGATTCCGAAAGGTACAACTAACCTGGTAGGACCCAACACCAAATGGGTACCTAAAGCTTGATCTGTGATTGCAGGGCTCAGTGGACCTCAACAAAGGAGAAGCTCTTAAATCATCAGTCCGGTACTTGGACAGTGGATGTTCTAGGCACATGACTGGCAACAAAGATCTCCTGACAGAATTTGTTGAGAAAGAAGGTCCACAAGTCACCTTTGGTGACAACTCACAAGGAGCCACTAAAGGTTATGGTACTTTAATCATTGGCTCAGTAAGGGTAAGCAATGTATCCTTTGTCAGTGGACTTAAGCATAATCTTCTGTCCATAAGTCAATTCTGTGATAAAGGATACAGTGTTGAATTTTCATGTAACCTGTGTTTTGTTAAGAATGTATCTTCACAACAAGTACTACTAACTGGGTCAAGAAAGAGAAATGTCTATCTTGCAGATTGGAAGTCTAGCACACCAAATGCATGTCTTATTGCTAAGAGCTCAACTGACACTAATTGGTTATGGCACAAAAGGCTAAGACATCTGAACTTCAAGATGATGAACAGGACAACAAGACATGGACTGGTAGAAGGAATGCCAAATGAAGTATACAACAAAGAACATATCTGTAAAGCCTGTCAGGAGGGAAAGCAAGTAAAGGCATCCTTCAAAAGCAAAGTAGCAACCTCTACTGACAGAGTACTTCAACTGTTACATATGGATCTTTTTGGTCCAGTAACCCCTGTAAGTATCAATGGGAGAAAGTATACATTTGTTGTTGTTGATGACTTCTCCAGGTACACATGGGTGATATTCCTTGCAAGCAAAAAGGAGACTCAACTGAGACTGCCAGAGCTCCTGAAGAAAGTTAGCAATGAAAAGAGCCTGAACATTGTAAAGATAAGATCAGATAAAGGCACTGAATTCATAAATTCTATTATATCTGATTACTGCAAAGAATTAGGTATTTCACATGAGACATCAGCTGCAAGAACTCCACAACAAAATGGAGTAGCTGAAAGAAGAAATAGGACTCTCAAGGAGGCATCAAGGACAATGTTAGCTGAAGCTCAGGTTCCTAAAAGATTCTGGGCTGAAGCTATTAATACTGCCTGCCACACTCAAAACAGATCCATGGTAACCAAACATCAAGGAAAAACTCCATATGAGTTGTGGAATAACAGAAAGCCACAGGTATCTTACTTTCATATTTTTGGTTGCAAGTGTTTCATTCACAACAATGGGAAAACACAACTGAAAGCTTTTGATAGCAAAGCTGATGAAGGAATTTTCTTAGGATATTCCCAAATCAGTAGAGCTTTAAGAGTTTACAACTGTAGAACTCTTGTTGTGGAAGAAACACCTCATGTGGTGTTTGATGAATCTACTTTTGAGTACAGAAGTAAGGAGAATGAGGATGTGATTAGCAAAAGACTAACCAGACTGAGTATCAAGTCTAAAGGCTATCCTGAGAATTGTGTTGATACATTCATCCCAACCTGGGACAACCTCAATGATCAACAATTCAAAGAGGACACTCAAAATCAGACCACTCCTCAAAGCTCACCTGAGAGCTCTCCTGAAGATGTAACTGAACTGATGAACACTATCCCAGTTCAAGAGGTAACGAATGTCAATGAAGATGTGGTCACAGCTGAGACATTCACTGAACCCATCATTCAAGGGGGAACCAATGAAATTACCATTGAGAATGAAAATACCTTGAATGATGACTCAGGACTTCAACCCTCTGTTTTATTTCCTGAATTCGATTTCATTCCTATATCTAGTGACTCAACTTCAGAAGAGTTAAACTCTACTGAAGGGCATCAGCCTAGGAGGACTTGGCTCTCAGATCACCCTGTTGAGCAAATCCTAGGTGATCCTTTCTCAGGAGTCAAAACTAGAAGTTTTCATGGAGAAAGTGCTTTGTTTTGTTGTTTCTTATCAAACCAGGAACCAAGTTCCATAGCAGAAGCACTTCAAGATTCCAACTGGATTATTGCCATGCAAGAAGAGCTCAACCAGTTCACAAGGAATCAAGTATGGGAGTTGGTGGACAGACCATATCACTGCAATGTGATAGGAACCAAGTGGTTATTCAAGAACAAGAAGGATGAGAATGATATCATAGTCAGAAACAAGGCCAGGCTAGTTGCAAAGGGCTACTCTCAAGTTGAAGGATTTGACTATGATGAAACATTTGCTCCAGTAGCCAGATTGGAGGCAATAAGGTTATTTCTTGCATATGCTGCTCACAAGAAATTCAAGGTGTATCAGATGGATGTTAAAAGTGCCTTCTTGAATGGAGTACTCAATGAAGAAGTCTATGTGGAGCAACCCCCAGGTTTTGAAGAAAGTCACAAAGTATATAGACTGAGAAAAGCTCTATATGGACTGAAACAGGCTCCAAGAGCTTGGTATGATACTTTGACACAATTCCTTTTGGATAATGGTTTTATCAAAGGGAGAGTTGATAGAACACTTTTCAGAATCACAAAAGGAGAGGACACTTTGCTGGTTCAAATTTATGTGGATGATATCATTTTTGGTTGTCCTAACCAGGTCCTCTGTGAGAAGTTTTCTCAACTGATGAAGGAAAAATTTGAAATGTCTATGATGGGAGAAATGAATTTCTTCCTAGGATTTCAAGTTAAGCTGTCCCCTGAAGGAATCTTCATCAATCAAGCCAAATATACAAGGGAGTTGATCAACAAGTTTGGATGCCAGACCAGCAAAGTAGCAAGAGTTCCACTCAACACCAACACCAAGATGGAACCAGATGAAGATGGTGAATCAGTAGACCAGACTCATTACAGAGCCATCATTGGATCTCTACTGTATCTCACAGCAAGCAGGCCTGATATCACTTTTGCAGTTGGGATTTGTGCAAGATATCAAGCCAACCCCAAGAAAAGTCATCTGGAAGCTGCTAAGAGGATTCTCAAATATCTGAAGGGTACTGTGAATATGGGATTGTGGTATCCCTCAGATGACAATCTTGAACTCACAGGATACTCAGATGCTGATTATGGAGGATGTAGAATTGACAGGAAATCAACCTCAGGCACTTGTCAATTCTTGGGAAGTAAGCTGATTTCTTGGTTCTCCAAGAAACAAAACTCAGTAGCCACAAGCACTACTGAAGCTGAGTATATAACAACTGGAAGTTGTTGTGCTCAAATTCTTTGGCTAAGACAACAACTGAGAGATTACAACATCTTTGCCAATGAAGTCCCTATTTTCTGTGACAACAATAGTGCAATTGCTATTTCAGAAAATCCAGTTCTCCACACAAGATGCAAACATGTGGATATAAGGCATCATTTCATCAGAGATCATGTGGAGAAGAAGGACATCAAAATGCTCAAAAATCCACACTGACAAGCAGAAGGCAGATGTTGGTGATCAATTTTTATCGGACAGATTAGTGACTGTTTAGGTTCGGTTTAATGATCATCAAGCAATTACGTGTGATTGGTTACCACCGTAAATGGTAAATCGAGGGTCGGGTTATGAAATCGTAATTATGAAAATCGAAATCGTGATAATTTTCGTATGTGTGTACGTTTAGGTGTATTAGTGTGTGTTTTGGGTGTGTTTATGAATTTGAACTTGTATTTCTTAAGCTGGAGAACAACTATTTATAGAGACTAGCAAGCATGAGGTGTTCCTGACTCTTGGTCTCCCTAGCCTGCATGCTTGACATGTGTCCTTTGACTATAGTTTGACCTTATCTAAGCTAAATCTTAGTTACAAAGTCTTCTTTGGTCTTATCTCGGACTTCATTGTTGTTCGTCCATGTCGGTTTAAATCGATTCAGGATGGTTTTTTCATAGGAGTTGTTCGCCGTTTGGGTGTATGGCTCAGAAGTTGTTCGCCTTTGTGTCTTGCACAGATTGGCTTTGGGATCTTGGTCCTTTGTTCGTTAGCATACACCTCTTAGGCTGATAACTGTAACACTTTTACCAGTGTTGTTCGTCATTATTAACTTGGTGGTGGTTCCATATTTGGTCTTTAAACCTGTTCGCCAATTTCTTGTTCGTCGGTATAGTTGTTCGTCACTTTATACACTCCTTGGATTAGTTTTTTGCACCCCGGCTTGATTTTCTTTATTGACCATCTTTGATTTGGGGTTGATTTCTCGTAATCCTTCTTATGGCTTTAATCCTCGTTCGCCCATCATCGATTTATGTTCGCCTATCAATAATTGCCCCCTATCCTGGCTATATGCTGCCCCAGACGAGCAACTTTGTGGCGAGCAACTATAGTTAGGATATTATACTGGCGGGGATTTGGACGAACATCATTGGTCCTGGCGAGCAACAAATGGTACGTCGTTCCGTCTTCCCAAGGTCTGGGGGTTGTACGAAGAAGACGTGAGCGTCATGATTGCGCGCCATCCACGCGCGATCAATCCCGAGGCTACGCACCCCTATATTTGCATATAGGTCCTCCAACTTCCACACTTGCTCGAAAAAGACCCTGTTTTTTAGCAGCTTGGTCCCCATTCTTTGGGGTAATTATGGGTTTTACCCCGTTCTTGCTTGGAGTATATATATGAAATAAACTGAAATTTTTCCCACTTTTTCTATTTCTGCTACAGTGCTCCGGCGATTTCATCTATCTCCGGCGATTTCAAGCTTTTCGGCGTCCGTTTCTCTTGCATTTGGCCTCAAATTCCATTCCCAAGGTAGTTATTTTCTTATCTCTTCTTCTTTCTCTCTTTTTCTTCCATATTCCTCCATCGCCGCCGTGAGGGACCTTGTGCCACCATCTTCTCCGGAGAAGCGCCGCCGTCTGCAACTTCATCCGCCGCCATCTGGATTTTTGCTTTTCTCCTCCCATGTCTTCGCATTCGAGTAACAAATCTGAAGAAACTCTTGACCCACTTTTCCCAATCGCGGCTCCCGTCGATCAACCTCCCTTCGAGATTTCCTCGGCGTCGGATCCTCACGTGGATTCGGTGGTTTGTTCAGTTGAGGATACTGGTGCCCGCCCATCTGGGAGAGAAATAGTGGTCGCGGCGAGCAGAGATTCGGAAAACGATTCTTCATCCAGTGCCGAATCAGAAGATCCTTTATTTGACGAGTTGACTCGCGAATTTCTAGAAGGAATAGGGTTCCCATCACCAAGAATGATGGAAAATGAGATCCCAACTGGAGTTGCTCGGCCTTTTGAATGGCGAGCATATGCTGAGGAGCATGCAAACAACTTTGCTCGCCCACAGAGAGAAGTATTGGATCTGGTGAAGACTGAGTACCAGACGAGCAAGATTAAAAGCGTTGTTCGCGAGTATGAGTTGGATTCGATCCGGGAGACCTACAAGATTCCCTATGATATTCATATGTGGGCCCCCAAGAGAAAAGAGAGAGCTGATCGCCCACCTCCAGGATGCACGGCGATCAACATTCATACTCTGATTGCTGGATTGAGATTGCCTCTTCCACCTATTGTTGGTCGCTTTCTAGAGGCGACCAACCTTGCTATCACTCAAATCACCCCAATTGGATGGATGAACTTATTGGGGACGATGTGTTTGTTCGCATTAGAGGGGTACATCGATCATATAACTGCAGATGAGATCAACTACCTTATGACGATCACGAGATGTCCCCCTGGAGAGGAAGGTTATTTTTATCTCAAGGTCAGGACTGGACTGAAAATGGTGGAGGGGGTTCCGAACAAAATTCGCGATTGGAAACAGCACTTCTTCTTCATCGGGGGTGATTGGCGAGCATCTTCTGGTCCACACGGTGGTGATGGACGAATAAATTCCCCTGCCTCTTATGGGAAATTTAAACATAAGATTATTTTCTTGCTCGTCCTCGAACTGTACTGTTCTAATTTAACTTTTCTTGTTTGTTCGCAGGCCCTTGTTTACCCAAGTGGAACTCGGAGGAAGAAGAGATCGGCTCGGAGTTCCTCTTCACCTCTTGTTTAGTCGGTCTTCGCAATAAAGCGGAAAGGACCACTGAGTATTTGCGTGAGGGAAAGTGCTTGAGAGCTGCACGCCTGTTTCCCTATCCTCATCACTTGGAAGCACAGGCTGAGGTGCCCCCAGGTATGAAAAATTTATAACTCCTTGAACCAACTTTGCTCGTCATTATTCTTTGATCTTGCTCGTCTAAACTGAATTTAATTAACTTCAACTTCTTTTTTTTTTTTAGCCGAGCAAGTCACCGTTGCCATCCCTTCCAGTTTTGCTCTCCTAGAACAGGGGGTTTTCGAGATGGCGCCTCCGAAGGGGCGGAAGAGGAGAGGTGACCCGCCCACCAAGATCTTAGGGATGACGAATAAGGCTGAGGGAGCCAAAATCCCGCGACCAACTGCTCCTCCTGGTCCTGCCCAACCATCTTCTCCGATTTCTCCTCCTCGTGTGGGGAAGCGTTTGAAGAAAGCTGATGGGACTCCATTGGCTCACGAAGTCCCCGTTGGTGGCAAGGGGAAAGAGAAAGTGGGCTACAGCTATGCTCGCCCTGAGGGGGAGGCTGTTCGCCGTTCCACTGAGCCTGCCGAAAAAGCAGGCAAAGCGAACAAGGATTCCATCTCTGGCCGCGGCCCCGAGGACCTTACCCATCTGGGTTGGGATGATCGGAAATTCAAAGAGTAAGTCTCCCCCTGCCTTTGCCGAGCAAGATTCATCGTCATTTTTTTTATTTTTCTAAGAATCCTTTTCTTTCTTGTTCACAGATATCGTGCTGACGATCATCCCGGTCGAGCAAGTGTTGTACATCAGTACGCTTGCTCGAAGACTCCCGTTAACATAAGGGAGATTCCTGGCGAACATGTTCGCAAGGCGACGGAGTTGGTCGCCCGAGCTTGGACGCGTCCCTTGGACAAAGACATCCTACAACAAGGGCTAGTGGATAACCTCCATCTCTCTATGATGCTCCACACCAATGGCCTCGTCACGGCCCAAAGGGCAATGGCCCAAGTTGCCGAGCAAGAAGAGTCTGCTCGTCATTATGCCAGCACTGCTCGACAACTCACTAAAGAGAAAGACGGCCTCATCAGTCATTATGAGGCCAAGGTTGCCCGTCTCAATAACCAGATCAATGTTTACATTGATGCTGAGCAAAAACATCTTGAAGAAATTCAAGGTTTGTCCAAAGAGCTGAAGGACAAGGAGGCCCTGCTCGGCGAGGGGGAGAAAAAGTTGTCCGCAGCTGAACAAGAGAATGCCGAGCTGAAAGCAGAAATTGCTCGTCTTCGGGAGGCGGAAGCCAACCTCTACACAAGCGAGCAACTCAAAGCCGAAGTTCAGGCTCGAACTGCTCCCATCTCAAACCTCGGATACATTTGCGCCTATGCGGACAACATCCGCACGGCCGATGCCTATGACTTCAAGGATTTGGTGGAAGAAATGAGCAAGGATTTGAATGAATTCATAGAGCACTATCCACCGCCGAACAATATTGAAATTCAACTAGCGGATTTGGCTGTACTAGGGGTTAAACTTGACAAACTTGACCCCAGTATTGCCATCACTCATCCTCCTCCTCCAGTTGATGAAGGCGAATAAGAGGAAGAGGTGGCCGCCGCTGACGAGCAGAATGCTAAAGAGGCGGAGGATAAGGCTGCCGAAGACCTGGCCCTAGATATGATTGTTGATCCTCCCGCCGAGCAGGCTCAAGATCCTCCCCCCGCCGAGCAACAATAGTTCTTAGGATAGCTTTTTTCTTTTCATCTTCTTAGTAATAGTTGTTCGCTCCTTTTGTAGTACTTGACTTCTAGGATCGTTGTACTATTTTTGAGGCTTAAAGCCTTTTAATTAATGGAATGTTTTTCTTTGTTTGCTCATTTTCTTTATATGTTAATTGCCTTTACATTTTTATCAATGCCTTTGCAATTATAACATATAGTATTGGGCTTTTATTCGAATTGAACTTTGCCTTTAGCGGAATCAGGGTTCAGCCTTAGGTTCTGTTCATTTTTTTTCTTTTTTTAAAAACGAACAACCTTTAAGTGGCTTTGGTCTTTAGGTTCTGTCCATTTAAAAAATGAACAACCTTAAATCGGACTTGTACCTCGAGCTTTTGGACTTTTCCTTTTGACGAACAACTACTATATTTACATAATGAAAAATTTACAAGTGCCAAAAGATTGCTCGTCACTAACAAATATAATCTGACGAACGAATCTGAAAATTGAATAAAACATGCTCGCTTATAATATTTTTGCCGAGCAACTCTTTCTACAAATAAAATATGAAACAACACTAAACTATACAATGTACCGAACAACTTTACATTCTATACTTAGCAAAAATTTCAAAAAATTAGGCAAGTTTTTGGTTCATCTTACTTGATTCACTGGCCCCCCAAGACATTTGTTCGCCCAATTAAGAACTTGTTCGTCTCATTGATAATACTTCTTCAGATGTACAGCATTCCAGGAGTATTGGGCCGGCTTGCCTTCCATATCTTCGATATCGTATACACCATTAACGAATTTTTCCTTTATACGATACGGGCCCTCCCAAGTTGGTCCCAATACACCTGGAGGTTGGGCGAGCAACTTTCTTAGAACCATATCTCCAACTCTGAATTCCCTGATTTTAACATGGGAATTATAATAGCGTTCTGCTCGCTGCTTATAAGTAGCATTTTTTAGCTCGGCATTCAGTCTTTTTTCTTCGAGCAAATCCATTTCAGTAGCTAGAGCAGAGTTGTTCGCCTGCTCATCAAAGTTGGTCGTCCGGTACATGTTGGTCTTTAACTCAATTGGTATTACAGCTTCTGTTCCGAAAGCCATTGCAAAAGGTGTTTCTCCGGTGCTTGACCTGGGAGAAACTCTGTATGCCCATAGGACTTCCGGAAGCTTTGTAGACCAACTGCTTTTGCTCTCCGCAAGCCGTACTTTTAACATATGCTTGATGATTTTGTTTACGGCTTCGACTTGTCCATTCGACTGGGGATGATAGGGCGTAGAATAATGCTTCTTGATCCCCCACTTTGTACAGAAATCTCTCAACTCTTTCCCATCAAATTGCGGACTGTTGTCTGTCACGATGGTTTGTGGAACTCCAAAATGACAGACAATGTTCTTCCAAATGAAGTTGATCATTTTCTGTTGCGTGATTTTCAACATGGCCTCTGCCTCTGCCCATTTTGTATAATAGTCGACTGCCACAACGGCGAATCGAACTCCTCCAACTCCTGCTGGGAAAGGACCAATAATGTCCATCCCCCATCTAGCAAATGGCCACGGGCTATAAACTGATACGAGCTGTTGGGCCGGGGTATGAATGTTTGGGGCAAAAATTTGACATTGATGGCAAGTCTTCGCTTTCTTGATTGCGTCTTGACGTAAAGTTGGCCAATAATAGCCTTGTCTGATAGTTTTGTATGCCAAAGCTTGCCCCCCAGTATGATTTCCGCATACTCCAGCATGTATTTCTTCGAGTATTGCTCGTCCTTGCCCCCTAGGCAAACACTTGAGAAGTGGAAGTGATATTCCTCTTTTGTAAAGTTGCTCACCTAGAGTATATCTGGCGGCTTGCTTAATTAGCTTGGCAGCTTCAAAAGAGTTGTTTGGTTTTTCTCCACTTTTCAAGTATTTGACTATACTTGTTCTCCAGTCTTCTTCTTCACTGGTTTGATCATCAAGTTGGTTGACATTATAACTCGTTGTTGATGGGTCATTCATCTTTGTAATTATAATGTCTGCCAGCTCTGCAGGCCCTTCGCTTGTTGCTAGTCGGGCCAACGCATCTGCTTGAGTGTTGCTCGTCCTTGGGATTTGTTCAATGAATACTTGGTCTAACAAGGACATCAGGTGAGCAACAATCCGTTGATATTCGATCATATGGCCGTCCTTCGCCTCGTATTCACCTCGGACCTGGTTCACAATTAATTGTGAATCACCGAATATTTGCAATCGTCTGACACCTACTGCCAGGGATAGATGGAGACCAGCAATGAGAGCTTCATACTCGGCTTCGTTGTTGGTTGCCATAAAGCCAAATCTGATTACCGAAGTGAATACTTATCTTCCTGGACTGATTAGAACCACTCCTGCCCCCGAGGCTATGTTAGTCGAAGATCCGTCAACATAAAGATGCCAGGGATGATCAAGTCCTCTCGTCGGATCTGATGGGAAGGTCAGTTCGACTATAAAGTCGGCTAACGCTTGCCCTTTGATCGCTGTTCGAGGAGCATAGGTTACCCCGAATTGGCTAATCTCTAGCGACTATTTTAGTAGACGACCAGCTGTGTCGGGGCGATGGAGAATTTGTCTGAGTGGAAAAGTTGTTAGTACTTCAACTTGATGATAAAAAAAGTATGGCCGTAACTTTCTCACACTCATGACTAGCGCGTATGCCAGCTTCTTGGTTGGGGAGTATTTGATCTCCGCCTCATGCAAAGCTTGACTGACGTAATAAATAGGTTGATGGAATTTGCCGTCTTCCCGTACTAGAACGGAGCTGATGGCCACTTCCGACGCTGCCAAGTATAAATATAACTTTTCTCCTGGGACTGGTTTTGATAGGATTTTTACATCTTCCAGGTAGTCTTTGAGTTGATCGAACGCCTTTTGACAGTTGTTAGTCCATGTGAACTGTCCTTTCTTGATGGCCTCAAAGAATGGACGGCATTTGTCCCCTGATCTGGATATGAACCGGTTTAGTGCTGCTAGACATCCCGTGAGTCTTTGCACTTCTTTTATTGAACGTGGTGGTTGCATATCCACTATGGCTTTAACTTTTGTTGGATTAGCCTCAATTCCCCGTTGACTAACAAGATGACCCAAGAATTTGCCTGAATGAACTCCAAAGCTGCTCTTCTTTGGATTCAGCTTCATGTTGTAGTGTCGAAGAATTTCGAACACTTGGGTCAAGTGTTGGAGATGGTCTTCTTTACGGGGACTTTTGACTACAATGTCATCAACATAGACTTCTATTGTATCTCCAATGTGCTGGTCGAACATTTTGTTCACCAGTCTTTGATAAGTTGCTCCGGCGTTGATGAGGCCAAAGGGCATTCTTTTCCAACACAACAAGTTTTTGTTTGTGTAAAATGCTGTGTTCTCTTGATCATCTGGATGCATCGGAATTTGATGGTACCCGGCAAAGGCATCCATGAATGTTAACATTTCATGACCTGCAGTGCTGTCCACCAATTGGTCAATGTGAGGAAGAGGAAAGTTGTATAATTCAAGATCCTCGTTTTCAGGATTAACTTTGAACGCTTCCAGTTCTTCAACTGGAGTTGCTCGTCGTTTTTGTCCTTTCCAACGAGGGTCAAGTACTGGTCCCTTTGGATTGAAATTATTTTCGATGTTCATGGGTTCTGCTCCCAGGCGGGGTTCTAGATCGTCTGTTGGTTCCGACCCATTGTTACTAGTCAAAATCTGGTCCTCCAAGTCACTTGTTGGACGTTGTTCGTCACCACCCCTGTGTTGTTCGCCAGGTGGAAGTTCTCTCTGGGTGGTGATGAGTTGTTCGTCCAAAACTTGCTCGTCCGGATGTTGTTCGTCCGTATCCATGTGGTCATCTTCTATGTCCATCACGCTCTCCAATATTGATGGTTCATCAATTGGATAGCTGGTGGTGGCTTCCATCATGGATATTTGCGCATGTTTTGCTTGCATTTGTAAGAGGCATTCCCGAGCTTTTCTTTGATCTCCTTTAACTGTGCCTGCTCCACTTGCTGTTGGAAACTTCAAGCAATAATGGTAAGTTGAACAGGCAGCTTTAAATTCATTCAAAAAGGTCGACCAAGGAACCCATTATAGGTCGATTCCTGGTCTACGACCAAGAAATCTACCATTCTTGTAATATTCTTTTCAGGTTCTTCGATCGTTACAAGTTGTACAAGTAAAGAAATTTCTCCCAACGGGACTGTTACTGCATTTCCGAAGCCTAGGATTCTATGATTTGAGTCCCGGATGTGGGCTGAAAAGTCCCCAAGTTTATCGAGTGTACTTTTGAACAAGATGTTGGTATAGGCTCCAGTGTCTACCAACAATCTATGGACTCGAGTCCCCATAATCTTTGCACAGATTACGAGTGAATCGTTATGTGGAGTCAAAACTCCTTCAAGATCTTTTTCAGTAAAAGTCAACTCCGCCGTCTGCATGATAGATGGCTTGACCCCCATTTCTTGGACTTGATCGATTGCTCGTAATTCAGCCTTTCTCTTTCGGTTGGAGATTGGTGGCCGTCCATCAGAACATCCTCCTGCGGGACCTGCAGGTTCCATCATATAAAAATCTTCCAATGGACGAGTAGGAATGGCAGGAACTGGTCGTGCCGGTTTATTGTTCTTCTGGGGTTGATCATCTTCATCCTCAGAGTTGTTCTCCCGGACTCTTTTTCCGGGTTGTCTTTTGACAAAGTCGGAGAGCTTTCCGTCCTCGTAGAAACGCCAGAGTTGTTTGAGCAAATCTCTACATTCACTCGTAAAGTGCCCCACACTTTGATGGTAGGCACAATACTTGTTAGGGTTGAGTTTGCCAGTATCTTGGCGAATTTTTCGAGGAGGGGAGAGCAACTCCTTATCCTTCACATTCTCATAAACAGTATCGACTGACACTGTTAGCACTTGGTTCAACTTTTCTTTGAGTTCTGTTCCTTCAGTGAATGCCTTCATATTTTTAGGGACTCGGTAGCTTGTTGCACCAGGTTTCTTGTTATTCTCCTTGGGGTCGGCTTTGTTCTCTCCCAAGTTTGACTGCAGGGCCTCATGCATAGAAACAAATATGCCGGCCTGATTTATAAACTCGGCGTAACTTCTTGGGCACTTCAGATGTACCTCTTTCCATAGCTTTGACCCTTTCTTCAGTCCTGCCATAATAGCAACAATTTTTGTGTCCTCGCTGACGAGTTCACCCTCCAACAACACCTTGTCGAACCTTTCCATGAATGCTCGATCTGATTCATCGTCACTTTATTTTAGGTCTGACAATCGGTGTTTCTGGGACAAGTACGATCCCGCCGTTGAGAAATGAGACAGGAACTCCCGACTCAACTGAGTAAACGAATGGATGGATGCTGGTGGCAATTCTGAGAACCGTTTGTGCACCCGGTCCCCCAAGGTTAACGGGAAGTTTCGGCATTGAGTGGCATCGCTGGCTCCCACCGAGACCATATAATCTGAGTATTTTGTTAGATGAACTCTGGGATCAGCGAGGCCGTCATATTGTATGCTTGCCGGGAATTGGACTTTCTTCTGAATTGGGGCTTTCAGAATGTAGGTTGATAATGGTGAGGATGGCAAGCTGGTCGTCCCTACACCTCTTTGCTGGTCCAACTATCCCTGCATGCTTTCTATCGCCCTCCTTAAGCTTGATAGTTCATCCAGAGATGCCCCCTGACTTGGAGGCTGTTCGGCGAACAAAGGTACAAACCTTTCTGCTCGTCGCAGTCCCTCGCTTGGAGAAGGCAAATCCTGGAGCTGCTTTTTAGGGTTGCTCGCCGCATTAGGTCCCAAGCGTTTAAAGGCAGACTGGGAAAGTCTTTCATGGACCGAAGGGCGAGGCTGTTCAAATGTTGCTCGCCCATGTCCTTCTTCCTGGCGAGCAACTTTCTCCTGGCGCTGGGGTTGGCCAAGTCTGTCCTGGGCACTGGAGCGGGTTGTTCCGTGGCTTGACATTGTTGTTCGCCCGCGAGCAGATTCAGCCTGGCCCTCTCTTGGTTCAACCATCTTTGCGTTGCCCTTATCCCGCCTGACTTGGGCACTATTCACCTCGTGTTGTTCGCCCCTGGTTGATCTAGCCCTAACAACTTCCACAGGTCTGTCCTCAGGCCTCACTAGTGAAGGCCTATTCTGATCTTGCTGTCTCTGTAGAGCTTGGAGAGCAGCAATGGTTTTGGCTAATTCGTTAGGGTTGTTCGCCAGGGCCTCCATCTCGGGTGGGAGGTTATGAGTTATGGCCGTGTGTTGTGATCTATTCACATGTCTAGGATCACGGTCTTGGTGGTTGGCCGACGAGGCTCGTGTTGGAGATGCTCTCCTTGACAAACGAGATGCTTGGGTTTCCTTGGATTGATGCATTTCAATATAAATTGTTTCTTTAATTTTAATATTGAAGAACACCAAGAACACCAAGAACACCTTTGCTTGTATCTTCAAATATTTCTTGAGGTTTTCTTTGAATCTTCAAGTTTTCAACTTGAAGTTCTTGAGTAATCACACTAACCGAAGGTTCGACTCCTTCCTCTAGCGCCAAAATTGTTGGTGATCAATTTTTATCGGACAAATTAGTGACTGTTTAGGTTCAGTTTAATGATCATCAAGCAATTACGTGTGATTGGTTACCACCGTAAATGATAAATCGAGGGTCGGGTTATGAACTCGTAATTATGAAAATCAAAATCGTGATAATTTTCGTATGTGTGTACGTTTAGGTGTATTAGTGTGTGTTTTGGGTGTGTTTATGAATTTGAACTTGTATTACTTAAGCTGGAGAACAACTATTTATAGAGACTAGCAAGCATGAGGTGTTCCTGACTCTTGGTCTCCCTAGCCTGCATGCTTGACATGTGTCCTTTGACTATAGTTTGACCTTATCTAAGCTAAATCTTAGTTACAAAGTCTTCTTTGGTCTTATCTCGAACTTCATTATTGTTCGTCCATGTCGGTTTAAATCGATCCAGGATGGTTTTTTCATAGAAGTTGTTCGCCGTTTGGGTGTATGGCTCAGAAGTTGTTCGCCTTTGTGTCTTGCACAGATTGGCTTTGGGATCTTGGTCCTTTGTTCGTCAGCATACACCTCTTAGGCTGATAACTGTAACACTTTTACCAGTGTTGTTCGTCATTATTGACTTGGTGGTGGTTCCATATTTGGTCTTTAAACCTGTTCGCCAATTTCTTGTTCGTCGGTATAGTTGTTCGTCACTTTATACACTCCTTGGATTAGTTTTTTGCACCCCGGCTTGATTTTCTTTATTGATCATCTTTGATTTGGGGTTGATTTCTCGTAATCCTTCTTATGGCTTTAATCCTCGTTCGCCCATCATCGATTTATGTTCGCCTGTCAACAGCAGATATCTTCACAAAACCTTTGGCTGAAGCAAGGTTCCAAGAGTTGTCAGTGGAGCTTGGACTCCTAGATCCAGGAGAGTAAAGAAAGGATTTATTCTCAGAAGAGTTACCTTCAACTCAGTGGAGGTTCATATTCAGAAGAGGATCTTTCTCAGAAGGAGCTCCTCATCTCAGAAGAGGTCTGAATATCAGACGAGGTAGAACCTCAGTGGAGGTCAAAGTTTATACTTATGTTATTTTCAAATCTAAAGCCTCTTAGTTTTATATATATTTATTTGGGTTCAAAACTTACTAATGAGTGCTTTCTGGGAAATTAAATCTTTTTCCACTGTTCCGAAGAGATTTTGGTATGGCAAGCATTTAATGCGCGTGGTACAAGTCAGACATGCTTTTTCAATTACCTATCTCACGCGCCCTAAAAGCCGGATGATGTGACCTTCCGGCTACCAACTTTTCAATCCATGCCATCCATTTTTAGGCGGTTCTTTTCTAACCGTCTAGATCTCTTAAAATCTCCCCACTACCCTTGCAACTAACCACGATCTCAAACCCGATCAATCTCAGACGTTGATTCCTTTGTTCAATCTCACCGTTCTTCACTCATATAAAAACCCCAAACGTTCGCTTGTAAACCTTTTCGAATACACTTCCAAGCAAACACTTACTATCTCTTCAAACATTTTTCTGCAAATTCACTTTTTCTCAAATCCCACTTACAATCATGACCAAAATTAACCTAGGGTTTCTGAACAACAAAGAAAATTTCTGGTATGAACCTATAATTCTTTTCAACAACCCAGAGATTGAATCAAGACCAGAGTTCTCTCACATTAAGTAGGCTTTAGAAATGGTCAAAGCTGCTGGTTTAGAGAAGTTTCTATCAGTACATCCAGAGTACTGTTATGATAGGCAGGTTCTTGAATTTTTCTACAACATATCCAACTCTGACTCAAGAATCAAATCGTGTCTATTTGTGCAAAGAAAAAAGAATGTGATGAGAGACGATATGGAGGTTGTTGAGCACCAAAAAATTCGAAAGGAGATTCGGATAAGCGGGGATGATTTGAAGGAGTTATTTGAACTCTCATCTGAAGGCCCAAATCCAGATACTTGTATCTTGGATAAGGAGAAAGAATGGGTCTACACAATAATGGAGAAAAGGGTGAAATACAGTCCCACGATGAACAGAAGCCTACTCTTGCCAGTATACAATGTCCTTTGTGAGATTGTTGGTAAATGTATCTTGGGAAACCAAGGAAGCACAGAACAAGTGAGCAAGCCAAAGCTCAGGTTGATGAAGGCAATAGTAGAGAGCAAGGAGAAGCCATACAATTGGCAGCAATTCTTTTTTAGAGCTTTGAACAAGGAGCACTCAAAATTCTAGACTGACAAAACTCCCCAGTTGGCAAGTAAGCTAAATTTTGCCACTAAAATTTCTTACTTAATTGAGAATGTGGATGTGGGAGTAGACTGGTTAAAGAATAGGAAGTGGAGTAACCTGAAGACCCTATTCAAGCCTGGAAAAACTCTGGAAACAAGGATGCTCAAGCCTGCTGAGGAGAGCCCAGAGGCAGTCGAGGAAGAAGAGGCTAACCCTACTGAAGGAAAGAAAACCAAGCTCAAGAGGAGGCTGGTTAAACTGAGTGACAAGATGGCCCAACACAAAGAGGCCGAGGCAGTGAAAGCCTCTAGGAAGGAAAACAGGAGGTCCTCTGAGGCAGAGAAGGAGAGTGCCTCAAAGAAAGTCAGAGTCACAGACTCTACTGATGAGTCTTCATCAGGTAACCCTGACTCATCTCCAAACATCATCTCAACTGAGTCTGACTCAGATGTCCCTGCACCTACCCCCATCAAACCTAAAACTACAAAACCTCGCACCCCTGCCAAAACCAAACGTATCTCCAAAATAACAAAAACCCCCACTGATGGCTCACAACAGCCAGTAAGTGGATCCCAAACAACCCCCACTGAACCCATCTCCACCCCTACTGAAACAACCCCGTCAAACCCTACTGAACCCATCCTCTCAACCCCTTCTGAACCCACATCATCAACCCCTACTGACCAAAACCCAACCTCACCTGAAACCCAACCTCAAACCTCATCTGAACCAAACCCTCCTGAAATTCATTCAACTCAACAGGAGTCTATCCCAGAAGAGCCAACAGAGAGCAGATCCCCTACCCCTTCCCTTCCTTCAGACGATGAAGAAGAGTACTCATTCCCTGATACTCTCAAGGATGAGGTAGCTTACTCTTTAGAGTCTAGATACCCTGAACTTGATCAATTCCCCACACTCAAAGCCATGTTCTTGAGACTGAGACTCATTGTCCAGCTTAAGGATAGAAGACTTGGTGAAATTCTTCTAGCTGTAAGAGGCAGCAATGCAGAGGAGTGGAAGAAGGAGGAAGTTGATGTGCTGCAATTTGCTGGGATGCACAAGACCAGACTTCTCTGTGATGAGAAATTTTTTGAAAGCTTGGTCTTGGAGAAGATTGCAGAGGCAAAGAAGGAGGTAGAAAAGGCTGTTGTTGAAGAAAAGCCAGCTGAACCCTTATCTGAAAAGGAGAAGGAGAAGGAGAAGAGTGCAGGGGAGAAGGTAGTGGAGTCTGAACTTGAAGGAGGTGCTTCACCTAAGCAAGGTGGTGGTGAAGCAGCCAAGGATGTATCCATGGCAAGGGATATTGAGGCACAAAACTTGCCAAAGGAGGGCTCAGTAGAGGTGTCTACTGAAGCTCTCCCACAACAACCCTCAGTGGTGGCTTTAGAGTCAATTGAGGTGTCTGGAACTGGAGAAGTTGAAAAAGAGAGTGAAAAAGAAAAAGAGGTGGAAATCACTGCTGTGAAGAGTGGAGAGATAAGAGCAATCATCCCTGTAAAGGGTGAATTGGCTGAGAAAATAGCAGTTGAAAAGGAAAGTGAGGAAGAGAAAAGTAAGAAGAGTGAGGAGGAGGGAGTCCCCATGGAGATAGAGGCATCAGGAGATCTAGGTGGTGAGGTTGAGGGAGTTAGAACTAACACTTCTTGCAATGCAGGTACTCAAACCATT
Source organism: Ballota nigra (assembly GCA_947034835.1). NCBI lineage: Eukaryota > Viridiplantae > Streptophyta > Magnoliopsida > Lamiales > Lamiaceae > Ballota > Ballota nigra. Next base: position 17,414,208 of record OX344722.1, read on the forward strand.
GAAGTTCCCTCAGCTGTGGTCAACCTAACTCCACTGAGTGATGCTGTTCACTCAATCAGAGAAGAAAGCCTTCCATCTCTTCAAACTCAACTCAGGGAGGTCCAGGAGATTGTACAAGAGGAGGTAGATGAGATGGTTATTCTCTCAGACCACATTGATGAACTCATGGAGTCCACAACTACATCACTTCAGAATCTCACACTTAAAGTTGAAGACTCTCAGCAGATGGTGATTGATGTAGTTGAGGGACAAAGTGTGTTAGTCATTGATGCCCTGAAGAAGCTGGAGAAGTCTGAAGAAGAGGCCAGGACCAAGTTCCTCAAAGACTCAGTAGAGAACGTATCCATCAACCTGAAGTCATCAGTGGAGGCCTTCTCAGAAGACCTACTTGGAAAGGTTGAAGGATTATGGAACTCTAAGATGTCTGAATTTGAGGCCAAGCATGCTGAGCTAGGAGCCAAACTGGGAGAGGTACTGAAGAAGGCAGCTGAAGACTTCCCAACACAAGAGAAAACTGATGTGCTGATCAATGAAAAGCTAGTGCAGTTTGTTCAATTTGGGCAGACAACTGGAGGTACTTTGGAAAGGCTTGAAGATGAGGTAGACCATTGCTCAACTGAGCTGAAGGCATTGGCCCATGATCAACTGAAGCTCAACATCACTGTAGCTGAATGTATGATTAATGCCGGAAAGGGGGAAAAGAGGATAAGTGCCAAGGACATGAAGGCTGATCCTAAGAATAAAATGAACATTATCCTTGAAACCCCTGACTTCGAGAAAGGCCAACAGGTGAAGAGCACCTTGAAGAAAGTTGATGATGAAGCCCAGAAGATAGCAGAAGCCAAGAAAGGCAAAGAGACCTCCTCAGCTGACCTTTCAAAGTTCAAAGAGGAGCATCTAAAGGAGAAGGAGGAGAGAGCTGCGAAGAAGGGGGAAACTGCAAAGAGAAAGGAATCTGATGCCCTCTCAGCAGAGGTTGCCAAAAAGACAAGAACCTCAGGGAGGTTGGCAGCTAAGTCCACAACCTCTACTGATGAAGTTCAGGTACTTCCTATTCTCAATCCTGAACCCTTATCTTCTGAACCTCCCAAGTCTGCACCAACAAAAGTCACAGAGCTCGCTGAGCTAATTAAAGAGGCTGGAGGTATGAATGAAAGAGCAAGGAAGCTAACAGCTCAACAACAAGAAATGAGAGATAAGGTGGTTGGTAAGATGGAGACCATTGCAGAGCTAGCTGAGAGAAAAAGAAAGGAGAGGCTAGCCACTTTTGACAAAACTACTTCTAAGAAATTCAGGAGTAGTTATCTAAAGTGGGCTGCTAAGCTGAAGAAAGACAAGATCACACCATCTCTAAACAGATTTCCTCATCATGATGCCTGGGTTCCTAAGAAGCTCAATGATGCTTGGGAGACTGCTAAAAGGGAATTTGTGTATTCCTTTTATGTCAATGGAGAGTTAGGAAGGGACAATGCTCAAGAAGTCTTCAACTCATGGTTGTTTGATGCCTATCCCAAACTCTATCCCGAGATCAGTGATGCTTGGAATGATGCCTTCCCTGATCAAGCTCTGAAGGCCCCTGAGCCAATCACCTACTGGCCTCCTCAAGATGCAACAGGTGCTGTTGATATAGAAAGGATCACTGAAGAGTGGACATCCTTGTGTGAGCATCTTGGACTCAGAGGACATTCGAAGGAGATAATGGAAAGGAAGAACGAGCTGAAGATTAGAGTTTTCAAGCAATATGGACTTGAACCCATTTTCGAGTCCATCTGAGAAGGTTGTATTTTTTGCTGGGCATTTGTTTATAAGTCCCAGGTGTGTTTAAGTTTGAAACTTTTTGAGAATTGACTTCATGTAATATGTACTTCATCATTTTATCAATGAATTGAACTTTGTTGGTCCCGGTACAAGACTGAGGAATACGTGTATGGGGGGGGGGGAATACACGTATACCAATTTTTCAACCTTAAAACTGACTGAGTCCCCTTTGCTCAGAGTGGTAAAGAACTAGGAGCTGATAACACACCTACTGACTACACTTGGTGCGGGTCAGTTGGCTAACTATCAGTTCAAGTTCAGTGTGGAAATGTTTGAGCCCTGAAAGTTTAAAGTCTTGTTTAGTTTGCTTTCTAAAAAACTTGTTTTACTCAAATCTGAAGAGTGTTTAGTAGGGTTGTGCTCTTTTGAAGATCAGCCTGATTGATTCAGGCCTGATAAACTTGAATGCAATGAATGAACAATTAATATAGCAAGTATGCACAATATCAAAGCAGTAAGAACACAAGAAGTTTAACGTGGTTCAGAGTCTCAAGCTCCTACGTCCACGGCCTGACTTAACAGGAAATCCACTCAAGGGATTCTTGTTTTTAACGTGCCAAGGTGCACCAAGACCAGCTATCCTCACTGATCTATACAACTCCACTTACTAACACTCTAACTGACTTACTCCCAACAAGCCTATCTTAGGGTTTTGGTTTCAGTTTGGATTCCAACTAAGTTGAGATTATCCTTACAAGGCAAAGCTATGCTAAGGATTGGATAATCTCTCTAAGCTTTAAGATAATTCTAATTAGCTCTTGGAATACAGAGTAACTCTCAATTGCTAACAAACACTTGGGAAATTTAGAAGGTTTCGAGTGCTTCTCTTAAAGGTTGAATGCTTTGAATGCTTGAGAGTTTGAGTAATTTATGGCTTGGAAATTTCCCGTAACCTTGAATGGGATCAAGGTCTTCTGTATTTATAGGTGATTTGAATAACTATCCGTTGGAGAGATAGCCTTCTAGTCATCTATGTAGAGTGGCTTCAAACGGACATATCTTCATGCAACAGCCGTCCTTGCATGGATTTGGTATTTGCATTAAATGCACATTAAATGCTTGCCCGTTGAATATGCAGTCTGAATTCAGTCTTCATGTCAGGTTCCGTACGTGCGTGTCCTTCTCGGATTGGTCCACGTCATCAGGTTGGTGAGAATGTCAGAACTTATTCCTGAGCTTCAGGCTTGTCTTATTAAGTTCATTTTGTCTTGAGCCCACCAGTCTTGTCCTGACGCTGAAATTCCTTTTGCATTGCTTGGCTCTACTCCAAGTCTTCCCATTAACTCAGTAACATCCTGTTCCCTTCAGGACTGAGTTAGTAATGACCTCAGGGTCATACTCTTCATCACTGACACTTACTCAACCAGCTTAGAAGACTGCCATAAGTTCAGGATGGTGCTCTTCGTCTTCAGGCTCTGAGTCTTGATTATCTCCAGTGAGTTCTCCTCTCACTGAGTACCTGTGAAGTGTAAAATGACTAAGTACTAATCCTAACCAAGACTAGCCTGACAAAGACAGATTAAGGCAATCATCTTTTCAGTGGCTTTGGGATCTTAATCAAAACTGACAATGTCCCAACAATTTCCCCCTTTTTGATGATGCCAAAACACTGAAAAGATCCTCAAAACACTTAGAGGAAACAAGATAAACCTATCTATAAGATAAGACAGTGTTAGAGCAATTCTTGATAAAGTACAGAATTTTAAACAACAGCCAAAAAGACAATGAGTTTTTGTCTGTGGGCAAAAGTAATAGATTTCATTGATTGATGTGGAAATGATTACAATGAATCTAATCTATTACAAAGAAGCCTGTGAACACCTAAACTAATCTCATTTCAGGCTTGAGTCCATATCCTGCATAAACTCTTGCCTTCAGCTCGTCAAGTCTTCCAGGTTGATTCACGTACCCTTCAGCTTTGGCTATCTTCAAGACTTCCATCATAATGGCCTTTGTATCATGCTTTTGAGTTCCAGGAACCAAGGGAGGAGCTCGAATGGTGAACTTAGGAGCCTTCACTTGAACTTGAGCTGCTTCAGCCTCCTCCAAGATCTTCTGGAATAGCTCAGGATGATTGTCCATCATGTAGTCAGTGAAGTGAGCATTGATATCATCAGTGTCGCCCCACTTCTTCACAACAAACCACAGTCTAACAAATTCATCCCTTGCATCAGTCCAAAACTCCTTCAATGTCTCTGAGACGAACTCATCAACAAAAGCTTCCCTTGCTCCTGATTCAGGCCTTCTGACATGAAGAATTGTTGATTTCCTAACTGTTGGCTTCTTCCTGTACTTCCTTGGCTCAGGCTTCGCCTTCTTCCTCCTTAGCAAGCTGATCACTGCATCATCTAGTTCACGTTGTTGAAGCTCAGTGATATCCGTCAGCTTCTCAACCTTCTTCTCCAAGATGCGCATCTTCTCCTTCTGAGCAATTTCAGCTCTGCGCATAGCCTCAGATTTTTCAGATTGATCTCCCCATGCTTCAGCACATAGCTCCGCAACCAACTCACCTGAATAAGTGATGGGATTCTTCCTTGAGCTCATGGGAGACGATCTCTGAACTGGCTTAGGTTGTTGCTTGGAAGGTTCATTAGCCTTTGCCTTTGTTGCCTCCTCCCTCAGCTTGGCAACCATTTCTCCTCCTTCCTTTTCCACCACCGCTAGCCTAGCTGACTTCCTCACCCTTAAGATGTTTCCTTCAGGATTGGCTTCAGGGTCAGCTAGAACGGTCTCACCTTGATTGACTGCCTCCGATGCCTCAGGGCGGGATCTTTTCTTCTTCTTTTCCCCCTTTTTGGCATCATCATTGGCCTGGGATGGGAGTGACTCGGCTCCACTGTTGATGACAAAGGAGGCTAAGGATTGAACTTCCAAAACGCCATCCTTCAGCATCTCAACTCCCGTGGCAATCCCAGTGCCTGCGTAAGAAACTGAACTGATAGCAGCATTGACTTTCTTTTCAAAGACCTCCATAGAGAGTTGGAGTCTTTGTTCAACCTTGGTGATCCTTTCCTCCACCTTCAAGGACTCACCGCTGACTCTGCTAGCCTCAGTTAGTATCTTTGCCGATTCCTCAGTGGCCTTTGCCAAAGTGTCTGCCACTGACTGAGAGGTGCGATCCATCCTCCCTGACTCCAGCTCCAGTTTGGACGCTGAGTCCTTCAGGGCCTGAGTGACAATAGCTCCAGTCTGAACTGCAAGCCTGTCCACTGCCTGATTCATCTTCTCGTCCCTGATCGCATCCCTCTCTTCAAGCTTCCTGAGAGTGTTCCTAAGCATCTTCTTGGTGCGCTTCCTCTCATTCCTCACTGACTTGGCCGTGTCAGTCATCGTTTTCTTTAACAAAATCAGCTCCCTATTAGCAAGGGTGTTGTAAGCTGACTTTGTCCACCTGATGTGCTTCGCCAGGGCCTTGGAGTCTTCTTCCTTCTCAGCTCGTAGCCTCATTACCTCCTCCTGAAGTTCAGCTAGATTTTCTGAGGTTTTCTCCTGCTTGACCTCCACTATGCTTGTGAATTCAGCACGTCCGACCCCGGTTATGATCACATCCTCATCATCAACGGCCGCCTCAGTGATTGGCTGCTTTCCCTTGTCAGCCCCTGCAGCATCAGTCCCTTCTTCAAGGTGCACTGAAGGCAGTTGTGAAGTAGTCATAGCCGCCTCCTCAGGCTCAGCTAAGCTAACTTGAACCTTGGGAGCAAGTCCCTCGGAACTGAGAGTCTCCTTGAATGCCTCAACATCTTCCTCTCTTGTCTCAGGGCAGGGAATCCCTTCATCGACAGATGTCTCATCGGCAGCTGAGATGTTCACAACATCCTCAGCCACTGGTCCACCCTTGGCACCAGTGTTCTTATCACCTTCCCCCTGAGCCTGAGGCTCAGAGTTCATCTCACCAATTTCCTGTGCAGTCTCCTCCACTGCCTTCTCCAGGTCTCCACCCTGAGCTCCTTCATCGTCCTCATCCTCCTTCTCGTCACCTGACAGGATGTCAGCCTTGCTCTTGGACATCAATTCAGCCACTAACTGCTTCAGGTTATCGAAGTTCAAAAGTTGAAGCCAGCTAGTAAGTCCAAAAAAAGAGCAAATCTTGGCCTCTTCAGTCTCCCAATGCTCCCAGCCACGAGCATCCACCAGCATATGCTGCTCCTGCATGTTTGATTGTTTGAAGTCCAACCAAACCTTGAGCTCAATCACATACGCCAGCAGCTCAGTGTACTTGTATAGCCCAGGCCAGCACTTGCCTGCCCATTCTGTGGCGTTCCCCCTGAGCGTGTTCTCAAAAATCCCACCAGCCATGTGCTCATCTAACTCCTCCTCCTCCAATTCAAGGAACTCATCCTCCTCTGCTGAAATGGATTTGGGACAGTCTTTGAGATTGGGGTATGATGGAAAGTCTGAGGGGTTTGGAAGGTTCGGCTCGGCTGACTGGTCAGGCTCATTTATGTGTGAAGTAGATGGCACTGACTCAGTAGGATGATTTGGCTCTGAGGTTTGGGGTGGTTGGGGAGTTTGAGGTGTGGGGTTAGGGATGGAAGGTGTTTGGGTTTCAGGGTGTGGGGGTGTTTGAGTGGGTGCTGTCTCAGGCTGCAACGACTCAGCCGTCTCGACAGTCTTTCTCACTTCCTCCAAGTCAGAGGCTCCAGGAGAGCTTGACTTCTCCCTCTCACTCACTTCAGGTAGTTTCTTAGCAGGGGATTTCTTTATTCCCTTCCTAAGTCTCTTCAGGGGCCTCTCTCCCTGAGCACCCTCCTTTCTGACGTCATCGTCAGTTCCCTCAGCCTCAGACCCGGCCTTCTTGGGATCAGACTCAGTCCCTGACTTCGTGCTCTTCCCTGCCAGCACGACCCTTACCTTCTTCCTCTTCTCAGCCATCTCCACCTCAGGCTGCTCCACCTCCTCAGCAGCAACCTCCTCACCATCCTTACTCCTCTCAAGGAGGTCATCTACTCGTTCAATAAGACTAGTTGCCACCCTCTTGGCCTTACCAGCTGGCTTTTTGGCCTGACCCTTTGCTTTCGCATTGGGATCAGTCAGCCCTAGCACTGAATAAGTATCACTCAGTGAGGAAAACATTACCTTCTTCGAGGAGAGACTATCCTCGAAGTCGAAGGTATACCCATGGCAAGCATGAGCAATCAGGATGGACATCCTCGTGCCGAAAGGCAAGATGGTACTGACGGAAATGTGCTTCTTCTCCTCGTCACGCGTAAGTTTGTCCAATCCTGCCTGATGGAGTTGATCGAGGAAGAGCTGCTCCCAGTTCGCTTCTACTCCATCAACGATAGCTCCCATGAGTCTCAGCTTGGGCAGACTCAATTGCTCGTGAGAGCCAGTTGCGCCCATCACCATCTTGGATACCAAGTCCACCAGAGCTCTATACTCAGGCTTTAACGTACTCTTGTTCTGGCGAGCCCTGAACTCCGATGACCCTGACTTGGTCCATTTCCCAAGAAACTCTCCCTCTGAGTTCTCCTTGTAGGTTCTTGGGTTGATGCCTGAGAAAGGCAGCTTGAAGACTTCCCTCACCGCCTGCCTGAAGTTGATAGTGACCACCTCCGTGTTGTAAAGAGGTTCGCCGTCGCCGTCCTTCTCTCCCGTCGGCTTCAACGCAGTCACCTTTGTGAAAACTTCCCCCTTCCGCAAGAACATATTCAAATATGCTTCCACAACTGTTCTTGGGAGCACGGAAATGGGTCGGGTGGTGAAGTATGTTTCCAACCCGGCATCGGAAATCCATTTAAATACGGGTTTGATTTCCTCAACCGTAAGACAGATACCTTCCATGGAGATGACTTGCTCCATGTGTACCAGTTTCTTCTCGACAACGTCGATGATCTTGTCGGTTGTCCAGTTGGAATCAAGGAATGCCATTGTTTTGAAAGAAAAAGTTTTTGAAATTTCTGTGTTTGAGCAAGAGAAAACTCAGTGTGCAGATTGTGCGTTGTGTTTGCGTAAAAACCTCAAATGGCACTCTTGATTGATAAGACTAAGTCAGTTACTCAAACGTGGGGTTGAGATTGATCCCTGAATTCGAAAGGTTTTGAAATGAGGGGCCAGGATTAATCTCAGCTTCAATTAAACCCCATGTCAGTCATATTCCGTATAAAACGGACACGTATATGAAAAAGTAACTGTAGCATTAAATGCTCCGTGCGCGTGGGTTTAAATATGAAAAGGCGCGCTTTTAATGAAAACGGAATGAATTTAATAAAGATTTTCAGGACGAAGGACTCAGGGAGACGCTTGAAATTCACAAGAGTCAGGTTAGAACTCATACCTGTCAGGGAGACATTGTAGCACCCTGATACCTCGCTGAGTCGAGTCTGGCCTGAGTTCCCCCTAGAACCCTACACTGACTGCTCTCCCGGATCTAAGAGTCCTAACTCCACTGACAGTTCCATAAACCTTGCTTCAGCCAAAGGCTTAGTCAAGATGTCAGCTCTTTGCCTGTCAGTGTGAATCTTCTCCATCCTAATATCTTTCTTCTCCACATGATCTCGAATGAAGTGGTGTCTAATATCCACATGCTTGCACATTGTGTGAAGCACTGGGTTCTGAGTAATTGCTATAGCACTATTGTTGTCACAATAGATTGGAACCTAATTAGCAAATACCTGGTAGTCTCTCAACTGTTGCCTTAACCATAAGATCTGAGCACAACAACTACCTGCAGCCATATACTCAGCCTCAGTTGTGGATGTAGCCACTGAATTCTGTTTCTTACTAAACCACGAGATCAACTTACTTCCCAAAAACTGACATGTCCCTGAGGTTGATTTCCTATCAATCCTACAACCTCCATAATCTGCATCTGAATAACCTGTCAGTTCTAAGTTGTCATCTGAAGGATACCATAGTCCCATATTGACTGTTCTTTTCAAATACTTAAGTATCCTCTTAGCAGCCTCCAAATGACTTCTCTTGGGATCAGACTGATACCTAGCACACACACCAACTGCAAACGTAATGTCAGGCCTACTTGCAGTCAGGTATAATAAAGAACCTATCAGCCCACGATACTCAGTCTGATTTACTGAAGTCCCTTCAGTGTCAGGATCCATCTTCCAGTTTGTGTTCATAGGGATCCTGGCTGGATTGCTGTTCTGAACACCAAACTTATGAATCAAGTCTCTTGTATACTTGGCCTGATTAATGAATATACCTTGATCAGTCTGCTTGACCTGCAATCCTAAGAAGAAGTTCATCTCTCCCATCATGGACATCTCAAATTTACCAGTCATCAACTTAGAGAATTTCTCACAGAGCTGATGATTTGGTGATCCAAATATTATGTCATCCACATAAATCTGGACCAAGAGAATGTCATCACCTTCAGTGATCCTGAACAATGTCCTGTCCACAGTTCCCTTCTTGAACCCATGGTCTGTCAGGAATTGAGAGAGTGTATCATACCAAGCTCTTGGTGCTTGCTTAAGTCCATAGAGTGCTTTCTTCAAATGGTATACTCTATCTCCAACCTCAAACCCGGGAGGTTGTTCAACATATACCTCTTCATTGAGTACACCATTCAGGAAGGCACTCTTGACATCCATTTGATACACCTTGAACTTCTTGTATGTTGCATATGCAAGGAACAACATGATAGCTTCCAACCTAGCCACTGGAGCAAAAGTCTCATCATAGTCTATTCCTTCCGACTGACAATACCCTTTTGCAACCAGTCTAGCCTTGTTCCTTACCACAACACCATTCTCATCCTTCTTGTTCTTAAAGACCCACTTGGTACCAATCACACCTTGATGCCTAGGTCTATCTACCAGTTCCCAAACCTGATTCCTTGTGAACTGATTCAACTCCTCTTGCATGGCAATGATCCAGTTCGATTCAGTGAGAGCTTCTTCAATGTTCTGAGGCTCTTGCTCAGAGAGAAAGCAACAGAACAATGCACTCTCACCATGGAACCGTCTGGTCCTGACTCCCTCAGTTGGATCACCAATGATTTGATCAATGGGATGATCTTCTAACCAAGTTCTCTTGCCAGGAGTTGTCCCTGAAGTACCTGTAATGTTAGTGTCTACAGGCTCATAAAATTCAGGAAATTGAACAGAAGGGGATGATCCTGAGTCTATACCAAAGGGATTAATAAGTTCAATGTCAGGGACATTGATTCCCCCTTGATGAGGTGACTCAGGAACCGTCTCAGCTGCAACAGCATCTTCATAGACGGTGCTTACCTCAGGTTGAGCCTGTTCCTCAGTCTGAGGCTCAACAATCCCTGATGTGCTGGGCTTAGGAGTGGCACCTGATTCATCATCCTGATCGTCATCATCATCCCATCTAGGAATTGGCACAGTTTTGATCTTGGGATCAAGTTGATTCTTCAAGCTCAGCCTTGTCACACTCCTTGTGACCTCCTCAGTGTCAGGATTCAACACCTTTGCCCTAGACTCATTAGCAGATTCATCAAAGACAACATGAGGTGATTCTTCAACAACAAGGGTCCTACAATTGTAAGCCCTGAAGGCTTTACTAACTTCAGAATATCCTAAGAATATTCCTTCATCAGATTTGCTATCAAAGGCTTTCAACTGGGTCTTCCCATTGTTGAGGATGAAGCACTTACAACCAAATACATGAAAATAAGAAATACGAGGTTTCCTTTTGTTCCATGTCTCATATGGGGTCTGTGCATGTTGCTTGTTCAGCATGGATCTGTTCTGAGTGTAGCATGCAGTGTTGATTGCCTCAGCCCAAAATTTCTTGGGCAATCCTAACTTAGCCAGCATGGTCCTTGCAGCCTCCTTCAGTGTCCTGTTCCTCCTTTCAGCGACACCATTCTGTTGTGGGGTTCTAGCTGCAGAAGTCTCATGAGCTATACCAAGTTCATTACAGAAGTCAGAAATATATGAATTTATAAATTCAGTGCCCTTGTCAGATCTGATCTTAGTAATGGACTGATTCTTCTCATTGCTGAGTCTCCTGAGCAACTCTGGAAGCTTCACCTGTGTTTCCTTATTTTTTAACAAGAAAATAACCCAAGTATATCTAGAATAATCATCAATAACCACAAGGGTATTCAGTTTTGATTAAGATCCCAAAGCCCCTGAAAAGATGATTGCCTTAATCTGTCTTTGTCAGGCTAGTCTTGGTTAGGATTAGTACTTAGTCATTTTACACTTCACAGGTACTCAGTGAGAGGAGAACTCACTGGAGACAATCAAGACTCAGAGCCTGAAGACGAAGAGCACCATCCTGAACTTATGGCAGTCTTCTAAGCTGGCTGAGTAAGTGTCAGTGATGAAGAGTATGACCCTGAGGTCATTACTAACTCAGTCCTGAAGGGAACAGGATGTCACTGAGTTAATGGGAAGACTTGGAGTAGAGCCAAGCAATGCAAAAGGAATTTCAGCGTCAGGACAAGACTGGTGGGCTCAAGACAAAATGAACTTAATAAGACAAGCCTGAAGCTCAGGAATAAGTTCTGACATTCTCCCCAACCTGATGACGTGGACCAATCCGAGAAGGACACGCACGTACGGAACCTGACATGAAGACTGAATTCAGACTGCATATTTAACGGGCAAGCATTTAATGTGCATTTAATGCAAATACCAAATCCATGCAAGGACGGCTGCTGCATGAAGATATGTCCGTTTGAAGCCACTCTACATAGATGACTAGAAGGCTATCTCTCCAACGGATAGTTATTCAAATCACCTATAAATACAACCTTGATCCCATTCAAGGTTACGGGAAATTTCCAAGCCAGAAATTACTCAAACTCTCAAGCATTCAAAGCATTCAACCTTTAAGAGAAACACTCGAAACCTTCTAAATTTCCCAAGTGTTTCTTAGCAATTGAGAGTTACTCTGTATTCCAAGAGCTAATTAGAATTATCTTAAAGCTTAGAGAGATTATCCAATCCTTATCATAGCTTTGCCTTGTAAGGATAATCTCAACTTAGTTGGAATCCAAACTGAAACCAAAACCCTAAGATAGGCTTGTTGGGAGTAAGTCAGTTAGAGTGTTAGTAAGTGGAGTTGTATAGATCAGTGAGGATAGCTGGTCTTGGTGCACCTTGGCACGTTAAAAACAAGAATCCCTTGAGTGGATTTCCTGTTAAGTCAGGCCGTGGACGTAGGAGCTTGAGACTCTGAACCACGTTAAACTCCTTGTGTTCTTACTGCTTTGATATTGTGCATACTTGCTATATTACTTGTTCATTCATTGCATTCAAGTTTATCAGGCCTGAATCAATCAGGCTGATCTTCAAAAGAGCACTGCCCTACTAAACACTCTTCAGATTTGAGTAAAACAAGTTTTTCAGAAAGCAAACTAAACAAGACTTTAAACTTTCAGGGCTCAAACATTTCCGCACTGAACTTGAACTGATAGTTAGCCAACTGACCCGCACCAAGTGTAGTCAGTAGGTGTGTTATCAGCTCCTAGTTCTTTACCACTCTGAGCAAAGGGGACTCAGTCAGTTTTAAGGTTGAAAAATTGGTATACGTGTATTCCCCCCCCCATACACGTATTCCTCAGTCTTGTACCGGGACCAACAAGTGGTATCAGAGCGGGTTGTTCACATGACCACTGATCCAGTTTTGTTAAGAAAAATGGTCTACCGAACAGATCTTAAATGTTTTAAACTATGGGAATTCCTGCATATTTCAAACTATTACCTGTACTCTGACATTATTCTTGTAATAGAAAATCATTTGGTTAGAAGTTTTGGAATCATCAAAAAGGGGGAAAATGTTGGGATATGTATTTTAGTTTTGATGATTTTCCAAAACAACATGTAATAGGTTTGAAAGCAGTCAGGATAGTATCTTTAGATTCAGGTCAGGATAGTTTGTTTATTCAGTTAGACAGGTTGTAATGTGAGAAGAACTCAGCTGAGGAAGCACTCAGTTGAAGGGGAACTCAGCGAGGGGGAACTCACTGATACAGCCTGAGGAAGTCAAGATGACATCTCAAGAGAACTGACTGAAGCCAATGAAGGAAGACCTGAACCTGAAGAGAAGCCTGAAGGATGTCCCACTGAGTGTAAACCAGGCTGATCTAAGCCAAGTCTGGCGGACCACTCAGTGAAGAGCCTGATCAGGTGGATCAGTGCTGTACCAAGTAGGCCCTGAAGGAGTCAGGCTACTGTGGTCAGGGAAGTTTGTCATTCAGCCTTATGACAAACTTCCTGAAGTGGTCTTCAAACAGTCTCTGAAGGACAACTACACTGAAGACAAGTATGTCTACTGAAGATCGTCAGAGTCAGTGGAGGATATGTTAACTGAAGTCAGTGCGCCCTGATCAAGCACACTGAGTTAAAGATCCGTTGGATTCAGTCCACGTGGACCAATCAAGTCAAGTCAAACATGTCTGACACTGACAAGGCCGCATTCCGAGAAAAGTGGTTGAAACCATTTAATGTTGGATTCAAATGTATTTTCCTCTCCAACGGATACATTTGAATCCCCATTATAAATACAAGCTCATAGCTTGTTGTTAGAGTGTGTTGTGTTGCTGTATTGTTGTATCTTGTAAGAAAAACAAACACCTACGAGCTGAGAGTGTGAGTAGTAGCATACGTGCATGGGAGATATAAGGAGATTCTACTCATTTCTATACACTGAGAGTTCACAAATATATACATAAGAGTGCTCAGCTTGTAACTCTAGGCTTAGAGAGGTTTTCCCTATCTTAGCTATTGGCTAACACATTGTAAAGGGAAAACCTCACCTAGTTGGAGAAAACCCTAACCGAAACCAAAACCCTAAGTCAGGCTTGTTGGGAGTAAGTTGTTAGAAGGAGAAGGGCAGCCCAGGGAGTGGCGTGAGTCCAGTTGTAAGTGCACCTTGGCACGTTAAAAACAAGAATCCAAAGGAGTGGATTTCCTGTTGAATCAGGCCGTGGATGTAAGAGCTTGAGTCTCCGAACCACGTTAAACCAAGTGTTATTATTTGGAATGTCTTTTCTTCTAAAGTATTGCAAAAATCTGCTCACTGAGAGCATTGCTTAAAAAGGAACTTTAGTTAAGCATTCAGGTCAGGGAGATTCCATCTCACTGACTAAATCAGGCAAGGCACTCGAGAGTTCAGTCTCTCGAGTCACTGCCTTGTTGAGAGCCTGAGCTTTCAAGTCTCATCACTGACTTGATAGCTCTGACTCTCAGCAACGCAGTGACTTGAGTATTTTGTCACTGAACTCAGTCAGGGTGCAAGCTGTGATTTGATAACGCACTCGAGAGTTCAGAGTCTCAAGCCACTGTCCTTGCTCAGAGCATGAGTCTCCAAGCCTTCTCACTGACTTGGTAACTCAGCCTCTGAGCAGAGCAGTGACTTGAGTATTTCTCACTCATGCTGAACTCCCTGAGGAAAAGGTTTTAAAAAAAAAATTTAGCTCCTGAATTCCCATTTTGCCCTTCGAAAAACGGGACCATCAAACTCTACTGATGCTTTGCCCAAGATACTATCTCATTATCATTTAGGCTTATGTACTTGAATATTTTACTTACAAACTCTGTGAACCTTGAATGTCATCTGCAGAACCTCATCTGAAAGAAGATATGTAATAAGATAGGTTCCGGCATAATCAAAAAGAGGGAAATTGTTGGGAAAATGTATAAGACTTATGTTTTGATTAGATGCCAAAATGTTCCTCCTAAGTTGTTTTGTAAGTAAATTATTCAGTAGAGTTAGTACTTAGTCAAACAGTTCAAAGTATTAAGAACTAAGTACAGTTAGTAATTACATGAGTGTATTTAAGATTGAAGTCTGCTGAAGATGAAGTCCACTGAAGTGAAGTCCGCTGAAGACTAAGTGATCTGAGAATAAGTCTAAGTCTTGAATGTTTTCTAAGTACATTCTCACTAAGACTAAAACTGTCAGGAGAGGACCAATGTCCACTGATGGGAACTAACAATGCAGATTCAATGCTAAACTATTAAAAGCTGTTAGTTAATCTGGTTGGAACAAGGCAAAACGAATTTCAGTGAAGCTTACAATAAATGAAGGAATAAGAAGGTTCTCTCAGAGGAGTTCCACCTTAAAGCAAGATAAGAATCTGGGCATGCAGACTAAAGGTCCAATGAGAAGATGACACGTCAGTGTACCTACTGACAGCCGACCTGCCCCAGCCTGACAAGTACCAAAAGTCCTTCTCTAGCAATCTACAGAAAGTTGGTGAACAGGCATGGTCTTTCAGCCATTTCTTGACAAGACTTAAAGCTTCAAATAGAGCCGTTTGAGCCAATCAGATACAAGAAGACTTACTTGAGAAGATTCAAATCCAACGGGAAGATTTTCAAGGAAGCCTATAAATACAGAAGGACGTGCACATTTCCAAGCACGGGAAACTCACAAGATCAAAGCTATCTCTACATTCATAACAACTAAGAAGCACTCGAAATTACCTTTGTTTTCCAAGTGTTTCACATTTGTAGAGAGCCTAACAAACCTTCTGTAACCAAGCTTAAAAGTTATATCCAAATCTTAGAAATAGATAATCCAATCCTAAGCCTTGAGCTAAACTTGTAAGGATTATCTCAAAATAGTTGGAACCAAAACCCTACTCAAAACCCTACTCAGTGTTTAGGTTGAGAGCTAGTGTTAAGTGGTGTTAGTAAGCTGATTGTTGTATCAGTCTGAAAGCTGGTTTGTTTTGGGAACTAGGACCTGAAATTTCCTAGTGATCAATCATCCTAAGAGATGATTAGTTGATCAGTGCACCTTGGCACTATAAACAAGGAATTCCAAGTGAAATGAATTCTCCTGTTTGATTAGGACAGTGGACGTAGGAGATTCATCTCTGAACCACTTTATACCTTGTGTTCTTATTATCTGTTTTCCTAAGTGTGTGTTAATCTCAAAGTTTATCAAAGTAAAACGAGTTTTCTAAGGGCTCACTAATCCGCATCTGAAAGCTAATTAGATAGTAGTTCAACTGAAAGTCTTGAGCTTTCAGTGGAGGTATTATCTCAGTAGGCTTTCTCTAAGTAACTCTCAGCAGACCTTCAAGTCCACTGACGAGTTATTGTCTTAAGTAACTTGATAAGTTTTACAAGAAGTTTTAATTTGTAAACACAGGTGTATTCCCCCCCACCCCATACACCTGTTTGCTCGTTTCGGGACCAACAAAGTGTTTAATACATAGGTTATACAAAGTACTTTCACGTATAACCCCAACAGTAGAGCATGCAAAGTCATCTCTTTCGGCTTCAAAAATGTGTTGGGAAATTAAGGGTGCTCGGATCTATTCGGGATGAAATTTAAATACGAATTTAAATCTAATTATTACTAGCATGAATTAATCCTAAATTAATTCAAATAATAATTCCAACAACAATTTTATCATCATGCATGTTGAATTAATACACATAAAATCTATGGCGGAATAACTAGAAATTTATGTGATTACGTACCTCTTGTAGATACGGCCTTTGATAATCACGGAACTATCACGAATGTGCTACCAACCAAAAGACCTTCTCAAGTATGTCCCTTTCGTCTTGCTTGATCACCGGTGGGAAGTACTTTCAAGCAATTAAAATAGCCAAGAAAAAAGAAAAATACTTCTGCTCTTGATTTTTCCAACACATAGAATCATATAACTGTAAACCGGAGATGAAATAATCATCTCCTACTTATAGGAGGGGGGTGGCCGATTTTTCTCATGGAATAGGGGAGGAAAAAAATCTTTTCTTAATCTTTAAGAAATCTTGAATATATCCCATATATTCTTTTCTCCATAATAAAATATTCCATAAAATCTCACCTTCTCATCCTACACCTTATTTTCGAAAAATATGAGATAAGAATCCAAGATTTGGATCTTCTTGAATTTATAAGATAATCTTGTATTCCAAGAATACATATCTCCCATGATACTTTTCCAAGAAAATCAACAAAATCTTTTCTTTCTCCATATATGCTTTTTTCGAAAATCATAGAAAAAAATCAGCAATCATATATGCTTTTTTCTTTCTACTTGAGGGGCCTTTAGGAGAATTAAGATTGAACCTCCAATGGACTTCTGAATTTCAATATTGAGCCACAATATAATTCAGTCCATTAATATTAATTAGTACCACTAATAAATTAATATTGCACTATCCATTTTAATCCATATTACGATAATATGGGCTCCCGGTTATTATTTCCCGCGTTTAAAATTATCTAGTCCATTAATTAATTGAGCTTCTGAATAGCTCTAAATTAATTAATATATTTCACCTTGGAGGACAACTCAACATTATTATCCGTACCGAAGAAACTAATTCTTCACTTGCAAGATTTGGTACGATAAAACTTCTGAGCCCACCAAGGGGACCAATCACACGAGCCGTACTCGCACGCGTTTCTCCGTATTAAATCTTAGCAACTGTCGTATGATTAATATTACTGCCCAAAATACAAAGTTCGAAGTTACGATGATTCTCGCCCAACATGAATCAAAGCAGTAACCATTAAGCACACACGGTCATATTTAAGTGACGGAGATTAAGAAATCAATAACCACTGAGGTCTAATTCTTCACATCTCAGAACATAAGAATTTATCCTCACTGTAGGTCCTCTTCAACACATACTAAATGTGCTAGTGCAATCTCTTAGTCAAGACAAACCAATCTGAGATCTACACATCGACCTTTCACGGCGGATTGTTCAATTCCACCTGGGTCGTGAATTTGTACGTTTAGTTACAAGAAAACCGTTAATGTGATATTCTGTGATCGGGTATCACCACATTAACTACAATGTAACACATACTATTTATAATGAACTTGTTTCAATAAATATTCAACATTCAATCATATCTAAAGCAAATGTGATAAAAGATTTATTCTCATAAATAAATATTTAATACATGAGTTATACAAAGTAAAAACATACTTTCACGTATAACTCCAACACAATGTAGGATGACTTATCCATATCTGTTCCAATTGAAGGGCTTTCTCTTGAAGAAGTTTGTGTTTGCGACCTTTTCGACATACTTCTTGTAACAACATTGACATCGGAAGCTTGCGAGGGATCATCCCTTAGTACAATGATCTTGCATGAAGGAGCCATTGTTTGAGAAGAGAAGATAAGAGAAGAGAAGAGAAGATGTAGAGTGAATCCGGGCATGCCAAATTTGTAACAACAAATTTTGTGAATTAATTATAATAAATACAAAAATATTTACAATTTAATTTATTTCGGATCAACCGAGAAATTTGGGATTACAATCTCTATTTAAAATCCCCTGATTCTTCTTTTCGAATATTTTACTTTGTCTTCACTGATTTTTCGGGCGAAATCTTTACTTTGATCTTACTTTATCTTGGATTTAGGGTCTTATAACGTTGTAACACCCCAAATTTTCTAATTAATTATTTATAATATTCATTAATTCAAAATTATTGGATTTTATTAAATCAATAATAATGCATATCTTTAAAAATATCATAAAATATATTTTCCGAAATATTTATTTTTATCTACAAGAAAAATATTTTGTATGGTTTAAATTTTAAATTTAAATAATAAAGATTTCCGTGGAAGATAAATATTTTAATTTCTAGATCTTTTGTGATAGGATTTTCATATCTTTTAAAATTTTAAATATATTCATATCTAAGTCAAAGCCCAAGCCCAAATATATGCCTATATATATGTGTATAATTTCATAGTTTTCATATGCACAAATATCAAAATCTCTTATTTTTCATTCATCATCTTCTAAAGTTTTTTCCTCACTGTCATAGGTAATTCTTTTCTAAAATTTCGAAATCTCTCTTCTACATCTTCAAAATTTACGAAATTTTAGAATGTTCTTATTTATTACATTATTTATCTACAGTAAAAATTTCAAAGCAATCGGAGTTATATTCTATTTTATATAAATTTTATACTCCTATTCAAAACTTTCACAGCTCTGCCTATTCGATTTAAAATTTTAAAATATATATATTTCTATAAGTCCAAATCTTTTGATTTTCGTATAAGTTATGTAAAATAATGTTTTGAGAATACAGTAAGTTTTTCAAGTTCATCCGAGTTGATTTTATATTTATTATCAAATTATTTCTAATGGTATCCCTGTTTTGAAAAGTCATCTATTCCAGTTTCAAAAATACGAAAACCCTAATTATATAACTCCGAAAAATCTAAAATTTGGATATGTTACAAATTACTAAGTTATTTATATTATATAAAATTTCAAAGTATTTCAAGTTCTCTTTTTTCTGATATCTTTCTTTTACTATAGCTGTACAAATTTTACAAATTCAATCTTTTCGGTTTTAAAAATTGGAAAATCATATCTAAATAACTCAAAATTTTCTTATCTTTTTATATGTCATATCATATTTAGTATATTATATAGAATTCAAATTTTATATTTTTCCTCCAAATATTAAATGAGATGTGTTCTATTGAAAATCATGACGCAAGGACACGAGCATATAAAAAAAGGGGACTAAAATTATTTCATTGCATCCACGACATCAATTCGAGGTGTGGTTTAATTGTTACTATTAAATATTTCGTACGAGTAAATTGTTTATCTACATGCATGCTACATGAATTGTTATTATGTGTGGTTTACTTGCCTTTATTAAATATTTCGTACGAGCAAATTGTTTAACTACGTGCAAGCTACGTGATTTATTTGAATTATGCATGCGTGATTATTTATCTTTATTAAATATTTCATGTGAGTAAATTGTTTACTTGTAATATGATATGAATATATCAAAGTGAATGATATTTATGATAAGAACATTCAAGATACGAACACGAGACTGACAAGAGGTCTTCGTGGGGGACCCAGTGGGATTGACAAGGAATCCTTGGAAAAACCGTGACAAGCAAGAAAGAACACGAGACTGGCAAGAAGTCTTCGTGGGGGACCCAGTGGGTTTGACAAGAGAGCCTTGGAAAAACCGTGAAACATTAATTAATAATTACAAGCTAGCAAGAATAAAACTTTATATGTGTCAATATGTGAATTACATGATTGCTCGCAGTTATGCATTTTATTTGTATGCTATATTTAGTTTTGACAAGAGGATCACACTGAGCTAGTGGTTTTGCTCATACCATACAATTTAACATTTTTCAGATTGAAGGAGTGCGGTGGAGGGACGGTGGATGTAGATGCAATTTATTTGAAATTTCTTATTCAGTTATTTAAGTATTATTTTAATTTAGACTTTGAGTCACGTCCTTTTAAAATAATTTTTTTTTAATCTTCACTGTTGGGAATTTAATTTTTCATTTGGGATTTAGTTATTTATATTTTGTGTAAATGATTATTATTTATTTCCGCTGCCAAAGTTTTAAAAGAAAATAAATTATCTATTTAAAAGTAGTATTGGAAAAAAAAAGCATTAGAAAAATCGTGGCGTGGCAGGTGGTATCAAAGCAGGTCTACGTTCTTGTAGACTTGTTAAAAAGAAAAAAAGAAAACTTCTTTTGAGTTAAGAATATATTTTTTGCAAAAGCAATTAAGTCACACTATTGTTTTAAAACAAAATTAGCATCCATCGCTGCCCGCCACCACAACTCTAAGAAGGTAAGATATGAGATTTCATATGATTTATTTATATTGAACATCAAAACAATAATTACATGATATACTCCCTCCGTCCAATATTAGTAGGCCTACTTTTTGGGCAGTTATTTTTTGTCATAAGTTGGAGGATATTATGAGGTATTGTGAGGTTCATTTATCAATAAAGTTATTGTTTATGGAAAATATGATACTTATATTTTCCATAAATAATAACTTTATTGATAAATGAACTTCACAATACCTCATAATATCCTCCAACTTATGACAAAAAATAATTGCCCAAAAAGTAGGCCTACTAATATTGGACGGAGGGAGTATGTCATACTTGCATTACATGATACATGATTGTTTCAGGTTTCAACATATGAATGCATACTTTAGTGATTTGGTTCTAAATTTCGAGGACGAAATTTTTCTAAGTGGGGTAGAATGTAACACCCCAAATTTTCTAATTAATTATTTATAATATTCATTAATTCAAAATTATTGGATTTTATTAAATCAATAATAATGCATATCTTTAAAAAAAATCATAAAATATATTTTCCAAAAAAATTTATTTTTATCTACAAGAAAAATATTTTGTATGGTTTAAATTTTAAATTTAAATAATAAAGATTTTCGTGGAAGATAATACTTTAATTTTTAAATCTTTTGTGATAGGATTTTCATATCTTTTAAAATTTTAAATATATTCATATCTAAGTCAAAGCCCAAGCCCAAATATATGCCTATATATGTGTATAATTCCATAGTTTTCATATGCACAAATATCAAAATCTCTTATTTTTCATTCATCATCTTCTAAAGTCTTTTCTTCACTATCATAGGTAATTCTTTTCTAAAATTTCGAAATCTCTCTTCTACATCTTCAAAATTTACGAAATTTTAAGATGTTCTTATTTATTGCATTTTTTATTTACAGTAAAAATTTCAAAGTAATTGGAGTTATATTCTATTTTATATAAATTTTATACTCCTTCCATTCAAAGCTTTCGCAGCTCTGCCTATTCGATTTAAAATTTTAAAATATATATTTCTATAAGTCCAATCTTTTTATTTTCGTATAAGTTATGTAAAATAATGTTTTGAGAATACAGTAAGTTTTTCAAGCTCATCCGAGTTGATTTTATATTTATTATTAAATTATTTCTAATGGTATCCATGTTTTGAAAAGTCATCTATTTCAGTTTCAAAAATACGAAAACTCTATTTATATAACTCCAAAAAATCTAATTTTTGGATATGTTACAAATTACTAAGTTATTTATATTATATAAAATTTTCAAAGTATTTCAAGTTCTCGTTTTTCAGATATCTTTCTTTTACTATAGCTGTTGATGGACGACCAGGCGAGCAACAGTGTTTGGAGGATTAAGAGACTAATAATACAATTTAGAAGTCGGCGACCAGAAGAGCTTAAGAAGGTCTCAAACACCAGGTGACCAGGAGTGACGTCAGACGGATGTCAGGCGACTAACACAGCAAAGGAGCAAGACGAACAAATAATAAAAATAAAAATAAGGGCAAGATACTCACTATTTAGGCGACCAAGCGAGCAAGACTGAGCCACGAAGGACAGCTCAAAATTCCACTAATTTAAACATTACATTAGGAGCAAACAAGTGTACTAAACACTTGTCATTGTATAAAATGTAATAGTTTAGGAATAAGACAAGTGGCTAAACACTTGTCAAAGCCAAAATCAAAAGGCTAAGAGGGTGACACCTCCTACTTGTTTGTAGGTCTATAAATATCCCTTCATGAAAGGGTCAAAATAAGTTCATTTATTCAAAAAACAAGCTAAACTCTTGCAAATTTTCTCCCCAACCTTAACTTACAAGAATCTAGTTTAATCTTTGATGTAATCCTTGTTTGATGATCTTCTTAGTCTGAAAACAACCATTAATTATCTAATCCGAGTAAAGATCATCAACAATTGGCGCTAGAAGGAGGGTCCGAACCTTCAGTTGATCGAAGATTTGAAGAATTCGGTAGGAAAGCCACCGGAATCTACAAATTGTCATCAGAATCCGGCCAAAAGTCACCGAAAACTGGTAAAAGTCGCCGGAAACTGGGTATAAGAAGGGTAATTTAACATTTGTGAAGGATTTGTTCATATTTAAGAATATTGAATGCATGCATGTATGAATTAGGGTTTGCTAGATAACCAAGTTCACACATACAAGACTAGTTATTCTTAAATTGGCAAAGACAAACACAAAATCTTCATCACCAAAATACCCAATCAAAAATGGCGGGATCACAAGAACGACAATCTTCAAGTGCACACCCGTCACATAGGTCACGGACTCGAATATCGTCTACAGGTGACCATGCGCGTACTGTACGAGCTACATCCACCAGAAATGTGCAAGTCACCATCGACACTCTTCCCCCGGAGGTGGAAGCCTTGGCCAGAAACCCGGAAGAGCTTGCAAAAACGATTGCCGTATTACAATCAATACAAAGGCGTCAAGAAAGAGCAGAGCCATCAAGAGCGCTGGAGACGACCAGGCGGTCAGCCGAGCAGAGAAGTAAGAGACAGGAAAATATACGAAATGACAAGGTGGACAACGCTCAGGCCCGACAGAATAAGGGTAAAACCCCAATGAGCGAGAGGTTGGGAAGAAAAGGAGAGTCCACGCCGGGAGGAGAGGTGGAGCCAAGCAAAGGCGCAACAAGGAGCACAGGTCATAACTACGATGGGAGATCAGAACGCAGGAGAGAAATCAAAGAGGTCACACCACCACGGAGCGAGCAGCGACCACGCACTGATGCTCGCCCATCCGTTCATGATCGACTACGGCGATCAACCTTTGGGCGTGTTGGGAAATTGTATAGACTTAAGTTTTGATTAAGATGCCAAAATATTCCTCTTAAGTTATTTGTAAGTAAAATTATTCAGTAGAGTTAGATTTTTTGATAGTCAGTTCAAATGATTAGGAACTGAAGCGCAGTTAGTAAATTCTGGAGTGTATTGAAAAATGTAGTCCGCTGAAGACGAAGTAATATGAGGAAGTAGTCTAAAGTCTTGAATGTTTTCTAAGTGCATTCTCACTAAGACTAAAATCATCAGGAGAGGACCAAGGTCCACTGATGTGAACTAACAAAGCACATTCAATGCTAATACACATTAAAAGTTGTTAGTTAATCTGGTTGGAACAAGGCAAAACGAATTTCAGTGAAGCTTACAATAAATGAAGGAATAAGAAGGTTCTCTCAGAGGAGTTCCACCTTAAAGCAAGAAAGGATTCTAAGCAAGCAGACTGAACGGCCCAATAAGAAGATGACACGTAAGTGTACTCTACTGACAGCCGACCTGTCCCAGACTGACATGTACCAAAAGTCTTTCCCTAGCTTTCCCCAGAAAGTTGGTGAATAGGCATGGGTTTTCAGCCGTTTCTTGACAAGACTTAAAGCTTCAAATAGAGCCGTTTGAACCAATCGGATACAAGAAGACTTACTTGAGAAGATTCAAATCCAACGGGAAGATTTTCAAGGAAACCTATAAATACAGAAGGACGTGCTCATTTCTATGTACGGGAAACTCACAAGATCAAAGCTATCTCTACATTCATAACTATCTAGAAGCACTCGAAATTACCTCTGTTTTCCCAAGTGTTTCACAGTTGTAGAGAGCATAATAGGCCTTCTGTAACCAAGCTTAAAAGCTATATCCAAACCTTAGGAAGAGATAATCCATCCTAAGCCTTGAGCTAAACTTTAAGGATTATCTCACAACAGTTGGAACCAAAACTCTACTCAAAACCCTACTCAGTTGTTAGGTTGAGAGTTAGTGTTAAGTGGTGTTAGTAAGCTGATTATTTGTATCAGTCTGAAAGCTGGTTTGTGTTGGGAACTAGGACCTGGAATTATCCTAGTGATCAATCATCCTAAGAGAGGATTAATTGATCAGTGCACCTTGGCACTATAACACAAGGAATTCCAAGTGAAAGGAATTCTCCTGTTTAATCAGGACAGTGGACATAGGAGATTCATCTCTGAACCACTTTATATCTTGTGTACTTACATTCTGCTATTTTCTAAGTGTGTGTATTCACTCAAAGTTTATCAAGTAAAACAAGTTTTCTTAGGGCTCACTAATCCGCATTTGAAAGCTAATTAGATAGTAGTTCAAATGAAAGTCTTGAGCTTTCAGTGGAGATATTATCTCAGTAAGTTGTCACAAGTAATTCTAAGCAGACCTAAAGTCCACTGACGAGTTACTATCTGAAGTAACCTGATAAGTTTTAAAGAAGTTTAAATTTGTAACTTCAGGTGTATTCCCCCCCCCCCCATACACCTATTTTACACGTTTCGGGACCAACAATTGGTATCAGAGCAGTAGTTCAAAAGACCATTATTCTAAGTATACCTTGTGCTAAAAAGGTATTTTCTATTTGGTCATCTGAATTGATCTTATTGATAAACTTGTTTAGATATTATGGCTGACAATGCAGCTAGGGTAGCACCACCAGCAGAGAACAATATGGGAGTTAATCCTTTGAACCATATGTCCCATCACAAGCTTCCACAATTCTCAGTGGAAAATTATGACTTCTGGAAGATCAGAATGAGAGCTCATCTTAAGGGTAATTACTAAAGGTCCATTTATTTTTATGACCCTGAACCCTAGAACCACAGCTGAGACTATTGCAGATCCAAGAGAAGAATGGCCCAAGGATGAAGATAACTTCACTGCAGATGAAAGGAGGAAAAATAACCTCAACTTTATAGCCATGAATATTCTCTACACCACCATTCCAGATTCTGTAATGGGAAGAGTGATCCATTGCAAGACCGCAAAGGAACTTTGGGACACTCTTGCCCTCATGTGTGAAGGAACTGACAAGATAAAGGAGAACAAGCATTCAATAGCTGTTCAAAAGTACGAGCAGTTCACCATGGAGTCTACTGAGACCATTGACCAGCTTGATGGGAGGTTCACTGACATCATGAATGAGATAAACTCTCTGGGAAAAGTCTACACCAAAAGAGAAGTTGCCTTAAAAATCTTGTGATGATGCAGAATACCAAAGATTTGTCCAGCATGTCTATGCAACAGGTATTCTCAGAACTTAAGGCTTATAAATTTGATCTTAACAGGAAAAGGGCTCCTGATGAGACCTCAGCTGAGAAGGGAGTTGCCTTCAAAGCTAAGGAAACTGAGCCAAAATCCCCAAAGCCACAGAATAGTACAAAGGCAAGCAATCTCAAAGCAAGGCTGAGATGCAAGAGGAACTCAGCCTGATGGCTAGAAGGTTTGA
This sequence comes from Ballota nigra, assembly GCA_947034835.1. Taxonomy (NCBI): domain Eukaryota; kingdom Viridiplantae; phylum Streptophyta; class Magnoliopsida; order Lamiales; family Lamiaceae; genus Ballota; species Ballota nigra. The sequence continues at coordinate 17,439,812 of OX344722.1, forward strand.
AAAACTTAACAGCCGGTTTGGCAAATATAAGAGATTTTACAGGGATAACAGAGAAGGGAGAAGTTATCCACAAAAAGACACCAGAGAAGGAGAGAAAAGCTCAACTGAGCTGGAAAAGAGGAAAGATTACAAGAACTATGCCAGAGGTGAAGGATCATCATCAAAGACCAAGGAGTCTACTGAGGAAAAGAATGATGATGCCAATAGATGTTTTCAATGCAAAAAGGTTGGGCACTTTCAATATGATTGTCCTCAACTGAGCACCAAGGAAAGAAAGGAAAGGCAAGCCAAAAGAGACAGGAGATATGGAGAAAGGAAAGTCATGATGGCTGAGGATGTTGATGAAGATCTGGAGTCATTTGATGGAATGTTCTCAGACAGCAGTGATGATGACATGTGCCTCATGGCAAGAGAAGAACCAGAGGTACAATCTAAACCATCCATTTCTCTAGAACACACACCTGAGCTAAGCTCAGAGTCAACTGAGGAACTCAATCTTCAGTCCGCCTTGGAACAATTGATGATTGATTTCTCAAGGTTGCAAGAAGCAAGTTTTTGTTTCCAAGATGAAAACAAAAATCTCCTGAGAGAAAACTCTAAGTTAATTGAGTCTGGAAACCAGGCAGATCTTGACTCAGCTCAATCTACCATTGAATTGACCAAAGAGGTGGAAACCCTCAAAAGTCAAGGAAATGGCAAAGATCAACTGATAAAAGATCTTACTGAATCTAAGATAAAGTTAACTGAAGAGAGCATAATAGGCCTTTTGTAGAGAGCATAATAGGCCTTTTGTAACCAAGCTTAAAAGCTATATCCAAACATTAGGAAGAGATAATCCATCCTAAGCCTTGAGCTAAACTGTAAGGATTATCTCACAACAGTTGGAACCAAAACTCTACTCAAAACCCTACTCAGTTGTTAGGTTGAGAGTTAGTGTTAAGTGGTGTTAGTAAGCTGATTATTTGTATCAGTCTGAAAGCTGGTTTGTGTTGGGAACTAGGACCTGGAATTATCCTAGTGATCAATCATCCTAAGAGAGGATTAATTGATCAGTGCAGCTTGGCACTATAACACAAGGAATTCCAAGTGAAAGGAATTCTCCTGTTTAATCAGGACAGTGGACGTAGGAGATTCATCTCTGAACCACTTTATATCTTGTGTACTTACATTCTGCTATTTCCTAAGTGTGTGTATTCACTCAAAGTTTATCAAGTAAAATGAGTTTTCTAAAGGGCTCATTAATTCGCATCTGAAAGCTAATTATGTAGTAGTTCAACTGAAAGTCTTGAGCTTTCAGTGGAGGTATTATCTCAGTAAGCTTTCACAAGTAATTCTCAGCAGACCTAAAGTCCACTGACGAGTTACTATCTGAAGTAACCTGATAAGTTTTAAAGAAGTTTAAATTTGTAACCTCAGGTGTTTCCCCCCCATACACCTGTTTTACTCGTTTTGGGACCAACAGGGCGGTTAGATCCCAATGGGGCTAGCAACGTTGCCAGGCGACCAACTCAGGAGAAACGTCCCGTTGAAGAGGGACTGCGTCAAGATGAAGTCTTTGAACTTGATCACGACGAACAGCCCCCCAATGGTGGAGCGTCTCCAAACGAGTTGCAAGCCCTCAAGAAGGCAATCGAGGAGATGCAAAGACAGTTAGACTCTCAGAAGGGGATTGGATCGACAGTTCTGCCATCATCACCACTATCACCGATAATCTTAAATGCGCCAGTGCAGAAAAAAATACAATTTCCAGCCATCAACTTGTACGAAGGAAATTCAGATCCCAGAGTTCATCTAACGAAGTATTCCGACTTTATGATATCAATGAGAGCGTCTGATGCCACACAATACCGTAACTTCCCACTCACACTCGGTGACGGCCCCCATCGTTGGTTTTTGGCACTTTCTCCCGGATCTATCAACTCCTTTGCACAACTAGGCAAAGAGTTTCTGGCATATTTTTCTACAGCCGGGTCGTATTTAACTCAGAGGCACCGACTGGCTGACGTCAAGCAAGGGGATGACGAGTCAGACAGGAAGTTCTTAGAGAGGTTTGATAAGATACTTCTAGAAGGAGAAATGGTCAGCGAGGATACCAAGATGGTGGCGGTGATGGCGGGCTTGAAGAAATGGACCGATTTGTGGAAAGAGATACACCTTGCCTGTCCTAAGACATATGCAGAATTCAGACATCGGGCAGGCATACATGTATCCATGTAAGAAGCACTGCAGAAAGAGTTGGGTGATAAAGTCGATCCCAAGAAAGCTGGAAAGAAGTCCGCGGGAAATGATTACAAGGCCCCCAAGAACATGAAAGCCTTCAATGAGGGAGCAGAATTGAAGGAAAAGCTCAATCAAGTGTTCACCACATCGATAGAGGCTGTGTATAACAACGTCAAAGACAAGGACATGCTATCAGAGCCAAGGAAGATCCGGCAAGAGCGCGGAAAACTGAATCCAAATAAATATCGTGCCTACCATCAGAACATTGGACATTTCACTAGTGAATGTTGCGATTTATTAAAACAACTCTGGAGGTTCTATGAAGAGGGCAAATTGTCCAAATTTGTGAAAAAGGAACCCGGGAAAAGACCCAGGATGGTTAGTTCACCTAGCACGGATGACGAAGACAGTGACAACCAGCCGAGCAAGGCCACCAAGAAGGGTAAGAAGATCCCATCGGCACCGGCAGAACCAATGCGGGAAGTCTTTATACTTGAGGCAAGCGGGCCTGTTGGAGGTTGTTCAGATGGGAGACCTCCAATCTCGAAGAGAAAAAAGAAGGCAGAACTGAGAGCAGTGACTCAAGTCAGAGAGGTGGGAGTCAACCAGGCCACCAAGAAAATATGAGATTTGGTGTTTTCAGAAAGGGATTTGATGGAGTACTCACCCCGCACAACGACTTATTGATCATATATGCCAACATCATGGGAACCCGGGTCAACCGATTGCTCGTGGATACCGGCTCATATACAAACATTCTATTCAAAAGCACATTAGATCAAATAGGAGACTGTGCAGAATATGTAAAAGATTGTAATCATAAGATAGTGGGATTCGGAGATGCTGTAACCGTTCCCCTAGGAGTAGTTACGTTGCCAGTTGAACTTGTATCGACCGAGAATCCTGATAGGAGGTTAACTATGTTGGGAAATTGTATAGACTTAAGTTTTGATTAAGATGCCAAAATGTTCCTCCTAAGTTGTTTGTAAGTAAAATATTCAGTAGAGTTAGATTTTAGTTAAACAATTCTAAATGTTAAGAACTGGAGTGCAGTTAGAAATTTCTAGAGTGTATTAAAGAACGAAGTCCGCTGAAGACAAGGTCTGCTGAAGACGAAGTCCGCTGAAGACAAGTGATCTGAGAAAGTAGTCTAAGTCTTGAATGTTTTCTACGTGCATTCTCACTAAGACTAAAACCATCAGGAGAGGACAAAGGTCCACTGATGAGAACTAACAAAGCACATTAAATGCTAAACATATTAAAAGCTGTTAGTTAATCTGGTTGGAACAAGACAAAACGAATTTCAGTGAAGCTTACAATAAATGAAGGAATAAGAAGGTTCTCTCAGAGGAGTTCCACCTTAAAGTAAGACAAGAATCTGGGCAAGCAGACTGAAGGTCTAATGAGGAGATGACACGTCAGTGTACTTTACTGACAGCCAACCTGCCCCAGACTGACAAGTACCAAAAGTCTTTCCCTAGCAATCTACAGAAAGTTAGGTGAACAAGCATGGTCTTTCAGCCGTTTCTTGACAAGACTTAAAGCTTCAAATAGAGCCGTTTGAACCAATCAGATACAAGAAGACTTACTTGAGAAGATTCAAATCCAACGGGAAGATTTTCAAGGAAGTCTATAAATACAGATGGACGTGCTCATTTCTATGCACGTGAAACTCACAAGATTAAAGCTATCTCTACATTCATAACCTTCAGAAGCACTCGAAATTACCTTTGTTTCCCAAGTGTTTCAAATCAGTAGAGAGCATAACAAACCTTCTGTAACCAAGCTTAAAAGCTATATCCAAACCTTAGAAAGAGATAATCCATCCTAAGCCTTGAGCTAAACTGTAAGGATTATCTCACAATAGTTGGAACCAAAACCCTACTCAAAACCCTACTCAGTTGTTAGGTTGAGAGTTAGAGTTAAGTGGTGTTAGTAAGCTGATTATTTGTATCAGTCTGAAAGCTGGTTTGTTTTGGGAACTAGGACCTGGAATTATCTTAGTGATCAATCATCCTAAGAGAGGATAAATTGATCAGTGCACCTTGACACTATAACACAAGGAATTCCAAGTGAAAGGAATTCTCCTGTTTGATCAGGACAGTGGACGTAGGAGATTCATCTCTGAACCACTTTATATCTTGTGTATTTACTTCCTGCTATTTCCTAAGTGTGTGTTATCCACTCATAGTTTATCAAGTAAAACGAGTTTTCTAAAGGGCTCACTAATCCGCACCTGAAAGCTAATTAGATAGTAGTTCAACTAAAAGTCTTGAGCCTTCAGTGGAGGTATTATCTCAGTAAGCTTTCTCTAAGTAATTCTCAGCAGACTTAAAGTCCACTGACGAATTACTATCTGAAGTAACCTGATAAGTTTTAAAGAAGTTTTAATTTGTAACCACATGTGTATCCCCCCCATACACCTGTTTACTCATTTCGGGACCAACAATTGGTATCAGAGCAGTGGTTTAAAAGACCATTGTTCTAAGTATACCCTGTGCTTAAAGGTATTTTCTATCAGGTCATCTGAATTGATCTTACTGATAAACTTGTTTAGATATTATGCCTGACAATGCAGCTAGGGTAGCACCACCAGCGGAGAACAACATGGGAGTTAATCCCTTGAACCATATGTCCCATCACAAGCTTCCACAATTCTCAGTGGAAAATTATGATTTCTGGAAGATCAGAATAAGAGCTCATCTAGCCTGTGTGCATGATGAAATGTTAAGGGTTATTACTAAAGGTCCATTTATTTTTATAACACCTAACCCTAGAACCACAGCTGAGACTATTGCAGATCCAAGAGAAGAATGGCTCAAGGATGAAAATAACTTCACTGCAGATGAGAGAAGGAGAAACAACCTCAACTTCATAGCCATGAATATTCTCTACACCACCATTCCAAATTCTGTAATGGGAAGAGTGATCCACTGCAAGACTGCAAAGAAACTTTGCGACACTCTCGCTCTCATGTGTGAAGGAACTGACAAGATAAAGGAGAACAAGCTTTCAGTAGCAGTTCAAAAATATGAGCAGTTCACAATGGAGCCCACTGAGACCATTGACCAGCTTGATGGGAGGTTCACTGACATCATGAATGAAATAAACTCTCTGGGAAAGGTCTATACCAATAGAGAAGTTGCCTTAAAAATCCTGAGAGGTCTAACCTCAAGATGGGATGTGTACTCTGTAATGATGCAGAATACCAAGGATCTATCCAGCATGTTTATGCAACAGGTATTCTCTGAACTTAAGGCTTATGAGTTTGATCTTAACAGGAAAAGGGCTCATGATGAGACCTCAGCTGAGAAGGGAGTTGCCTTCAAAGCTAAGGAGACTGAGCCAAAATCCCCAAAGCCTCAGAAGAGTACAAAAGCAAGCAAATCTCAAAGCAAGGCTGAAATGCAAGAGGAACTCAGCCTGATGGCTAGAAGGTTTGAGAAACTTAACAGCCGTTTTGGCAAGTATAAAAGATTTTACAGGGATAACAGAGAAGGAAGAAGTTATTCACAGAAAGACACCAGAGAAGGAGAGAAAAACTCAATTGAGCTGGAGAAGAGAAAATATTACAAGAACTATAACAGAGGTCATTATCAAAGACCAAGGAGTCTACTGAGGAAAATAATGATGATGCCAATAGATGCTTCCAGTGCAAGAAGATTGGGCATTTTCAATATGATTGTCCTCAACTGAGCACAAAGGAAAGGAAGGAAAGGCAAGCCAAGAGAGACAGGAGATATGGAGAGAGGAAAACCATGGTTGTTGAGGATGTTGATGAAGATTTGGAGTCATCTGATGGACTGTTCTCAGACAGCAGTGAAGATGACATGTGTCTCATGTCAAGAGAAGAACCAGAGGTACAATCTAAACCATCCATTTCTCTAGAGCACTCACCTGAGCTAAGCTCAGAGTCAACTGAGGAACTCAATCTTCAATCCGCTTTGGAACAATTGATGATTGATTTCTCAAGGTTGCAAGAAGCAAGTTTTTGTCTTCAAGATGAAAACAAAAATCTCCTGAGAGAAAACTCTAAGTTAACTGAATCTGGGAATTAGGCAGATCTTAACTCAGCTCAGTCTACCATTAGTTGACAAAAGAGGTGGAAACCCTCAAGAGTCAAGGAAATGACAAAGATCAACTGATAAAAGATCTTACTGAATCTAAGATAAAGTTAACTGAAGAAAATTTAAAACTGGTAGGCCAAATAAATTGATGTATTACATAAATCTGAAGAGACCTTGTTAAAAAGGATTGATGCTCTTAACAAACCCTCTCTTGCCATAGAGGAGATTCAAAATTTTCAGATCAATCCTAATAACAAGTGTGGAATAGGCTTTATTCCAAAACCTTCAGAAGGTCCTCTGAGTGTTGCTTCTTCAAGTGGCATAAAGAGAGTATTTGTTAAGTCTGTGACCTTTCAACCACAGACTTTGGATAAGGGTAAAAGACCAGCTGAGGTCCAACGAAAGAGAAGTCAAACTCAGCCAAAACCAAATGGAAAGACTCATTTAACTAATCAAAATAGACCTCAGCAGAGGTACTATCAGCCGAGGTCTTCACAGATGAAGCAACCTCAGCTGAGAACACCCAGGCATGAGCATTCCTCAAGGAATAACTCATACAGAAGACCTATTCCTTTTGTGCCTAAAGGAAAAGGCCCTTCATACATTGATGGTCCCGTTTCAGAAGGGCAAAATGGGAATTCAAGAGCAAATATTTTTTTTTTTTTTAAAACCTTTACCTCAGGGAGTTCAGTATGAGTGATAAATACTCAAGTCACTGCTCTGCTCAGAGGCTGAGTTACCAAGTCAGTGAGAAGGCTTGGAGACTCATGCTCTGAGCAAGGACAGTGGCTTGAGATGCTGAACTCTCGAGTGCGTTATCAAATCATAGCTTGCACCCTGACTGAGTTCAGTGACGGAATACTCAAGTCACTGCGTTGCTGAGAGTCAGAGCTATCAAGTCAGTGATGAAACTTGAAAGCTCAGGCTCTCAACAAGGCAGTGACTCGAGAGACTGAACTCTCGAGTGCTAGCCTGATTCAGTCAGTAAGATGAATCTCCCTGACTGAAATGCTTAACTAAAGTTCCTTTTTAAACAATGCTCTCAGTGAGCAGATTTTCACAATACTTTAGAAGAAAAGACATTCCAAATAATAACACTTGGTTTAACGTGGTTCAGAGACTCAAGCTCTTACATCCACGGCCTGATTTAACAGGAAATCCACTCCTTTGGATTCTTGTTTTTATCGTGCCAAGGTGCACTTACAACTGGACTCACGCCACTCCCTGGGCTGCCCTTCTCCTCACTTACTACCAACAAACCTGACCAGAGGGTTTTGGTTTCAGTTAGGTTTTCTCCAACTAGGTGAGGTTTTCCCTTTACAGTGTGTTAGCCAATAGCTAAGATAGGGAAAACCTCTCTAAGCCTAGAGTTACAAGCTGAACACTCATATGTGTATATTTGAAGACCCTAATGGTCAGTGTTTAAGAAGTGAGTAAACCCTCCTTATAACTCACATGCACGTATGCTACTACCCACACCCTCACAGCTCGTAGGTGTTTGTTTTCTTACAATTCTTACAACAACACAACACACCCAACTACGCAACTATGAGCTTGTATATATAATGGGGATTCAAATGTATCCGTTGGAGGGAAGATACATTCGAATCCAACATTTAATGGTTTCAACCACTTTTCTTGGAATGCGGCCTTTGTCAGTGTCAGAGTTGCTGCCTCGTGTTGATTGGTCCACGTGGCCTGGATTCACGGATCTTTGACTCAGTGGGTTTGACTAAGACCCACTGACTTTAGGTAGCTTTCTCCTTCCTGACATGATGATCTTCAGTTGGACTGACTCGTCCTCAGTGTAGTTGTCCTTCAGGGACTATTTGAAGATCTTTCCAGGAAGTTTGTCATAAGGCTGAATGACAAACTTCCCTGACCACAGTAGCCTGACTCCTTCAGGGCCTACTTGGTGCAGCACTGATCCACCTGATCAGGCTCTTCACTGAGTGGTCCACCAGACTTGGCTTAGATCAGCCCGACTTACACTCAGTGGGACTTCCTTCAGGCTTCTCTTCAGGTTCAGGTCTTTCTTCATTGACTTCAGTCAGTTCTTTTTGAGATGTCATCTTGACTTTCTCAGGCTGTCAGTGAGTTCCCCCTTGCTGAGTTCCCCCTCAACTGAGTGCTTCCTCAGCTAAGTTCTTCTCATATTACAACCTGTCTAACTGAATAAACAAATTATCCTGACCTGATTCTAAAGATACTATCCTGACTGCTTTCAAACCTATTACATGTTGTTTTGGAAAATCATCAAAACTAAACATATCCCAACACCTTATCAACAAAAACTCAGGCCAGGTGCACCCAAGCCTAAAAGAAAGAATGTAAAGAAGGTTCCTGTTCCTTCAAAGGCTGACACCCATAGAAAGTTTACTCCCAAGGCACCTAGGGAGATAACAATCTATGTAGATGTTTATGGAAGACAAATTAGCCACTCTAAAATGATTAGAACTGTAAGGCAAATTTGGATTCCGAAAGGCACAGCTAACCTGGTAGGACCCAACACCAAATGGGTACCTAAAACTTGATTGTGATTGCAGGGCTCAGTGGACCTCAACAAAGGAGAAGCTCTCAAATCTTCAGTCTGGTACTTGGACAGTGGATGTTCCAGGCACATGACTGGTAACAAAGATCTCCTGTCAGAGTTTGTTGAGAAAGAAGGTCCACAAGTCACCTTTGGTGATAATTCACAAGGAACCACTAAAGGTTATGGTACTTTAATAATTGGCTCAGTAAGAGTAAGCAATGTATCCTACGTCAGTGGACTTAAGTATAATCTTTTGTCCATAAGTCAGTTTTGTGATAAAGGATACAGTGTTGAATTTTCTTGTAACCTGTGTTTTGTCAAGAATATATCTTCACAACAGGTACTACTAACTGGGTCAAGGAAAGGAAATGTCTATCTTGCAAATTGGAAGTCTTGCACACCAAATGCATGTCTCATTGCAAAGAGCTCAACTAATACTAATTGGCTGTGGCACAAAAGACTAAGTCATTTGAACTTCAAGATGATGAACAGAATAGCAAGATATGGACTGGTGGAAGGAATGCCAAATGAAGTTTACAACATAGAGCATATCTGTAAAGCCTGTCAGGAGGGAAAACAAGTGAAAGCATCTTTCAAAAGCAAAGTTACAACCTCTGCTGACAGAGTACTTCAACTGTTACATATGGATCTCTTTGGTCCAGTAACCCCTGTAAGTATCAATGGAAGAAAATATACACTTGTTGTTGTTGATGATTTCTTTAGGTACACTTGGGTGGTATTCCTAGCAAGCAAGAAAGAGACTCAAGTGAGGCTGCCAGAGCTCCTGAAGAAAGTTAGCAATGAAAAGAGCCTGAACATTGTAAAGATAAGATCAGATAAGGGCACTGAATTCTTTAACTCTATTATATCTGATTTCTGCAAAGGCATTGCACATGAGACCTCAGCTGCAAGAACTCCTCAACAAAATGGAGTAGCTGAAAGAAGAAATAGGACTCTCAAGGAGGCAGCAAGAACAATGCTTGCAGAAGCTCTAGTTCCTAAAAGATTTTGGGCTGAAGCTATTAACACTGCCTGCCACACTCAAAATAGATCCATGGTAACCAAACATCAAGGAAAAACTCCATATGAGTTATGGAATGGCAGAAAGCCACAAGTATCTTACTTTCATATCTTTGGTTGCAAGTGTTTCATTCACAACAATGGGAAAACTCAACTGAAAGCTTTTGATAGCAAAGCTGATGAAGGAATTTTCTTAGGATATTCCCAAATCAGTAGAGCCTTCAGAGTTTACAATTGTAGAACTCTTGTTGTGGAAGAAACACCTCATGTGGTCTTTGATGAATCTACTTTTGAGTCCAGGAGTAAGAAGAATGAGGAAGTGATAAGCCAAAGACTAACTAGACTGAGTATCAAGTCTAAAGGCTATCCTGAGAATTGTGTTGATACATACATCCCAACCTGGGATAACTTCAATGATCAACAATTCAAAGAGGACACTCAAAGTCAGACCACTTCTCAAAGCTCACCTGAGAGCTCTCCTGAACAAGTAACTGAACTGATGAACACAATCCCAGTTCAAGAGGTAAGTGATGTCAATGAAGATGTGGTCATAGCTGAGACATCCACTGAGCCTATCATTCAAGGGGGAACCAATGAAATTACCATTGAGAATGAGAACACCTTGAATGATGACTCAGTACTTCAACCCTCTGTTTTATTTCCTGAATTTGATTTCATCCCTGTATCTAGTGACTCAACTTCAGAAGAGTTAAACTCTACTGAAGGGCATCAGGCTAGGAGGATATGGCTCTCAGATCACCCTGTTGAGCAAATCCTAGGTGATCCTACCTCAGGAGTCAAAACTAGAAGTTTTCATGGAGAAAGTGCTTTATTTTGTTGTTTCTTATCTAACCAGGAACCAGGTTCCATTGGAGAGGCACTTTAAGATTCAAATTGGATCATTGCTATGCAAGAAGAACTCAACCAATTTACAAGAAATCAAGTATGGGAGCTGGTTGACAGGCCATATCACTGCAATGTTATAGGAACCAAGTGGGTATTCAAGAACAAGAAGGATGAGAATGATGTCATAGTCAGAAACAAGGCCAGGCTAGTTGCAAAGGGATATTCTCAAGTTGAAGGCTTTGACTATGATGAAACTTTTGCCCCAGTGACCAGATTGGAAGCAATAAGGTTATTTCTTGCATATGCTGCTCACAAAAAATTCAAGGTGTATCAGATGGATGTTAAGAGTGCTTTCTTGAATGGAGTACTCAATGAAGAAGTCTATGTGGAGCAACCCCCAGGTTTTGAAGAAAGCCACAAAGTATATAGACTGAGAAAAGCTCTATATGGACTAAAACAGGCTCCAAGAGCTTGGTATGATACTTTGTCACAATTCCTTTTGGATCATGGCTTTATCAAAGGAAGAGTAGATAGAACTCTCTTCAGGATCACAAAAGGAGAGGACACATTGTTAGTTCAAATCTATGTGGATGATATTATATTTGGTTGTCCAAACCAAGTCCTCTGTGAAAAGTTTTCTCAACTGATGAAAGGAAAGTTTGAGATGTCAATGATGGGAGAAATGAACTTCTTCCTAGGACTTCAAGTTAAGCAGTCTCCTGAAGGAATCTTCATCAACCAAGCCAAATACACAAGGGAGCTGATCAACAAATTTGGATGCCAGACAAGCAAAGTTGCAAGAGTTCCACTCAACACCAACACCAAGATGGAACCTGATGAAGATGGTGAATCAGTAGACCAGACTCACTACAGAGCTATCATTGGATCTCTACTGTATCTCACAGCAAGCAGGCCTGATGTAACTGAACTGATGAACACTATCCCAGTTCAAGAGGTAACGAATGTCAATGAAGATGTGGTCACAGCTGAGACATTCACTGAACCCATCATTCAAGGGGGAACCAATGAAATTACCATTGAGAATGAAAATACCTTGAATGATGACTCAGGACTTCAACCCTCTGTTTTATTTCCTGAATTCGATTTCATTCCTATATCTAGTGACTCAACTTCAGAAGAGTTAAACTCTACTGAAGGGCATCAGCCTAGGAGGACTTGGCTCTCAGATCACCCTGTTGAGCAAATCCTAGGTGATCCTTTCTCAGGAGTCAAAACTAGAAGTTTTCATGGAGTAAGTGCTTTGTTTTGTTGTTTCTTATCAAACCAGGAACCAAGTTCCATAGCAGAAGCACTTCAAGATTCCAACTGGATTATTGCCATGCAAGAAGAGCTCAACCAGTTCACAAGGAATCAAGTATGGGAGTTGGTGGACAGACCATATCACTGCAATGTGATAGGAACCAAGTGGTTATTCAAGAACAAGAAGGATGAGAATGATATCATAGTCAGAAACAAGGCCAGGCTAGTTGCAAAGGGCTACTCTCAAGTTGAAGGATTTGACTATGATGAAACATTTGCTCCAGTAGCCAGATTGGAGGCAATAAGGTTATTTCTTGCATATGCTGCTCACAAGAAATTCAAGGTGTACCAGATGGATGTTAAAAGTGCCTTCTTGAATGGAGTACTCAATGAAAAAGTCTATGTGGAGCAACCCCCAGGTTTTGAAGAAAGTCACAAAGTATATAGACTGAGAAAAGCTCTATATGGACTGAAACAGGCTCCAAGAGCTTGGTATGATACTTTGTCACAATTCCTTTTGGATAATGGTTTTATCAAAGGGAGAGTTGATAGAACACTTTTCAGAATCACAAAAGGAGAGGACACTTTGCTGGTTCAAATTTATGTGGATGATATCATTTTTGGTTGTCCTAACCAGGTCCTCTGTGAGAAGTTTACTCAACTGATGAAGGGAAAATTTGAAATGTCTATGATGGGAGAAATGAATTTCTTCCTAGGATTTCAAGTTAAGCAGTCCCCTGAAGGAATCTTCATCAATCAAGCCAAATATACAAGGGAGTTGATCAACAAGTTTGGATGACAGACCAGCAAAGTAGCAAGAGTTCCACTCAACACCAACACCAAGATGGAAGCAGATGAAGATGGTGAATCAGTAGACCAGACTCATTACAGAGCCATCATTGGATCTCTACTGTATCTCACAGCAAGCAGGCCTGATATCACTTTTGCAGTTGGGATATGTGCAAGATATCAAGCAAATCCTAAGAAAGTCATCTGGAAGCTGCTAAGAGGATTCTCAAATATCTCAAGGGTACTGTGAATATGGAATTGTGGTATCCCTCAGATGACAATCTGGAACTCACAGGATACTCAGATGCCGACTATGGAGGATGTAGAATTGACAGGAAATCAACCTCAGGCACCTGTCAATTCTTCGGAAGTAAGCTGATCTCTTGGTTTACCAAGAAACAAAACTCAGTAGCCACAAGCACTACTGAAGCTGAATATATGGCAGCTGAAAGTTGTTGTGCTCAAATTCTTTGGCTAAGACAACAACTTAGAGATTACAACATCTTTGCTATTGAAGTCCCTATTTTCTGTGACAACAATAGTGCAATTACTATTTCAGAAAATCCAGTTCTTCACACAAGATACAAACATGTGGATATAAGGCATCATTTCATCAGAGATCATGTGGAGAAGAAGGATATCAAAATGCTCAAGATACACACTGACAAACAAAAGGCTGATATATTCACAAAACCTTTGGCTGAAGCAAGGTTTCAAGAATTATCAGTAGAGCTTGGACTTCTAGACCCATGAGAGTAGAGGTAGGAGCCAATCTCAGAAGAGTTGATTTCGAATCAGTGGAGGTTCAACCTCAGAAAAGGATCATCTCAGTAGAGTCATTGATCACAGAAGGGCTTATGTTTCTCAGGAGAGGTTCCACCTCAGTAGAGGTCAAAAGTTTTAACTCTGCTACTTTTCAAATATGAAATCTCTTAGTTTTATATTTATAAAACTCTTATAAAAAATAGCTAATGAGTGCTTTCTGAAAATTAAATCTTTCTTACACTATTTCGAAGAGATTTTGGTATGGCAAGCATTTAATGCGTGTTGTACAAGTCAGAATTACTTTTACAGTTACCTATCTCACGCGCCCTAAAAGCCGGATGATGTGACCTTCCGGCTACCAACTCTTTTAATCCATACCACTCATTTTAGGCGGTTCTTTTCTAACCATCAAGATCTCTCAAAAACTCCCCACTAACCCCTACAACCATCCATGACCTTTCACTCAAATTAATCTCAGACGTTGATTGCGGGATTAAATCTCACCGTTCATTACTCATATAAAAGACCCCAATTTCAGTCTAAGAACCTTTTCGAACACTTTCACTAGCAAACACTTACTATCATTCCCTATTTTCTCTGCATCCCCTTCTCTCAAACACTAAAAAATGGCCAAAATTAATCTAGGGTTCCTTACCAACAAGGATAATTTCTGGTATGAGCCGATAGTTCTTTTCAACAATCCAGAGATTGAATCAAGACCGGAGTTTGCTCACATTAAAGAGGCCTTGGAGATGGTCAAGGCTGCTGGATTAGAGAAATTCTTATCAGTTCATCCTGAGAACTGCTTCGATAGACAGGTTCTTGAGTTTTTCTACAATATATCCAACTCTGACTCAAGAATCAGGTCATGTCTATTCCTTCAAAGGAAGAAAAGGGTGATGAGAGATGATATGGAAGTTGTTGAACACCAAAAGATCAGGAAGGAGATTCAGATCAGCGGTGATGATTTAAAGGAATTATTTGATCTTCCCTCTGAAGGTCCAAATCCAGATACCTGTATCTTGGATAAGGAGGAGGACTGGGTCTACACCATCATGGAGAAAAGGGTAAAATACAGTCCCACAATGAACATAAGTTTACTTTTTCCAGTTTACAATGTTCTTTGTGAGATTGTTGGGAAATGCATTCTGGGAAACCAGTGGAGCACGGAGCAAGTAAGCAAGCCAAAGTTGCGATTGATGAAGGTAATAGTTGAGAGCAAGGAGAAGAGCTTCAACTGACAAATGTTCTTCTTAAGAACGCTGAATAAAGAACACTCAAAATTCCAGCCTGATAAAACTCCCCAATTGGCAAGTAAGCTAAATTTTGCCACCAAGATCTCCTACCTAATAGAAAATGTGGATGTGGGAGTAGACTGGATACAAGATAGGAAATGGAGTAATCTGAAGACTCTATTCAAGTCTGGAAAAACTCTAGAGGCAAGAAAGTTGAACATAGAGAAAGAGAGCCCTGAAGCGGCAGAGGAGGAGGTGGAAGTTGGTTCTGTTGGGGAAAAAAGAACCAAATTGAAGAAGAGGCTCATCAAACTAAGTGATAAGATGGCCTTACACAAGGAGGAGAAGACAGAGAAGGACTCAAAGAAAGAGAAGAAGAGGTCTTCTGAGGCTGAGAAAGAGAGTGCCTCAAAGAAAGTCAGAGTCACAAACTCTACTGATGAGTCTTCATCAGGTAACCCTGACTCTTCTCCTAATGTGATCTCAACTGAGTCTGACTCAGATGTATCTGCCCCTACCCCCATCAAACAAAAAACCAAGCCCAAAATACCTATGAAAACAAAGAAAATTTCCAAAATGGCTAAAACCCCTACTGATGGCTCTCAACAGCCTGAAAGTGGATCCCAAAATACCACCCCATCTGAGGCATCCTCAACCCCATCTGAACCCATCCCCTCAACCCCCACTGAACAAAATCCAACCCCTCCTGAAGCTCAAGCCCAACCCTCATCTGAACCAAACCCTCCTGAAACTCATCCAACTCACCTGGAGTCCATCCCAGAGGAACCCTCTAATCTCAGATCACCTACCCCTTCCCTCTCATCAGATGATGAAGAAGAGTACTCATTCTTGGACACTCTTAAGGATGAGGTGACCTACTCTTTGGAGTCTAAGTACCCTGAGCTTGATGGGTACCCCACCCTAAAAGCAATGTTTATGAGGCTGAGACTCCTTGTCCAGCTCAAAGACAGAAGATTGGGTGAGATTTTGATGGCTGTCAGAGGCAGCAATTCTGATGAATGGAAGAAGGAGGAGATGGAGGTGATGAAATTTGCTGGAATGACCAAAACCAGACTTCTCTGTGGTGAGAAGATATTTGAGAGTCTGGTTATGGACAAATTAGCTGAGGCAAGAAAGGGAGATGAATTAGAGAAGGCTGATGGAGGTGAGAAAGAGAAGCCAGAGGAGGAGGAGAAGAGGAGAAAGAGAAAGAAGTGCAAGAGATAGGAGAAGGAGAAGGTACTTCACCTAAGCAAAGTGATGGTGAAGTAGCCGAGGATGTATCTTTGGTAAGATATATTGAGGCACAAAATTTGCCAAAGAAGAGCTCAGTAGAGGTGTCTACTAAAGTTCTCCCACAACAGCCCTCAGTGGTGACTAAGGAGTCAGCTGAGGTGTCTGGAAACGAAGGAGTTGAAAAAGAGACTGAAAAAACTGAGGGAGGTGAAAAGGATGTAGAAATTACTGGTGTAGTAAGTGGTGAAATTAGAGCAATCATTCCTGTAAAGGATGATTTGGCTGAAAAAATCTAGTTGAAAAGAAAGAGGAGAATGAGAAAAGTGAGAAGAGAGAGGAGGAGGGAGTTTCTATGGAGGTAGATGTGTCAGGAGACTTAGGTTGTGAGATTGAGGGGGAAGGGACTAACATTGTTTGTCATGCATGTGTACAAACTGATGAAGTTCCCCCAGTCCAAGTCAACATAACTCCTCTGAGAGATGCTGTTCACTCACTCCAAGAGGAAAGTCTTCCTTCTCTTCAAGCTCAACTGAAGGATGTACAAGAAATTGTGCAAGAAGAAGTGGATGAGATGGTCATCCTCTCAGACCATGTGGATGAAATGATGGAGTCCACAACCAAATCACTTCAGAACCTGACCTTGAAGATTGAAGACTCTCAGCAAATGGTGTTGGATGTAGTAGAAGATCAAAGTGTGCTGGTACTTGAAGGTCTGAAGAAGCTGGAACAGAGAGAAGAAGAAGCAAGAGCTCAATTCCTGAAGGACTCAGTTGACAATGTATCCATTAACCTAAAGTTCTATGTTGAGGCGTTCTCAGCTGACCTTATTGGGAAAGTTGGGGGGTTATGGAATCAGAAGATGATGGAATTTGAGGCAAAGCATGAAGGGCTGGGAGCCAAGCTGGGAGAGGTCCTGAAGAAGGCGGCAGAGGACTTCCCTACACAAGAGAAAACAAATGTGCTAATTGATGAGAAGTTAGCTCAATTTGTGAACTTTGGAAAAACAGCTGGAGCAACCCTGGAAAGGCTGGAGGATGAAGTTGACCATTGCTCCACTGAGTTGAAGGCCTTAGCTCATGATCAAATGAAGCTCAACATATCTGTGGCTGAGTTTGTGATTAATGCCGAAAAGGGGGAAAAGAGGGTAAGTGCTAAGGACATGAAGACGGACCCTAAAAACAAGATGCAAATTATCCTCGAAACCCCATAATTTGAGAGAGGCCAGCAAATCAAGAGCACATTGAAGAAGGCAGATGATGAGGCTCAGAAGATTGCTGAAGCTAAGAAAGGAAAAGAGAAGACCCCATCTGAGGATTTATCAAAGTTCAAGGAAGCTCACCTGAAGGAGAAATAAGAAAGAGCTGCTCAGAAGGGGGAATCTACCAAGAGGAAGGCCACTGACGTCCTCTCAGCGGAGGTAGCAAAGAAGACCAGAACCTCATGGAGGTTAGCTGCTAAGTCCACTGGCTCCACGGAGTCAGTTAAGGTACTCCTTATTCTTAACCCTGAACCTGTATCATCTGAAGCTCCTAAATCTGCTCCCACAAGAGTAACAGAGCTCACTGAGCTTATCAAAGAAGCTGGTGGGATGAATGAGAGAGCACAGAAACTGGCTTCCCAACAACAAGAGAGGAGAGACAAGGTGGTTGGGAAGATGGAGACCATTGCTGAGATGGCTGAGAGGAAAAGAAAGGAGAGGCTGACCACTTTTGATAAGACTACATCCAAGAAGTTCAGAAACAGCTATCAAAGGTGGGCTGCTAAGCTAAAGAAAGACAAAATTACTCCTTCAAAGGCCAAGTTCCCTCACCACGATGAGTGGGTACCCAAGAAACTCAATGATGCATGGGAAACTGCAAAAAAGGAGTTTGTGTATTCCTACTATGTCAGTGGTGAATTGGGAAAGGACAATGTGCAAGAAGTCTTCAGCTCATGGATGTTTGAAGTTTATCCAAAACTCTTCCCTGCCATCATTGAAGCCTGGAATGATAGATTTCCTGATCTTGCTTTGAAGGCTCCTGAGCCAATCGCCTACTGGCCTCCTCAAGATGCAACTGGAGCAGTTGACAGAGATCAGATCACAGAAGAATGGGTGTCCTTGTGCGAGCAACTAGGTCTCAAGGGTCACTCAAAAGAAGTCATGGAGAGGAAGAATGACCTGAAGATTCGAGTCTTCAAACAATATGGACTTGAACCTCTGTTTGAGTCCATCTAAGGAGTTAAGTGTTTTTGCTGGGCATCTGTTTATAAGTCCCAGATGATCTTATTTTGAATCTTTTCAGTGGATGTTTTGTAATATGTACTCAGTGTATTCTTAATGAAAACTCTACTGTTTTTCCCAAGATAATATCTCATTATCATTTAGGCTTATGTACTTGAATGTTTATTACTTACAAAATCCTTGAACTTTTATGTCATCTGAAGAACCTTATCTGAATGAAGATATGTAATAAGATAGGTTCCGGCATAATCAAAAAGGGGGAAATTGTTGGGAAATTGTATAGGCCTAAGTTATGATTAAGATGTCAAAATGTTCCTCCTAAGTTGTTTGTAAGTAAAATATTCAGTAGAGTTAGATTTTAGTTAAACAGTTCTAAATGTTAAGAACTGGAGTGCAGTTAGAAATTTCTAGGGTGTATTAAAGAACGAAGTCCGCTGAAGACAAGGTCTGCTGAAGACGAAGTCCGCTGAAGACAAGTGATCTGAGAAAGTAGTCTAAGTCTTGAATGTTTTCTAAGTGCATTCTCACTAAGACTAAAACCATCAGGAGAGGACCAAGGTCCACTGATGAGAACTAACAAAGCTCATTAAATGCTAAACACATTAAAAGTTGTTAGTTAATCTGGTTGGAACAAGGCAAAACAAATTTCAGTGAAGCTTACAATAAATGAAGGAATAAGAAGGTTGTCTCAGAGGAGTTCCACCTTAAAGCAAGACAAGAATCAAGGCAAGCAGACTGAAGGTCCAATGAGGAGATGACACGTCAGTGTACTTTACTGACAGCCAACCTGCCCCAGACTGACAAGTACCAAAAGTCTTTCCCTAGCAATCTACAGAAAGTTAGGTGAACAAGCATGGTCTTTCAGCCGTTTCTTGACAAGACTTAAAGCTTCAAATAGAGCCGTTTGAACCAATCAGATACAAGAAGACTTACTTGAGAAGATTCAAATCCGACGGGAAGATTTTCAAGGAAGCCTATAAATACAGAAGGACATGCTCATTTCTATGCACGGGAAACTCACAAGATTAAAGTTATCTCTACATTCATAACCTTCAAGAAGCACTCGAAATTACCTTTGTTTTCCAAGTGTTTCAAATCAGTAGAGAGCATAACAAACCTTCTGTAACCAAGCTTAAAAGCTATATCCAAACCTTAGAAAGAGATAATCCATCCTAAGCCTTGAACTACACTGTAAGGATTATCTCACAACAGTTGGAACCAAAACCCTACTCAAAACCCTACTCAGTTGTTAGGTTGAGAGTTAGAGTTAAGTGATGTTAGTAAGCTGATTATTTGTATCAGTCTGAAAGCTGGTTTGTTTTGGGAACTAGGACCTGAAATTATCCTAGTGATCAATCATCCTAAGAGAGGATAAATTGATCAGTGCACCTTGGCACTATAACACAAGGAATTCCAAGTGAAAGGAATTCTCCTGATTGATCAGGACAGTGGACGTAGGAGATTCATCTCTGAACCATTTTATATCTTGTGTATTTACTTCCTGTTATTTCCTAAGTGTGTGTTATCCACTCAAAGTTTATCAAGTAAAATGAGTTTTCTAAAGGGCTCACTAATCCGCACCTGAAAGCTAATTAGATAGTAGTTCAACTGAAAGTCTTGAGCCTTCAGTGGAGGTATTATCTCAATAAACTTTCTCTAAGTAATTCTCAGCAGACTTAAAGTCCACTGACGAATTACTATCTGAAGTAACCTGATAAGTTTTAAAGAAGTTTTAATTTTTAACCACAGGTGTATTCCCCACCCCCATACACCTGTTTACTCGTTTCGGGACCAACAAACTAGAATGGTAGAATTCCTAGTGGTAGACCAACAATCCTCCTATAATGGATTTCTCGGCCGACCTTTTATTAATGAATTCAAAGCAGCTGTTTCAACGTACTATTATTGTGTCAAATTCCCAACACCAAAAGGGCCAGGTACAGTGAAAGGTGATAAAAAAGAGCTTGTGAGTGTCTCCTGCAATTGCTACCCAAAGACAATTAGGTATCGATGATAGGTGAACAGTCGAGCAACAGTGCTGAAGATGAACCATCCATACTCGATGAAATCATGGAACCCATTGATACGGAGATGATGGAAGTAGACGACCAGCAAGGAGACGAGCAAGAGATCCAAAATGACCAGTAAAGACAAAGGACTGGACCTTCCCCAAACGAGGTGGAAGACCTCGAACCGCGGTTAGGAGCAGAGCCAATGGGGGTTGAAGATGAGCTCAACTTGGAAGGGCCCATCATTGATCCTCGATGGAAAAATAAAAAAAGGAGAGCAACGCCGGTCGAAGAGTTGGAAGCAATAAAAGTTAACCCGAACCGAGAAGACTTAGAACTTTTCATTGGGTCTGAGCTCCCGGAGCCTTACAGATCTAAAATGGAGGAATTCTTAAAGTCTAATCTCGATGTATTCGCATGGTCGCATAGTGACATGGTAGGCATTAACCCTGAGCATGCCTGCCATAAGCTAAATATTGGCCCAACAAGGAAACCGGTGAAACAAAAAAGGAGGAAGTTTGGGCCCGACAAGTACGAAGCGTTGGACAATGACCTTATCAAAGAGGCATTGTGCCCTAGATGGGTGGCAAATCTGGTGTTGGTGAAAAAACCAAATGGCACATGGAGATTATGTATCGACTTCAAGGACTTGAATGCTGTGTGCCCCAAGGACAACTTTTCATTACCACACATTGACCAGTTGGTGGACAACACGGCTGGACATGAACTCCTCACATTCATGGATGCATTCGCTGGCTACCATCAGATACCAATGCATCCAGACGACCAGGAGAACACAACTTTCTACAGCAACAAAAATTTATTGTGTTGGAAGAGGATGTCATTCGGGTTAATTAACGCGGAAGCCACATATCAACGACTTGTCAACAAAATGTTCGATGAACACATTGGCAAAACGATGGAAGTATATGTGGACGACATAGTCGTAAAAAGCCCGAAGAAGGAAGATCACTTAGAACATCTGACACAGGCATTCGGAATACTCCGAGCATACAACATGAAGCTAAATCCAATGAAAAGCAGCTTCGGAGTCCATTCAGGCAAATTCTTAGGACACCTTGTTAGCCAGCGAGGCATTGAAGCAAATCCATCAAAGGTAAAAGCTATTCTAGACATGCAGCCACCAAGGTCCGTCAAGGAGGTGCAGCGGCTCACCGGATGCTTGACGGCCCTGAATAGATTCATCTCAAGGTCTGGTGACAAATGCCGACCCTTCTTTGATGCCATAAGGAAATGAGGTTTTCAATGGACAAATCATTGTCAACAAGCGTTCGAGCAGCTGAAAGAATATCTCAGCGACACAAAAATTCTATCAAAACCTATTTCAGGAGAAAAGTTGTACCTGTATCTGGCAGCTTCAGAAGTGGCCATCAGTTCAGTCCTAGTTCGTGCAGAAGGAAAATTCCATCTACCCATCTACTATGTGAGCCAAGCATTGCATAAAGCAGAAATCAAATACTCCCCGATGGAGAAACTAGCATACGCACTGGTGATGAGCGTCAGGAAACTTCGACCATACTTCTTCGATCACCAAGTACAAGTACTGACGACTTTCCCGTTAAGACAAATCTTGCAGAGGCCAGACACTGCTGGTCGCCTCCTCAAATGGTCCCTCGAAGTAAGCCAGTTTGGAATATCATATGCACCTCGAACAACGATCAAAGGACAAGCATTGGCCAACTTTATAGTCGAGCTGACCTTTTCTCAAGATCCAACGAGAGGTCATAATCATCCATGGCATATGTACATCGATGGATCATCCACCAACGCAGCGTCTGGGGCCGGAATAGTACTAATCAGCCCGGATAGACAAATCTTCACCTCGGCGGTACGATTTGAATTCATGGCGATAAACAATGAAGCCGAATATGAGGCATTGATAGTCGGACTTCGTCTAGCATTAGCGGCCGGGGTTAGAAGATTACAAATACACGGGGACTCACAGCTGATAGTCAACCAAGTCCGAGGAGAGTATGAAGCGAAAGACGAAAACATGGCGTTATATCAGAAAATCTAGCCCATTTGACTTCCATGTTTGAGCAAATTTATATCGAACAAGTACCCAGGGAAAATAACGCACAAGCAGATGCACTTGCTCGCCTGGCTACCAGCACGGGCCCAGCAGAATTGTCAGAAATCACCATCACAAAAATATGCCAACCATCATCACACGATTATAAGATTAATCAAGTAGATGAAGAATTCGAGGAGGACGATTGGAGAATACCTATTATCAAGTATCTTCGTGATGGCAAAATCCCAAAAGATTTACAAGAGGCTACCAAGACGATCAGGCAAGCAGCAAGGTTCACAATCATGGATGGGCAACTATACAAGAGAGGATTCTCGCTTCCGTTACTGAAATTGTTTGACAAGAGGGCAAGGCCAGAAGGTTTTACAAGAAATTCATCAAGGCGTCTGTGGAAACCACGCTGGGGGGCGTGCATTGGCCTACAAGACAATGAGACAAGGATATTATTGGCCTACGTTACTGCAAGATGCTATCAAAGTTGCGAAAACTTGCCACAGATGCCAGATATTCGCACCCAGTATTCACAAGCCACCAACCGAGATGATAGCAGTCAGTAGTCCATGGCCATTCGCAAAATGGGGAATCGACATCATAGGGCCTTTCCCAACTGGAAAAGGAAACGTAAAATTCGCAGTGGTGGCCGTAGACTACTACACGAAATGGGCCGAGGCAGAGGCACTCGTGACAATCACGCAGTAAAAGATGATCAGTTTCATATGGAAAAATATCGTATGCCGGTTCGGAGTCCCACAGGCAATTTTAACAGACAATGGACGACAGTTTGAAGGCAAGAAAATAAGAATTTTTTGTGAAAAATGGGGAATAAAAAAGCATTTTTCAACTCCATATCATCCCCAGTCCAACGGCCAAGTAGAGGCAGTCAACAAAATAATCAAACACATACTAAAGATCCGATTGGTGGACAAGAAGGGAAAATGGTCAGAAGAGCTACCAGAAGTGCTATGGGCATATCAGGTATCTTATAGAACAAGTACAGGAGAAACTCCGTTCACCATGGCATTCGGTGTGGAAGCAGTAATACCCGTAGAATTAAAGGTGCCAACAGAGCGAACAACAATGTTCGACGAGCAGGTGAACAACATGGCTCTAGCTGCAGAGATAGATTTGGTTGACGAAAAAAGAATTTCGGCAGAGATAAAGAACGCAATATACAAGAAAAGGATCGCAAAGTATTACAATTCACAAGTAAAAGTTAGAGAATTCAAAATCGGAGATCTCGTACTTAAAAAAGTTTTGGGACCACCACTTGGGAGGGCCCATACAGGATAACTCAGAAATGGCACAATGATACTTATACTTAGAAGACATGGAAGACAACTTGACCCAATACTCCTGGAACGCAGCTTTGTTGAAAAAATATTATCAATAGGCAGAAATTGTATAGCACATGTAAAATTTTAGTACAAGTTCCATGTTATTTTATGAAATATCTAATTACAGGTATGGTTGAAAAATTGCAAAACTTTTGTAAGTACATATGAAATTTATGTTGTAAAATTAATTCACTCAATTGATCGCTCCCAAAAAAAAAGTTGCTCGCCCAAAATGCACAGACACATGAGGCGAACAACTCAAGGCAAGGTCCATAAGGACAATAGGGCCCAAAATTGGGAGCGATTACAAGGGAAAAATTCAAGGCCAAGTCCATGAAAGGACCATAAAAGGCCTAATCATTTGAGGCTAAGTCTTTTTAAAGACAATAAAGGCCCATCTAAATTGATCAGACGATCAGTTAATATAAAAAAGAAAATTTGTAAGTTCGTGAAGCTTATATAAATTCAGGCGAACAACAGGGCAAGTAGCGAACAAAAAAGAAGCAAGGAAGCATAATAAGTAAGAAGATATCAAACATTTTCAAATTTTTCATTGAAGAGCAAAAGGTGTTACAAGAAGGAAAGCAAAGAAAGTACATAATTGCCCTACTACAAATCTGAGAAAAATAAAAAATGTAAAAGTCTTCAATCTTGGTAGGCCGGAGGAGCATCGGTGGTCGTCGGGGCAGAAGGAGCTGCATCAATGGTAGTGGCTTCGGTGGTGGCCGCCGCAGCTGAGGTGCCCGCTCCATCAATGGGAGTGAGATGAAGGGAGTTAAGGCCATCAAAAATATCAGTTTCCTTGCTCGGCTCCTCGCTCGAGAACTGGGGGGCGATGACTTGGACGTCCTCCCTAAAGATGTCCAAGGGGACTCCCATCTCCCCAAGATCGGCCACCGGAACAGCAAACCCAGCACCAATAGGGTTGTCCTTAACATAGTCAATGAAATCTTTTTTGTTTGTGGCCAAGACATCTTTGCCATGGTCCAAGGCAAACTTCACCGACCTGATGCTCTCTGCATAAGCACACACATAACCGAGGTTAGTGTTGTTGGCCACATCTTGAGCATAGACATCAAAGGCGACCATGGCCGCCTTCTCGCCCTCCAGCACCTTTAGTCGCTCATCAGCAACTCCCAGTTCAAGGAACAACTTCTCTGATTGATTAAGAGCAACTTGTTCGCTGTTCAGAGAAGCGTTGTATTTCTACTCCAGATCTGCCACCACCTTAGCATGCTCAGCTTTCTCCTGGGCGAGTTCATCCTCTTTCTTCTTCAGAACAACTGCCTTCTCCGCCTCAACTCGTTTCTTCTTCAAAATAGCAGCCACGGCCTGCTATTCGCTTACAACCTCGACAGAGGTGGGCTTAGAGATTGGAGAGCGAGGAGCCCGGCTACTAGTCTCTGTGGTGGGCTTCGAATGCTTGGATACTCGCTCAGCACCCTCTCCTTCACCGCGGCTGTCCTCGCGTGGAGTTTTCTTCTTCATCTTTTCCTTCTCCATACCTCGAGGAGAAGTGGTGGTTTTGGGGGCTCCTCTGGAGCGACCAGCAGGGGCTCGTTGGCGAACATGGGCAGCTGGCTCTCCCCCAGCTCGAAGACGGATAAGTGACAGTGGTGGATCCTGCTTTCTCCTGGTCAGCTCCTCAGCGGCCATCTATTTTACCCTGGCGGCTAAGAGATGATAAGATTCTGGGATGGTAGGAACAGCAACGGCTACGCGCTGATCTGTCAAAAGTCAAGAAAGAGCAAAGATTAGTAAAATCAAGCGATCAAGCGAACAAAAGAGTACAGAGTTTTAAAATAGTTACCCTCGGGGATTTCCGCTTGAGCCTCCAAGTGATGCGGACTCGTGAAAAGTTGGGCGATCTTTCGAAAATGGGCCTTTGAGAGATGAAGGATTTCACGATCAGCGCGATTCCGGAGTACTATCATGGCCAATGTAAACAAGAATTCTTCGCTCAAGTCCGGATGTCCCCACTTCAAAATTTTTGGACCTGCAAAACAACAAAAAAGAAGAAATTAAAATTAGTCCCCAACGTAGTCCCAGGAAGGAAATAAGAAATCCTACATTCACTATACCAAAACGTTCAGGAGAGTTAATGCGCGCTTGGCCGCCAGCAAAGTCCGCTGATGCTCGCCAGTCTCCCCCTATGAAAAGGAACTGATTATGCCAACTTTTTACTTTGTTGGCAACTCCCTCGATGAGTTTAACCCCCGTCCTCGCCTTTACATAGTACCAGCCCACACCCTCTTCTTTGCAGGCTGAGATGACCATGGCGTAGTGGATCTCGGCCGTACTAAGTTTGTTCTTATAGATTTTAAGGCCAAAAAGTGTCATCAGGGCGAGCAGGTTACTCCACCCATTGGGGGTGATTTGGGTGATGGCCAAATTGACGTCCTCCAGGAAGCGACCAATGAGAGGATGGAGCGGCAACGGGAATCCCGTATTCAGTATATCTAAATTGATCGTCGTGCATCCTGGTGGTGGGCGATCAACAGTTTCTTCCTCCTTGGGGGCGTACAAGAAGATATCGTACATAATCTTATAGTAGGATCTGATGCCATCCAAGTTATCCTCAGTGACCAAGCTTGAAATCCTGCTCACCGTGAAACTGTTTTTCTGGGCGGATATAATTACCCGGGAGCAAACAGGGAAGGCGGTGGAGTAACGAGAAACATATTCACCCCATTCATTCTGGCGAACAACCCCTTCAGGAATCTGAGACTCGGGAGTCACTCTAGAGGTAGGGAAACCTATCTCTTCCAGAAACTCCCAAGTCATAGCTAATCTTGATCGTTCCACCTCGAATTGGTCGCCTTCAGCATCGATCTCAGCGGCTACTTCTTCTGAGTCTTCTCCCAAGTCGGAAGAAGTCTCTTCCGCGTCCTGGCTACCAGCAGGGATTTGCACCTCTTCGTCGCCAGAATTGTCCATGGCATGAGCCTCCACGGAGCGAACAGTAGAGGATACTTCAGAACCCGTCTCTTTATCCATTAACAAGGTTCTCGGATTACGAGCAAGCGCTTAGCGAATAGATCGGCGAGGAACAGAGGAAGTCTCTTCTTCCATCGGACGTTTTCCAGGATTACGTTCAAAAATTTTGATTGAAATAGTTTCACTCGAAGAAGAGGCATTTGGAAAGTCATTTTTCAAGGAAATAACGAGAACAGTAGAGGATTTTAAAGAAGACGTAAAAGAAGAAACTTAGGGGGCAGAGACGGCGGAACACGGCGGCGCCGGAGAAATCAGCGACGGTGGAGGAGGAATTTTGATAAAAAAAAGAAAAAGAACAACAACAATAAAATGCAAGAATGAAAGTAAAAATAGAGTTAAAAGCTATGATCAATAACTACCTGAAGATTACACACGAGCTTTATCGAGAATTTGATGGGAATGAGCAAAAGAAAAGCTTGGAAGTAAAGCTTTAATGGCGGAAGGAAGAATGAATTTTTGAAAGAATGAGAAAAAAGAGGAAGACAAGTATTTATAAAGAGCAAAAATGGGGGTTAAAACGAAATTTTCTGAAAGTTTCGTATGCCCCTAGTTGCAAAAAAGGGACACGCGTGGGCGGCGATGACGTCACATGTCGCCCATGACGTTGTGAATTCCAACCATCACGCACACGCAGAACACCCTATTGTTCGCCCTGATGTCCGGATGACCGCCGGATTTCCCGCTCAAAGGAATTTAAAAATTTGTTGGTCGCTCCATGCATACAGTTATCATTCTACAAAAATTTTGTCTTGTTCTTCATTAGTCAACAATTTTCCTAATAAAGAACAAGTCAGGGGGCAATGTTGATGGACGACCAAGCGAGCAACAATGTTTGGATGATTAAGAGACTAATAATACAATTTAGAAGTCGGCGACCAGCAGAGCTTAAGAAGGTCTCAAACACCAGGCGACCAGGAGTGACGTCAGATGGATGTCAGGCGACCAACACAGCAAAGGAGCAAGACGAACAAATAATTAAAATAAAAACAAGGGCAAGATACTCACTATGTAATACCCTAGACTTTCATGACCTTATTTGCTTTACTAAATGCTTCATAATTCTATATGAATCTATGTGATGCATTTACATCCAAAATTCATGCCAAGGCACATTTATGTGTTTTATTTACTCGATACTTACAATTAACATATTATTTGCTCAATACATGCTTATTCTTGAAACTTTATAATTTTTATATGTTCTTTATTTTATGTCTTAAAGTATTTGATATAGAAATTAATATAGTTCTTAAGTCTAGTATTTTATTTTACACGTTATAAGTTGAAAAATGAATGTTTCTTCAAGAAACAAATTACGTATCGATTGCTCGATGTTTTTTTATGATTAGTATATAGACTTTATAATTTATTTAGAGCCTTAGAAGAGTTTTAATTTTATTTTATAAGATAGTATAAGTAATTTTATGCATAATGTACCTTAAAAGCATTAAATAAATTAGAAAATCATAATTTCTTTTATTTTATTTATTAAATTCAAAGCCTACAAGTGTCTTAACTACAAGACACAAGAATTCTCTTGAATTATCCTCAAAATTTCGTCCAATATGAGGAAAGGAGGAAGATTGGTGAAACTTCATGAATTAAGGTCAAAGTTAGTAGCATAAAAGTCAAAATTAGCAACTAATACTAAGTTGCCATGTGTTTAATGCTTAACCTCCAAGATTATCCAATTTCCTCCACATTCTTCTTCAAAGTCGGCCAAGAGAAGGAAGGGAGTAGCCTCCAAGGTTGAATTCTCCTATAAATATATAAGCTTGCATGCAAAAATAAGCATAAGAAAAAAAAATTAAAGAAAATTTCACAAATACTACTACTCTTATACTTAGAAGTTGAGAAAGGAGAAGAAGAGATTTCTTGTAGCTACCTATCTCTAAGTAAGCTTATCTTCTTGATTGAGTAATTATTTAAGTGGTAGTATGAAGTTTATGCATGATATGTGAATTAATTGATAGGAAAATGGGTTTTGATGAGTAAATTGCATGTTATCCATGTTTTACTTCATGTTTGAATGTTTAATTCAATTTATTCATGAGTTATGATCAAAATCATGTTTATTATTTGATTATATATGCTTTAGAAGTATAAATCATGAAATAATATGGTCTAAAGTGAGTTTAAGATGTTATGTTCTTCATATATGCATGAAAACCGAAAATCTGGACAACTTGTGAATGAATTTCATTTTTGATCCAATTTGTCGATGGAAAATTCTGAAAATTTTATATGTGAAAATAGACTTCTGAAGGAACGTAGGTTTCAAATTTCATAATTTTTGGACTGGTATTCAATTCGTGGTAATTTTTCGAAGTAGAGCTAGGGTTTTGGACGAAAATATAGGAACAGTAGAAGTTTGCTATGATCTGAGAATAATTGGTTAGTTTTTTTTATAGAAAACCAAAGTATGTTGATAAATTACATGAAGTTGGGAGTTCATGGTTAAAATTTCATGAGTATTGGACATGTGGTTGATTTATGGTGTATTTTTAAAGTTAAGTGACCAGAATCTGTTACTGTGTGTTCATTATGAAATATTTGATGTTTGGTAAAGAGTTTGAGAAATCTGAAAATATGGTGATAAACTTTATTGAGTTGGTAATACACTTTTAAAATTTCATAATTTTTGGACGTATGAATAATTTAATATGAATTTTCAAATTTAGGTATGTAAATCTGCCAAAATCGAAATTTTGTGTGAAAGGTTCGAAATGATCCGGTTACATTTTTACAGTCGATATTTATTTATAACTTGTTATTTG
This sequence comes from Ballota nigra, assembly GCA_947034835.1. NCBI lineage: Eukaryota > Viridiplantae > Streptophyta > Magnoliopsida > Lamiales > Lamiaceae > Ballota > Ballota nigra. Next base: position 17,469,174 of record OX344722.1, read on the forward strand.
ACACTTAATTGATATTTGGGTGTTAGTATACAATATTTGAATATGTGTGGAGATTTGAATTCAAGTCTTACAATTTACAAAAGTGAAGGGATAAGTAACAATGTTTTTATTTTAAAAATTTTACTTGTAGGTACAAACCTGCAAGGTGGGGAATCACTTCGCTCTTCACCGAGTGTTCTATTATTATTTAATTGCACTTATTAAACGTTGAATGTTAAATTTTGAGTCTGGCCCGCTATCGACTGGCCCCTGAGATAGTCCAACACCATGTTGGCAAATGAGATAGTCCGGTCGTTCCGGCACCACGGGTTGGTCACGCCACCCAAGCATATACCCGGTGAAATTCCGGGGGCTCACATATTATAGACAATTGATGTTTAGTTTGTGCAATTATAAAGAGGTTTCCCACTAAGTGTTTATAAACACTTATCCCTTCCACTTTAAATTTTTACAGATGCTGTGGATCTGGACGTGGGCGAATGAACTCGGCAAGCTGTGAAGTTTTCTTAAAGACTTTATGTTTTCAAGAATAATATTTTTAAATTTTGGCTTGTATCTTAAATTACGATCATACTTATTTACTACTTCCGCTGTGTAAATGTGTGACGTGTGTATATTTTAATACAAAGTACTATTTTAGTAACGTTCCTACTTGTGCCACATCATATTTTCCGTACTATTTTATGTGGGGGCGTTACACACTATTTAGGCGACCAAGCGAGCAAGACTGAGCCACGAAGGACAGCTCAAAATTCCACTAATTTAAACATTACATTAGGAGCAAACAAGTGTACTAAACACTTGTCATTGTATAAAATGTAATAGTTTACGAATAAGACAAGTGGTTAAACACTTGTCAAAGCCAAAATCAAAAGACTAAGAGGGTGACACCTCCTACTTGCTTGTAGGTCTATAAATATCCCTTCATGAAAGGGTCAAAATAAGTTCATTTATTCAAACAACAAGTCAAATTCTTGCAAATTTTCTCCCCAAACTTAACTTACAAGAATCTAGTTTAATCTTTGATGTAATCCTTGTTTGGTGATCTTCTTAGTCTGAAAACAGCCATTAATTATCTAATCCGAGTTAAGATCATCAACAATAGCTGTAAAATTTTTACAGATTCAATCTTTTCGGTTTTAAAAATTAGAAAATTATATCTAAATAACTCAAAATTTTCTTATCTTTTTATATGTCATATCATATTTAGTATATTATATAGAATTCAAATTTTATATTTTTCCTCCAAATATTAAATGAGATGTGTTCTATTGAAAATCATGACGCAAGGACACGAGCATATAAAAAAAGGGGACTAAAATTATTTCATTGCATCCACGACATCAATTCGAGGTGTGGTTTGTAACGCCCCGAATCCAAAACACATAAATATCTTAGATTCGAGGTGTCACTTGTGACTAAAATCCGAACTATAAAATTTTTGATATAAAAAGGGATAATAAAATGAGAGATGAATTTTATGCAGCGGAAAAAGTGGGGATAATAATAAGTGACTATATATATAAGTGCATGCAGGGTTTTAGTTTACGAAATACACAGGAATTATATCGTCTGAAAAGTAGTAGTGATAATATTTATTTTAAAGTAGCATATTACTATAGTGACAGTTTATTTAAGTGGGGAACTCCGTGTCGTCCCTATTACTGTCCTTGTTCCACGAAATCATAATCTGCAAGGGTTGTAAGAAGGGGGAGGGGGCGTGAGATTTGAATTCTCACGTATGGGTGATTTGCAACGTCATGGGATTGGTAAATCCGAAATATGTTAAATACATACTCATTAATAAAGCATTTTAATTCATTTAATCAATTGACATATAAACACAAACATCATATATCATATAAATAACAAGTTCATATAATAATTAATTGAGCATAACAGGTTTCACATCATATACTTAATTTATCACAAGTTGGTTCACGTTAAGGGGCAAAGCCCAAAATCATTTTCACGTATCGGCCCAATCTGTCAAAATCATTTTCCATATATTGTAATTCTCTTCCAAACCATTTCCGTACCACGTCCTTTCTCATTCTACTAACCATCCAACATCCCTGCACAATATATATATATATATATATATATATATATATATATATATATAAACAGTAAGAAGACAATCAATGGCCTTATTCCCAGTGCGCACGTAAGCAGCTGACCGGGGACCAGATCTAATCTAAATCAACAGCCTTGATTCTAAGGGCGTCCACGACAGCTCCCTAGAGACCGGAATATAATCAACAACCTTAATTCCGAGGGCGTCCAAATACAGCTCCCCGGAGGTTGGAATCTAATCTAAATCAACAACCTTTATTCCGAGGGCATCCACAACAGCTCCCCAGAGGTCGAAATATAATCTAAATCAACAACCTTTATTCCGAGGGCGTCCACGACAGCTCCCCGGAGGTTGGAAATAAATACCCACACCACAACTCCGTACTTACTAACTTTCCGTCCTTTTATAAAACTGACATTTCAAACTCTAGAGAGAATTTACTTGATTGACAACTGAATTGATTCATGCTCACATAATGCCCATAATCATGCAATAGTGATAGATTTAAATAAAACAAATAGACATTTTGTATCATATATAATTATATCACGTAGTTCAAACAATTATATAATAGGGATACATTTATGTTGGATTAGTTGTTTTAGATTTATTTGGTCGAGTTCAGAGTATACCAGCACAACGTATTATAAGCAGATCAATCAACCGATCATCACCCACCTTTGAACTTTATAGCTAAGTTACAACTGTCTTGAAATTCCTTTGGAAGATAACTCGCGTTGTAGAGACGTCCTGAGAGTGATATACAAATAGAATGTCGGACCCCTTGTGCGTATTCCGATTAGCACAGAGTCCTAATACGAAATCATTTGATTAAAAGTTGACCTTTGAATTATTAGGAAAACTTGAGAGTTTGTGTTACGAGAATCGAGATGGTTATTGTCTTAAATTTCTATTGGATAGACTTACTTATAGGTCACAACTATTTTGGTAAATACACCACTTCTAAAAGGTTGGTGCATTGGGAGGTGTACTTACTAATTTCCTTGTGGTAAGACTATTTCGATTTCTACAAAACAATCTATTGGTTTTTCTTATCTCATTTTATAACTTAAGAATATAATATATAGTATTTTCTAAAAAATAATAAAAGAATAAGAAATTTATTTAAATAATAATATTAATATTATAAAAGTCCCAAACTTAATATTATTCTTTCAAAAATCTATATTTTATTTTAAAAGAACTTTTGAATATAATTTATATTTTTATAAATAAAAACCCCTTTACTAATCTTATTAATAAACTTTTACTTGAAGAAGTTTGTATTATAAAACTAAAATAATATATAATTATGTTCTTCTTTTCCTAATATTAGTCTCATTTGGTTTTAGAGAAAACTTTATAATAAAATATTTAAATAGTGTATATATATATATATAATTTTCTTTCTATTAAGTAATACTTTTAAAATTGATTAGTGATACTTTTAAAACAAAAGAGTAATACTATTTTCCAAAATTACCCTTTTTTATTTGTTACTAGTTTGGATATAAATTGACTTATCTTTTGGTTCCACTTTCTAACTTGAGTAATATGACAATTTTGATAACCCAAAGTATTACTATTAAAAAACCAAAGGTATTAGTCGTTTTCTCAAATAAAGAAGACCAAGATTTTTAAAGAAACATAAAGCTTCTCTTTGCCCCGAATTCAAACAATAGCAGGGGAACCAAACCAAACTAATTAATCTCCTCTATATCACCGTATCATTAGCTAATTCAATAAAACTAATTCATCAAAATATCGAACATCTAATTTAATAATCCCTACAGGTTAAACCAAAATACTAACAATACCAAGTAACAATTTCAATAATACTAACCAACTACCTCAGTAATACCAATAACACTAAACTTCTATTTCATCACCATCCAACTAAAACCATTCGACTAAACCATTCAGCTAAACAACAGAGTATAGGAACAAAATAAAACAATGCATGTTTCCTATTCTAACTAGTACAAGAAATAGAGAGAAGATTAGCAACCTTACGAGTCCCAAATCGGGCAGCCTAACGGCGTAATTTGGTGACTCGTCAAATAATTCGAGCAGCCTAATGACATAGTTTCGATTTCTCCTAAATAAAACGGGCAGCGGTTCGTGGCTTCATCGGAAAGGGCGACAGAGGCGATGGCGTCTCAATTTGATATGAAAGGAAACGAAATCGAATCGTGAGTATTTTCTTTTGAGGAAATTAAATTGAACATAATTTAATCGAAGAAAAACGTAATAGAAACCGGGTCTCACTGAGAATCAAGAGGCGGCGGAAGGAGTGATGGGCGGCGGCAGCGCTCGCGAGACGGTGGTTGGCTACGGCACTGGGGCCATGGGGCGGCACCAGAGACAGGGGCGATGGGCTTGTGTGAAGGAGGAGGAAGCGGCGCCTGGTCTAGGCTGTTCGATCTGAGGAACGGCGTGAGGAGCACGATGGTGGCGCTTTATGGTGAAGCGGCCGACGATCGGTGCTGTCCGTGGTGGAGGGAGGTGCGATGCGTCTGGCCAGCACGAGGTGAGACGGCGGCGCGAGGTGCGACGGCTGCACGAAGGACCAGCGACGATCGCGATTGGGAGCAACAGCGGCCGAGGTGGTGTTGCGCGAAGGAGCGGCGACCGTTGGTGGCGTGAGGCAAGGCGGCGATTGTCCGCCAGAAAGGAAGGAGAGAGGCCGGAGGATTTCTTTGATGAGAGAGAGAGAAATACTGGAGTATCTGATTTGGGAGATGCTACGCGGTTTTTCTTGTAGTGGAAGAGAGAGAAACAATTTTGGGTATTTAAGGAGAAAATGAGATTTTTTTTTTTTGGAAAATAATTTCTTAATTATTTTTAAAGGAAGATAATAAATATATGGCTAGGATAAATTGTCATATTAATTTAATTTAAAAAAAGAAAGAAAGTAAATTATGTGGCTAGGGGTTATTCCCTCCATTCCAGATATTTTCGTTCCCAATTTACACGGTTTACGAGTTAAATCCTGATTTGATAATTAATACAGTTTTAAAACTCAATTAATATTTTATTGTATTTGAATTATATTCGTATATTTTTATCAATAAATTATACGGATCGAAATCCTTAATTTAAACTTGAATATTTAATTTCTCGTAATCCTTTATTCGTTTGAAAGATTCGATTACTTTCTTCGAATTTAGGAATTTATAAAAGGGTATATATTTAAAATTACACAATAGCACACAAAAATAATAAAATTAAAAGAAACAAAGATAATAATATAAAATAAGGGTCCTAGGAATATAAAAGGTATAAAACGGGACGAGGTGTTACATGGTTTAATTGTTACTATTAAATATTTCGTTCGAGTAAATTGTTTATCTACATGCATGCTACATGAATTGTTATTATGTGTGGTTTACTTGTCTTTATTAAATATTTCGTACGAATAAATTGTTTAACTACGTGCAAGCTACGTGATTTATTTGAATTATGCATGCGTGATTATTTATCTTTATTAAATATTTCATGTGAGTAAATTGTTTACTTGTAGTATGATATGAATATATCAAAGTGAATGATATTTATGATAAGAACATTCAAGATACGAACACGAGACTGGCAAGAGGTCTTCGTGGGGGACCCAGTGGGATTGACAAGGAATCCTTGGGAAAACCGTGACAAGCAAGAAAGAACACGACACTGGCAAGAGGTCTTCGTGGGGGACCCAGTGGGATTGACAAGAGATCCTTGGAAAAACCGTGAAACATTAATTAATAATTACAAGTTAGCAAGAATAAAACTTTATATGTGTCAATATGTGAATTACATGATTGCTCGCAGTTATGCATTTTATTTGTATGCTATATTTAGTTTTGACAAGAGGATCACACTGAGCTAGTGGTTTTGCTCATACCATACAATTTAACATTTTTCAGATTGAAGGAGTGTGGTGGAGGGACGGTGGATGTAGATGCAATTTATTTGAAATTTCTTATTCAGTTATTTAAGTATCATTTTAATTTAGACTTTGAGTCACGTCCTTTTAAAATAATTTTTTTTAATCTTCACTGTTGGGAATTTAATTTTTCATTTAGGATTTACTTATTTATATTTTGTGTAAATGATTATTATTTATTTCCGCTGCCAAAGTTTTAAAAGAAAATAAATTATCTTTTTAAAAGTAGTATTGGAAAAAAAAGAATTAGAAAAATCGGGACGTGACAAACGTTAATATGAGGGCTTGACTTCTTATTTCGAATTAAATGTTATTTTTAGGGACTTTATAGATGATCTCCTTTGGAGTTGACGAAGAAAACCTTTAAATTTGATGAAGACCTCTGATGAAGAACGCCTTCAAATTTGATGAAGACCTTTGAGAATAATGTTGACCGGAAAGGTTTCACACCTTGATCTCGAATCAAATACTGTTTCTTGTTTATTTGCACAAAGAATGCCTTCGAAACTATAATGAATGCCTGCAGAGAATTCTGAACTCCTCCGGCTTGCTGATGTGTGTTGAATAGAATGAGGCTCCTATTTATAGGTGTAAAATTCTAGATTTACATGTCAGATTTGATGTGTCAGAAGATATAAAGAGATTTGATTTAATCTACTAGTCTTTAGAGGCCTTGATATGATGTACAAGGTTTTAGAGGTCTGGTCCAGGTTTATTGAACTTTAGAGGTTCAATTCAATTTATTAGGCTTTAGAGACTCAAATTAATTTATTAGGCTTTAGAGACTCCATTCAGTTTGTTAGGTATTAGAGGTCCAATTCAATTTTAAGACTTTAGACACTCCATTCAATTTGTAAGGTTTTAGAGGTCCAATTTATTTTTTAGGCTTTAGAGACCCAATAGAATTGTATCAATAATTTATCTATTTATTTTAGTAATTGAACTAGTGATCATAAATCTCGTGCTTCGCACGGCCGAAATTTGTTACATCGTTTAAACTATAATAATGAATAGATTTCAATTATAAAACTAAAAATATATAAATTTTTAAAAAATAATATAACTAAGAAATTTCTTGGACTTAAATTAACGTTACTTCTAATTATATTTTATATATTTTATTTATAATATCCAATACTTTAAAATAATTTTATGATAAGTTTATAATTAACCATTTTCATATAAAACTGACTTCTGGGATAGGATATGAATTGGACCTATCACACTAACATTTCAACGTAGGTGTATTTAAATTTGTATTATCTAGTTCCAAGAGACAATCTCATACAATTTAAGCTATACTTAAAATACTTTAAATAATAATCTACAATATAACTTTTTTTTTAAATAATGCCTCTTCTTTGAAGAAGAAAAATAAATAAATGTCAAGATCAGACACATAATATTAATGTATGACTTATTGAATATTTGTAAAAAATAATTTTATTGGTAAATATAATGAGATGAATCCCTACAAATAATTAAAAAAGGATAATCAAATCAAACCAATTATAATAACTTTTTAAAAAGGATTACTATCATTACAATGTATGAAAAAAATTCTGCCTCAATACTGAAAATAACATAAAATATTTGTAACATGATAATTAATCATTTTTCTAAATCCAGCCGATATTAGATAACGACCATGATCATTCTTGAAAGAAACAGTCCATCATCTGTCCTGACACCTAACCTCAACATGTGGGTAAAATCTATAATAATTTTTTATGTGTTTTTCCCAGAATGCAGTTGGTATAGACTATAAGATAAAAAAAAATTATATAAGAAAGATAATCCATTTATAACACACTAAATTATTAGTGTTTTAATTTATATTTGATAAAAAAAAACACGTAAGAGAAAATAATGTACAAACTTACCAGTCTTCCCTTTTTATGTCCGATAAAGAAAGACTTCGGATAAATTTGGGTACTTTGATATCAAATACACTTGCACCAACCTATAATAAATAATACATTACAAACAGTTAAGTAGGAAGTCAAAAGATGTAAACCGAATATAGTTAACTAATTTTACAATTATATTTTAAATTTTAATGCTAAATATTTTCAATTTGTTTTTTTTAAACTAATAACTAAATTTATAACATTTTTTTTATAACAAAATCATTAACATTATAACAATTTTTTAACTATATATATATATATGTATGTGTGTGTGTGTGTGTGAAAATTCATTGTTTCATCAAAATAGATTCTCTTAAATTTTTTGCATATATAATAAACAAATATTTGATTAATTTGTATTTTTTAACATTAAATTAATTATTACTTTCAACAAACATGTAATTTTTAAGTGATATAAAATAAAATACTTAATATTAACAATATACAAAAGATATGTGATACACTCTTTACAAACATTCCATTATTTTTGTTACTAAAAGCTTCTATAAATTAGTTTGAATTTAAAAATGGGTGCGACTATATAAACCCCCGTAATTCCTAAACATATCACGAAATATTTTTAAACTAAAATGCACATATGTTAAATGACAATATTACCATCAACTGATAGTATTCGTTAACCCCTTTCAATGAAATCTTACCAGATTTATGCACACATTATACCCAAATATTTGATCTTCAATCTCATACCCTTTTGCTTAAAAAGTCATATTTGAACACATCATTTGCTCTTAAAATACCTAAAAGTAAGGTTAATGGTAGAGTCATAGTCTGTTGCACATTTGTGCTTGCCATGCTGCTGCTTCTGGTTGGCAAAAATTACTTATTTTATTTTCTCTTTTTCCTCTGGCCGCAAAATCCCTTATCTAAACGATGCGTGCACATTAACTTTTAATTAAAAAATTAACATAATTTTTTTAGTTTAATTAAAAAATTGAGTCCTAGATTTTGATGTTCGAAAAACGTGAATTAGATGGAAAGGGGTGTAATTTTTTTGTTTAATTTTACAAAGAGAGGATATAATTGTCAAAAGTGGGGGTTTTTCAATAAATTCTTTATAATTTAATTATTTCATTCAATCCACATTAACTTACTCTTTTTTTTATACTTCTTAAAAATAATTTTATCATTTTTTATGTAATGCATCACTTCTAATATATTTATACCAAACTTTAGTAAGATGATGCATGAGACGATTCATGTCACCAATAAACCTGATTTCATAAAAAAATGAGAATAATTTTTTCAGTACTGACCTACTCTAATATAATAAAACCAAAATTTTCTCCAAAACATTTTACACTTGACATATCCAACGTTAAATTCAGTATTATTGGATTTCACATAAAAATCAACAATTTCGTCAACATTCGTAGATTCTAATTTTCCTTCAAAATCATATTCCAAAATGATTAATTTAATTTAGAACATTTGGAGAAAGACTTAAATTGTCTACACATGATCCAATGGAATTTTTCATCATTGTACAAACAAAAAGAAATAAAAAATAATATAATACAAAGAAAAAAAGACTCTCACATTAATATTCTAGAGTAAAGTAAGTTTTTAGTCCTTTAACTTTACCCAACTTTGGTTTCAGTCCTCTTAACTTTTGTACTTTGAAATTAGTCATTTAAGTACACATTTATTTTGATTTTGTTCCATCTTACTTGTTATCACAGGTAACCTTTAGAATACAGGCGATGCAAAATTTTCCAATTAATTATTTTTTAGAAAAAAATATATTTAAATTGAAGAAAAAAACTTTAATTTTTTTTATTGATGCTTAAAAAACCCTGCAAAATAATTAACTAAATATTTTTAAAAAATTAAAATTAAAATTTGCTAAATATTAAAATAAATTAACTGTTTTCTAAAAATAAATTTAAAGAACAATTAAATTATAAAAGCAAAGTATTATATGAAATAGTTCATGATAAGCTTAAAATATCAAATATTTAGTCAGGAGCATCAATAATCCCATCAATAGTATTATTATTCTGAGTCAGTGGTATTATGTTGTAAATTTTCTTGAATCCAGATTAATGATATTCATGATGAACTTTTTGATATCCTGGTCAAATATTCTATATTTTAAAACGGTCTATTTTTTGAACCATTCTGTAACTATTCCATAATAATAAAATCAATGTTATTTTGAAACTTATAAAAATATTATTTTTATATTAATAATGGTAACAAACACGCAAACAAATTAAAAAAAAATACATAAAAATCACCATACTTAACTCATCATAATCAGTTAGTGAATTGTTTCTAAACCTTAATATGCACATAAAATATAGTTTTTCATACAATAACAAAATTTTATATTTTCTTGAAATTGAGTAACACGGATAAAAGAACCAACAATGTGACTTAATTAAAAAGATCAATATGAAGTACTCAACCTAGGTACATAAAAAATGAAAATCATTCGTGCTCCGGTATCAATACCATTATACTTCGTAAAAATAATTTTATTATTATTACACAATCAACTTTTTCGAATTTTTTTATCATTTCAGGATTCTATTCTTCATTTGAGTGTCAGACTGACCAGCTTAGTATGATCTGGTTTGTACTACTCAGAGGTATTTTTTTAGTGCTTTAGAATTGACTTCAAATATTTAGCTTTGTATGACTTCAGTTGAGTTACCACTGAACTAAATACTTGTAAAGTAAAGATCTATCTTAAATTGACCAAGTCAGTGATATCAATCGTTTCAAGGTTTTGAAAAATTCAATTCAAAACATACATTGCCCAACATCCATTTCTTATTCCCTCAGTTTAATAGACACTTTGTACAAAAAATGTCAATCATTTTTTTTAATTTGGCTAAGTTTAACCAAAAGTTAATTTATTATTTCTGTAATTGATTTTGAAAATAAATAATTAGTAATACATAAATAGAGAATAATTTTTAATGCTTATTGTATTGAAAAAAATCTATGAGGAATCAATTCACATCAAATATAATAGATCATTCAATATTAAATTTTTATTGGAATTTTTATTAAACGCATAATCTTACTGTAACAATTCAAATCATAATTGAGTATGTATAGAGTGAAACTCGTTCATACATAAACTATGGAATATCTTTGAATAGAACAATGCATACTCTTTAATGTAACCAACTAATATCATATAATTAAATAATTAATACTCTTCGTACACTTCAACTCATACTCTTTGATATAACTTGTACCCTTCGAAACTAATACCCTTTAAATTCACTCTGTACTTTGTCATTTAATATTTATGCATGAAGTAGGATGAAAAGATATGTTACCTAATTTTATGGGATGTGGAGGGTGAAATATGATTCAAATCTTTCCTTGATTTTCTAAATTAATATAATTTTTTATATATAAAATACAAACAAAAAATAATATTAAAACAAAAATCTTCTAAAAAATGGTAAAATTTAAAACTTCTGTGAAGAAATTTTGTTCACTAATTTAATGAGATGTGCATGGGGTGACATATGATTCATTTATTTTTTTTATTATTTAAATTAAATTTAGAAGAATTCTTTCTTTCGTCAATTTACAATAAGTTTGCTCAATTACTTCTATCTACAAAAATATGAAAACATATTTTTTTTCAAAATTAATCTAACCAAGCTGCACAAATGCCAAAGCCAACAAATGTAATAAAATTAGTATTCTAGATCAGAAACTAATTAGATTTGGATGAACCACAATTCCTCGATAATTATCTAGTAACATTTTGAAAATATATAATTAAAATTTATTGTTTATGTTAGGAGATGATATTTATCGAATAAACTTCATAATAAATTAGCATACAAATTATATAGGTAAGAAATTAAACATTTATAGATAAAAAAAAAAACACTTCAATCTTTTAAATTAATATTTCAAAACAATCCCTCACAAAATAATATAAGATCTCATCAATAAACTTTGTTAAATCTTCAAACATAATTTTTTTTTTCAAATATATAATAGATCAACCTTATCAAGAGAAAAATGTGAAGTTAGCAATTCTGTTATGACTATTATATCTTTAGATTTATTGTGTTTTGTAGATTGTATCTATATATCTATAATATAATATATAATACATCATATTTTACTATATATAATTTTGGAGGGAAAGTTTAAGAGTCGTAGATCATATTTTCATTGTTCGATCATGACCGTTCAGTTTGTTAATTAGCCATGATTTTTATTTAGCCCCCGATTTGCTTATTTTTAGGAACCGTTACATCTGTTGTACCTATATATATGTTGTTATCCTTATTCAGTTTAAAGCATTGTGTAGCCTAAAAAACAGTGTTAATTTTTTTTTATCTCTTTGTAATCATATAAATTTTGTATTTTTTTGTAAATTTCTCTCTTATACACGTTAATGTATCATAACTATGTAAATATTTTTCGACAAAGTATTAGATGCTCCTCTTTATTCTTCGATACATTCACCATCTTCTGTGAATATTTACATTTGATGGTTTCCTCAATACATATGAGGACAAAAACAAGGAAATGAGCGCCTAATGAAGAAGTAATGACAATTAGTTAGTGAATTCTCCATTCGCACAAGACACATGCAATAGTTACGCAAACTTTGTCTCTATATGATACTGTGAATTATTGTTTCCGTTTTATACACTCTCCGACAGTCTCACAATTATACTCTCATCATCCTCATCGTTTGATGAATGGTAACAATAATTGTAATAAGGATATTAGAAATAATGTATTAGTATATTCTACAATATACCTTTGTATTTGATGTATATCTTTTCCATTTATTTCTCAAATTGTTGATTTCTTTTGTATATGATGTACATATTATCTAAATTTTTCACCGTTTTTATGTAAAAAGAATCGTATAGATGTTATTTTGATATTAGTCTCTTATTTTCATTGAATTTATATTTTAACACATACAATTGTAGATTTAGACTATTGCTTATGGTTTATATTGATGAGATCTTAGATTATTTGTAAAAAAATAGATACGTGATGTCATTTAAGATGTTCATTAAATAATTGCCTAATTACATGCCATAATTTTTATTTGCTATACAATGCATTAGGCGTTAATGTATCATAACTATGTAAATATTTTTCGACAATGTATTAGATGCTCCTCTTTATTCTTTGATACATTCACCATCTTCTGTGAATATTTACATTTGATGGTTTCCTCAATACATATGGGGACAAAAACATGGAAATGAGCGCCTAATGAAGAAGTAATGACAATTAGTTAGTGAATTCTCCATTCGCACAAGACACATGCAATAGATACGCAAACTTTGTCTCTATATAATACTGTGAATTATTGTTTCCATTTTATACACTCTCCGACAGTCTCACAATTATACTCTCATCATCCTCATCGTTTGATGAATGGTAACAATAATTGTAATAAGGATATTAGAAATAATGTATTAGTATATTCTACAATATACCTTTGTAATGCCCCGAACCCAGAATATATTAATTATATCGGATTCGAAGTGTTATTGTGATCAAAAGTCCGAACTATAAAATTTTTGAAGGGAATATAACTGAATTGAGAGAGAGAAGTTTCATGCAGCGGATAAGTGGGAAGAAATATTATAACGTAAGTGTATTTATATATATATAAAGATGGATAGAGGGTTCTGTATCTTCAGGATAATACACACTAAGTTTGGGTAATTGAAACACACGGTAAGAGTATCGTCTTGCATGGCAGTAGCGATAACATTTATTCGGGAAATAGAAATAATAGGCATCATTGTATTAGTAATAATATTTTAAGCAAATGGGAGACTTTGTGTCTTCTGTGTCACTGTCCTTGCTCCCCGTAATTGTAATCTGCAATGGGTTAGGAAAAAGGGGCGTGAGAATTGAATTCTCACTTATGGGTGATTGCAACATCATGGGATTGGTAAATCCGAAATATATTAAGTTATACTCATTAATAAAGTATTTATTTTATTTAATCAGTTGACATATACTCCCTCCGATTCAAAATTTTTGATGTTTTAGGATTTGTTGTGAGAATTAAGAAATGGTATATAGTGACTATTATACCCTTATGATATAGTGATTGAAAAAGAGATTTATGGAAGGTCAAATAGTTTATTTATAGTATAACATTATTAAAAGGTAAGGAAAATTATGAGTGGTATTTTAGGGGGATTTAAATAGGGGCATAATAGGAAAATAAGGTGCAAAATACCCTAAAACATCAAATATTTTGAAACAAAAAAAAACACCCTAAAACATCAAACATTTTGAATCGGAGGGAGTATAAGATTTTAAAGTCTAAACGACATTTAAGCATATTTCGCATAATATAATTGAAATAGCACAAGTTGGTTCACGTTAAGGCAAAGCCCAAATCATATCACATATTATCACAAACTGACAAACCATAAACGTACGATCATTCCACTTCCAACAAAGTTACTCTTTTCAACTCCAACCAATCAACAAAGTTATCCTTTTCAACTCCAACCAGAACTTACTTCATCCAACCACACAAACTCACATCATCCAACCATAACATCCCTCAAAATAAGCAAGTATCAATGGCCTTCTTCCCAGTGCGTCAAACGACAACTGACTGGGGACCAGATCTACTTGATCAACAACCTTGATTCCGAGGGCGTCCCCGACAGCGGCCCCGGAGGTCGGATTTAAAACTCGATCCCGACTCCGTACATACTGACTTTCCACAAAACTGACTCAATAACTTTACAAAGAATAAAACTTGACTGATAACTGAACTGATTCATGCTCATAACAGGTGTTTACTCATGCAGTGGTGATCGATTCACAAAACAACAGGCAATATATAACATATATAGTTATATCACATAATCCAAACAGTTATATAGATAGGTGTTACATTTATGTTGGATTAGATATTTTTGATTTGATTTAATCGAGTTCAGGAAATACCGGCACGACGTTATTATTAGCAGATCAATCAACAGATCATCACCCACCTGATTGTTCTGAGTTCTGGGAATATTGTATATGAAAACGGTCGAGTCCTTCGTGCGCGTTCCAACTAGTACCGAATCCTAATAAGGAGTATTCCGATTAAAAGATTGACTTTTGAATTTGAAAAGCTTAAGAGTGTGAAACTCGAGGATTGAGTAGATTGTTGTCTTTAGAAAACTATTGAAAACTAAAGTTTTCAAAGGTTGATTTCTAATTGATAAGTACACCCCTTTTTGAGAGGAGGTGTATTAGGGGGTGTATTTACTAATATCAGTGGTGTCCTTAATAAAGGCCATTTAAGGAAAAAATAATAATTATTAAACTTGGAATTACTTAGAAAAATAGATTATTACTTAGAAAAATTAATAAAATTAAAGAAAAGGTTTTTCTTTCTTAAGAATTATATTTCTCAATTTTAAAAGAATTTATTAATTTCTCCAAGAAAACTCTTTTACTAAAAAGGATATTTTTAAAAGACTTATCTTTTTTTTTTTATTCTTAATTTTCTAATGGTCGCACAAGGGGAAGACGAGTTTCCCTTTGACTATGGATTCAAAACGAAAGTGTTTAATCAACAAGCTTCGACACCATTCAATTAAAAATACTAGCCACTAATTCATAACATCATCCAACTAAGTCAAAAATACTACAAAATCTAAAACAATAATACTTCAACATTCAAACACTATTACTAAAACACTAAACTAAAAATTTCAATCTCATGGTTTGTGAAGGAATAAAAACAAGGAAAACAACTATCCAAATCCTACTTCTAAAGAGTGATACAAAAGGGCTAAACTAACAATACTACACAAGTCAACAATTAACACTAAACCATCTAACCAACTAACAGTAAGTTTTTCTTTCATTTCTTTTCCTTGTTCCAAGCTTTTAACAAATTAACAAAAATAACCTAAAATCTACCCAAGAAGAAAACGAAGGTAGAAATCTTACGATTCCGGTTCGAGGTGTTAAACGGGCGGCCTAACGGCGTCGATTAGGAAATCGATAATTCGTTCGAAAAATTGGGCAGCCTAACGGCATCGTTCGGGAATTCGGAAAACGAATTGGGCAGCCTAACGGCGTCGGTTGGAAATTCTAGAAATTCGGCAACAACAACCGGTAACGGCATCAATTTGAACGGAAAATTAAACGAAAAGAAGGTCTCGGTTAGAAATTGGAATAAACCGGTGTTCGAAATCGAATTTAAACGGAATGAAATTCGAACAATAGAGGAAAGAATTCAACTCACTGGAGATTGAGGAGGAGGCGGCGACGGCGGAGCTAGCTTCGGCGGCGACGCGGCGGCGCTACGGCTGAGGCGGCGACGCTCGGCTTTGCACGGAGAGGGAGAGCGACTGGAGGCAGGGGAGCTCGGAGGAGGGAGTCGCGGCCTGGGGCTTCGTCGCGGCTGCGGAGGAGCTTCGGCGGCCGGAGAAGGAAGAAAAGAGGCGGAGGAGGCGGCGCTGGCGGCGAGCGGCTAGGGCGACGGCGGCGTTCCGCGGCGGAGCTCGTCGCGGCGGCCTGCGTCTGGAGAAGGGAGGCGGAGCTCGGCGGTGGGCGACGCGGCTGAGCGGGAGGCGCAACGGCGGAGCTCATTCGCCGTAAGGAGGAAGAAGGCGTGAGTTGAGAGAAGCAGAGAGAAATTTTGAGAGAGGAAGGAAAAATGTTTAAGTGCGTGAATGAAAATGAAAGAAATGAGGAGAGAGAGTTTGGCTTTTTCCTTTTTATACCCATTCTTTCAAGACTTATCTATTCCTCAAAATTTTATCCAAATATTTGATATTTTCGTTCCCAACTGATACGGTTTAGGAGTCGTTTGGCTCACGAGTGTAACCCCGATTCGTAAATTAATACAGTTTTAAAACTCAATTAATATTTTATTGTATTTTAATTTTTCTCAATAAATTAAACGGATCGAAATCCTTTATTTAATTTGAATAATTAATTTCTCGCAGTCCTTTATTCGTTTGAAAGAATTCGATTTCTTTCTTCGAATTTAGGAATTTATAAAAAGGGGTTTATATATTTAAAATACACAAATAACACACAAAATAATAAAATTAAAAGAAACAAAGAAAAGAAAATAAAATAAGGTTTTCTAAATAAAGAAAAAGGGTATAGAACGGGACGGGGTATTACAACCTTTGTATTTGATGTATATATTTTCCATTTATTTCTCAAATTGTTGATTTCTTTTGTATATGATGTACATATTATCTAAAATTTTCACCGTTTTTTATGTAAAAAGAATCGTATAGATGTTATTTTGATATTAGTCTCTTATTTTCATTGAATTTATATTTTAACACATACAATTGTAGATTTAGACTATTGCTTATGGTTTATATTGATGAGATCTTAGATTATTTGTAAAAAAATAGATACATAATGTCATTTAAGATTTTCATTAAATAATTGCCTAATTACATGCCATAATTTTTATTTGCTATACAATGCATTAGGCGTTATTGACGTGGTAATTCTATTAATTGAATTCACTTGATCTTTATAGGCCATAAATTACAATTTCCCAGCAATATTTTCTAATAATTTATTGATTGTAGATTTTAAATATTTTTTTAAATTAAAAGTAATTGCATAATTAATGCATATATCATGAATCTAATTTGATATATATATATATATATATATATATATATATATATATATATATAATTTACTATATATTAGACACACTATTTTAAAGAAGCAAGATTATAGGAATTGATTTGATTTAACAATTACGTAATTCCTATACATAACCTTTTGTTTTATTAAAACAACAACTAACATCCGTTATCCTTTTACGGTTAAATTGCAATTTGAATTTACTATTACATTTATTACTACTATTTGAGTATGATATGGTTTTTTTTTTTTGGCTTTTATTGAAAAATCTAAAATAAAATAATATCCAAAATTCAAATTAATGAAATTAGTTATGTTTTTGTTGTGTTAAAACCTTCTAATTCTTTTGTATGTTTTTAAACAATTTTAAATCTTAATTGCAACATTTACTAAATTATTGTAATTTTATCCAAATGATTCGGAAGATTTTCGTAAATATTGCAACAACCAATAAATTTAGAAGATTTAGTTTAAAGGTGTTGGTCCCGAAACGAGTAAACATGTGTATGGGGGGGGGGGGGGAATACACCTGTTGTTACAAATTTAAACTTCTTGAAAACTTATCAGGTTACTTCAGATAGTAACTCGTCAGTGGACTTTAAGTCTGCTGAGAATTACTTATGAAAGCTTACTGAGATAATACCTCCACTGAAAGCTCAAGACTTTCAGTTGAACTACTATCTAATTAGCTTTCAAATGCGGATTAGTGAGCCCTTTAGAAAACTCGTTTTACTTGATAAACTTTGAGTGGATAACACACACTTAAAAAATAGCAGAAAGTAAGTACACAAGATATAAAGTGGTTCAGAGATGAATCTCCTACGTCCACTGTCCTGATTAAACAGGAGAATTCCTTTCACTTGAAATTCCTTGTGTTATAGTGCCAAGGTGCACTGATCAATTAATCCTCTCTTAGGATAATTGATCACTAGGATAATTCCAGGTCCTAGTTCCCAAAACAAACCAGCTTTCAGACTGATACAAATAATCAGCTTATTAACACCACTTAACACTAACTCTCAACCTAACAACTGAGTAGGGTTTTGAGTAGGTGTAACACCCCATTTTCCTTAAAAATACATTATATATATATATGGTTTTTTTTAGCAATTTAATTATTTTGGTGGACTATTTTATTGTTTCTAAAAGTTATAATTATGAGATGAGAGAACTAATGATATCTACAAGTTTTAGAAAATTTTGCAGGATAGCCAACTGAGGAGACCGGGCTCGATTGCAATGCACTTGACACAAATAAATGGAAATAGGAAAGAAAATATATATATATATATATATATATATATATATATATATATATATATATATATAATTCAGCGATAATAAAAAGGAAGTACTAAAGCATAATATTTGAGACTTATGTGTTTAGAAAAATATTACTGCTAGTGGAAAAAAAAAACAATTTCTTTTTAATTAATTAAGAATTAATTAGGAATCATATATGAGTTTAATTATATGTATTTCCAAATACATATTAAGATGATTAAATTAAAATTTTAAATATATATATATATATATATATATATATATATGAATTATATATTCTTGAAATAAATTCAGGATTTGAATTGGTCTCTCCCCGATAGATAAATATATTCCCTAATATCTTACTCAAGAATACGAACCGTCATTCTCTTCTTCACCATGTCTTCTTCCTCTTTCTCTCTCTACTCCTTCCTTCCCTTCTCCGGATAAAAAAAAAAAAAAAAACCCTCCACCTCCATCATCATAAGAGCTTTCATTGTAGTAGAAGAGTCTCTTTAAAGCTTTCATTGAAGTAGAAGTTTTTATCTAGAGGTAAATGAAAGAAAGAAACTGATCTTTTTATTCCGCATACGAAGTGGTTTTTCTTTCCCTTTCATGTGGTCTTCTTTTCTACGATTCTTTGAGGTGCTCAAAATATTACCTTTTGAAACAAAAAAATAAAAATATAAATTCATTTTAGGGTTTTTGATTTAATATCCTGCATAAATTTTGGTGTATCTTGTGAAAATTGCTAACTATGTGACTCAAGAGTGTTAATTTATGGAGTGCATGTGATATATGTCATTGCATGTGAATTTTGTGTCGTTTTTCTTTCCCTTCTCCTACTGCAAGTCCTTTCTTTTTATGTGCGAAGACTTATTTGGTGGATATATGGTGATTAAATTGAGTTGGGTGCCCCAACTAGACTATTATATGTGTAAATTTTGATGTTGAAATCTGCTATGAAATTGCATGTTAATTTCGATAGTTGTCCTGACCTTTTTCCAATGAATTTGATGAAATCCTTTTGCCAAATAAAAGTTCTGGAAGTTTTTAGTGCGTGGTAAAAGTTTCGGAATTTTTGAAGTCGTTTTCAATTTTATGTGAATTTTATATTATACTGCTGTACAGCAGAAAATCGGCCCCATTTTTGGTGATGAATGTAAAATTTACTGGGTACAGATTATTTGGTATTTGAAATTTATTTTCGACTATATTGTTATATTGAATCTTATATTTCATATTAATTTTATTTGGATGAATTTGGAATTATATTATATTTTTAATGAATTTTCTAACAAAAAGTGACCTCACAGTAAAAACGAGCAGTTTTAGAGCTCTAGAACAATATATAAATAAATAGGAAATTCAAAGCCTTAAATTGTGACCATTTTTATGGTATTACTACTGACTCTTAGGATCATATTGAAATTTTTACTTGATCTTATTTAAGTCATTTTCATGTGTTACTAAATATTGGAAAACGATGTGTCACAACAGTATTTTGGGGCTTGTTTTTACCTAACTCGGAAAATTCATAAATCACAAACTAGGGAGTATTTCTATGTAAAATTTTTATTGTGTGTACCTATACGTTTTTAGAAGATATTGTATAAATTTGATAAATTAATAGTGTGTTCAAAATTTATGGTGAATACTTCGTTTCAATGTGTTATTTTAATGTGTTAACCCAATATATAAGTTATTAAACTATTTTCTGATTATCTTGTGTAAATGAGAATTAATACCTTTGGCATGATTATGACATGTGAGTTTTAAAAATATATATGTTTTGATAACATTTAATGATTATGAGACTAAAGGACTACAAAACGTGTCGAGTGCAGCACGAGTTAGCGGGCTTCTGGGAAGTTATCCTGAAACGTTCGACTCCAAGAAAAGTGGGTAACATTTAATTGCTTTTGTATTAGTTATTCCATTTGTATGTGAGATGCAAATAAGTATATCTTCGGTTTTTGCTCTGTGTGGATTATACTGTGTGGAATTATGCTATGTGGAATAGCCGGGTCGACGGGCCTCGGCAAGTACTCACTCTTTCATATCAAATGGGTTTTCTTTAAAGCAATAGTATATTGAATGTTATCCCACTGGGCTTCCTCTCCGGGGGAAGACTCATGATGTTCCTTAAATTATTTTAGGTTTTGTTGGAGACGAGGCGGACGTGTAATTGACAGTGGCGGACTCCTCAAACTTTAATTGTTATGTTTCAAAACTCCGTAAGAAGTGTACCAAGTATTGTGTGAAATATTTAGTTTGGTTTAGATGTTTGTGTCTAAATTTCTATGACTGGAATCTAACTTTTCGTATAACCTTAAGCTAATATGACATCTCTTAAACCTAACTCCCATGCATGACACGATCAACTCTTTTGAATGTGTTTTAATCTAATTATAATATCTTATTTTGTGTATGGTATCACATCTTGAGAATTGTATTTGAATAAGTGTTTGACTTAGATGTGTGGGTAATATATGAGTTAAATACAAATTGGTTTAGACATGCTACTTAGAAAAAAAAAAGGGGGCTCGTATTTTCATAGTGTGGTCTTCCACATTAATCAATTTAAGTATGAAACTTTAAAATTTAAAAAAAAAAAAAATATCCTAAGTAAGTGGCGCTGGTTTTGGGGCGCTATAGCGTGGTATCAGAGCTGAGGTCGAGTTTTCCCTCCTCGGACTCTAAGTCAAATATTTTCAAAATTTAAATAACCATAAGTTAGTAAAATGTATGAAAGTCATTATGTGGCGATCAAGATAAATACTAGTAAAGAGGGAGTCTGCGGTCAGTACACTTTCGGATCGTCTCCAGGTAACCATTTAAGACTGTAATCTTTTTTATTTTATTTTATTGAGTTTTAAGAAAGGTTTTATGGGAAATATGTTATAATTAAATTATTTGTCATCATATTACTTTATAACGAGAACAACTTATGAAAAGAGAAGTGCCTTAAAATTTATATTTGTGGTTAATGAATATGTTTTAAATGATGAATTGATTATTGCTTTTATCGCAATTATTTAATTTATAAATTTTTATTGTTTGATTTAGAAAATATGGGGCATTTGAAACCACATGCATTGATTTAGATGTAACCCCGTGATTATGTGACCAACTCCTGACCTAGAACTAGTGGTTTAGGATGGACCGTGATGCAGCCCGCAGAGAGCGTTACGAGATAGAGTATCGCGAGTGCTACCAGAGAGGATGGGAGACTATGGAGGAATTCGTGGTTCGCATTAGTGAGGCACGTAGGCGTGCTCAGGCTTTTGGCATGACATACACAGATTACGAGGCAGCTAGGCATATGAGGGATAGGGTTTATCCTTTATACCGAGCGGTTGCGTGGAGGACGTTTCATTATTTGACTATCTACGATTGCGCGGAGGGACCTCAGATGCACCTTGAGACTTATCAGTCGGAGTTACAGGAGGAAGCAAAAAGGTATGATGCGAGGGTGTAGGAGATAACTGATTTGGAAGCTGATGGACATCGCTATACTATACGCGCGACTGATTCGGCGATTCGTCTCCAGAAATTGGAGGAGCGTATTGCCGAAGAGCGTGTAGCTCAGGAGGTTTATAACACCCATGCTCAGGAGGCCTTCCAGCGAGCTGAGGCCATCCGGACATACCTCCATACAGAGTATAGCTCTGATGATATAGGTAGTGGTCACTCTATCGTGGTCGTTTCGCCTGAGTATACCCCGACCCCTTACCCGCATGTTGGCCAGATGGTAACCCCGGCTGGGGATAGAGTGGTACCCGATGAGGCTGGACCGAGTGAGCCTCCCCGTGAGGATATTGGACGTGCCGCAAAACGTGCACGCTATGGGCAGTTTGATGAGGGTCGTGATGAGAGTTGAGTGGTAGGATTACTTTTGT
The DNA here is from genome assembly GCA_947034835.1 of Ballota nigra. Lineage (NCBI taxonomy): Eukaryota > Viridiplantae > Streptophyta > Magnoliopsida > Lamiales > Lamiaceae > Ballota > Ballota nigra. Next base: position 17,491,884 of record OX344722.1, read on the forward strand.
GGGTGTATCTTTTGTACGCCGGTTAAATGGCATAGTAGGCCTCCCGGCTAGACCTTAGAGATTGTATGTATATCTTTTTGTTGACATGATGGATGTATCTTTTGTAACCGGTTGAGAAGGTATAGTAGACCTCCCGGTTAGATTGTAGGGGACTTATGCTTTTACCTTTTGTTGTGTATAACGGTGGGCCATAACACTAACCCCTACCTTGACATGCTTTTGCTCCTACTGTTGGTCCCGGTACAAGACTGAGGAATACGTGTATGGGGGGGGATACACGTATACCAATTTTTAAACTTAAAACTGATTGAGTCCCCTTCACTCAGAGTGGTAAAGAACTAGGAGCTGATAATACACCCACTGACTACACTTGGTGCGGGTCAGTTGGCTAACTATCAGTTCAAGTTCAGTGCGAAAATGTTTGAGCCCTGATAGTTTAAAGTCTTGTTTAGTTTGCTTTCTGAAAACTTGTTTTACTCAAAACTTAGAAGTGTTTAGTAGGGCAGTGTTCTTTTGAAGATCAGGTTGATTGATTCAGACCTGATAAGCTAGAATGCAATGAATGAACAAGTAATATGGCAAGTATGCACAATGTCAAAGCAGTAAGAACACAAGGAGTTTAACGTGGTTCAGAGTCTCAAGCTCCTACGTCCACGGCCTGACTTAACAGGAAATCCACTCAAGGGATTCTTGTTTTTAACGTGCCAAGGTGCACCAAGACCAGTTACCTCACTGATCTATACAAACTCCTCTTACTATCACACTAACTGACTTACTCCCAACAAGCCTAACTTAGGGTTTTGGTTTCAGTTTGGATTCCAACTAAGTTGAGATTATCCTTACAAGGCAAAGCAGTGCTAAGGATTGGATAATCTCTCTAAGCTTAAGATAATTCTAATTAGCTCTTGGAATACAGAATAACTCTCAGTTGCTAAGAAACACTTGGGAAATTTAGAAGGTTTCGAGTGTTTCTCTTAAAGGCTGAATGCTTTGATTGCTTGAGAGTTTGAGTAATTTCTGGCTTGGAAATTTCCCGTAACCTTGAATGGGTTCAAGGCCTTCTGTATTTATAGGTGGTTTGAAAAACTATCCGTTGGAGAGATAGCCTTCTAGCCATCTATGTAGAGGGGCTTCAAACGGACATATCTCTATGCAGCAGCCGCCTTTGCATGGATTTGGTATTTGTATTCAATGCACATTAAATGCTTGCCCGTTGAATATGCAGTCTGAATTCAGTCTATATGTCAGGTTCCGTACGTGCGTGTCCTCCTCGGATTGGTCCACGTCATCAGGTTGGTGAGAATGTCAGAACTTATTCCAGAGCTTCAGGCTTGTCTTATTAAGTTCATTTTGTCTTGAGCTCACCGGTCTTGTCCTGACGCTGGAATTCCTTTTGCATTGCTTGGCTCTACTCCAAGTCTTCCCATTTACTCAGTGACAACCTGTTCCCTTCAGGACTGAGTTAGTAATGACCTCAGGGTCATACTCTTCATCACTGACACTTACTCAGCCAGCTTAGAAGACTGCCATAAGTTCAGGATGGTGCTCTTCGTCTTCAGGCTCTGAGTCTTGATTGTCTCCAGTGAGTTCTCCTCTCACTGAGTACCTGTGAAGTGTAAAATGACTAAGTGCTAATCCTAACCAAGACTAGCCTGACAAAGACAGATTAAGGCAATCATCTTTTCAGGGGCTTTGGGATCTAAATCAAAACTGACAATGTCCCAACACCTACCTATGATAAAGTCGTTCCACTTTTGTCCGTACGTGAATGTCATTTAAGAAATTGGTGTTATCTTGATGAAATCAAATGTATACTTTCTCGAGTGTCCATGAATATTTCTTGTTGGAAGATAACTTTTAACTACTTGCATATCTTCACCTAGTTATAACCAATAGAATGAATATGGAACTTTTTATATATTTTTTTCTTCCCTGTAGAGAACAAGTACTATGGCCACCCCACCACGAGGGAGAGGTAGACCTCGGACTAGGGAGCAACCTGATGAGGAAAACCCAGATGCGAATATGGCAAGAGACTTTTTCGCTCAAATGCGGGAGTTCATACAACAACAACAACAACCACCTGCACCAGTTCAAGATAATCAGGAACATAACCCAAGGCCAAGACCCGTGGTGGAACAGTTTAGGAGGTTTCAACCACCTAGATTCAATGGGAGAGGTGGACCAGCAGTGGTTGAGGAATGGATTACTGAGCTCGAAAGGATTTTTGAGCATATGGAATTAACCGAAACACAAAAGGTTTCGTGCGCAAGATTTCAGTTGGTTGAGGACGCAGGGCAGTGGTGGTTATCCCATGAAAGGACCCTGACAGTGGAGGCAAAACGAGCACTAGTATGGACAGATTTCAAGGAGATTATCGTTGACCGCTACTTTCCTCAGTCACTAAGAGACAAAAAAGAAATAGAGTTTATGAATCTGCGACAAGGGACCGATACTGTAACCGAGTATGAACGTAAGTTCAATTTGCTCTCTCGCTATGCCCCACATCTGGTGGACACGGATGACCGATAAGCACGTAGGTTTGAAAGAGGACTACGCCCAGAAGTGGGAGGGATAGTGTCCGGTTTAAGACTACCACACTTCAGGGACGTTTTTGAAAGGGCAAGGATAGTGTCGATGAGTTTGGGTTTGGAGAATGAACAGCTACAGACGTCGAAACAATTTAAGTGGAAAAATGCACCACGTCCTGCACCGAGAGGAAATACTGTGGCTAGGAATGTTCGACCCTCTGTGATCCCACCCCCGAGTATGAACCCACCATGTCCGATGTGCCACAAGAATCATCAAGGGGAGTGCTTTCTAAGAACACGATTCTGTTTCCGTTGTCGAAAACCTGGTCACATAGCTAATGAATGTCCAAATTCAAAGGATACCCAGACCGTGAGTGGTGGAAATGTTGTACCACGACAGCCAAGGGTGGTAAATCCTCGAAAAGTGAACCAGAAGGGTAAGGCCTAGCTGAACGCAATGTCCAATGCTGAATACACTGAGGAAGAAGAGTACCTTGAGGAAGGACAAATTGAGGAAGGTGATGAGGCAAATGAAACTGTGGCAGGTACGATACTTGTCTCAAATATTTCTGCACATGTTTTATTTGATACCGGAGCGTCACACTCATTTATGTCTGATACCTTTAAGAAGAAACTTAAGCTAAATTGTGTTAAGATTTCGAACTTAGAGGTTAGTGTGCCTTCAGGAGAAAACATTAGAATTAGAAACTTAGCTAGAGATGTTAAGTTAGATATCGGTGGAAACAACCTATTCGCCGATTTGCATGTGATTGGAATGAAGAGCTATGATGTCATCTTGGGGATGGACTGGTTGAGCAAACACAAAGCTGTGGTCCGATGTATGGAACGAGAAGTAGACTTAGAAACCTTGGATGGTCAGCGTCTCACTTTCTACGGGACAAATAAGCGGGGGTACATACACGTCATATCTGCAATGAAGACGGTTAAGCTGTTGAAGAAAGGAGGATGTCAGGCGTACCTAGTAAATGTTGTAAAGGTAGAAAATGAGAAGCTGGCACCGAAAGATGTACCTGTGGTGAAGGACTATCTTGACGTCTTCCCAGAAGATCTTCCTGGTATCCCACCAGATCGATCCATAGAGTTCACCATCGACCTGATCCCCGGGGCGACACCAGTGTCTAAGCCTCCATATCGAATGGCACCAAAGGAGTTGCAGGAATTGAAGGTACAGTTAGAGGAACTGCTGGATAAGAAGTTTATCCGACCTAGTGCTTCGCCATGGGGAGCACCCGTTTTGTTTGTGAAGAAAAAGGATGGGATGATGAGAATGTGCATTGATTACCGAGGACTTAATCAGTTAACAATTAAAAATAAATACCCATTGCCAAGAATTGAAGATCTTTTCGATCAGTTGAAGAACGCAGGGGTATTTTCTAAGATCGATCTCATGTCTGGGTATCACCAACTCAAGGTCAAGGAAAGTGATATACCTAAGACAGCATTTAGAACGCGCTATGGTCATTATGAGTTTACTGTGATGCCATTTGGGGTTACAAATGCTCCCGCAGTATTCATGGATCTAATGAACCGTGTGTTTCATGAATACCTGGACAAGTTTGTCATTGTATTCATTGATGACATCTTGATCTACTCAAAGGACACAGAGCAACATGAAGGACACCTCAGAACAATTTTGGAAGTATTGCGCCAAGAAAAGTTGTACGCTAAGTTCAGTAAATGCGAATTTTGGCTCAACAAAGTGGTTTTTCTGGGGCATGTAATTACGACACGAGGAATAGAAGTTGATCCGGCTAAAGTTGAGGCAGTTCTGAACTGGAAAATACCTGCCAATGCACATGAAGTTCGCAGCTTTCTTGGCTTGGCAGGGTACTACAGAAGGTTCATTCAAAACTTTTCACGTATTGTAAAATCACTCACACATCTTACAAAGAAGAGTGAAAATTTCAAGTGGACGCTTGAATGTGAGGCTAGTTTCCAAAACTTAAAGCAGAAGCTAACCACAGCACCAGTTCTAACAGTGCCTGAAGGATCAGAAGGGTTCGTAATCTACACGGATGCCTCTAAGTCGGGATTAGGTTGTGTGTTGATGCAACATGGGAAGGTTGTAGCTTATGCATCACGACAACTTAAGGTGCACGAGCAAAACTATCCAACGCATGACTTGGAGTTAGCTGCTGTCGTACATGCACTGAAAATTTGGAGACACTATCTGTATGGCGGGAAGTGTGAGATTTACACAGACCATAAAAGTCTGAAATATTTCTTCACACAGAAGGAACTAAACATGCGTCAAAGAAGATGGCTGGAATTAGTCAAGGATTATGATTGCACTATCCTTTACCACCCAGGTAAGGCGAATGTGGTGGCAGATGCACTCAGCAGGAAAGGAGAAGGACAATTAGCCGTGCTACCCACTCAACAAGAGTACTTAATTAAGGAATTTGATAAGATGAAGTTGACAATCGTCAACCCAGGAAAGTCAACCTCAATATTAGCTGCAATGACAATCCAACCGACTTTGAGAGAACGAATAATAGAAGCTCAGAAAAGTGACTGGTTTCTACAGTTAATGAGCAACAAAGTGAAAGAGGGATTAACCAAGGATTTTTCTATAGCCTTAGATGGAGCACTGACATTTCAAGGAAGGATTTGTGTGCCCAAGAAGGAGGATCTGAGGGATGACATAATGAGAGAAGCTCATAACATACCGTATACTGCACATCCCGGTGAAATAAAGATGTACCGAGACCTCAGAAGTAGTTTCTGGTGGAGGGGCATGAAACGGTCAATTGGACAGTTTGTTAGGACATGTCTCACGTCCCAAATGACCAAGTCTGAACATCAACGACCTGCTGGATTGTTGAAACCATTAGATATTCCTGAATGGAAATGGGAACATGTAACAATGGACTTTGTGACAGGATTGCCGAGAAGCCCAAGACAACATGAAGCAGTATGGGTCATAGTAGACAGACTAACAAAAGTAGCTTGATTCATACCAGTCAAGATGACCTACTCGATGGATCGATTGGCTAAGTTGTACATTGATAAAGTAGTACGATTACATGGGGTGCCGATATCCATTGTATCCGATCGTGATCCGCGGTTTACTTCAAAATTTTGGAAGAGTTTACAGATGGCCATGGGCACTAAACTGAATTTTAGTACAGCTTTCCACCCGCAGACGGATGGACAATCAGAGAGAACAAATCGAATACTAGAAGATCTATTGAGGACATGTACTTTGGACTTTGGAGGAAACTAGGAAGATTACTTGTCATTAGTAGAATTTGCTTACAATAATAGCTATCAGTCTACCATTGGAATGGCTCCATATGAAGCACTCTATGGACGAAGATGTAGAACGCCAATCCATTGGGATGAAGTTGGAGTGAGAAAATTTTTGGGACCAGAACTTGTAGAGAAAACGGTGGAAGCCGTCAGTAAAATTCGGGAGAGAATCAAGATTGCCCAAAATCGACAAAAATCTTATGCTGACTCTCGGAGAAAGGACTTACAATTCGAAAAGGGAGAAAAGGTGTTCCTGAAAGTTTCACCTATTAAAGGGATAATCAGGTTTGGAAAGAAAGGGAAATTAAGTCCAAGATTTGTGGGACCATTTGAAATCTTAGAGCGAATTGGAGATGTAGCATATCGACTGTCCCTGACCCTAGAGTTATCCACAATCCATGATGTATTTCACGTATCCATGCTTCGAAAATATATACCCGACCCCAGTCACTAAATAAAATACGAGGATTTAGACCTCAATAAGAATCTTACATATGAAGAGAAACCCATAAGCATACTCGGAAGGAAAGTTAAGACCTTGAGGAATAGAGAAGTACCCCTAATTTTAATACAGTGGAATAGACATGGAGAAAGAGAGGCGACATGGGAACGTGAAGAAGAAATTTTAAGCAAATACCCTGAACTTTTCACACAGTTGGTCCAAATTTCGGGGGCGAAATTCTAAAAAGGTGGGGGAAGCTGTAACACCCCATTTTCCTTAAAAATACATTATATATATATGGTTTTTTTTAGCAATTTAATTATTTTGGTGGACTATTTTATTGTTTCTAAAAGTTATAATTATGAGATGAGAGAACTAATTATATCTACAAGTTTTAGAAAATTTTGCAGGATAGCCAACTGAGGAGACCGGGCTCGATTGCAATGCACTAGACACAAATAAATGGAAATAGGAAAGAAAATATATATATATATATATATATATATATATAATTCAGCGATAATAAAAAGGAAGTACTAAAGCATAATATTTGAGACTTATATGTTTAGAAAAATATTACTGCAAGTGGAAAAAAAAAAACAATTTCTTTTTAATTAATTAGAAATTAATTAGGAATCATATATGAGTTTAATTATATGTATTTCCAAATACATATTAAGATGATTAAATTAAAATTTTAAATATATATATATATATATATATGAATTATATATTCTTGAAATAAATTCAGGATTTGAATTGGTCTCTCCCCGATAGATAAATATATTCCCTAATATCTTACTCAAGAATACGAACCGTCATTCTCTTCTTCACCATGTCTTCTTTCTCTTTCTCTCTCTACTCCTTCCTTCCCTTCTCCGGATAAAAAAAAAAAAAAAAAAAAAAAACCCTTCACCTCCATCATCATAAGAGCTTTCATTGTAGTAGAAGAGTCTCTTTAAAGCTTTCATTGAAGTAGAAGTTTTTATCTAGAGGTAAATGAAAGAAAGAAACTGATCTTTTTATTCCGCATACGAAGTGGTTTTTCTTTCCCTTTCATGTGGTCTTCTTTTCTACGATTCTTAGTAATGAGGTGCTCAAAATATTACCTTTTGAAACAAAAAAAATAAAAATATAAATTCATTTTAGGGTTTTTGATTTAATATCCTGCATAAATTTTGGTGTATCTTGTGAAAATTGCTAACTATGTGACTCAAGAGTGTTAATTTATGGAGTGCATGTGATATATGTCATTGCATGTGAATTTTGTGTTGTTTTTCTTTCCCTTCTCCTACTGCAAGTCCTTTCTTTTTATGTGTGAAGACTTATTTGGTGGATATATGGTGATTAAATTGAGTTGGGTGCCCCAACTAGACTATTATATGTGTAAATTTTGATGTTGAAATCTGCTATGAAATTGCATGTTAATTTCGAGAGTTGTCCTGACCTTTTCTCAATGAATTTGATGAAATCCTTTTTCCAAATAAAAGTTCTGGAAGTTTTAGTGCGTGGTAAAAGTTTCGGAATTTTTGAAGTCGTTTTCAATTTTATGTGAATTTTATATTATACTGCTGTACAGCAGAAAATCGGCCCCGTTTTTTGTGATGATTGTAAAATTTACTGGGTACAGATTATTTTTTATTTGAAATTGATTTTCGAGTATATTGTTATATTAAATCTTATCTTTCATATGAATTTTATTTGGATGAATTTGGAGTTATATTATTTTTTAATGAATTTTCTAACAAACAGTGACCTCACAGTAAAAACGAGCAGTTTTAGAGCTCTAGAACAATATATAAATAAATCGGAAATTCAAAGCCTTAAATTGTGACCATTTTTATGGTATTACTACTGACTCTTAGGATCATATTGAAATTTTTACTTGACCTTATTTAAGTCATTTTCATGTGTTACTAAATATTGGAAAACGATGTGTCACAATAGTATTTTGGGGCTTGTTTTTGCCTAACTCGGAAAATTCATAAATCACAAACTAGGGAGTATTTCTATGTGAAATTTTTATTGTGTGTACCTATACGTGTTTAGAAGATACTGTATAAATTTGATAAATTAATAGTATGTTCAAAATTTATGGTGAATACTTCGTTTCAATGTGTTATTCTAATGTGTTAACCCAAGATATAAGTTATTAAACTATTTTCTGATTATCTTGTGTAAATGAGAATTAATACCTTTGGCATGATTATGACATGTGAGTTTTAAAAATATATATGTTTTGATAACATTTAATGATTATGAGACTAAAGGACTACAAAACGTGTCGAGCGCAGCACGAGTTAGCGGGCTTCTGGGAAGTTATCCTGAAACGTTCGACTCCAAGAAATGTGGGTAACATTTAATTGCTTTTGTATTAGTTATTCCATTTGTATGTGAGATGCAAATAAGTATATCTTCGGTTTTTGCTCTGTGTGGATTATGCTGTGTGGATTATCCTGTGTGGAATTATGCTATGTGGAATAGCCGGGTCGACGGGCCTCGGCAAGTACTCACTCTTTCATATCAAATGGGTTTTCTTTAAAGCAATAGTATATTGAATGTTATCCCACTGGGCTTCCTCTCCAGGGGAAGACTCATGATGTTCCTTAAATTATTTTAGGTTTTGTTGGAGACGAGGCGGACGTGTAATTGACAGTGGCGGACTCCTCAAACTTTAATTGTTATGTTTCAAAACTCCGTAGGAAGTGTACCAAGTATTGTGTGAAATATTTAGTTTGGTTTAGATGTTTGTGTCTAAATTTCTATGACTGGAATCTAACTTTTCGTATAACCTTAAGCTAATATGACATCTCTTAAACCTAACTCCCATGCATGACACGATCAACTCTTTTGAATGTGTTTTAATCTAATTATAATATCTTATTTTGTGTATGGTATCACATCTTGAGAATTGTATTTGAATAAGTGTTTGACTTAGATGTGTGGGTAATATATGAGTTAAATACAAATTGGTTTAGACATGTTACTTAGAAAAAAAAAAAAAAAGGGGCTCGTATTTTCATAGTGTGGTCTTCCACATTAATCAATTTAAGTATGAAAATTTAAAATTTAAAAAACAAAAAAAAAATCTTAAGTAAGTGGCGCTGGTTTTGGGGCGCTACAGTAGGGTTTTGGTTCCAACTGTTGTGAGATAATCCTTACAGTTTAGCTCTAAGCTTAGGATGGATTATCTCTTTCTAAGGTTTGGATATAGCTTTTAAGCTTGGTTACAGAAGGCTTGTTATGCTCTCTACAAATGTGAAACACTTGAAAAATACAGGTAATTTCGAGTGTTTCTAGATAATTATGAATGTAGAGATAGCTTTGATCTTATGAGTTTCCCGTTCATAGAAATGAGCACGTCCTTCTGTATTTATAGGCTTCCTTGAAAATCTTCCCGTTGGATTTGAATCTTCTCAAGTAAGTCTTCTTGTATCTGATTGGTTCAAACGACTCTATTTGAAGCTTTAAGTCTTGTCAAGAAACGGCTGAAAGACCATGCCTATTCACCAACTTTCTGGGAAAAGCTAGGGAAAGACTTTTGGTACTTGTCAGTCTGGGACAGGTCTGCTGTCAGTAGAGTACACCTACGTGTCATCTTCTCATTGGGCCTTCAGTCTGCTTGCTCAGAATCCTGTCCTGCTTTAAGGTGGAACTCCTCTGAGAGTACCTTCTTAATTCTTCATTTATTGTAAGCTTCACTGAAATTTGTTTTGCCTTGTTCCAACCAGATTAACTAACAACTTTTAATGTGTTTAGCATTGAATGTGCTTTGTTAATTTACATCAGTAGACCTCGGTCCTCTCCCGATGGTTTTAGTCTTAGTGAGAATGTACTTAGAAAACATTCAAGACTTAAACTATTTCTCAGATCACTTGTCTTCAGCGGACTTCGTCTTCAATGGACTTCCTTCTTCAATACACTCTAGAAATTTATAACTGCACTCAAGTTCTTTAACATTTAAACTGAATTAACTAAGTACTAACTCTACTGAACATTTTACTTACAAATAACTTAGGAGGAATATTTTAGCATCTTAATCAAAACTTAAGTCTATACAATTTCCCAACAAAAGGAATCTTAATTTCCTGTAAGTTTTAATTTTTTTCATTTTATATGATTTCAAAAAATATATGAATCATTTCTAATTCCCACATCCAATAAAAATAAAATTAGGGAACAAATCCTTTTATTCTTAGGGAAAAAATATTTTATTTCATCGTGTACTTTTTAGTTGGATAAATTATGAACAAGTCTTAAAGAAAAATTGTGTGTATTTACTTATGAAATTATCTTTTACAACTACTATTTGTTTGTAGATTTCCTACTCAAAAGTACTTATTTATCAAATAAAATAATTTAATTTACATTGGCAATAGTTTAAAACCAATACATTCAGGGGTGAGAACACTCTCTTTCAATTTCACTACAATCACCACCAATCTCATTCAATGTTACTACAACCATTAAATTACCAACTTTCTCACCTCTTTAATACAGTGGTGAAAAAGTATGTAATACCCCGTCCCGTTTTGTACCTTTTAATTTCATAGAGACCTTAATTATATAATTTTATATTATTATCCTTGTTTCTTTTAATTTTATTATTTTGTGTGTTAACGTGTAATTTAAATATATACCCTTTTTTCAAATTCCCAAGTTCGAAGAAAGAAATCGAACATTTCAAAAGGATAAGAGACTACGAGAAATTAATTATTCAAAGTTTAAAATTACGTTTTCGATCCGTATAATTCATTGAGAATAATTAAAATACTTTAAAATATTAATTGAGTTTTAAAAGTGTATTAATTTTCAATTCGGAATTAAACTCGTGAACCAAACGATCCCAAAACCGTATCAATTGGGAACGAAAATATCCGAATTAAAGGGGGTTAATCCTAAACCACATAAATTACTTTCCTTTTTGAATTAAATAAATAAATTAATTAATCTTATCCACATAAATTATCCTTTCTTTTAAATTTAAATTAATTAATTAAGTACTTGGAATTCTTCTATAAAAAGGGCACGTCTCTTTCTCCTTCTCAGATATCAATTCACAAAAATCCAAGTCAGTTTCCCAATTCACTTATCTCTTTCCCTCTCGTCAAAACCTTTCTCCCCGTCGTGCGAAGGCGCAACCAGTGCCGCCCACCCTCGTCGGCCGCCACTTCGCTCCCAGCACCGTCACCCGTCACCGTCTTCACGCTATCCTCTTCACCAACGCAGCCTCGCGACCGTCGCTCCCTTCGCCGAACCCGTCCAGCCTCCCACCTCCGCCCAAAAACCGCCGTCCTCACGCCGAGCGCCGCCTGTCGCAACCCCGCCACGAACCTCCGCCGCTCGCGTCGCCTCCAGCCACTAGGGCCACCGCCGCAACGCCCCAGCCCTCCGCCGTTGCTCCTCCCTAACGTCGTCCTGCCTCCCTTCTCCGATCGGCCGTCGCGCCTCCCCACGGCAGCGCCAAACTGCCTCTTGATTCTCGAATCACGCCGTTATGCTGCCGAAATTATCCGAACGCATTCTTATACGACGCCGTTAGGCTGCCCGTTTATCACCTCGAATCGAACCGGAACTCAATTCGATACTAGTTGGAACGCGCACGAAGGATTCGACCATCTGTTTGAACATCATTCATGGGACCCAGAGCAAACAGGTGGGTGATGATTTGTTGATTGATCTGCAAATAATACGTTGTGCTGGTATACTCTGAACTCGACTAAATCAATCTAAAACAACTAATCCAACATAAATGTACACCCTATTATATAACTGTTTGAGTTATGTGATATAATTATATATGATACGTAATGTCTATTGATTTTATTTAAATCGTTTATGACTGCATGATATAAGGGCATTTTGTGAGCATGAATCTATCTAAGTATGAATTATGTGTGCTATTCGAATTGTCAGTTTTAGTAAGGAAGAGGAAAGTGGATGTGGCCATGTTTGATAATAAATCAGGTGCATGGTCACGGGATTTGTTTACAGTGGATGTGACCATGTTTGATAATAGATCAGGTGCATGGTCACGGGATTTGTTTACAGTGGATGTGGCCATGTTTGATAATAGATCAGGTGCATGGTCACGGGAGAATTGTTTATATTGTTTTGTGAAGAGATTTACTATACGTGAAAATAGTTTTGGGCTTTGCCCCTCAATGTGAATCAACTTGTGATTATATGATGTGAAACCTGATATGCCCAAATATTTATTATGTGAGCTTGTTACTTCTGTGGTATATGTTATTCATATATATATGTCAACTGCTTAAATAAAGTATATACTTTCTCAATGAGTATAATTTAATATACTTCGGATTTACCAATCCAATGACGTTGCAAATCACCCATACGTGAGAATTCAAATCTCACGCCCCCTTTTTACAACCCTTGCAGATTATGATTTCGTGGAGCAAGGACAGTAATAGAGACGACACAGAGTTCCCCACTTAAATAAAATAATATTGATATTAAGCTTTATATATGTGTGAGATATATATATATTAAATATTATTCTACTCATTCTTCCGCTGCATAAAACTCATCTCTCATTTTGTTATCTCTTTTTATATCAAAAATTTTATAGTTCGTATTTTAGTTACAAGTGGCACCTCAAATCTGAGATAATTATGTGTTTTGGATTCGGGGCGTTACAGGTGGTATCAGAGCTTAGGTTCAAACTTTCGGACCTAAACTCAAATCATTGTTTTTATCAAACCAAAATTCTTTTTTTTCTTTAATAAAATTTTTATCATGTAAGTGTATAGACCACTAATTAAATTACTTGAGGGGAAATGTGTCTCCTATTACCATCAGAAGCTCCTCGAAGGTATGTTCTTATTTTATTTTTAAAAGTGCATAAAAGTTTATGACATTGCGACAAGTTGACTTTCATAACAAAACTCCAATCAAAAGATCGAGAACTCAAAACAACACCTACATGGTGTGCAAAGAACCACAAAATATCGCTTATGTTCCTATTAAAATACAAATAGTTTGTGAATTGCATAAATGAATATATTTGTTTAAATTTATAAATTTCATAAATGCTATTATGTGACTATTTGAACTTTTATGCCTTAAATGTTTAAATTATGTTTCTGCATGACTAAAATTTTGACTAAAAATTTCCTTTGTATGTTAGAATCCACCTAAGATGGTAGTAGCTCGATACCTAGAATACTTACTTTTATTTTCGGATATGACGTAAGTAGACTGACCTACATAGAAGTCGAGACTTTTATATGATATATATGTGTTATGAAATTGCTACTTGGCAATGTGTGTTACTTGCTCTATATTGACTGTTATATTTTATCTGATTATCACTTAATGACACATTACTGGTTCCTATTACACTATGCGAATGTGAGCACTGTACCATTGGGGCCCCAATGCGAAGCGGTGAATTACGTACCACACGTGTTTTCAGTGTTAACATTGTGTGTTAATTTGGTTAATCCGGTTATATTTTTATAACTTTCTCACACCTATACATATCGTAACAATACTATTCTTTTCTCTAGAACCACCAATAGAATGACAACAAGAAAAACCCCACGTACTAGATAATATAGGACCAGTAAACCTCATGAAAATATATATATATATATATGGGACCTAATTCCAAAAGTTGAAATAGTTAGAAAATTCTACCACACTCTACATACCCTAATACGATTTCAAGTTTCGTCACTCATTGTGTTAGTTCAATAAAATTTTGACATGTAGAGGAAGAACCACTTGAAGATGAACATATGAGATCTAGTCGAGCAATACCTAGAAGCTGAATTTCGGGGACGAAATTCCTGTTAAGGGGGTGAGGGTGTAATACCCCGTCCCGTTTTGTACCTTTTAGTTTCATAGAGACCTTAATTATATAATTTTATATTATTATCCTTGTTTCTTTTAATTTTATTATTTTGTGTGTTAACGTGTAATTTAAATATATACCCTTTTTTCAAATTCCCAAGTTCAAAGAAAGAAATCGAACATTTCAAACGGATAAGGGACTACGAGAAATTAATTATTCAAAGTTTAAAATTACGTTTTAGATCCGTATAATTCATTGAGAATAATTAAAATACTTTAAAATATTAATTGAGTTTTAAAAGTGTATTAATTTTCAATTCGGAATTAAACTCGTGAACCAAACGATCCCTAAACCGTATCAATTGGGAACGAAAATATCCGAATTAAAGGGGGTTAATCCTAAACCACATAAATTATTTTCCTTTTTGAATTAAATAAATAAATTAATTAATCTTATCCACATAAATTATCCTTTCTTTTAAATTAATTAATTAAGTACTTGGAATTCTTCTATAAAAGGGGCACGTCTCTTTCTCCTTCTCAGATATCAATTCAAAAAAATCCAAGTCAGTTTCCCAATTCACTTATCTCTTTCCCTCTCGTCAAAACCTTTCTCCCCATCGTGTGAAGGCGCAACCAGCGCCGCCCACCCTCGTCGGCCGCCACTTCGCTCCCAGCGCCGTCACCCGTCACCGTCTTCACGCTATCCTCTTCACCAACGCAGCCCCGCAACCGCCGCTCCCTTCGCCAAACCCGTCCAGCCCCCCACCTCCGCCCAGAAACCGCCGTCCTCACGCCGAGTGCCGCCTGTCGCAACCCCGCCACGAACCTCCGCCGCTCGCGTCGCCTCCAGCCACTAGGGCCACCGCCGCAACGCCCCAGCCCTCCGCCGTTGCTCCTCCCTCACGCCGCCCCGCCTCCCTTCTCCGATCGGCCGTCGCGCCTCCCCACGGCAGTGCCAAACTGCCTATTGATTCTCGAATCACGCTGTTATGCTGCCGAAATTATCCGAACGCATTCTTATACGACGCCGTTAGGCTGCCCGTTTATCACCTCGAATCGAATCGGAACTCGATTCGATACTAGTTGGAACGCGCACGAAGGATTCGACCATCTGTTTGGACATCATTCACGGGACCCAGAGCAAACAAGTGGGTGATGATCTGTTGATTGATCTGCTAATAATACGTTGTGCTGGTATACTCTGAACTCGACTAAATCAATATAAAACAACTAATCCAACATAAATGTACACCCTATTATATAACTGTTTGAGTTATGTGATATAATTATATATGATACGTAATGTCTATTGATTTTATTTAAATCGTTTATGACTGCATGATATAAGGGCATTTTGTGAGCATGAATCTATCTAAGTATGAATTATGTGTGCTATTCGAATTGTCAGTTTTAGTAAGGAAGAGGAAAGTGGATGTGGCCATGTTTGATAATAAATCAGGTGCATGGTCACGGGATTTGTTTACAGTGGATGTGGTCATGTTTGATAATAGATCAGGTGCATGGTCACGGGATTTGTTTACAGTGGATGTGGCCATGTTTGATAATAGATCAGGTGCATGGTCACGGGAGAATTGTTTATATTGTTTTGTGAAGAGATTTACTATACGTGAAAATGGTTTTGGGCTTTTCCCCTCAATGTGAATCAACTTGTGATTATATGATGTGAAACCTGCTATGCCCAAATAATTATTATGTGAGCTTGTTACTTCTGTGGTATATGTTATTCATATATATATGTCAACTGCTTAAATAAAGTATATACTTTCTCAATGAGTATAATTTAATATACTTCGGATTTACCAATCCCATGACGTTGCAAATCACCCATACGTGAGAATTCAAATCTCACGCCCCCTTTTTACAACCCTTGCAGATTATGATTTCGTGGAGCAAGGACAGTAATAGAGACGACACGGAGTTCCCCACTTAAATATAATAATATTGATATTAAGCTCTATATATGTGTGAGAGATATATATATTAAATATTATTCTACTCATTCTTCCGCTGCATAAAACTCATCTCTCATTTTGTTATCCCTTTTTATATCAAAAATTTTATAGTTCGTATTTTAGTTACAAGTGACACCTCGAATCTGAGATAATTATGTGTTTTGGATTCGGGGCGTTACAAAGTATGATTATCGTCTTTGAGGATTAATATCTATAGTAGAGGGACTAAGAATTTGGTGTGAAAGAAACCAATAAAACAAGGTAACTAATTGATAATTAAATAATTTTTTCACGTTTATATGAGTCTTTTTTGTTTGTTTTTTTGTACAGTGACAAAAAATGTTATTGAACCATTTATCGGCAACTTAAATTTTTCTCAAATGTTTCAGTTGAAAACCAAAGTGATCATTTTGAAATTGATGTTTAAGGAAAATCTGAACCACCAAAACAAGAGTGTCTATTAAGCAGAAGGACTTAGAATTAGGTGACCTAATAAAACAAGATAGTTTGTTGATATGTAATTTTTTTAATGTTATAATATTAAACAACGGGAATTGAGTGTGTTATAAACCAAACCAAGATAATTTGTTCACATATATTATGGTGTGTTTTGTGTGTGTGTGTGTGTATTTAATGGAATAATTATTTTTCTTTATATTATATTATATTGTATTCTTTATCATTTCTGTTTGAACAATAATGAAAAATGATGTTGGACCATGTATAAAGAATTTAAGTTTTTCACCAAATTTATTCTCGATTTATTATAAATCTAGGTTTATTAGTGACAATGATCGTCACATTCTTCGTCTCACTAAAACATTATATAATTTTATTTGAAATATTGCATTGCTAAAGATGAAATTTGTTTTTAAGAAGTATAGTGTTAATCATTTAGGAGCAAGAATGACTTTCATTTTTTGTATACAGGGTTGGATACTTGACATTAATCTTCTAAATTAAGTTTGTTTGTTGATTTTTTTATTTGTAATGATAACTTTCAACGACTATGTAATATTTTATTTTTCAGCATAAAAATTTAGTTTTTATGTGGATGTTAATGCCTAAAAACAGTTCATTGTTGGGGTTTGGAGATTTGAGTTTGGTGAATTTTATTATAATTATTTTTGTTATATTTGTAACAAAAACCTTTGTTATTTAATTTTATTTGTGTGTTTATTATCATTATTAGTAAAAGAAAAATAGAAAAGTTTAAAATAACATTGATATTTATTATTATGTAACTGTTTAAACAAAAAAAAATATTTTGTTTTATTTTTTATTAAAAAAACAAATATGGAAACTATTAATTCTTAACATAATTAATTATTAAAAAAATTCTAGATAAATTTATTATAAGACGCGATTATGTACACCTATAATATTACTAAGTTCACCCACCATACTTATAATTTTTACGAAATATATCCAATTTAAAATTGTAATTTTATCCAACATATAATACTCACATCCACATCCCTAAAATTACTCACACATCGATCTCATTCAATTTCAATACAATCACCAAATATACCAATTCCTCATCTCTGTACTCAAGTGGTGAAAAACAGACTAACGACTTTACACAATAGTATTTATTAGATAGAGGGACTTAAAATTGGGTATGATGAAAGAAGCCAACAAAGCTAAACAATTTGTCTATAATGTATCTTTTTAATATTAATATAATAGTCATTTTTCTTTATATTATTTTATATTTCCTCCATCCTAATCCCGAATGCGCTTTATTTTTGGCACGAGTTTTAGTGTGGTAGTTATTTATTAGTATTTGTAATGATAAAATTATTTTTTATTAACACTATGATAAATTAAAGAAATAAAGTTGCTCTTGGTGTCATTTTGGTAAATAAAATTGGCTATATATAGAAAGGGGCAATTAAGATTGAGATAGGGGGAGTATTGTTTATTACTTTAGGTTTGAATAGTGATGAAAAATGATATTGGACCATGCATAAACAATTTATGTTTTCCTTCAAATGTTTCATTGAAAAAATATAGTATTTCAAGATTTTTTTTAGCAATGTTTAGAGTTTTGTTACATTATTTTGATTTGTTTATTTTGTTATGTACTTCATGTTATTTGAATGGATCAATCTATTAATGCAATCACTCTGATGTTATTTTATTGTTTTAATTTGTTTATAATATAACACAATGATATGTATGTTTATTAATTTACTTATGATGTTAAATTGTTTCACTATATTATTGTTATAATTATTTTATTATTATTAACCATATATATTTGTATGTAGATATGTTTGTTTTATATTTTTAAATATATATATAGTATATATTAAAATTTGTGTTAACTGTATCAAATCAATTAAAAGAATTTATTACTAATTATTCAAAATAGAGATGTTAAACAGGCTAAGCCCTAACCATATAGGGTCAGCCCTACAGTACTACGGGCCTAAACGGTTTCGGACCTTATCGGTTCATTTTAATCGGTCCACTAACACTCGAAACCTAACCCTAACCCTAGCGGTCCGCGGGCTAAACGGGCTACTAATGGGCTCCGGAAAAAAAATAAAAGAATTAATTTCTAATATAAAATATAGATTTGTAATTGTAATCCGCTACCATTTAAACTAAAAAATTCAAATATTGTTAAAAAAATTTTCATAAAGTTCATAATTGATACATTTAATAAAAAAAAGTTAAAATAACTAAATAATATGAAAAATGAGCTATTCAGAACCTATAAAAGGGACCACATAACACACACAAAATTGTAAAGTAATCACCACAATTAAAAAGATGTTTACATAATTCAAGCAAAGAAAGCTCTCATAATCTGGCAAAATTACAGATGAACCTTTACTAAAAAAAACTATTAGAATGTAAATAAATGAAGTAATAGTAACAGTAGGTAAATAAAAGTAGAAAAAAAAGAATTTGGGCTAACGGGCCAGCCCGGTAAACCTGCGGGCTAGCCCGTTTAGCCCGCGGGCTAACCGATCCGGGCCAAAAAAGTCTGAGTTTTAATCGGTCCATTAGACCCCTCGAACATAACCCTGTGCGGTTCGGGGTTAAACGGGCTAGCCCACCAGCCCGCGGCCCGTTTAACATCCCTAATTCAAAAGCTGATTATTATTTCTTTGATGTTAATTGTTTGGATTTATGTATATTGCTATGTTTTATAAAAAATAATAATAGCGAAGCATTTTAAATAGATATATGTTTGAGAGTATTCAATTATTTATGTAAGTTTATAAGTAATTATCTTCTAGTTTGTTATAATAATTTTATAATTATTGATTATAAATATTTTCGATGGTTATCCAATATTATATTGTAAATGATTTTAAATTATATTGGTTCGTATTATATTTAAGATTTATATCAAACACACCATTTGATTAGGATTAGATAATGCCTAAGAATTATAAAATAATTTTACTCTTTATAGATGTTTATTTTGTAATAAAACAAATACTTTTTCACGTTACACTTGCATATAATTTAGAAAAATTAGTATTAAAATTTTTGTGATAAATCATTGTGTGAAAAAATTGTAACATTTGTAAAACGTAAAACATAAAATATAAAAAATAGAGTGATTCTTGTGTGCGCCCAAGTGCATGACATGTACTTGAATTTTGAAAATCAATTGAAAAACACACAGTTCATTTTGTACTTTATGTTTTGAATCAGTAATACTAATACCCCAAACAATAGTCGGTAATACTTCAAACAGTAAATACCAATACCCAAGTAATAATTGGTAATATCACGAGCAATAATCAACAATACATAAATGGTAGTCAGTAAAAACTTAAGCAGTAATCAATAATACCCCAGTTTTTTTTTTTTTTTTTTGTTATTGTATATTCTAATTGGGAAAGTCAAAATTAAAATTAAAATTAAAATTAAACTTAAGATAAAAGTGCATGTCATGCACTTAAGTGCATATAAGACTTGTGTAAAAATTTATAAGTGATTATATTAAAAATATAGTTAAAAAAATGACTTCCGCTAGCGAAGCGCGGGCTGGACACTACTAGTAGATTGTAATATATTCATAGCCTCCATCTATTTTTTTTATTCTGATATATTAATGTTGTGGTATCAAATAAACAGAATATAGGAGCAAGAATCAATGATATTAGAAAATGAGAAGCAATAAACTCAGTGAGCAAAGATTTTGGATAATATTTTCGTTCATAATACCCAACAACATAAATAAATAAATAATCACTGAAATTAATATATAAAGATGAATTTTTTTTGCGTAAGACTGTCTCATGACATGAGACAAGAAAAATTAACACACACTCTTGTTAAAGTGTTAATGTAATATGCCCAATTTATGTCCACCTCACCGTCTCATGGCATTAGACTGTCTCATACAAAACCGACTCTATAAAGATACATTACTAATTTTAAAGCACAAAATTAATTATAAAAAATATTTCAACCGTCTCAACTATATAGAGTATTTTTTTAAAATAAATGTCTCAATTATATAGGTTGGTTAACATATAGACTAATTTTTCTTATCGTTAATTTACTATTATATTCACATTTAAAAGATGCACTAAATATGTTTTGAAATCACAATAATTATTCAATAGGTTGCAATAGAAATTTTATTTTTCTAATTTGTTTTTTTTTAAGTTTTTGTGAAAAATCCAATCAACATGTATAATTGGGTGAAAATATTACCAGTGGACACAAATTTATATGTCCACCACGAATGTGATAATGATATACAAGCACAATTACATAATCAATTAAAATAATAGTGGATCATCTACTTATGTGTCATTATCACATACATGGTGGACATATAAGTTTGTGTCCACCGGCGGGTATATGATCATTTTCATATAATTGAGATGGATGGAGTATGTATTTAACCCAATAACTTCATTAGATATTTACATGTTATAAATTTTTAAAAAATTACAACACAGAACTGTAATAAAGTATTTTATCTACTAATTATACATCTAGTTCTTGGTAAAACTGTACATTATAATGATATTAATATAATTATTTTTATATATACATACATATAAAGACAATTCTAATGATGTTTCACTTTAGTTTAAGATTCACTGGTCATTTAAATTGTGAATTTAATTTATCTGTTGGCAAAAGAGTAAATATGTTTCTTTAGTTGCCACCTATTTACTTTATTGAGCAAGAAATTAAAAATATTTTTTAATTAGTCAAATTAAAAACTTGAATTAAGCTGAACCAATTATGTTATATTTTCATATTGAATTTTATATAACATTGGTTTTACATGAACCATTTTTATCGTGAAATTGATTTACAATTAATATCTTATAGTAAAGAAAAACTAATATTTTTAATGGAAAAATTACACCGGTGTTTTGGAACACTTAATCAGCTTTTAGAAGTACTTTTTTTCCAAAAGTTAGTGAGAGATAGCTTTAAAAAAAAAAAACTTCTAGAAGCTGTTTTTAGTGTTTCAAAACACTCTCTAATATCATTCAAAACTAATACTACCTTATAATATAAACCTATAATATTCTTCAATAAAAGATTAATACTCTTCAAATCAATTTCAATACAATAATTTTTCACACAAAATTTTACCTACATTTAATATGTACAAAGGACAACCTAAAATGAGATTATTTATCCTACATAATTACTAAATGAGTGGAAGTATTTTCATTCCATGTTTGAAATAATAAAATATGAAAAAAAGAATTGTGATTTTTTTTACCTAACACAAACATGTACTAATGTAATACTTTGTAATCACGTAATAAAAATTTAAAATTCAACTTCTGATTAACTAATACTCCCTCTGTCCCCAATTAAATTTATCATTTACTGTTTACACAAAGTTTAACGTGAGAGTTATTTAATTAATATTACATAAAATAAAATAGGGGTATAATGAGAGTTTGACACGAATTTTAGTATGAGAATTAGATTTGTGAGCGTAAAATAATGACATATGGTGTAATTTTGAGGACAAAGTATAGAGTGAAAATGACTCATACATGAATCATTTGGTAGGTATTAGTTATTTTCACTAAAGAATATTAGTTATTTTAACTAAAAGGTAGTAGTTGAAAGGTACAAAAACTATTAGTTATTTAACTAAAGGGTATTAGTTGGTTACAAAGGATATTATTTGGTTACACTAAAGGATATTAGTTGGTTATACTAAAAAGTATTGCAAAGTGGTTCGTGTATGATCCAATTTCACTCTATATATAAATATTTGAAGGGTGTGGTTTAAAGATAAAATATTATATTTAATTTGGGGCAGACTTTTGGGGTAAATGGTGTGTATATTTGAAGGATGAGGAAATATTTTTCTATTTTGCATTCCATGAATGCATCATAATTAAATTTATTTAATGGGTTAATTGAAAATAAAATCACAATCTTTAAGCAAATTGTAATCTAATATAAATTTTTCAATCTTTATAAAAAAAAAAAACTCAACTTAACATTTAACTGCAATTTGAACCAATAATTAATCTCGTTCATTAGCCGAAATTAAATAGTGATATTGTCTTTAGTTAATTTAATTTTTCATAACTTTTTGAAAACTGATATTTTCTTAAATAAAGAATGACATCGTTTTAAATATAATGTGATATTTTAAATAACTTTATTTGCACTAAAATAATATTATTTGACAAAATCTTGTTTGAGACCGTCTCAGGGCAATACAAATTAAACTCACTGTCAAAGTGTTAATGCGTTCATGCCTAATTTATACCCCATCCCACCATTTTATGACAGAAGACAATCTTACATAAGACCTATTCATATTATTATATTTGGTTTCCAAGATCAATTCATTAATTTGAGACTTCGATTAGATTCCATGTTAACAATTGAGATTCAAAATCTTTGGGGTATGTTTGCGTTGTTTGATTAGGAAGGATAGATATTTTAATCTCATTTAATTATGTGTTAGGTTCATATGACTGCGACTCGAAAACAGTGACTATAGGAATAACTGACATATGGAGGAGAGTTGCTGTAACGCCCCGACCTCTAGCTTTTCGAATGATGATGCTTTAGGGTTGAGGCGCTACTAAATACCGTCTTTAAACCTAAATCCAGAGTTAGCGAAACTAAATCCATATTTCGTAAGCGGAAGCTATAAATAGTTTGAAAAACAATACCCCTAAAGCAACCAGAAACCAAGGATACATATGTAAGAAAAGCGAACTAAGAAACTTCACTCACAGGCGATAATTATACATAGGAAGTGGTAGAGCAAAATTTGATGTTTGTTACAACATATTCAACCAGTAGACTTCTAATTATACATAAATACGACTGGCTTTTATCCGAGTAGCAAAAACTAAGAACATTTATTTATTTCACAATGTTTCAACTGAAAACAGTACTGCATCTTCATCATCCTTCCACACCAGACTCGACATCTGAAACAATGAATAGGGGAAGGGGGTGAGTGTTTCAAATACACTCAATGGAACAATCTCAATGATTGCACTGTTAAAAAGCATATGCAAATAACACATAACATGAAAATGTAACTCATGCTCACATAGTACGGGCCATTACCCGGATTGCATATAGTACGAGCCATTACCCGGATTGCACATAGTACGGGCCATTACCCGGATTGAATACATTACGGGCCATTACCCGACTTGAATACATCACGGGCCATTACCCGGCTTGAATACAAAATTTCACATTTATTGCACAGTCATGACATATATCACTCACATATCACATTTTAACATAACAATCATAACATAGAATATTAAACTCAGTTAAGAGTGGAAATTATCCCACCTCAGTGTGGAGTATCTTGTGTTGGAGCACAACACTTTTCTATGGTTCGCAGCCCTCCTCTGGCCCTACAAAGAATATTACACTGGATGCTTAGAATTCTCAGTGGAGCTATTTTTATATGATAATTAATTAATTATAACGATAACAAGTGTTCTCTAGAGTTTTAGGGTTATTAAGCTTAATTTTAGACTGAAGGGTATAATAGTCATTTTCTAGAATTGTTTGATTTGTCTTATAGTTAAAAGGTATATTCGAGGGGTCTTATTGGTTAAGATACTTACTAGAAGTACAATGAAACTTGTTAGAGCTAAAACAGGCTTAAAACGAAGAATTTGGAATTAAAACGAGAATTTAGGACTTGTAACCGTTCAGGGGTAAAATAGTCATTTTACCAGGTTTTCTCTCACCCAACTTTAATACTAAATTGTAGGGTTTTGAATTTAGAACATTTTGACACTGGTTTGGGTCGAATCGGATGAAAAACGAAGATTTTACGAGCGTTTAAAAATGAGTGGCAAAATGATAATTTTAGTAAAACTGACCGTTTGACATGTTGACCGGTCAACTTTGACCAGAATTTTATTATTTGCAAAATGGTCCCTGGATTTAATCTAATTCTCTTTGGTATCCCCTAAACTTATTACCTTTTCTACAAACAGGTCCTATTCGGAGTTTTACACCTCCGATCGCAAAACCGAAAACACCGTTGGAATCCTTACGATCTCGGCTACCTTTTCCACTAAAAATACGAAACAATCGAACACCGGAAAACGTCGTCGACCGGCAACCGCCATGGCTGCAACGACCGAAGCTCCAACTTTGTAAATTCATGGCGATGACGCCTCCCTCTCACCATTTACAACCAAAAATCAAGCCTACACCTTTCAATACACCCAATTCTAACAACAAACTCTTCGATTTCGTACGAAAACAGAATTCCAAAATTTACAGTGAAATTAAGTTTTAAAACGTCTATTTCCAACTCAAATTTCCTGACTATTCCTTCAGTGATTTTACAAATTGAAAATATAACTATAATCTACGCATTACAGGCTTCAAAATGGTATAAGGCTCGTCACCTATCGTTCACCGGAACGACGGCGGCGGCCGGAGGAAAATGTGAAAATATTCTGAATTTTCGGACTTTCAACAACAAATTCACGATGCTACAAGCGCCGAAATAATAAAACGACTTTATTTCTAGATTCTACGAGTCAATACGATCATTTCGGTATGTAATATGACTAATTCTGATAAACACCGGCGATCGAGCACATCGGCGATGATATAGCAAAGGAAATAGGAAAGAAATAAGAAAGGAAGAAGAAAGGTTTACCTGACTTATCCGAAAATTGCTTAAAGGCGAAGTTTTGTGTGGGTAAGTATGAGTACCCTTTTTTTTTCTTTACCATATATATATATGCGGAGTTACTTTTCTCTTTCCTTTTATTATTAATTATAGTAATATAGGTAATTATCCTCAATATATAACTTAAAGTTTAAATTCCATACTTCAATTTATTTATATAACTATATCATTATAAACACCTATGTACCCATTGTACATAATACACATATATTTATCCGTATTAATATAATTAAAATATAATAACTTAAAAATATTACTCATTTTAACATCAAAATCAAGTACTTCTAATAATAACATAATACTAATTTATATAATAATTTTGGGTGTTACACTCCACCCACCTAAAAAAAAATTTCGTCCTCGAAATTACTTACCAAGCCAAGGCAGATTGGAATATTTCTCTCGGACTTCGTCCTCTCGTTCCCAGGTTGCCTCTTCTTGACCATGCCTATTCCATTGTACCTTAACTAAGGTAATCCCTTTATTTCTTAACTTGTGAATTTTTCGGTCGAGAATAGCTACTGGAAGTTCCTCGTATGACAAGTTGTTGTCAATATCTATCGTCTCATGATTGACTATATGACCTGGATCAAATACATATCTTCGCAGCATTGACACGTGAAATACATCATGTACTCAGCTAAACTTGGCGGTAACGCCAGTCGATAAGCTAAACTTCCCACGCATTCCAAATTTTCATAAGGTCCGATAAATCTTGGTTTTAGTTTTCTCTTCTTGCCAAAGCGAAAAAATTCCTTTCGTGGGTGTGACCTTTAAAAACACCTTGTCTCCAGGTTGAAATTCCAGATCCTTGCGTCGTTTATCAGCATATGACTTTTGTCGGTCCTGGGCCACCTTAATTCTTTCCTGGATCTTTTCGATTGCCAACACCGTCTTTTCTATTATTTCGGGCCCTAGAATTTTCTTCTCGCCGACTTCGTCCCAATACAAGGGCGATCTACACTTCCTTCCGTAAAGAGCTTCATAAGGAGCCATATGGATCGAGGCTTGGTAGCTATTATTGTAAGCGAATTCCACCAATGGTAAATAACTCTCCCAACTTCCTTTGAAATCCAAAACACAAGCTCTCAGCATATCTTCTAATGTTTGGATGGTCCTCTCTGATTGCCCATCAGTTTGAGGGTGGAAAGCTGTGCTGAAATTTAATTTAGTTACCATGGCAGTTTGCAGACTATACCAAAATTTGGAAGTAAATCTTGAATCCCTATCACTGACTATTGAAATTGGCACTCCATGTAGCCTGACAATTTCTTCTAGATATATTTGTGCAAGTCTATCTAGTCCAAAAGTCATCTTAATTGGCAGAAAGTGCGCCGATTTGGTCAATCGATCGACAATAACCTAGATGGCCTGATTTCCTCTTATAGATTTTGGTAAGCCGACAACAAAATCCATCGCGATATGCTCCCATTTTCATTCTGGAATTTCTAATGGTTTTAATAGTCCAGATGGTCGTTGATGTTCCGCTTTCACCTGTTGACAACTCATGCACTTCTGAATAAAAGATCCTATACTTCCCTTCATACTTCTCCACCAGAATATCTTTTTCAAGTCTTGGTACATTTTTGTGCCTCCTGGATGAGCGGTGTATGGAGTACAGTGAGCTTCTTCCAATATTGTTCTCCTTATCTCTTCATCATCTGGAACGCACAGCCTTCCTTAAAAAACAAGCGCCCCATCGCTGGTTAATGTAAAACCTTTTGCCTTCCCTGTTCCAATATAACCTTTAATCTTGTTCAGAAGGTTATCGTTCTTC
Source organism: Ballota nigra (assembly GCA_947034835.1). Lineage (NCBI taxonomy): Eukaryota > Viridiplantae > Streptophyta > Magnoliopsida > Lamiales > Lamiaceae > Ballota > Ballota nigra. The sequence continues at coordinate 17,518,867 of OX344722.1, forward strand.
TGAGCTTCGATAATTCTTTCCTTTAGGGTTGGCTTTACCACCATTGCGGCTATCATCACCTCGATCTTCTTTGGGGGTACCACTACTTCTAATCTCATTTGTGCAAACTCAGTTATCAATTATTTTTGACTCGTTATTACACAAGTCAAATCTCCTTTTCCTTTTCGACTTAAGGCATCTGCTACAACGTTTGCTTTTCCAGGGTGGTATAAAATTGAACAATCATAATCTTTTACTAATTCCAACCACCTTCTCTGTCTCATATTTAACTCTTTCTGCTCAAAGAAATACTTCAAGCTTTTATGATCTGTGTAAATTTGACATTTCCCTCCGTACAAATAGTGTCGCCAAATCTTCAAAGCGTAAACTATTGCTGCTAATTCTAGATCATGAGTTGGATAATTTTGCTCATGAGGCTTCAATTGCCTAGATGCGTAGGAGATCACCTTTCCGTGTTGCATCAAAACACATCCCAAACCTTTCTTCGACGCGTCGCTGTAGATGATAAACTCTCCTGATCCATCGGGAAGAGCCAAAACTGGTGCCGAGACCAGTCTTTGCTTCAATTCCCTAAAACTATTCTCACACTCATCCGTCCATTGAAATTTAACTTCTTTCCTGGTCAATTTCGTTAAAGGTCCTGCGATCCTCGAGAAATCTTCTATAAATCTTCGGTAATATCCAGCTAACCCAAGAAAACTCCGTATTTCACTTACATTTGTAGGTGCCTTCCACTTATTCACAGCTTCGACTTTTGCTGGGTCCACTTCAATTCCTCGAGTTGAAACGATGTGACCTAGAAAAATAACCCTATCCAACCAAAATTCACATTTTTTGAATTTAGCGTACAATTTCTCCTTCCTTAGCGTCTCCAAAGTGATTCTAAGATGTTCTTCGTGTTGTTCCCAATTTTGTGAATACACCAGGATATCGTCAATGAATACAATTACAAACTTATCAAGGTATGGATGAAAAACACGATTCATCAGATCCATAAAGATTGATGGTGCATTACTAAGCCCAAATGGCATCACTATGACTTCATAGTGTCCATAACGTGTCCTAAAAGCAATCTTTGGAATATCACCATCCTTAATTCTTACTTGATGGTATCCAGACCTTAGATCAATCTTAGAGAATATTGTTGCACCATTCAATTGGTCAAACAAATCATCTATCCTTGGTACGGGGTATTTCTTCTTGATGGTCAATTTATTTAATTCTCGATAGTCTATGCACATCCTAAACGAACCATATTTCTTCTTCACAAATAACACAGGCGCTCCCCAAGGTGAAACACTAGGTTTTATAAAACCCAAATCTAAAATCTCCTGAAGTTGGACTTTTAATTCTTGCAACTCCTTTGGCGCCATCCTGTAGGGTGCTTTTGAAATTGGTGCAGCTCCTGGTACTAGATCAATTGTGAACTCTACTTGTCGATCAGGCGGTAAACCTGGCAAATCTTCTGGAAAGACATCTTGGTAATCTTGCACGATAGGAATGTCATCTATTCTCACTCCCTTTTCCTCAGAACTTACCACGTTAACAAGATATGCTTGACAATTCCCTTTTCTCAACATTCTCTTTGCTTTCATCATAGTCACTATTCGTGGAAGTATTCCAACCTTAGTTCCAATGAATGTGAATTTATCCTCTTTAGGCGGTTGAAATATCACTTCTTTTTCATGACAACGAATGACGGCGTGATTGGCTCTAAGCCAGTCCATACCCAAAATTACATCAAAATATTTCATCTTAAGTACATGTAAATTCGCCATCAAGATCTTATTATCAACTTCTATAGGCACGCTTTGACACAATTTCTCAGTCTGTATAACTCTACCAGATGGTATGCTAACCTCAAGTGTATCATTACTTATTGCATCGAATTTATCGCCTAGTACCTCAAACATTCGGGTAGAGATAAAGGAATTGGTAGCTCCAGTATCGAAAAGTACAAGAGCAGGTATATTAAAAACTGATAACATACCCGTCATCGTCTCTGGCTCATCTGCATCTTTCTGTTCTGTCATGACAAAAACACGAGCAGTCCTGGCATTTGGCTTTCCTTTGTTGTTACGTAACGGGTAGTTCAATATTGTATGTCCCGGCTTCCTACAACGATAACATACACCTGCCCCAAACAGACACTCTCCAAGATGATTTTTCCCACATTTAGGGCAGGGTGGAACATTTCTCTGAGTTGTTGATGTTGAACCTCCACTTGTTCCAACTTGCTTTCCTGGAAAGTTATTATTTCCTCTTCCCATGTTCGGGTTCCCAAATTTCCGTTTCATCGGAGTAGTCATCGTGCCTTTGTTAGCGTTATCATTCTTCATTCGTGACTCAATTTCCTGAGCTCTAGCAAAAGCTTCTGCAAAGGTCATGCATCCTTGTCCTGCCAAAATCGTACTAATTTCCGAACGTAAACCCTTCTCAAATTGCCTCGCCTTTTTCGCCTCAGTATTCACCAGATGGGTGGCATACCTAGAAAGTTGGTTGAATTGACGTTCATATTCCAATACAGTCATCGATCCTTACTTCAGAAAAATGAATTCATTTTCCTTACGGTCTTGATACGACTGTGACATGAAGTTCTGGATAACGACTTCCTTAAAGTTGAGCCAAGTCATAGCGGCTCTTTGTTCAGGGGTTTGAGTGTGGCAATAAGCCTCCCACCAGTAATCAGCCTCTTCAGTAAATTGAAACACAGCGCATGAAATCTTTTGCACTCAAAATGAGCGAAGATCTTTTCCAACGATCTCAACCATATTTCCGTTTTAGCTGGATCTTCCTTCCCATTAAAGATAGGCGGTTTGAAACGTCTGAATTGTTCGATGACTGGTATTGTTTCCACTCTTGGTGCAGGTTGTGGCGGTGGGGCAGGTTGTGCAGGGTTGCCCATAAAATGTTGTGCTAATCCTCGGAGAATTGTTATAAAATCATCGTCAGGTTCAGCATTAGCATCTTCAGGTACTGGTGGAGCATCAGGTACTGGTATTGGTGCTGGTGGAGCTTCAGGTACTGGTGCTGGTATTGGTGCTGGTACGAGTGGAGCTTCTGCTAGTGGTTGCTTACGTGGTCTACCACGCTTCATGATATGTTGTCGTGTACCAAACCAATTTAATAGTTCACATAAACTTTAATGAAAATATACGAACAAACAAACACTTATTTATGCACACAAAATCACATATAGTAAAAGTTGCCACTTGGCTTCACTATATATATATATATAACATCCATCGTGACCAATATATACATATCCCCACTTATGTTCAAAACCACCCATTTATAAAGTTACTATGGCACCTAGGTAAATATTTACAAATATACAACATGCCAAAAAGAGTGCTCTGTTCTCTTACAGAGCGTGCCGCCATCCTATCCAAAAATATATCAATGGGCCACTACTTCATTCCTCTAATCACCATCGGGCATGTCGGTGAGCTTCCCTTCTCCCAGTGGGATCTCCTCTGGCTCCTCATTTGGTTCATCGGGATCTTCCTCCGGGTCCTTCTCCAGTTCCTCCTCCAGTACCACATTAGCCGGAACCATAACCGGGTTTTGTGGAGCATCACTCCACACCCATTCACGGAATAAAGCAGCTGAGAAGTCCCGATAGCTAACCTCGGGATCCGCACCTCCGGGAGGAAAGTTTACCATCTGATTGTATAGCGGAGGTGGCAAAACGGGCGGGCCGGGCCGGCCCGGCCCAGCCCATCGGGCCAAATACTATTTGCGGGCCGGGCCAGGCCGGCCCATTTGCAATCTGGCCACAAAAAACTCAGCCCAGCCCACCTTAGCCCACGGGCTATCGGGCCAGCCCGGCCCGACCCGTTTCGTTTTTTTTTTTTAATGATTGAATGGGAGCATATTGATATAATGGAGTCATTTAGGATGTATTATTATTTATTAAACTATTTCAATAAATTAACAATGCAATTAACAAGAGGTATTTACTATTTAGAATTAGAATTATAAATAAATAATGTAACTAACAGAAGGCATTTTAACTTCTAATTCTAAGTCCCTAAACATTATTTAAAAAAAAAACGCAACACTAACTACAAATATAGAATAAAAGTCACAAGTTCAAACATAACTTCAAACCGAATTAATAGTCATTACAATACCAAATAAGTTTAGAATCTAATAATTAGTAATAAGTAATAATAATTAACAGATTTAATTATTAAAAAAAAAACATAATGGTCGGGCCAGCCCGTGGCCCGTCGGGCCAGCCCGGCCCGAGTCCATTTGGCCCGTCGGGCCAGTCGGGCCGGGCCAAAACGGCCCGATTTTTTGGGCCAATATATTCTTGGCCCGGGCCGGCCCGTCGGGCCGGGCCAATTTTGCCAGCTCTATATAGCGCTGCAGCGCGAAAACGCCAAATATCTGGCAGGGACCATATGAGGATATCACATTGTTGGAAATCCGGTCTTTCGAAGCCTATAAATCGGGCCTCCCTCCAGAGGATCGTTAGTTCCGCGATGTGTGCTCCCACATCCGTCTCCTCGTTCCTTCCATGACGCAAACATCTATCGAGACGCCATTGGTTTAAATCGTAGTCCATCTGTCACGCAAAATAAATTAAAATCTAAGTCTCGTATCTAATACATAAATGTTGGTATGAACCGAAAATCTCATATTAGGTCATGTAGTTGCTCCAACAAAAAATGTAATATCTTACATTAATCATATGACATCAAGTTATATGCATTACATAATCAATTTATCAAATATAAAATCACATAGGCCACATAGTACACGTTGAGCACTTACCAGAGTCTAATGAAGTCGAAAGCGTAAAGATGCAGACACTGATGAAATTCTTTTATAAATTAACTATTATGACTCAATAAAATATCGTTGAAAAAATAACACTCAGAACAAATCTACCAATGCAGATCGTTGCTCTGATACCAACTGTAACGCCCCGACCTCTAGCTTTTCGAATGATGATGCTTTAGGGTTGAGGCGCTACTAAATACCGTCTTTAAACCCAAATCCAGAGTTAGCGAAACTAAATCCATATTTCGTAAGCGGAAGCTATAAATAGTTTGAAAAACAATACCCCTAAAGCAACCAGAAACCTAGGATACATATGTAAGAAAAGCGAACTAAGAAACTTCGCTCACAGGCGATAATTATACATAGGAAGTGGTAGAGCAAAATTTGATGTTTGTTACAACATATTCAACCAGTAGACTTCTAATTATACATAAATACGACTGGCTTTTATCCGAGTAGCAAAAACTAAGAACATTTATTTATTTCACAATGTTTCAACTGAAAACAGTACTGCATCTTCATCATCCTTCCACACCAGACTCGACATCTGAAACAATGAATAGGGGAAGGGGGTGAGTGTATCAAATACACTCAATGGAACAATCTCAATGATTGCACTGTTAAAAGGCATATGCAAATAACACATAACATGAAAATGTAACTCATGCTCACATAGTACGGGCTATTACCCGGATTGCATATAGTACGGGCCAATACCCGGATTGCACATAGTACGGGCCATTACCCGGATTGAATACATTACGGGCCATTACCCGACTTGAATACATCACGGGCCATTACCCGGCTTGAATACAAAATTTCACATTTATTGCACAGTCATGACATATATCACTCACATATCACATTTTAACATAACAATCATAACATAGAATATTAAACTCAGTTAAGAGTGGAAATTATCCCACCTCAGTGTGGAGTATCTTGTGTTGGAGCACAACACTTTTCTATGGTTCGCAGCCCTTCTCTGGCCCTACAAAGAATATTACACCGGATGCTTAGAATTCTCAGTGGAGCTATTTTTATATGATAATTAATTAATTATAACGATAACAAGTGTTCTCTAGAGTTTTAGGGTTATTAAGCTTAATTTTAGACCGAAGGGTATAATAGTCATTTTCTAGAATTGTTTGATTTGTCTTATAGTTAAAAGGTATATTCGAGGGCTCTTATTGGTTAAGAGACTTACTAGAAGTACAATGAAACTTGTTAGAGCTAAAACAGGCTTAAAACGAAGAATTTGGAATTAAAACGAGAATTTAGGACTTGTAACCGTTCAGAGGTAAAATAGTCATTTTACCAGGTTTTCTCTCACCCAACTTTAATACTAAATTATAGGGTTTTGAATTTAGAACATTTTGACACTGGTTTGGGTCGAATCGGATGAAAAACGAAGATTTTACGAGTGTTTGAAAATGAGTGGCAAAATGGTAATTTTAGTAAAACTGACCGTTTGACCTGTTGACCGGTCAACTTTGACCAGAATTTTATTATTTGCAAAATGGTCCCTACATTTAATCTAATTCTCTTTGGCATCCCCTAAACTTATTACCTTTTCTACAAACAGGTCCTATTCGGAGTTTTACACCTCCGATCTCAAAACCGAAAACACCGTTGGAATCCTTACGATCTCGGCTACCTTTTCCACTAAAAATACGAAACAATCGGACACCGAAAAACGTCGTCGACCGGCAACCGCCATGGCTGCAACGACCGAAGCTCCAACTTTGTAAATTCATGGCGATGTCGCCTCCCTCTTACCATTTACAACCAAAAATCAAGCCTACACCTTTCACTACACCCAATTCTAACAACAAACTCTTCGATTTTGTACGATAACAGAATTCCAAAATTTACAGTGAAATTAAGTTTTAAAACGTCTATTTCCAACTCAAATTTCCAGACGATTCCTTCAGTGATTTTACAAATTGAAACTATAACTATAATCTACGCATTACAGACTTCAAAATGGTATAAGACTCATCACCTATCGTTCACCGGAACGACGGCGGCGGCCGGAGGAAAATGTGAAAATATTCCGAATTTTCGGACTTTCAACAACAAATTCACTACGCTACAAGCGCCGAAATAATAAAACGACTTCATTTCTAGAATCTACGAGTCAATACGATCATTTCGGTATATAATATGCCTAATTCCGATAAACACCGGCGATCGAGCACAGCGGCGATGATATAGCAAAGGAAATAGGAAAGAAATAAGAAAGGAAGAAGAAAGGTTTACCTGACTTATCCGAAAATTGCTTAAAGGCTAAGTTTTGTGTGGGTAAGTATGAGTACCCTTTTTTTCTTTACCATATATATATCTGCGGAGTTACTTTTCTTTTTCCTTTTATTATTAATTATAGTAATATAGGTAATTATCCTCAATATATAACTTAAAGTTTAAATTCCATACTTCAATTTATTTATATAACTATATCATTATAAACACCTGTGTACCCATTGTACATAATACACATATATTTATCTGTATTAATATAATTAAAATATAGTAACTTAAAAAAAATTACTCATTTTAACATCAAAATCAAGTACTTCTAATAATAACATAATACTAATTTATATAATAATTTTGGGTGTTACAGTTGCACTAATTGTCACATAAATAAAAAATAATTATTTATCAATCCTATTTATAAAAGAAGGTTAATTATTAAAAGTACTATTCTGATCACATTGTTAACCTTGAACTTAACTCTAAATATCTAGTTATGCCAAGCCAAGTTTCCTAAAAGTAGTACCCAAATTACTTGACATTACAAACATTATGCCAAATATTGCAATTTCAAAGTCAGGGAGAAATTAGAGAAATTAGTGATTTCACAATTAGGGAAAAATTAGCGGTTTCCAGTATAGAGATAATTGGATCAAAGTAATTTTAATTGATCTCCAAGGTGATAGTAAAGATAATATTAAATTGTCTATTTTCTTAACTTTGGGATTGAGTCACCCTAATTATCTCCAATTATCGAGAAATATATACGTACAACTTTGAGATTAATTCAAATCTCCATAAATCAAAGAAATGTCTAATTATTCCTATGATACAACAATTTATTATAAATTAAAAACAATGTTTTTAATATATACAAACAATTTATTTAATTGGAGAGACTTTTTATATATTATTAAGTTAATATAAAATTTTATATATATGTACACAATCGATCTTGAATCATTAATTTTGTGAATCCCAAAAAAAGAACAATTATTTCAAAATCCATAAATCATGGAACTATATAATATAACATACCTAATAATTATTTTCCTGAAATACAATATTATATTATAAAGTGTAATATAAAATTAGTTTTGGTAACAACTCATTTACCATCAAATTTCCTAAAATCTTAGTTCTTTATACCGTATTTAAGTACTAATAAATAAAAGTCAACTTATTAAAATAAAAGCAAGGCATAAAGAGTAATTCTCTTGTGCACTTGGTGTATGGTGCACTCACTCAACAGTTGATCCTGTTTACATTGAAAAGCTTGATCCAATTACACTGAAAAGTGTGGTTGCATTACAATGAAAAGTTTACACTAAAAATTGATTTTCAGTGTAAACTTTTCAGTGTAATCAAACCACATTTTCAGTGTAATTAGAACAAACTTTTCAGTATAAACATGGTCAACTGTTGGGTGAAGTGACTTGAACGCAAAATACTAGCTTGACTAATAGTTACTCCACAAGAGTATGAGATCACTGTAGTATGGGCGAGTATGGGGACCAAGTAGTATCGAACCCAAGAGAAAGTTTGTATGCGAATAAATCCCTGGAAATGTATGTCTCGTAGCTAATATGAATGCAATGCTTTGGTTTTATGCTAATGCTACTAGGTATTTTATACTAATTATATTCTAATACTGAAATTAAAACTATACTAACTTCTGGTTGTAGTGCAAATGAGATGATGATGCTCGGGATAGGAATTCCTACGTATACTAACGGACTTGGTACGGTAACTAAAATAATCATGATGTGCAAGTTATAATCCTAAGTGTACTAAAAATAGGCAATCAATTTCCCTTATCTAGCACAAGATTGAAAGACTAAAAGCTCAAGAATCAACCCTAATACTTCGTCATATCAACCTACTTCACTAATCCAATAATTAGATTATACGGATTGTGCTTAATTATTGAGACCCTAATTTAACTAAGGTGATGCGGCCGTCCTCCCTAGATAAACCGGTAGATGATAAACTCCTTCTAAAACCCTCTCCTTAAGCCTATTCGTTATTAAAGAGTGATGCAGTCGTCTTCTCTCTAACAATTTTCGTACTTAATTCCGATATTATTCTAGAGTTTATTAGAAATATTCAATAATTAAGAGAATAAAAACTATACATCACGAATTATCCTACTTACGTACCAACGTCCTACTTCTACGAGTTCATCCTATGCTAAGCATACAAGGGTTCTAGCCTAACATGGTGGTTTGAAGAACAAAAGCAATAACAAGAACGATAATCATATGCATAACTAAATTAACAAAGGAATTCAAGAACATAAACGAAAGATGAAATCAATAAATTCAAGTCTCAAAGTAAATCTTTATAAATTTGGAAAACCTAGGTTTAATAGTGTCAAGTATCAAGAAAACAAGAATAAAAGGAAATTCGTTTGAAGAAATAATTAAACTAGGAATTCGTATGCTAAAAACCTCGATTACACAATAAGAAACCTTGCCAAAACTCTCCAAACTTCTTCCCAAGCTCTTTTTCGCCCTCATTCCTAATATGAGCATCAAAGAGACAAATTTATAAGTTTATGAAAATGATACTCAAATAACTCTAAATACTCATTAAATACACTCAAAATACGGTCGAATCGGGCTACAAAACATCACAATTTCACGCCTAATCAACCCCCCCCCAAACTTACCATATTGCTTGTCCTCAAGCAATGAAATAATAAGTCAAGTGAAATTGTTAGACATGAATAAAAGTACCAAATCATACAAGTAATAGTTTTCAAGCTTCAAAATTCGATTACCCGCACACGAACTCACCCCCTTCATCCTACTCATGGATAATCACAAAGAACCACCAAAATCAAACATGGAAGTGCTCTCGATGATGTGTTTCACTTCATCCCAAGTGTTTGTCAATAAATAGGGACTCTCTCAATCAATCATTCACACAAATTAGTGACCATAGGCTTGTAAGCACACTCAACTTCGACCACATACTAGAATTCATGCCGAATCAAATAGGACTTTTTCAAGGTTGTAATATATGGCTATTTGGACAGGTGTGGTAACTATATAGGATAACTGACTCAAGTGACTGAAGAATAGAAAATTAAACTGCGGTATTTCAATACACGGAACAAAATTCTTCAAAAATCTTCATACAAGGCACTTTCAATTCCATCTACTCACTACACCTCAACTTTTCCTCTTCTATCTCTTTTCACTTTTTTTTGACAAATTGATTAGTTTATGAAAATGATACTCAAATAACTCTAAATACTCATCAAATACGCTCAAAACACGGACACATTGGGCTACAAAATATCACAATTTCACGCCTAATCTGTTGGAGTTATACGTGAAAGTATGCTTTTACTTTATATAACTCATGTATTAAACACTTGTTTATGAGAATAATTCTTTTATCACATTTGCTTTAGATATAATTGAATGTTGAATATTTATTGCAACCAGTTCATTATAAATAGTACATGTTACATTGTAGTTAATGTGGTGATACCCGATCACGGAAGATCACATTAACGGTTTCCTTGTAACTAAACGTACAAATTTACGACCTAGATAGAATTGAACAATCCGTCGTGAAAGGTCGATGTGTATATCTCAGATTGGCTTGTCTTGACCAAGAGATTGTCCTAGCACATATAGTATGTGCTGAAGAGGACCTACATCGAGGATAAATTCTTATGTTCTAAAGTGTGAAGAATTAGACCTCAGTGGTTATTGATTTCTTAATCTCCGTCACTTAAATAGGACCGTGTGTGCTTAATGGTTACTGCTTTGATTCATGTTGGGTGAGAATCATCGTGACTTTGAACTTTGTATTTTGGGCAGTAATATTAATCATACGACGGTTGCTAAGATTTAATACGGAGAAACGCGTGCGAGTACGGCTCGTGTGATTTGTCCCCTTGGTGGGCTCAGAAGTTTTATCGTACCAAATCTTGCAAGTGAAGAATTAGTTTCTTCGGTACGGATAATAATGTTGAGCTGTCTTTACTCCAACGGTGAAATATATTAATTAATTTAGAGCTATTCAGAAGCTTAATTAATTAATGGACTTGATAATCTTAAACGCGGGAAATAATAACCGGGAGCCCATATTATCATAATATGGATTAAGATGGATAGTGCAATATTAATTTATTAGTGGTACTAATTAATATTAATGGGCTGAATTATATTGGGGCTCAATATTGAAATTCAGAAGCCCATTGGAGGTCCAATCTTAATTCTCTTAAAGGCCCCTCAAGTAGCCCATTAAGTAGCCCAATAATGATAAGGTGATTAAAATAAAAGAAAATATATTTGCTGATTTTTTCTTGTAATTTTCGAAAAAGATATATTAGGAGAAAGAAAAGATCTTGTTGATTTTCTTGAAAAGATATTATGGAAGATAAGTATTCTTGGAATACAAGATTATCTCATATATTCAAGAAGATCCAAATCTTGGATTCTTTCTTCAATATTTTTGAAAATTAGCCCCTTAATGAGTAAGTTGAGATTTTTGTGGAATATTTTATTATGGAGAAAAGAATATATGGAATATATTCAAGATTTCTTAGAGGCTAAGAAAAGATTTTCTCCACCTCTAAAATATATGAAAATTTTAAAATTCCCTCACCTATATATAGGGGATGATTATTTCATCTCCAGTTTCACAGCGTTGAAAAAAAAAATCAGCAACACTATTTTTTTCTTTCTTCCTTGTTATTTTAAATTGCTTGAAAGCACTTCCCACCGGTGATAAAGCAAGGCGGAAGGGACATACTTGAGAAGGTCTTTTGGTTGGTAGCACGTTCGTGATAGTCCCGTGATTATCAAATGCCATATCTACAAGAGGTATGTAATCGCATAAATTCCTAGTTTTTCCGCCATAGGTTTTATGTGAATTAATTCAACATGCATGATGATAAAATTGTTGTTGGAATTATTATTTGAATTAATTAGGATTAATTCATGCTAGTAATAAGTGAATTTAAATTCGTATTTAATTATCCTCCCGAATAGATTCCAGGCACCCCTATTTTCCCAACAACTGGTATCAGAGCCACGGTTTCGGGCTCTGATCTTTAAATTAGAATTTAAATTGTTTAACATTAAATTGAAATTGGATAGTAGAATTGATAGATCTTTTTTGCGGGTATCCAATTGTCATGGTTTTAATGTTTATTTTCTTCATGCGTGTGAATTAATTATTTTTAATTTGATTCGTTCGAATTCGTTTTCCTCGTGAGAAAATCCACGAGTAGATTAGTTGTTTTATTTTGATTTGATCATTGTAATAGACTAGTCTAGTCTAGATCTAGTATTTATTTTTTGTAAATAAATTGTAACCGGATCGAGACGAAGAACGAAGAATTAAAGACGGCGTACCCGGATGATGCATGCATGCGTGGCACATGCATGGACGTAAAATCATGCATGGGGTGAAAAACAAGAACGAAGGATGAAACCTGGTGCACGGAGTGCGCGAGGCGCACGGTGTCGTGCACGACGGGCGAGCCGAGGTGCACGAGCGCGCGCGGCCCACCCCGTGGGTCGACGCGTGCCGTATCTCGGGCCGTGAATTTTTTTTCTCATTCTCAACTTTTTTGTGATTTCAAACATCGTCCCGAACCCCAAACAAAGTTGTTTTTGATGAAGTGTTGTTGTTCAAGTGGGAGCGTGTCGAGACGAACGATGGAAAGCAACAAGGACGATATTTCGCATCAAGACGTGAAGAAATTAAATCGTGACAATTGGATTTGAGTGCTCCAATGTGTTTAATTTTGTTTTGATGGATGTTTTATTTCGTACAATTATTATTATTTGTTAATATGTGTTTGCATGATTTTTATTGTCCAAGAAAAACCTTACTTTCGAAAATTATTAAGTATGTTTCGTTAATCGCAATTTTATTCCGGATATTAAAATTTGATTAATTTGGCCTCCATAATTTATTTATTTGTGAAGTTCTTTTGGAATACATTTCCCCCTCGAATCGGCCAAAATGATGGATTTCACATGAATAAATTCCGAAAGGATGATTGTGGATTATTACTAGTGGCAGTATTGACCCTCACCACGAGTGGCTTGCTCAAAGCAAAATAATAATCCTGTATTTAATTATGATTATTACTTAGGCATAAGAAATTGATATTAACTTACTCCCCTTGGAGTCCCTGTCAATTTTTATGTGGTCAAAGTGGGAGCTAACTATTAATTTTGAATTAAGGATTTGTAACTTTTAAGTTTGTGATCCGCTTGAATGTGTTTAAATGTATAGACCATATCTCGTGGCGCATTTAAATTGTTTCGAGATGTTGACTGATGCATAATTATATTGTTTTAAGGTTTCAATATAATTGATGTGATCGAATTATGTGATAATTTCATATTTTTTCTAGATATTAATATGAATGTATGTTTTATTTTCATTTCATCATGTCGCAACCTTTTAATCCACTGTTTAAATATACTTTAAAGTTAACAAACGTTCTGGAGACAATTATATCGATAGGAAATGTAATTTAAATGTTGTCCTTACTGCACAAAAATACAATTGGGTTATTCACGTTAATATACCCGGCAAGCCTAATGATAAGTCAAGCAATGGGATAAAGCAGTTTATGATTGGAAGCGTGACAATGAACACATGAAGTGCATCATCTTGACATCTCTGTCTGAGGATTTGAGGCGCATTCATGAGGATATTGTATCCACTGTCGAAATCATGGAAAGCCTTGAAGGGATGTTTTCACATCAGAAACCCATGACTAATCAGTTCACCTAACATGACTCGGTCAAGTTGGAAATGGTGAAGGGAACGCCCGTGAGGGAGTACGTTCTCGAGATTATGGCATACCTTAACAAGTTGGAAGTACTTGGTGCGGATTTTGATATCCCTTCTAAGGTCGATTTCATACTCCATTCTCTTCCGAAAAGCTTTGAGCAGTTTCAACTGAACTGTCAGATGAATGAACAGACAAGTCATTTTCCCGAGCTCTTGCAAGCTTTAGTTTCGGTGGAGGTGATAATGGAGCACCAGTCTAGTGTTATGGTGGCTAATGGTCCGTCTACCTCTTTTGGTCCCAAGGGAGGGAAAAAGAGGAAGAGAACCAAAGGGCGGATCCAAGCAAATCCAATTGTTGCGAAAGGCAAAACCAAGGCTAGCTTCGAAGAGGAAGTATTTTAACTGCGGTAAGAGAGGACATTGGAGGTCTGCCTATTCCAAGCCTAAGAAGCTAGGAAAGTTAGGTAATTCACACGCCTTAGTCATCGAAACTTGTAAAGTGGCGTATGCTGTCCATTCGTGGATAGTGGATACGAGAGCCGCTAATCATATTTGTTTCATTTTGCATGGGTTCAAGCTAACCCGACGACTTAGCGAAGGTGAGATCCCCATCACACCGGGCAATGCTACGAGAAGTGGCAGTTGAAGCAGTGGGAGAAGTGTGCCTATCTTTTGAAGATAGAGTTATGGTCTTGAGAGACGTTCTTCATGTTCCTAGTTTAGAAAAAACTCAACCTTCAGTTTCTAAACGGTTTTGAATAGATACTCAGTTTCTTTTAATAAGGATATTATTATTTCTTGAAACGATGAGTTTAGTTCTGGAATATTGTTGGATGATCTCTATACCATTAATTGGGCACACCACTCATAAATTGAATCTAATAACACATCGACTAATTCAAGTTATAAAAGGAAGCGTTATTTCTGATATGAACGAAACACTTCTATGGCATCTTAGATTAGGTCATATTAATCTAATGCGAATACAAAGATTGGTGAAAGACGGATCCTTGGAGTTTCTTCAAGTTGAGCCGTTTCCAACTTGTGAATTCCGTTTAGAGGGTAAAATGACCAAGAGGGCATTTGGAGCCACGGGGAAAGGAGCCACGAAAGTGTTGGAACTCATTCATACCGATATGTGTGGTCCAATGACGATCATAGCTTGAAGGGGGTATGAGTATTTTGTGACTTTTGTTGACGATTACTCAGGTTATGGATACATCTACCTTATGTTGCATAGGGAAAGAAGTATCAAGTTTCTACGATCCGATCATGGAGGTGAATACCTTTGCAATGAATTCTTGAACTACCTATCGGACAAAGGGATCGTATCCCAGTTAACCGCACCGGAAACCCCTCAATAGAACGGTGTGGTGGAACGAAGAAACCAGACTCTTTTAGAAATGGTCAGATCTATGATGAGTTATTCAGATTTACCCAAATCGTTTTGGGATAACGCCTTGGAAACGGCGGCTTACATTCTAAACTTTGTGCCATCCAAATCGGTTCCTAAAAACCCAATGGAATTGTGGACCGGGCGCAAGCCCAGTCTATGAAACTTGCAGATTTGGGGTTGTCTGGCATACGTGCTAGACAAGGAAGCCGGTAAATTGGATCCACGTCCGGAATTAATGTTGTTTATAGGATACCCTGCAGGAATGAAAGGGTGTATGTTCTATAGTCCCAAGGATCAAAAGACCGTGTTTTGCACACACTTTAAATTCTTGGAAGAAGACTATATAAACAAAAGAAAGCCCAGAAGTGAGATTACCTTAGACGAACTCCTGTACCAAGTATACAAGATGATATACCAATCATCACACCTTCACAATCGGAACCCCGTCGCAGTGGGAGGATTGCTAGGCAACCCAAGAGATTCATGGGAATAGGAGAATCTTCAGATTTGATTCCTGGTGATGAATCAGACCCATGGACATACAGAGAGAAAATCCAAGACAAAGACGCGGAGTCATGGCAAACGGCAATGGAAGCCAAGATGGGTTCGATGGATCATAATCAAGTGTGGGAGTTGGTCGAACCACCCAATGGGGTAGATACCATTGGATGCAAGTGGGTGTACAAGAGGAAAAGAGGACCGGACGGAAGGGTTGAAACCTTCAAAGCAAGGCTAGTGGCCAAAGGGTATATGACTTAAACCGAACGTACCAGCTTTCTACTAGTAGCTTCCCCGCAAGAGAACGGGTTCATTGTAGTATTGGCAAGTATAGGGACCAAGTATTATCGAACCCAAGGGAAAGTGTGTGTGCAAAATAGATCCCTGAAGATCTATGCGTCGTAGCTAATACGAGTGAATGTTTTTGGATTTTTGGAAAAGAGAAAATAATCTAAACTAAATTACTCTACGAATGCAAAAGGAAAATTAAACTAAGTATCTAAGGTTTGTATGCAAGTGCATAATCAAGATAATCGTGACGTGCAAGAAATAACCTAAGTAAAAGATCGTAAGATGAAAGCTCAAGATTTCAAACCCTAATACTTTATCCTATCAATCGACTTCACTAATCCACTAACAAGTTAATGAATCGTGCTTAATTAACGAGACCCTAATTTAACTAAGGTGATGCGGTCGTCCTCCCTCGCTATACCAGTAGATTAATTAACCCCTTCTAAACCTTCTCGTTAAGACTACTAGTTGTTAAAGAGTGATGCGGTCGTCCTCTCCCTAACACGTTCGTACGAAATTCAAAGGAAAAATTAAGATTGATTTTAAGAATTCATTAATTAAGAGAATTAAAATTAAACGTCACGAACTACCTTAATTGCGTACCCACATCCTACTTCTACAAGTTCATCCTACCCCAAGCATACAAGGGTTTTAGCCGGACATGGTTATAACGATAACAAAAGCAATTGACGAAGTAACGAACATAAACATGATGAATTGAAGTGAAAAACTAAAAAGCATGAACAAGAGTTTTGAAAGAAAATAATTCTAAGAACTGAAATTAGATTAATAAAACGAAGTCTAAAGTGTTTAATGTAATCAAACTAATGAAAAGAAACTAAGAAACGAAAAGAAACTAAGAATTAGTACTAAAACCTCGATTAAACGTAAAGTAAAGCTTCCTCGTCTCTTCTCCTCTTTCTCTCTCTAAAAACTAAGTCTAAAAGTAATTTGGAATGTCGTGTGTGGTCAAGTTCTCTCTGAAATCGTGTTCGGGAGGTATATATAAGCCTTGGGCCGAATCGGGAACTCGTGGGCCGAAAAAACGAACTTGGAAACTTAAGCCTTGAAGGCGCTCGAGCTGTCGAGCTCAAGCGGACACGCTCGAGCTAATTGGTCGAATGGGGCAGGCGGTCGAGCAGAGGCGCTCGAGGTGTTGAGCTCGAGTGGAGGAAATGTTCTGTAAGTCAGAGGCGCTCGAGCTGTTGAGCTCGAGCGGAAGCGCTCGAGGGGCACTGGTCGAACGGTGCACGGAGTCGAGTGGAGGCGCTCGAGTGGTCTTGCTCGAGCGGCCCTTCTCTCCTTTCAACTAACACTTCTCTTCTCACGCACTAATATCGTTCGTATTTCTTCGATATCTTCTCATCCGGGCATCCATTTGAGCTGATTCAAAGTCCTACGAACTCCTCTTTTCGCCCTCTATCCATCTATAAGCATCAAAGAGACAAATTCATTAATGTATAGAAATCATGCTCAATTGACTCTAAATACTCAATAAAATTAACCAAAACTAGGGCATTTCGAGTTACGAATCATGACAATTTCACGCCTAATCAACCCACCCAAACTTACCATGTTGCTTGTCCTCAAGTAACGAAATAATAAGTTAAGTGAAATTGTTAGGAATGAGTCAAAGAATCAAATCATGCAAGCAAATAAATTCGAGCTTCAAAGATCAATCACACGTATACTCACTCACTTTCCTTCATCATACTCATGCAGCAATAACAAGAAACACCAAGATCAAACATGGATGTGCACTCAACGATGTGTTTCACTCCCTCACAAGTGTATATCAATGATAAAGGGACTCACTCAAACAATCAATCACTCATATCGGCAGCCATAGGCTTGTAAGCACTCTCAACTCCGACCATACTCTAGAAATCAATGCCGAATCAAAAAGGACTTTTCTCAAGGTTGTAATGTAGGCTCTTTGGAAAGGTGGGAATCAATATGGTAAGTGACTCAAGTGAATGGAGAATAGAAAATCAAACTTCGGTACTTCGAGATTAGGAACAGAATACTTCAAACAATTTCACTCTACACACTTTCAATTCCAACACTCTCAACACTTCAATTTTTTTTTCTTTCTCACTTTTTTTCACCCTTTTTTTTTCAATCACTTCACTTCTTTTTTCACAAACACATGAGCTCATTTTTTTCTTTTTGCTCATTCTCAATTTTTTTCTTTTTCCCACAACCCAAAACTTCATCACACCTTTTTCTCATACTCACTCAAGCAATCACATTTTCCTTTTTCAACTCAACTCCATCCCTTCACTTTCACACTTTCCTATTCTCCACTCAAATTGGGACCAAAAGGCTTAGGAATTGGAATAGTGTTCATATGTGCTAGCCAATGAAATAGACTCTAGGCTCAAAGGGGCTAACAAGGGACAAATGTCAATGGTAGGGAAATTTAGGCTAAGTGACTCAATCAAAACAAAGATGGCCTAAGATCACCTTCGGCATATCAAACTAGACACAATCAAGAAGCAAGAGCACACACAAGTTCTAGCATCCTCTAAGGTGACGACTCACTCACAAACGAAGAGATCAAGTGATGCATCAAAATCTCATAAGGCTCAAATCTCACATCCTTCACATCCATGCTAGTCCTAGTGAATTCTCGCTCTCATCACACAAATACTCAGAGGAAAAATTTGCAAGCATACTAGTTCTTTCTCAAATCAACTCTAACTCAAACACTCACACAAAATAGTCCCTAACTCAACTTCACAACTCATCAACTCATCAAATCATACTCAAAGATAGCAATCAACAAGCATAAGATGATTGTTAGGCATGAAAGATGCAATAGCGAATCAGATCAAAATCACCCCAAGGAGCATCTCAAGGCACCAAATACCCAAACACACTCAAAGATAAGGGGTGCTTCGGTGCAATGTAACAAGAAACATAAAAAAACTCCACCCCCCAAACTTCGACCTTGCGAAGAGGTCTAAGTTTAGGGTTGTGGGTTACCTCAACCAAACAATTTAGTTTCTCTCAACAACGTTGCACACTCCCTTGCTTGAGTTCCTTCAATCTCCACTTATTTGGCACTCCTTCGAGACGAGCCTACAAAATAAACTCTCAAGTACGAGGTTAAACGTACGACTCAACAACACCCTAATAACATAATAAAACACTAAAAACAAATAAAAGTGGGTTGCCTCCCACACAACGCTATTTTTAAGGTCCTCATGCCGGACCAAGCTCAAAGGAGCTTATAGGACATGATACTAAAAAATACCTCCCTTACTCTCATAAGAGAAGTTGTCTAAGTTCTTTGCTCTATTCCCATCTTTCTTTTTCACCTCAGACGGTGGGCGTCTCAATTCCTTCTCACTCTTTTCAGGAGGAGTCTTACCAAACAGGTTCTTGAATTTGGACTTTTTCTTCTTAACTCCTCCTTTTCTCTCGAGCTGGACCACATCCACCTTTTTCACTTCTTCATCCTTCAATTTCTTCTCTTTATCCCTATCAAAATAAGTCAGATTATAATGCTCTTGGGTTAAATCAACAGGTGAAGGATTATCAAACTCATAAATAAAAGAAGGATTAGGGATAGGAGGTGTGTCTTCAACACTAGGATCAATGGCATCCATGCAATACAAACTCTCATCCTCCTTCGGGTACTTCATGGCCTCATATAGGGAAATCCTCACTTCTTTATCATCACCCTTCAACGTAATCTTCCCATTTGCCACGTCTAGCACCATCCCCTCCGTCGCTAAGAACGGTCTTCCCAAGATCAGTGGCACGCGCTCATCTTCCTCCATTTCGAGCACTACAAAGTCGGCTGGAAAAATGTGATCTCCAACTCTCACGAGGACGTCTTCAACCACACCTTGAGGTCGAGTAGTAGACCGGTCGGCTAGTTGAAGCGTCATCATTGTCGGCTGAAGTTCACCACCTTCCAACTTCTTGAAAAGCGACAATGGCATAAGATTTATGCTCGCCCCTAAATCACATAGCGCTCCTTTCTTGATCCCGTTCCCAATGTCACATAAGATGGTAAAGCTCCCGGGATCCTTCAGCTTTGGAGGAAGCGCCTTGTGCACTAATGCACTCACCTCATGGTTAAACTGCACCAACTTCGGTTCATCCACTCGCCGTCTTTTCGCGATCAAGTCCTTCAGAAACTTTGCATAGTTGGGCATATGTTCCAAAGCATCATAAAAAGGAATGTTAATATGCAATTGTTTAAACACATCAAGGAATTTAGCGGATTTCTCATCAAGCTTCTTTTTCATGAAGCGTTGTGGATATGGGACGAGTATCACAGATTTGGGTACCCCCATTCATCTCTCTAGATCTCTTTCACTTTCTCCCTTGCTTCCTTTGCCTTCTTCCACTTAGGAACTCTCTCAACCTTCTTAATGCCTTCCTCTTCAAGCTCTTTGCTCGCTTGAGTGCTTTCACCCTCAACCTTCTTCTCAACTCCTGCCTCCCCACTCTCATCTCCATCTTTCTTATGTTCTTTCCCTTCTATCTCAACATCTCCTTGGGAGGTCTCAGAATCAGCAGGCATCTGGGGACCTTCATAATTGGTCCCACTTCTAAGCTGGATAGCCTTACAATGCTCTTTAGGATTACCCTCAGGCATTGAAGGGTATTTGCTAGGCTCTCTATTCAATGACTTTGCAATCTGACTCATCTGGAACTCTATAGAAGTGAACCTTCGATTGTTCTCTTGTTGAATTCGATTCAGCTCTACATCTCTCTTCTGGAGGTCTTGATCACGCTGATCAACTTTTTTATGCAGATCTTTCACATCGTACTCCAAAGATGATAAACGTTTGCTTTCTTTTTCCACCTTCTGAAGGATAGCTCTCAACATCTCCTCAGTTGAGGCACCGCCTTCTCCACCCGGAGGTTTAGAACCTGGATCAACACCTGGAGGAACTGTAATACCCGCCTTCGAGTTAGCATATGAAAAATTCTCGTTCTTCCTCCATTGGTTCTGAGGAAGTTGCTGGTCTCCTTGGTATCCTTGTGTGTTCCTCCATTGATTTTGAGGCGGCTGTGGACCTGTAGGTACAAATGGTTGGCCATAAGAAGGTCTTCCTTGAAAATTTCCACCTTGTGGATACCAATTCTGATTGTAATAAGGACCTCCCATATAATTTACTACTTCTTGCTGAATTGTGGGTTTGTCCTCTTGCTCATTCTCTGCTGCATTCCCTCCAACCATATTTTTCCCCAACTCAAGGTTGTTAATCTTTTCCATCATGGCCATCAACAGCCTTCTCGTTCCTTCACCTTCCTCAACCTGATGAACTCTCTGGAAATCTGCGTCCACATTCCAAGCCCTGACATTCGTGACAATGTTGTCCACGATCTCTCTACACCTCACTATTCCTTGATTCAAGAATGATCCACTAGCACAGGCGTCTAGATGATCTTGCCCAGCCTTGTTGGCACCACTATAGAAAAATGCCATGACATCTCCCTCATTGTACCCGTGCTGCGGGCACTCTATCAACATATTCGAGTATCTCTCCCACGCTTGACGCAGATTCTCTCCTTGCTTCTGGCGGAAGGAAGTGATCTCAATCCTTGCTTTGATCGTTCTGGATGGAGGGTAGAATCGCTCGAGGAACAGACGATCGAGCTCGGCCCAAGTGGTAATACCTCCCTGTGGAAGCGTATTATCGTACCACTCTTTAGCTATTCCCGTCAATGAGAATGGGAACAACCTAAACCTCTTGGCATCTTCAGACATGCCATTGTAATTTAAAGTGGAGGCTATCATTAGAAAACTCCTCAGATGAGTATGAGGATTCTCCTTCCTGATCACCCCCTTGAACTGGTTCTCTGTAAGCAGCTTTAGAATTCCCGGGGAAATCGAGAAGTTATTTGCCTCTACTGGAGGTAATGCCACTCCATCATAGTACTGTTGCGGCTGCGCCGCAAACCTTCCTCGAATAACCATATTCTGATCTGCGTTCTGAGGAATGTGCTGAGGATTAGCAGCTGGTACTGGTACTTTTTGGGGTGGTGGTGGTTGATAAACCGGTGGTGGATTGTAAACAGGAGGTGGAGGATAAGGGTATGGTGGATACGGATAAGGTGGGTATGGGTAAGGTGGATAAGATAAGTTGTTTTGTGGTAAGTTAGGATGTGGGTAAGCAGGGTTGTTATGAGGGTTTTGAACAATCTTATGAGCTGGACTGTTTTGATTATGTGTCCCCGGGTTTTGGCTTTGGCTTTCCCCTGACGGATCTTGTTTCTGACTACCACTTCCTCCAATGCCGCCAACCCGGTCTACTGTCTGATTAAACTCATTAGCTGCATCATCCAACTCATTACTGAGGTCCATTGGTTCTTTCCATCCTCCGGCAGTGTTCATTCTCCTCAAGAAAGCTCGGTTCCTTCTAGCTATCGTCTCAGGGTCCAACGGTATTCTCTCTTCGCTCGTATTGCCTTGTGAGCGTGTTTTCATATACCTGACACACTAGCAGAAGGATCAAAACGCAACTGCTGAATGAATAAAAATAAAAATAAAACAGAAAATAAAGCACTCACTACTAACCAAGGATGCAGAAGTCAGAAAACGCTAGGCGGGCGTTTTTGGGCCGCCTAGCGCCTAGGCCGCCTAGGCGCCGCCTAGGAAATCCGCCTAGTTTTTTTTTTTTTTTTTTTTTACACTTTGACCGATTTTGACCGACTTGGCCGCCTAGACGGGCGCCTAGGCCGCCTAGGCGGCGCCTAGAAGCAGAAAATGCCCAGACAGCCGATTTGGCCCAATTCGCGGCGGCCGGGCGGCGCCTAGCGCCTAGGCGGCCGCCTAGGCCATTTTTTACATCCCTGCTACTAACTACTAAGCTATCTACAAGTCCTATTCAAAAGACACACAACGCCATCCTCGACAACGGCGCCATTGACTTTAACCGAACGTACCAGCTTTCTACTAGTAGCTTCCCCACAAGAGAACGGGTTCACTGTAGTATTGACAAGTATAGGGACCAAGTATTATCGAACCCAAGGGAAAGTGTGTATGCAAAATAGATCCCTGAAGATCTATGCGTCGTAGCTAATATGAGTGAATGTTTTAGGATTTTTGGAAAAGAGAAAATAATCTAAACTAAATTACTCTATGAATGCAAAAGGAAAATTAAACTAAGTATCTAAGGTTTGTATGCAAGTATGTGATGGTGATGCTTAGGATAGGAATCCCTACGTATACTAACGGAGCAAGTGCATAATCAAGATAATCGTGACGTGCAAGAAATAACCTAAGTAAAAGATCGTAAGATGAAAGCTCAAGATTTCAAACCCTAATACTTTATCCTATCAATTGACTTCACTAATCCACTAACAAGTTAATGAATCGTGCTTAATTAACGAGACCCTAATTTAACTAAGGTGATGTGGTCGTCCTCCCTCGCTAAACCGGTAGATTAATTAACCCCTTCTAAACCTTCTCGTTAAGACTACTAGTTGTTAAAGAGTGACGCGGTCGTCCTCTCCCTAACACGTTCGTACGGAATTCAAATGAAAAGTTAAGATTGATTTTAAGAATTCATTAATTAAGAGAATTAAAATTAAACGTCACAAACTACCTTAATTGTGTACCCACATTCTACTTCTACAAGTTCATCCTACCCCAAGCATACAAGGGTTTTAGCCGGACATGGTTATAACGATAATAAAAGTAATTGACGAAGTAACGAACATAAACATGATGAATTGAAGTGAAAAACTAAAAAGCATGAACAAGGGTTTTGAAAGAAAATAATTCTAAGAACTGAAATTAGATTAATAAAACGAAGTCTAAAGTGTTTAATGTAATCAAACTAATGAAAAGAAACTTAGAAACGAAAATAAACTAAGAATTCGTACTAAAACCTCGATTAAACGTAAAGTAAAGCTTTCTCGTCTCTTCTCCTCTTTCTCTCTCTAAAAACTAAGTCTAAAAGTAATTTGGAATGTCGTGTGTGGTCAAGTTCTCTCTTAAATCGTGTTCGGGAGGTATATATAAGCCTTGGGCCGAATCGGGAACTCGTGGGCCGAAAAAACGAACTTGGAAACTTAAGCCTTGAAGGTGCTTGAGCTGTCGAGCTCGAGCGGACACGCTCGAGCTAATTGGTCAAATGGGGCAGGCGGTCGAGCAGAGGCGCTCGAGGTGTTGAGCTCGAGTGGAGGAAATGTTCTGTAAGTCAGAGGCGCTCGAGCTGTTGTGCTCGAGCGGAAGCGCTCGAGGGGCACTAGTCGAACGGTGCACGAAGTCGAGCGGAGGCGCTCGAGTGGTCTTGCTCGAGCGGCCCTTCTCTCCTTTCAACTAACACTTCTCTTCTCATGCACTAATATTGTTCATATTTCTTCGATATCTTCTCATCCGGGCATCCGTTTGAGCTGATTCAAAGTCCTACGAACTCCTCTTTTCGCCCTCTATCCATCTATAAGCATCAAATAGACAAATTCATCAATGTATAGAAATCATGTTCAATTGACTCTAAATACTCAACAAAATCAACCAAAACTAGGGCATTTCGAGTTACGAATCATGATAATTTCACGCCTAATCAGTATACTAAAAAAGAAGGGATCGATTATAAGGATACCTTTTCGCCTGTAGCTATGCTTAAGTCCATCCATATTCTCTTGTTGATCGTTGCGCACCTAGATTATGAGATCTGGCAAATAGATGTCAAGACAGCTTTCCTTAACGGAAGTCTTGACGGGTTAGATATCTATATGCAACAACCCAAAAGTTTTCATTGAAAAAGGCCAAGAGCACCTCGTATGCAAGCTTAAGAGATCCATTTATGGACTTAAGCAAGCATTGCGTACTTGGAACCAATATTTTGATCAAGTGATTAAGTCTTATGGGTTTGATCAAAACGAGTTCGAAAGTTGTGTGTATAAAAGGTGTGACGGAACTGCGGTGATATTCTTAGTATTACACGTAGACAATATTCTGCTCATTGGAAATAATGTAAAGGTATTGTCAGACGTAAGGGTATGGCTGTCAAATCAGTTTGATATGAGGGACTTAGGGAAAGCCGGTCACATCCTTGGGATCAAGATCACTTAAGATCACAAGAGAAGGATGTTGGGCTTATTGCAAGTTTCATACAAAGGCACTGTTTTGAAGCGTTTCAGCATGCAAGATTCTAAGAGAGGTTTTGTACCTTTTAGGCATGGAATCCATCTATCAAAAGAAAGAGGCCCTAAGACGCATATGAAGATAGATAACATGAAAGACGTTCCGTACGCTTCGGGCATAGGAAGCCTTATGTATGCAATGTTGTGTACGAGACCGGATATCTGCTTTTGCCTCGGGCATGATGGCAAGATATCAAAGTAACCCCGGGAAAGCTTATTGGACTGCAATTAAATGCATTCTGTAGTTTCTAAAAAGAACTAGCGATGGAATGTTGATTTAACAGTCAGACAGTCTAATTCCCATGGGATGCACGGACTCAAATTTCCAATCAGATATAGAATCCAGAATATCTACCTCGGGTAGTGTATTTTGCATGGGAGAAGGAGCCATGACACGGAGAAACGATTAGCAGAAATGCATCGCCGATTTGACCATGAAAGCGAATAAGTAACTGCTTGTGAAGCAGCGAAATAAGCGGTTTGGCTCAAGTACTTCTTAGTGGACTTGGACGTTGTTCTGAATTTGCCCAGCATAATCACTGTCCATTGTGATAATGCCGGAGCAGTTTCAAATTCAAGGGAACCGAGAGCCCACAAGGCCAGCAAACACATTGAAAGAAAACACCATCTTATACGAGAAATCGTTAAGAGAGGAGATAAAGAGGTGGCAAAGATAAATGTCGGAGGACAACCTAGTATATCCATTCACTAAGGGTCTGCCTCAGAGTACATTCGAGAGACATGTGGATGGAATGAGAGTCAAGACTATTGCCAATCTGCTTTAAGTATAAGTGGGAGGAATTATTAGGTTAGTGTAGGTTGACATGAGATGTCACGTAGAGCTACTACGCTAGACATACATAATGTATACTAAAAAGCAGACTTTAAGTATAAGTGGGAGATTGTTGGAGTTATATGTGAAAGTATGCTTTTACTTTGTATAACTCATGTATTAAACAATTGTTTATGAGAATAATTCTTTTATCACATTTGCTTTAAATATAATTGAATGTTGAATATTTATTGCAACCAGTTCATTATAAATAGTACTTGTTACATTGTAGTTAATGTGGTAATACCCGATCACGGAAGATCACATTAACGGTTTCCTTGTAACTAAACGTACAAATTCACGACCTAGATGGAATTGAACAATCTGCCGTGAAAGGTCGATGTGTATATCTCAGATTGGCTTGTCTTGACCAAGAGATTGCACTAGCACATATAGTATGTGCTGAAGAGGACCTACAACGAGGATAAATTCTTCTGTTCTGAAGTGTGAAGAATTAGACCTCAGTGGTTATTGATTTCTTAATCTCCGTCACTAAAATAGGACCTTTTGTGCTTAATGGTTACTGCTTTGATTCATATTGGGTGAGAATCATCGTGACTTCAAACTTTATGTTTTGGGCAGTAATATTAATCATACGACGGTTGCTAAGATTTAATACGGAGAAACGCGTGCGAGTACGGCTCGTGTGATTTGTCCCTTTGGTGGGCTCAAAAGTTTTATCATACCAAATCTTGCAAGTGAAGAATTAGTTTCTTCGGTACGGATAATAATATTGAGTTGTCTTTACTCCAAGGTGAAATATATTAATTAATTTAGAGCTATGCAGAAGCTTAATTAATTAATGGACTTGATAATCTTAAACGCAGGAAATAATAACTGGGATTCCATATTATCGTAATATGGATTAAGATGGATAGTGCAATATTAATTTATTAGTGGTACTAATTAATATTAATGGGCTGAATTATATCGGGGCTCAATATTGAAATTCAGAAGCCCATTGGAGGTCCAATCTTAATTCTCCTAAAGGCCCCTCAAGTAGCCCATTAAGTAGTCCAATAATGATAAGGTGATTAAAATAAAAGAAAATATATTTGCTGATTTTTTCTTGTAATTTTTGAAAAAGATTTATTAGGAGAAAGAAAAGATCTTGTTGATTTTCTTGAAAAGATATTATGGAAGATAAGTATTCTTGGAATACAAGATTATCTCATATATTCATGAAGATCCAAATCTTGGATTCTTTCTTCAATATTTTTTAAAATTAGCCCCTTAATGAGGAAGTTGAGATTTTTGTGGAATATTTTATTATGGAGAAAAAAATATATATGAAATATATTCAAGATTTCTTAGAGGCTAAGAAAAGATTTTCTCCACCTCTAAAATATATGAAAATTTCGAAATTCCCCCACCTATATATATGGGATGATTATCACAAATTGTTATATGAAATATTCTATGGATCTAGGATCCGTAAAATAATCCATATTTAGTAAATGGATCATTATCCTTTTCTTCCACTTTACTGCGAACTGCCATCTCCAACAACCCCGCACCCTCCCCCACACACACCCCTTCCCCCAACAGCCCGCTCACCCCACCCCAAATAACTAGCTGTTATGCCCCCGCGCTGCAGCGCATACCAATTCCACCCTTCCCCATACCCCACCCCACCCTTCCCAACCACCCCACCCCAAATACCCCTCCCTAACCTTCAGGCGTTCCATCTCCACCCAAAAAAAAATCCAGAGTTAGAAATTATGATCGGAAACGACTGGAAAAAAAACGGTATAAAATTTACCAATAATTGATTTTCTGAAATCGATTTGCAAATATGTGTTAATGTTAGAAGAAATGTGTATTACTATTGGACCAAATGTGTGTTACTATTGGAGCAAATGTGTGTTACTAAAAATATATGTTACTATTGGAGCACATGTGTAACTAAAAATATGTGTTACTATTGGAGCAAATTTATGTTACTGTTAAAGTAAATATGTGTTACTCCAAATGTGTGTTACTATCAGAACACATGTGTGTTACAATTGGAGCAAATGTATGTTACTATTAGAGTAAATATGTGTTACTGCAAATGTTTGTTAATGTTAGGGTAAATGTGTGTTACTAAAAATATGTGTTACTATTGGAGCAAATGTGTGCTACTATTAGAGAAAATGTGTGTTACTATTGAAGCAAATGTGTTACTATTGGAGCAAATGCGTGTTACTGTTAGAGGAAATATGTGTTACTATTGAAGCAAAGTGTGTTAATGTTAGAGTAAATATGTGTTACTGCAAATGAGTGTTAAAGTTAGAGTAAATGCGTGTTATTAAAAATATGTGTTACTATTGAAGCAAATATGTGTTACTGTTAGAAGAAATATGTGTTACTATTGAAGCAAAGTGTGTTAATATTAGAGTAAATGTGTATTACTGCAAATAGGTGTTAAAGTCAGAGTAAATGTGTGTTACTAAAAATATGTGTTACTATTAGAACAAATATGTGTTATTGTTGGAGGAAATATGCGTTACTATTGAAGCAAAATGTGTCAATGTTATAGCAAATGTGTATTATTGCAAATGTGTGTTAATGTTGGAGCAAAAAAATGTATTTGATGTTAGAGCAAATGTAAGTTATTATTGGAAAAAATATATTTTAATATATAAAACCATAAATTTAAATTTAAAGGAATGAGAAATAAATTAAAAACACATATTTGATCTTGTAAAAATATATATATTTGTCATTATTATTATTTTAAAGTAGAAAAATTTGTTTTTTAATGACTTGTAACACACATTTGCCCATATTGTAACATACATTTTGCATATACTGTAACATACATTTTGCTTATATTGTAACACAATCTGGGAGCGAAAATGTGTATTATTGAAAATGTATGTTAATGTTGGAGTAAAAATGTATTTGAAGTTAGAGCAAGTGTAATTGTAGGAGCAAATATATTTTAATGTATAAAACCATAAATTTAAATTTTGAGGGATGAGAAATAAATTATAAACACATATTTGATCTTGTAAAAATATATATTTGTCATTATTATTAATTTAAAGCAGAAAAAAACTATTTTTTAATGACTTGTAACACACATTTGCCCATATTGTAACATACATTTTGCCTATCCTGTAACATAAACTGGGAGCGAAAATCTTGAAACATGGCCTGCGCGAGATTTTGGAAAAAACCCTCCAAATCCGACCCGACCCGGCCAAGATCCACGAATTTTTTCATGGAGCGACCCATTTTCAATATTTACCTATTTTAGATATATTTCACATGAGTGTTGCCCAATGATTATTTCATCTCCAGTTTACAGTTTCACAGCGTTGGAAAAAAAAATCAGCAACACTATTTTTTTCTTTCTTCCTTGTTATTTTAAATTGCTTGAAAGCACTTCCCACCGGTGATCAAGCAAGGCAAAAGAGACATACTTGAGAAGGTTTTTTGGTTGGTAGCACGTTCGTGATAGTCCCGTGATTATCAAAGGCCATATCTACAAGAGGTACGTAATCGCATAAATTCCTAGTTTTTTCGCCATAGGTTTTATGTGAATTAATTCAACATGCATGATGATAAAATTGTTGTTGGAATTATTATTTGAATTAATTAGGATTAATTCATGCTAGTAATAATTAAATTTAAATTCGTATTTAATTATCATCCCGAATAGATTCCGGGCACCTCTATTTTCCCAACATAATCAACCCCCCCAAACTTACCATATTGCTTGTCCTCAAGCAATGAAATAATAAGTCAAGTTAAATTGTTAGAAATGAATCCAAGTACCAAATCATGCAAGTAATAGTTTTCAAGCTTCAAAGATCGATCGCCCGCACACAAACTCACCCCCTTCATCCTACTCATGGATAATCAATAAAAACCACCAAAATCAAACATGGATGTGCTCTCGGTGATGTATTTCACTCTCTCACAAGTGTTTATCAATAAGTAGGGACTCACTCAATCAATCAATCACACAAATTAGTGACCATAGGCTTGTAAGAACTCTCAACTTCGACCACATACTAGAATCCATGCCGAATCAAATAGGACTTTTTCAAGGTTGTAATGTGATTAGGAATGAAATTGTTATGATTTGTAGCTCGATTTGTCCGTGTTTTGAGTGAATTCGATGAGTATTTAGAGTCAATTGAGTACAATTTTCATAAACTAACGAATTTGCCTCTTTGATGCTCATAGATGGATAGAGGGCAAAAAATGAAGTTCGTAGGACTTTGAATCGACTCAAACGGATGCCTGAATGAGAAGATATGGAAGAAATACGAAAAGTATTAGTTTGAACAAGAAAAAATGTCATTTGGAGGTGCTCAAGCAAGAGGACTCGAGCACCAGGTGCTCAAGCACTCGAGTGGATTCGGGTTGAGCGTCTAGCGCTCGAGTAATGGAGGTCGAGCACCAGTGATATTTTGGAAGAAGATAACACTCGAGTATGCCCCACTCGAGCGGGCGCTCGAGTGGAAGTGGGTCGAGCACCTAGCGCTCGAATAGACTTGGTCGAGCGATGGACGGGTTCTGGAAAGATTGAGCGCTCGAGTTACAATCACTCGAGCACTAGGTGCTCGAGTAAGCGCTCAACCTGAGACTTTTGCATACGATTTCAGCCCATGACGTTTTTAATCGGCCCATGCCTATATATACCCCATTCCAAGCACGTTTTTGGATACCACTTGATGCTTAGAGATAGATTTTGATAGAGAAGAGCTTGGGAAAGTTGAGCAAGAGTTTTAAACTGTAATCGAGGTTTTTGATCTTACGAATTTTCTTAGATTAGAGTTTTATTTAGTTCTTTCTTTCTTCAACACTTATATTATTAAACCTAGTTTTTGTGATTTATTGAGATTCGTTTGAGACTTCGATTTATTGTTAACCCTAGTTTATGTTCTTGAGTTCTTTCTTTAAATTCACCATGTTTATGTTTATTGTTAGTTTTATTGCTTTCGTTAGTATTATTACCATGTTAGGCTAGAACCCTTGCATGCTTAGGATAAGATGAACTCATAGAAGTAGGATATTGGTACGTAATTAGGATAATTCGAGTGCTTCTTGGTCGAGCGCTAGGCGCTCGACCTGAACTGGTCGAATGATACATTTGGTCGAGTGGTAGGCGCTCGACCTCAACTGGTCGAGTGGGAGGCGCTCGACCATGGCTTGGTCGAGTGCCTTATCCTCTAGAGCCTTTAGAACGCTCGACCTCCCTTGCTCGAGCGCCTAGGCGCTCGAGCATCACCTTCCTTGAGTCAAGTGATATTTTTCTTTGCACGAACTAACACTTTTTGTATTTCTTCAATATCTTCTCATCCGGGCATCCGTTTGAGTCGATTCAAAGTCCTACGAACTCAATTTTCCGCCCTCTATCCATCTATGAGCATCAAAGAGGCTAATTCATCAGTTTATAAAAATATCACTCAATTGACTCTAAATACTCATCGAATTCACTCAAAACACGGGCAAAATGAGCAATAAATCATAACAATTTCACGCCTAATCAACCCCCCCCCCCCCAAACTTACCATATTGCTTGTCCTCAAGCAATGCAATAATAAGTCAAGTGAAATTGTTAAGAATGAATCACAGAACTAAATCATGCAAGTAATAGTGTTCAAGCTTCAAAGATCAATCAATCACATACAAACTCACCCCCTTCATCATACTCATGCATAAACAATAAGAAACACCAAGACAAACATGGATGTGCTCTCGACGATGTGTTTCACTCCATCACAAGTGTTTAGAAATATTAAGGGACTCACTCAATCAATCAATCACATATATCAGCAGCCATAAGCTTGTAAGCACTCTCAACTTCGACCATACTTTAGGATCCATACCGAATAAAAAAGGACTTTATCAAGGTTGTAACGTAGGCTCTTTGGACAGGTGGAGTAACTATATGGGATAAGTGACTCAAGTGAATGACGAATAGAAAATCAAACTTCGGTATTTCGAGACTAGGAACAAAATACTTCAATCATCTTCATGCATTACACTTTTCAATTCCACTACTCTCAACACTTCAATTTTTTTTTCTCTAACTCGTTTCATTCTTTCAATCACTTCACTCTTTTTTTCTTTTCACACATATATGAGCTCATATTTTCTTTTGCTCATTCTCAAAGTATTGTTCTTTTCCCACAACCCAAAATCTCATTACACCTTCTTCTCAGATTCACTCAAGCATTAGTAATTCTCCTTCCTAAACTCAACTTGATCCCTTTTCTCATTCACAACTTTTCCTATTCTCCACTCAAATGTGCTAGCAAATAAAATAGGTTAAGGCTCAAACGGGCTAACAAGGGATAAATGTTATTGGTAGGGAAAATTTGGCTAAGTGACTCAACAAATCAAAGATGGCCTAAGATCACTTTCGACATTTCAACTAGACACAATTAAGAAGTGAGAGCACACACAAGTTCTAGCATCCTCTAAGGTGACGATCCAATCACAAACGAAGAGATCAACATAATGAATTTTAATCTCTAAAAGGCTCAAATCTCTCGGTTTTCACATCCATGCTAGTCCTAGTGAATTCTCGTTTTTACCACACAAGTATTCAAAAGAGAAATTCGTAAATATACGAGTTCCCTCTCAAATCAACTCTAACTCCTACACTCACACAATATAATTCCTAACTCAACTTCGCAACTCACTACTCATAAAATCACACCTAGGTCAGCAATCAATAAGCTGGGTAAGTCAATAAGCACGAAATATATGAAATAACACGTTAAAATAATTCATCACAATCACAGCTCAAAGGGTTAGAGTTTAATACAGACCCGAATCACAATAAAAGATAAAAGAGAAAGAAAAATAGTCTCAAACATCAATAAAGAGGAAATAAAGAGAAGAACACGGGGGAGTCCCCAAGATCAAGCATCCGGAGGTGGTCGAGGACGGTAGTTCGGATGATCGGCTCCAATATGGAAAACAAAAAGTGTCTCCATCCAACGGTGTATATCCGAGAACTGGTTCTCCATCCTCGCTGATCTCGCATCCATCCAGTTCTGAGCTTCATGGAGATACGTCACATCTGTACAGAACGTCTAGATTTCGTACTCCATTCCCGTCCACTACAGGTGAGACGGGTACCATGGCTCGTGAACTGGCGCTTTAGGCGACTCAAACTCCATCTCTTGTGGTTCTTGTTCCACTTCCTATTCATCAGCTCCCCTTTCGTACGCTTCTTCCTCCTCTTTATCCGAATCTCTGGCCCTGCTCGAACTGGCACCACTGGTGCCCTCTCCTCTCATCCTCTTTTTCGGCCTCATATCTCGCATACCCTTATCATCCAATTCCTTAGTGAACTTCTTGATCAACTTCAAGTGCTTGTCCCCGTTCATCCTAATGTTTTCCTTCTTCTTTCCCCTTAATGTCACAAGTCGCTCATTGGGGAGAGGGAACAAATCGTCCTCCTTGAACCTTATACAGTAAAATTTCATCCACCGCTCGAACATCATTGTGTTGTACATCTGCTCGAAGTCTATATCCTTTCCGATGAGCGGTGCTGCAACTGGCTCACATCCCATACTCCTCTCACAAAAACAGAAATGAGACCCCCTCCTCTCACTTTCGACTTCTTCTCTCCTAGTCGGAAAGGGACCTCCAAGTGATGCTCTAAGAAGTCTCTCCCAAAATCGTGGTCCCTCGAGTTAAGTAGACACCACATCCCTTACAGCTGTTTAGCAGTCACCGTGCCTATCTCAGATCGATCGTAGATTGTGTTTCCTAAGATCCTCTCCAAATATCGCAGCACCGGATTTTTGATCGCTAAGGCTCGTGCACTCTGCCCCTTATAATCTCCCTCCATTCCTCCTGTTATCTCCTTCCAAAAATAATTTGCCACGAATGATTTGGATTGTTGGTTCGGCGTCTTCAAGGCTGGGAGCATGAGGGCAGTGTTGATTGATCCTACAACACAAGTGTACCACTCGTTCCTGATGTTGAATCTGAACGAGTTATCATCCCTCCTTTCGACCGAGACCAAGAATTGCTCTACCAAGTCTGCGTGTGTTTCCATCGTGAGGAGTAGCTTGTAAAATTCCTCCATCTTGTTCTTCGTAAAAACCTCTTAATCTCCTCTTCGATCCCAATGTCTTTCATGAACTCGACGCTGGAGCGTCGGGTTTTCTCCACTCTCCCTTCCATGAGGTTCCACCTGTATGCAAAACGACACCAATCCTCTTTGTAATCTAAGTTGTCCCACCTTGAAGGCATTAATCCCTTTCGAGTGAGCTCAGCGGTCAACTCCTTTAGCTTATCTCCCTTGACCATACGATCATCGAACTTCTTTGGAGGAGCCATTGAACCTATCTCACACAAACACTCAAACAATTAGAGACAATTTACTACTCAAGAACATCATAGACAATACAAATCAACTCAAGTAGTCAATCAATCTCACATTCATTCCCTTTGTGCACAAAAGCTCACATAAAGGTATTATTCCTTTCTCAAAGCACAATCATCTAACTCACATCATCCAAATGGGCAACAATATTCCCAAAGAGGTAATATGCCTATCTCAAAACAAATTCAACCAACTCAACAATCCCAACATTCATCAATAAAGCCCATAACTAAGTCTATCATGAAGTAACATTACAAAAATATGCAATTTACATGCTCAAGACTTAATTCATATCCATCTATTCACTCAATTCATTCCAAATCACACAAATATTCACTCAACAAGCAATACCCATATCAATTCCTAACATTCATACTTTCTCACTCTAGAAATTCACCAATTCTACTCATGCAATCTTCAAATTGAAATTCAAATTCGTGAACCCATAGCATATAGACATCATTTATCAACAAAGAAGCAAGAATCAATGAGTAATGCGAAAATCCCCAATTTCTTCTCAAGAACAAGTAAGAACCCTAATTCCTATATCTCAATTCATGCCTATTCGAAGCTAAAACTACGAAAAGATAGAAAAGAGTAAGGAAATACATACCTTAGAGGAAGAATTCAAGTCTCTTTAAGTGAATTTGTGTGAAAATGGACAATATTAGTGAGAGGGAAAGAGAGCCGATTCTTTTACAGCCAAATCGCACCTTAGAGTGTGTGTAAAGTGTGTGTAAAGTGTGGGGAAGGGGTATTTATAGATGGGGCGCGAACTAGGGTATTTTGGAACCGAACAGCTAGAGCGCTCCTTAGCGCTCGACCTCAAGGTGGTCGAGCGGCACTTTGTCACTGGAAGAATAGGCACTCGACCTTGCACCGGTCGAGTGCTCCGAACTTACAGAACACAAAAGGAGCTCGACCTAGGTGGCGCTCGACCAAGTAGTGCTCGAGCACTACTCATGAATGCCCAAAACACAAAATTTTCAAGTATAACCACCCTAAACTTCACTAAATCAATTCCAAAACATGTACCAACCTGAAAACTCCTCGATTTAAGCCAGATCGCTCATTCGACCGAGGAGTTGGAATCTCTTCCCAACGTGCAATTCACCGAGCCAAATCACCACACAATGATATACTCACACTTAATTCAATTCAAACCCACTTCATGCATCAATATTTTCGAATAATTTGACCATTTTTCATACGAATTTCGTGCACAACACATGAAGTACGAATACACACCCCCAAACTATTTTCTTGCTATGCAATAAAAAGTTTGAAAAGATGAGTACGAACGAGTACGTGCACTCAATTCACAATGAACCTCAATCACTACCAATGCACAAGATGTAAAGCATATAAAAACTTCACCCCCCAAACTTCGACTTTACGAAGCGGTCTATGTTTGGGGTTTGGGGTTACCTCATACTCCAAATTTCAGTTGCTCCTTCACTAGGCATACTTCCCCTTCACGAGTTACTTCACTTTAAGCTCTACTACGGAAACTTTAGCACCACAAGACAAGCCTACACAAAAGACTCTCAACAACGAGGTTAAAACTTACGATTCACATAAAAACAAACACGAAAAACAAAACACTTAAAAGCAAGTAAGATTGGGCTGCCTCCCACGCAACGCTATTTTTAAGGTCCTAATGCTGGACCGAGCTCGAAGGAGCTCACGGGTCATGAGACTCTAAGTTACCTCCCTTATTCTCATAAGAGAAGTTGTAGAATTTCTTCACTCAATGCCCGTTTACCATAAATACGTTCCCATCCTCTTTCTCAACTTTAAGAAATCCACTCTTGTAGACCTTTCTCACCACATAAGGACCATTCCATTTGGATTTGAGATTCCCACCAAATAACTTCATCCTAGAGTTGAACACTAGGACTTGATCACCAACTTGGAACTCCTTCTTCTTCAAACGTGCATCATGCCATCTCTTAGTCTTCTCCTTTAAAATTCGGGCACTCTTATATGAACTATCTCGAAACTTCTCCAACTCATGTAATTGAAGTAGTCACTTTTCACCCACCATAGCACTATTGAAATTTAGCTTCTTGATTGCTCAATACGCCTTATGTTCAAGCTCAACCGGCAAGTGACACGCCTTCCCAAAAATGAGTTGGTACGGAGACATACCAAGAGGGGTTTTAAAAGCTACCCTATACGCCCAAAGTGCATCATCAAGCTTCAAAGCCCAATCCTTCCTACTAACACTCACCGTCTTCTCAAGAATCTCCTTAATTTACCGATTAGACACCTCAGCGAGACCATTCGATTGAGGGCGATAGGCTGTAGAGACCCGATGATTAACCTCATATTTTGACAGTAGCTTCTCCATCAACTTGTTCACAAAGTGACTCCCCCCATCATTAATCAAAGCTCTCAGGACTCAATATCTAGAGAAAATATTCTTCCTCAAGAAGTCTATCACAATACGGGAGTCGTTCACTCGAGTAGGAACAACTTCAATCCACTTCGAGACGTAATCAACACACACAAGGATGTACAAGAATCCATTACTCGGAGGAAACGAACTCATGAAATCAATCCCCCATACGTCCAATACCTCTACTTCCATAAATACATGCAATGGCATCTCGTCCCTCTTGGTAATAGAGCTGAAATGTTGGCACTTGTCACATCTCTTTACCCATTCCATGCAGTCCTTCAAAATAGTAGGCCAATAGAAACCGGCTTGAAGCACCTTCCTACCAGTTTTCTCTCCACCCAAATGTCCTCCACATGGTAAGGCGTGACAATGCCTTATAATATCACTCCACTCCTCCTCGGGCCCGCACCTTCTAAGCATAAGATCTATCCCTCTTTTGAACAAGTATGGGTCATCCCAAATAAATTCCCGGACTTTTTTCAAGAATGCCTTTCGGTGCAACGCATCCATATCCACCGGCAGCTCTCCACTTGCTAAATAGTTAGCATAATCAGCGAACTATGGGGCCTTACCTTCAACTCGATACACCGGGACATCTCCTAAACCAAATAGCTTCTCGTTCGAAAAATCATCATTCACCTCTCGCTCTTCCACCGTGTTCTCCTTGGTAAGCTCCATCCTCGAGAGGTGATCGACTATCACATTCTCACTCCCCTTCTGTCTCGAATCTCAACATCAAATTCCTGGAGTAATAGGATCCAATGAATAAGGCTGGGCTTTGCATCCTTCTTGCTCATGAGATACTGAATCGCTGCGCGGTCCGTATATACGATTATTTTTGTGCCTACTAGGTAGGGTCGAAATTTATCAAAGGCATACACGATCGCTAACAGCTCCTTTTCGGTAGTAGTGTAGTTTACTTGAGCCGAATTCAACATCTTTGAGGCATAATATATAGCATGAAACCGTTTGTCTCGTATTTTCCCCAAAGTAACCCCCATAGCATAGTCGCTAGCATCACACATGAGCATAAAAGGACTCGACCAATCCGGAGTAACAAGAATGGGGGCATTCACTAACGCTTCTTTTAACCAATTAAAAGCCACTAAACACTCATTAGTAAACTCAAAGGTGACTTCTTTTTCAAGAAACCACGAAAGGGGTTTAGCAATTTGTGAAAAGTCTTTTATAAAGCGTCTATAAAACCCCGGATGGCCTAGAAATGACCGAATCCCCTTCTCAGTCGAAGGTGGAGGAAGCTTCTCAATAGCTATCACTTTTGCCTTGTCAACCTGGATACCTTTCGAGGACACATGATGCCCAAGAACAATACCCTCCTTCACCATAAAGTGACATTTCTCCCAATTAAGCATTAACTCCGTGTCTTCACACCTGCTCAACACAACTTCAAGATTGGTTAGACACTTATCAAACCACTCCCTGTTGACGGAGAAGTCATCCATGAAAACCTCCATAATCTTCTCAATCAACCCATGGAAAATAGCCATCATACACCTTTGAAAGGTGGCAGGTGCATTACACAACCCAAACGATATTCTCCTAAAGGAAAAAGTACCATAATAGCAGGTGAATGTGGTTTTCTCCTGATCCTCGGGGGCTATCATAATCTGATTATATCCCGAATCCCATCTAGGAAATAATAATACTCAAAACCACCCAATCTATCAATCATTTGATAAATGAATGGAAAAGGAAAGTGATCCTTGCACGTTGCCTTGTTCAACTATCTATAATCAACACAAACACGCCATCGCGTCACTAATCTAGTGGCTACCAATTCATTAGATTCAGTTTTAATTACCGTGGTACCCCCCTTCTTAGTAACTACGTGTAACGGACTCACCCAAGGACTATTAGAAATAGAAAAAATCATGTTACTATCTAACAGCTTCAACACCTCCTTATGTATTACCTCTTGTATCACCGGATTCACTCTAAGCTGATTTTGTACTATGGCCTTTGTACCCTCCTTTAATCTAATCATATGCATGTAAATAGAAGGACTAATACCCTTAATATCTGCAATTAGCCATCCTATGGCAGATTTGTGCTTACGAAGCACTACTAGTAGTCTCTCTAATTGATCATCAGATAAAAGGACAGATACAATTACCGGGTACTTCTCATTATCCTCTAAGTAAGTGTACTTGAGGTGATCCGGGAGTGGTTTCAGCTCCTTCTTCGCCTCCAATGGTAGCGCCTTATCGAACATCTTCTCAAAAGTGGACTCTTCCACATCCAACTCTTTCTCATCCTCAACTTTCTTCACATCCATGAACTTTACATCTTCGTTCTCTTTTAGGCTGTCAAAATACTCAAGGTCATAAAGATCATATGTTAGTTCATCGAGAATAGGATAATCATAATTATGAATATAGAAAGAGCAAGGGTCAAGAAGTGTGTCATCAACACAAGTGTCCAAGATATCAATGAAGTGACAACTTTCATCTACCATTGGATATTTCATCGCTTCGTAGATCGCTATCTTTACTTCTTGATCATCAACTTTCACCGTGATCTTTCCATTAGCCACATCTAGCACTATCCCGGCCGTAGCAAAGAATGGTCTTCCCAAAATAAGGGGTACATGCTCATCTTCCTCCATATCGAGTACTACGAAATCGGCGGGAAAAATGTGATTCGCTACCGTCACTAGAACATCCTCCACTCCTTGAGGTCTAGTGATAGACCCATCGACAAGATGGAGAGTCATCATCGTGGGTTGAAGTTCACCCCATCCAACTTCTTGAACAACGATAGAGGTATCAAATTAATGCTAGCCCCTAGATCACATAATGCTCCCTTCTTGATCCCATTCCCGATGTCGCACAAGATAGTAAAGCTACCGGGATCCTTCAACTTGGGAGAAAGTGTTTTGTGCACCACAGCACCCACCTCATGGTTCAAGTGCACAAGCTCGGGCCCATCTACTCTCCGCCTTTTAGCTATCAAGTACTTCGGGAACTTGGCATAATTAGGCATCTGTTCCAAGGCATCATAAAAAAGAATGTTAATATGTAACTTTTTAAAGACATCAAGAAACTTAGCGAACTTTTCATCTAATTTCTTTTTCATAAATCGCTACGGATATGTGACCGGTATCACAGATTTGGGTACCCCCCATTTGTCTCGCTCGGTCTCCTTCACGTTCTTCCTTGCTTCTCTTGCCTTTTTCCACTTTGGAACTCTCTCAATATCCTTAATCTCTTCCTCCCTGTCTTTACCTTTCTGAGCATCTTCTACCTCAACCTCCTTCTCAACTTGTACCTCAACTTTCTCATCCCCATCTTTCTTATGTTCTTCCCCCTCTATCTCAATCTCCTTATGTATCTCTTCCAAATTAGCAGACATTGGAGGACCATCATATTTGGTCCCACTTCTCAACTCGATAGCCTTCAATTTCTCCTTCGGGTTTGTCTCGGGCATAGATGGATATTTACCCGGCTCTCTCATTTGTGACTTTGCAATCTGGCTAATCTGGCACTCTATAGAAGTGAACCGCCTATTGTTCTCTTGCTGAGCTCTATTAAGGTCCATGTCTCTCCTTTGGAGTTCTTGATCTCTTTGATCACTCTTTAACATCATACTCCAAAGAGGACAACCTCTTACTACCTTCTTCTACCTTCTGAAGATAGCACGTAACATCTCTTCGGTGGAGGCATCACCTTCTCCACCGGGGGGTTTTGAACCTGGATCTACTCCGGGAGGTACAATTATTCCGGCCTTAGGATTGGCATAAGAGAAATTCTCGTTCTTCCTCCATTGATTCTGAGGAGGCTGCTGGCCTCCTTGATATCCCTGAGTATTCCTCCATTGATTCTGAGGAGGTTGTGGACCTGGTGGTACTAACGGTTGGCCATAAGTTGGTCGCCCTTGGTAATTGTCACCTTGCTGGTATCCGCCTTGGTTGTAATTAGGCCTCCCCATATAGTTGGCCTCCTCTTGCTGGCATGCTTGTTGGTCCACTTTCTCACTCATAACTGTATTACCTCCACTCAGATTTTGCCCAACCTCTAGATTGCTGATCTTCTCCATCATAGTCATCAACAGCTTTCTAGTTCCCTCACTCTCTTCCATCTGATAAGCCCGCTGAAATTCTTGATTCTCATTCCATTTCCCCGCATTCTTGACAATGTTTTCAACTATCTCTCTGCACCGAGCTGCACTACAATTCAGGAACGTTCCACTAGCACATGCATCGAGGTGGTCTTGTGCTGCCTTGCTGGCTCCACAGTAGAAATAGGCCATTATGTCACCATCGTTGTACCCGTGCTGCGGAAAATCAATTAGCATATTAGAGAACCTCTCCCAAGCCTGACGTAATTCCTCTCCCGACTTCTGCTTGAAAGATAAGATCTCTTGTCTTGCTTTGATCATTCTAGACGGAGGATAGAATCGCTCGAGGAACAGACGCTCAAGTTCGGCCCATGTGGTTACACCTCCCCTTGGGAGCGTGTTATCATACCACTCCTTGGTTATTCCCGTTAGAGAGAACTGGAACAACTTGAGCCTCTTGACATCTTCAGACATGCCATTGTAATTGAACGTTGAAGCTATCATTAGAAAATTCCTCAAGTGAGTGTGAGGATTATCCTTTCCAACCTTCCCCTTGAATTGGCTCTCGACTAGCATCTTCAGGATCCCTGGGGAGATAGAAAAATTGTTTGCTTTCACTTGTGGCATAGCTATACCATCATGATACCGTTGAGGCTGCGCCTCAAACCTTCCTCTGATTGCCATACCAGGATCAACATTCTGAGGAACATGTTGGGGATATACTGGTGGTAGAGGTATTTGTGGAATAGGAGGTAGGTTATAGTTAGGTTGTGGAGGGTAGTATGGTGGATAAGGGTATGGAGGATATGGGTATGGGTAAGGTTGGTTAGGTTGGTAGACAGGGTTGTTGAAAGGGTTATTGGGGTTATGGTTTTGGTTTTGGTTAGGAGCAGAGTTGTTCGTATTATGTGGAATCGTGTTTTGGTTTTGATTGTCCTCTGTGGGTACTTGTTTATTACTGCTTTCATCTCCTTCAACCCGTTTCACAATCTCATTGAATTTAGCCGCATCTCCATTCAATTCATTACCTAAATCCATGTTTTCGTTCTCACCACCGGCAGTGTTCATCCTTTTAAGGAAGACTCTGTTTCTTCTGGCGATTGTCTCAGGATCTGACTTTGTTCTATCTTCGCTCGTTTCTCCCTTCGAGCTTGTTTTTATATATCTGAAACACTAAAAGAAATATCAAAATGCAACTGCCTAATGAATACTAATAAACAGAAAAGAAAAAGGCACTCACTACTAACTACTAAACTATTTCCAAGTCCTACTCAATGGACATACATCGCCTTCCCCGACTACGGCGCCATTGACTTGAACGCAAGATACTAGCTATACTAGTAGTTACCCACAAGAGTATAGGTTCCCTGTAGTATTGGCAAGTATAGGTACCAAGTAGTATCGTACCCAAGGGAAGGTATGTATGCGAATAGTGCCCTAGAGATCTACGTGTCGTAGTTAATATGAATGGATGTTCTGGATTTAAGAATTGTATTAAACTACTCTATATTCTATCACTATTAATGCAAATAATTAAACTAAACTAATAACTTGAGTTTAAGATTCAAATATGGATGATGATGCTCGGATAGAAATTCCTACGTATACCAACGGAGTTGGTACGATAACTAAAATAATCGTGATGTGCAAGTTATAATCCTAAGTGTACTAAAACTAGGCAATCAACTTCCCTAATCTATTACAAGATTGAAAGACTAAAAG
Source organism: Ballota nigra (assembly GCA_947034835.1). NCBI lineage: Eukaryota > Viridiplantae > Streptophyta > Magnoliopsida > Lamiales > Lamiaceae > Ballota > Ballota nigra. Next base: position 17,561,381 of record OX344722.1, read on the forward strand.
CTCAAGAATTAACCCTAATACTTCGTCATATCAACCTACTTCACAAATCCATCAAACAAGTTATATTGATTGTGCTTAATTAATGAGACCTTAATTTAACTAAGGTGATGCGGTCGTCCTCCCTAGATAAACCGGTAGATGATAAACCCCTTCTAAAATCCTTTCGTTAAGTCTAATCGTTATTAAAGAGTGATGCGGTCGTCTTCTCTCTAACAATTTTTGTACCCAATTCCAAGATAATTCTAGGGTTTATTTTAAGAATTCAATTAATTAAGAGAACTAGCACTAAACATCACGAATTATCCTAATTATGTACCAACATCCTACTTCTACGAGTTCATCCTACCCTAAGCATGCAAAGGTTTCAGCCTAACATGGTGATTATGATGACTAAAGCATTTAAATTAACGATAGACATAAACATGGTGAATTTAAAGAAAGAACTCAAAAACATAAACTAAGATTAAACCAATAATAAAGTCTCAAAATGAATCTCAATAAATAACGAACTAGGTTTGATAATATCAAGTGTTGAAGAAAGAAATAACGAAATAAAACTTTAATCTATGAATTCGTAAGATAAAAAACCTCGATTACACGTTAAAACTCTTCCAAGCTCCAAGTATGCTAAAAATATGAAAAGTGATCACAGGGTGTCTAAAATCGAGCTTGGGATTGGGTATTTATAAACAACGGGCCTAACACGGGTGAAAAATGCCAAAATCGCACGAGCTCTAGCGCTCGACCTGATGGTGGTCGAGTGGTCCTCCTTACAGTGCCTTTAGAGTGCTCGAGTGCTTCTTGGTCGAGCGCTAGGCGTTCGACCCGAACTGGTCGAATGATACATTTGGTCGAGTGGTAGGCGCTCGACCTCAACTGGTCGAGTGGTAGCAAGTGGTCGAGTGGGAGGCGCTCGACCATGGCTTGGTCGAGTGCCTTGTCTTCCAGAGCCTTTAGAACGCTCGACCTCCCTTGCTCGAGCGCCTAGGCGCTCGAGCACCTCCTTCGTTGAGCCAAGTGATACTTTTCTTTGCACAAACTAACACTTTTCGTATTTCTTCAATATCTTCTCATTCGGGCATCCGTTTGAGTCGATTCAAAGTCCTACAAACTCCATTTTCCGCCCTCTATCCATCTATGAGCATAAAAAAGGCAAATTCATCAATTTATAAAAATATCACTCAATTGACTCTAAATACTCATTGAATTCACTCAAAACACGGGCAAAATGAGCTATAAATCATAACAATTTTACGCCTAATCACTTACCCATGACCACCGGCGGCAGGAATCGCAGCTATTCACAGACAACTTCTAGAGTTATTCAAAATTAAAGTTAGTATATCCATTTATTTAAATGTGTCTGTCACGTCGGGACAACAACGACCAAGGGAGGGTGGCAACATGTCGATGGGGAACGGTGAGAGCAAGGATGACAACTGTGTCATTTTCTCTCACCCTTTTCATATATCTTTTTGTGTCTATAGGTCAACAAGATGCACAAGAATGGTAAAGATGGAGAAAGGTTTGTTCCCCCCTTTCATTTCAGGAATGGAATCTAATTTAAAAAAAATCTAACAAAACAATAAAAAATACATACAAAACAACTTCATGGAATCGCTTGAAATTTCTTGGATGAATGTATGCAAAAAGAAGAGAAAGGAGGACTATAAATAGGAGTTTTTTGGCCTTGAAAAGGCAGCTAAAATTTAGGGGCTGCTTTAAAAAAGTAATTCAAACATACCATAATAGTACAACAATAAAAAACAAACGTCCGAAATCGAAACAGAGAAAACCGATCAACGTACCAAAAAGTTTCCCGCTGAAACCTAAAATAGGCAATGTAGTTTGTATTGTATAGTTATAGATTTGTTTAAATCCCAAAAAATAAATAATAAGTAAAATTGATATTTAACACTTAATTTTCTAGTGTTCCCTTTTAATTCGCAATTAATTTTGAGCGCCTACACTCACATTTATTACTTGTTTTACTCGACTTTTGGCCACATCCACACCTTTAATACATCCAGATTTATTTGGAGTAACAACAAATGTATTAGTTGTTTCAAATGTATTAATTACTTATAATTTAAACTATAAGACACTAATTTCGAATGATATTAATTGTTTTATTGAAGGGCATAATCAATTAAAGGATATTAGTTGTTTTATTAAAAAAAATATTAATTATTGTATTATAAAATTTAAGTTGTAAATAAGTAACAGCAGTTTCTTTATAATCTCACTGTAAATATGGTTAAAATCTATTGTAATAAATATGAGCAAACTGTTAATAAATTTATTAGAGGAAAATTAAAAAATAAATAAAAAAGAAGGTCCCTTATTTATTTCTCGAAATTGAGTCCATGAGGCAGTGACAACGTTTAGGTGCAAAGCCTACACGTGTTAACAAGGGTCTTCTGCATGAAAGAATTGTGTTCATCTTCTACCACTAAATGTCAAAATCACACATCTCTCTTCTTTTCTTTTCTTTTCTTTTCTTCTCATTTGTTTAATAATATAATTTTGGGTTTGTTGTTGTTGCTTGATAGAGAAAAAATGGATCTGATGAACAGCGTGCTCAACTTTATAATCCCACCTGCAAGCCTGTTGATGCTGGCTTTTGCATGGCCAACTCTCTTCTTCATTAGCACCTGTGAGTGGCTTTACACTTGGTATTTCAACACTGAAAACATGGACAACAAAGTCGTGGTTATCACCGGTGCTTCTTCTGGAATCGGAGAGGTAACTCACCAATCCTTAAATTTGAGATTTTGTGCAATGAAAATTTCTGCTTCCCTTGAAACGAAATAAATTCTGGATGCATCCCTGTCCCTTCCTGTATGTTAGAAAATTAAATGTTGGTTTCTTGGATTGAAGTTTGTGTTGAAACACACACACACTCACTGTGTAAGTAGATGATGGAAACGTGTCTAGATACGCGCGTGTATGTTATGTTCAGCATATGTAGCATCTATAAGAATGAATATATATTGTAAGTTTCTTGTGCACCGTGTAACTCAAGTGTATTTTTAGAAGTTACCCTTACTATTACTGAAAAGTACAGGTAATTTTTCAACAATAGTAAAAGTAACGTTTCAAAATACATTTCTGGCTCCCTAAAGATTCAACAAACCCAATGTATTTATGCAACTGGTTTAAATGATGGTGGTTCGTTCCTCTGTTTTTTAATCATAGTTATTTATTTTTATATATATTTCTATTTTACTATTTGTCACCCTAAACTAAATTGAGTTTAATTAATAAATAGGAATGACAAAATATTATATGAAAATAGTTTATGATATACTTATCATGAAACAATTTTAAAGTATCAAATATTTAATCAGGAATATCATTAATTTGGTTAGTGATATTATATTGTAATTGTTGTAAATTTTCTTGAACTCAAATTAATGATACTTCTGATGAACTTTTTAATATTCCCGGTCAAATATTAGATATTTTAAAACAGTTTCATGATAGACTTATGATGAACCATTTTCATATAAAAACCTACTCAGTGTGAATGTGTAGATAATAACATGATATATGAGTATACTAGTGTAGGAAACATATAATTGCAAAATTTTATGGAAATATATATTGAGCAAAGGGAGGGATAGTTTCAACAAGTAGCAATTAAGTTTGGGTCACAGGGAGTAGCAAATAATGTAATACTTCTCTTTTTTTTAGGGAAAAACTTGTATGAGACCGTCTCATGACATGAAACCACACAAATTAACACCTACCCCTACCAAAGTGTTAATGAGCCAATGTCTTGGTTACACCCATTTTCATTGTCTCATGCCATGAGACGGTCTCATACAAGACCTACTTTTTTTTTTTTTTATTATTATTAGATGTCATTTTAGTTTTTACACTATTTTGTTAGTACATGCCATTCTAATGATTTATCATCAAATATCTCAATTTGTTTTTTTTTTTTTTGAAAGGATCAAATATCTCAATTTTACTCACTCTTTTTATCCCCCACAAATCTTTCCATTTAAATTTCCCATAATTTAGGTATTTTAAGGGCAATATTGGTAAAATTTTATAACCTTGATTTCTTGTTTTATTCTTCAAAGACATCTATCTAATAAAAAAAGGGAGGGGGTACCAAAATTAATATAACAGCAGTGGCGGATCCAGGAATTACTAATGGGGTGGGCTACGATACAATAAATTTTATTTGGGGTGGGCTGGTTCCGTTATTAAGAGTGGAATGTTGTAAAAATTCATAAAATATTACACATAATATATAGAACTTGGAGGTATTTGCACTAGGCTTGAGCCTAGTGCATTCAATACATAGATCCGCCCCTGTATAACAGAGGATGGATCATATTTAGAATTTGAGATTTTGAAGCTCTGATGCATCATATATCCTTGTGTTTGAATCAATAGCAAATTGCGTACCAATACGCAAAGAGACGGGCGAACCTGGTACTAGTGGCACGAAGGGAACAGAGGTTGAGAGGTATAAGTGAGAATGCAAGATGGCTGGGTGCACCAAATGTCCTTATAATGGCTGCTGATGTTGTTAAGGAAGATGATTGTCGCAGATTCATCAGTGAAACCATCAACTATTTCGGTCGTCGTAAGCCAAGCCTCCCCTTTCCCTTGATTCAATATTCCCATTCATAATCGAGCTACCATATGTAACCTTGTCTTTGTTCTTGCAGTGGATCATCTAGTGAATACAGTGACTTTAGGACATACTTTCTACTTTGAGGAAGCCACAGATTCGAATATCTTTCCCATTCTAATGGTACTTGCTCTGAAAGGAATGGATCGTCCCCTTGGAAATTGATTTTTATTTTTCAATTTTATATATAAAATAAGATTTCTTTTCTTTGAAGTATCTGCCCTGGTTTGTGATGTTGTTGTGTATGTTTAGGATATAAATTTCTGGGGCAATGTGTACCCAACGTATGTAGCGTTGCCTTATTTGCGGGAGAGCAACGGGCGGATCGTGGTGAATGCGTCGGTCGAGAACTGGTTGCCGTTGCCGAGGATGAGCTTGTACGCAGTAAGTTGTGACTAACACAATCCTTAATAATACTAGCCGTAATCCAACTACATGCATAGGCGTGTAAATTGTGTTGCAATGTGTAGGCTGCAAAATCGGCAGTTATGAACTTTTACGAAACATTGAGGTTCGAAGTGAAGCACGAGGTCGGGATTACTGTTGCTACACACGGTTGGATTGGAACCGAAATGGTAAAGGGGAAATTCATGATGGAGGAAGGTGCAGAAATGCAATGGAAGGAGGAGAGAGAAGTACAACATCTTGGATCTATCACACTTCACTTAATTATTAGATGAATGATGAATCAGTGGGTATTCTTTCTTAATACTGTTTTTTCATGTGTGTTAAGGTACAAGCAACGGGTAGCTCGGTGGAGGAGTATGCTAAGCTGATAGTGTCGGGAGCATGCAGAGGAGAGGCGTACGTGAAGCACCCGAGCTGGTATGACGTCTTCTTCTTGTACCGAGTTTTTGCACCCAAAGTCCTCTACTGGACATTCCGTTTTCTTCTGACCAACGGGGGCACCCGGACGACTTCTTTCATTGGAACCGGGAGGCCCCTGGAGGATTCTAAAAGAGTTGGAAGCCCCCTCCCCCTCTTGGAGGCCGCCTCTCCTAGAAGAGTCACCGGAAACTCGGAGAAAAAGCTCATAGGAAGCCCGGGCGGTAGTTGGAGATTTGAGTGAATAATTGGCTTTTGCTTGTAACTTGGACTATTTGCTTGCAGCGTGTGTTGAGAGGAACAAATGAAACCATGTCTACAACATTTCTATCCATCTTTTATTTTGTCTTTTGGAATTTCTTGTTACACAAATCCCCTCCTATCCTATCGTCACATTCATTTAAAATTGTAAGTAAAAGAAAATATATATTGCACGTTATTGTATCACTCCATTTTTAATTTCAACACTAAAGCTTCATCTATTCCAACCTGCAAAATCTCTCCCCAAATTTATTACCTCATAAATTAGAATGGCGATTATGTTATGTGGATGAATACATGAAAAATTTCACTACAAGTTCAAATTTTAAGGCAGTTTTATTCTTTCAAACAAGTGTTGGAGAAAATGGTTGGTGGTATTATTGTGTATTTAATTGGTATTAAAGTATACTTGAGACTTTAATAGTTGACCAATTAAATTTGGGTGTTAAGATTAATTTCTCGGAAATTAATTGTTTTGAGTGCGTTCTACTCGCGGAGTAGATGGGAATGGTGTATTCATACTCGCAACACCGATTTTCGGTGAGTGAGAAATTGAACCGGAAATCGAATGACTCAACACCTAATTATGGGATTAATGAAGAAATTAAACGAGTCATTTAATTCTTCATCCCACATTGGATATTTAGAATACTAATATACATGATATTAGTAAGGGAACAATGTAATATAATAAGTTTTAATTGATTGCTAGAAAATCAAAGTTGCCACACGCGCCCGCGCTCGTGGCCTCGGTCTTGGTTCTTGGCAATTGGACTTTGGGTAGACTTTGGGCCTTGGGCCCAGCGGGTATCTAATTTTTTGGGGTATGAAAATTCAGGATATCCGGTCCACAAAGTTCGGTTCAATTCGGTTCAAGAGACCCGTCCGGTTAAAGGGTCAAACCAATTCGGTAAAGAGATCCTTCATTGAGCACATTTGACACATGTGCTAAATTCATGGGCGATTACCAGCGCATTCAGTGGGAACGCGTTTGGTCAACTTCGGTTTTCAGACTTACCACCAATGAAACGCGTCCGCATTAAATGCTCACGCGGTTTTTCCTTCTGCACTAAGTGGATGTTCGCCTACAAATAACGTCCTCATGCATTCTTTTGGCCACACTCCGAAAAACTTCTCTTCTCCCTCAGTTTCTCTGCATATAGAGTCTTAAGAGTCAGTCCAGTTCAAAGTGCTCGTTTTGTTCGCCGGTGCTCCAAGTTCTGCGGTGCTGCACACTTGGAGACGAAGTGTCGTTTTACCTATGGGGACGTATTTCCAGAACCGAAGAGCACTATCGAGGAAATCTCGTCTTGCAGGAAGAGTCCTTCCTCGACTCGACACACTGCAGTCTCTTATTTCTTTCGCATTCTATGTAATTTCGTTATCGAGTTGTAATTTTCCCAGTGTTCTAAAAGTCGCTAGTCACTAGTCGGTCGGTCGACTGGGGACTAGCGACTAGTCGGGGACTAGTCGAAACCGCCTAAATAAATAAAATAATTAATATTTAATAAAATTTAATAATTAATAATACATTAAATAATAAACCCCAACTTATTTTTTTTGATGGCCGACAAGTATATACTATTACAAACTAGTGAACTACTGTAGATAGATGAGTTGAAACTTGCCAGGTTTGCATAGGTATTATAAACCATAGCAGCATAGCTTTACAAATTTAAAAATTACAACACAAACTACCAGTTACCACTTACCAGGTGCGCGGCGGCGTGAGTATGGAGGATTGCACGGCGGTCGGCGGCCGGCGGTCTGACTTCGTTCATGCGACACAGCAAAGGAAAGCTGCGCGGTGGCCAGGGAGTGCTTGCGCGCGATGGTTGTGGCTTGGGAGGGCTTGCTCGTGACGGCGGCTCGGTGGTGAACGGAGGCGACAGATTCTTTCTCACAGGCACAACAAGGGCTCCGCGATGGGTGATTTCAATTTCAGACTTGTTGGATTCCTAATTCTATTTTTGTTTTTTTAGATTTTGTAATTAATATTTATTTAAAAAAAATTGGGCGGCGATTATACGGTTAGTCGGCGACTACACGGTCTTAGTCGCCGACTAAGCTCGGAACCGTGTAGTTTGAACGTTTAGAGGGTAATCGGGTCGGCCTAGGGCCGACTAGCGACTAATCGGCCGACTAGGCCGACTTTTAGAACACTGAATTTTCCTTTTTACTTTTTGTAAAAAAAATTATTTCCATCAGTCAATATCAACAACAATCGCAAAACGAAATCATGACTGACGGAAATAACAATTCTGAGTCTTCAAACCAGAGAAACACTGTTGTTCCTTCTGGTATTCCCATTCCCCAGGGCACCACCACCCTCGTTCCCCCTCTAATTGTTCATGTTGGACAGACCTCTAATCCCAGTGTGGTGAGCCATTTCCCCTTTGATAACTCGAGACCTTTTATGGTCCAAAGTGAGAGACCCGAAAAGTTTTCGGGTAAGAACTTCAAGAGGTTGCAACAGCGTATGCTGTTCTTCTTGACCACCTTAAGGTTGACGAGGTTCCTTACTGAGGACCCGCCTGTGGTCGTTGAGAATGATCCGCAAAATGAGGAAGTTTGTGCCCGATGGTGGGAACACGACTTCTATCATCTATGCTCAGAACTACATTCTGAGTGGTCTGACAAACACTTTGTATAGTGTCTATCAGAAGTGCAAAACTGCCAAGGAAATGTGGAATTCCTTGGAGGCCATATGGCCGAGGATCCCGGTACTAAGAAGTACTTGGTTGGGAAGTTCTTGAACTTCAAGATGGTGGACTCGAAGTCTGTCGTCGAACAAGTTCAAGAGTTTTAGTTGATTCTGCATGATATTGCTGCAGAAGGAATGATACTGCCGGATGCTTTCCAAGCCGCTGCAGTAATTGAGGAACTGCCTCCAAGCTGGAAGGAGTTTTAGAGCCACCTAAAGCTGAAGAAAAAGAGTATGACCTTACAAGAGGTCATATGCAGACTTCAGAATCGCGAAGGTGGGTTGGAGAGAAACAAGGGTCAGGAAGAGGCCAAACTAATTTGATGGAGTCAAAGAAGCGCAAGAGGCCAAATTCTGACAAGGGCAAACTACCAGTTGTAACCCGACCCAAATTTACTGGTGACTGTTACAACTACGGAAAGTCGAGCCACATTGCAAGATACTGCAAGACCCCGAAGAAAGATACCAATGACAAAGGCAATGGCATGCAATCCAATGCAAACATGGTTCAAGGGGAGATCACTGAAGAGGACCTGGCTGCAATGACCACTGAAGTGAACCTCGTGGGCAACCCAAAGGAGTGGTTCATCGATACGGGGGCTACCTGTCATATCTGTTCTGACAGGAATGCTTTTCGACCTATGAACCAGCCAATGGGAGAAAGCTGCACATGGGGAATCAAGCCACGTCTGAGGTGGCTGGGGTTGGAAACGTTGTTCTAAAGCTGACCACTGAGAAGAATCTCACATTGAGAGATGTCCTGCATGTCCCAGATATTCGCAAGAACCTGATCTCCGCTCCGTACTAGTGAAGAATAATTTCAAACTTGTATTTGAGTTGAATAGGGTTGTTCTCAGTGTACTTAGGTCGTGGTTATCTCCACGATGGTCTGTTTAAAATGAGTGCCATTGTTGTACACCCCAAGGGCAAATCCTATGAATAAAGAAACTTATACTTCCTCTTATATTGCCGAGTTTTTTTATTTATGGTACTGTAGATGGGACATGCGAATATTAAATCGATAAAACGGCTAGTAAGTTTAAATTTACTAGATATAAAGAATATCGATTTAAACAACAAATGTGAAATTTGCAAAAATGACGAAGTTGTCTTTCCCATCAGTTGAAAGGAACTCAGAACCACTAGAATTAATTCACACTGATGTGTGTGACTTAAAATTTGTACTAACTAGAAGTGGAAAGAAGTACTTCATCACTTTCATAGATGACAATACAAGATTTTGCCACGTTTATCTTTTGCACAGTAAGGATGAAGTGTTAGACGCTTTTAAACGGTACAGAAGTGAAATGGAAAATCAATTGAATAGACTAATCAAAATGGTTCGCAGTGATAGAGGTGGAGAGTATGTAGCACCATTTGAGAAGATATGCTCCGAATTCGGAATCATACATCAAATGATTGCTCCTTACTCACCTCAGTCAAATGGTGTTGCTGAACGAAAGAACCGAACACTTAAAAGAAATGATGAATGTTATGCTAATTAGCTCTGGTTTACCGCAAAACTTGTGGAGGGAAGTCATTCTGTCGGCTAACCACATTTTGAACAAGATTCCACACAAAAGTAAGGATTCAACTCCTTATGAATTGTGGAAGGGGCAGAAACCGTCATACAAATACCTCAAAGTGTGGGGGTGTTTGGCGAAAGAAGAAGTGTCTCTATCTAAACAAGTTATAATCGGCCCTAAAATGGTCGATTGCATATTTGTAGGGTATGCACTAAATAGTAGTGCCTAACGGTTTCTGAATCACAAATCAGAAGTTTCCGATATGACAGTTAGACACTTACATAGAGTCGAGAAACACTGTGTTTTTTTAAAACATCTTTCCTTGCAGACCAAGGAAGATGAGACGTCAACCAAAAGATCTCGAAATGAGGAGGTTGATGAGGATGCTGGTCCGTCTACTCAAGATAAAGAAGAGTTAAGATGCAGCAAAAAGGCTAAGATAGTTAAAACCTTTGGTCCCAATTTTATCACCTATGTGCTGGAAGAGGAACCGAGGACTATCAAAGATGCTCTATCTAGACCAGATGCTCCGCTCTGGCATGAGGCGATTAATAGTGAAATTTACTCTATCATGGAAAATCACACGTGGGAGTTGGTTGATCTACTACAAGGTTGCAACCCCTTAGGATGCAAATGAATCCTTAAAAGAAAGTACAAAGCGGATGGGTCAATTGACAAATACAAAGACCGCTTAGTTGCCAAAGGGTTCACATAAATCAAAGGGTACGATTTCTTTGATACCTATTGTTACCACAATTTTTGAATTTATTAAATATAATAAACACGAAAATGTTTACAACTTTAATATATTCGGATTGAACCGAGAAATTTGTGCGGGTTGACTAACTCTAGATTTGGTCCTCTGATTCTTCTCTTCGGTGTTGACCTTGACTTGATTCTGGATTTTTTCGGAGACTGGCCTGTAGCCGAATTTTGCCTGATGATGATGATGAAATTAAATCTAGGGCGTCGAGCCGTGTTTCGAATTAATTGTTAACATTGAAGATTCTGTGGAGGGAGACGATGGGTCGTTGAGTCCACAAAGAAGCTGATGTTGGAGAACATTGATCAGTGGAGGTAGACGTTGAGTCGTTGAGTCCACGAAGAAATTGATGTTGAAGAACGTTGATCGGTGGAGGTAGACATTGAGTCGTTGAGTCCACGAAGAAGTTGATGTTGAAGAACGTTGATCAGTGGAGGTAGACGTTGAGTCGTTGAATCCACGAAGAAATTGATATTGAAGAACATTGATCGGAGGGGCTTAGCACCGTGATCTCGGATCAAACATCGACATTGATGAAGATCTTGGAGAACTTCGTAGAAGAAATGCGATCGGAGAGGTTGAGCACCGTAATCCCGAATTGAATGCCGATGTTGATGAAGATCTTGGAGAGCTTCGTAGGAGAAACGCGATCGGAGAGGTTGAGCACTGTGATCTCAGATTGAACACTGATGTTGATGAAGATCTTGGAGAGCTTCGTAGGAGAAATGCGACCGGAGAGGTTGAGCACCGTAATCCCGGATCGAATGTCGATGTTGATGAAGAACTTGGAGAGCTTCGTAGGAGAAACACGATCGGGGAGGTTGAGCACCGTGATCCCGGATCGAATGCTGATGTTGATAAAGAACTTGGAGGGCTTCGTAGGAGAAACGCGATCGGGGAGGTTGAGCACCGTGATCCCAGATCGAACACCGATGTTGATGAAGAACGTCATTGAATCTTCAAGAATTATGAGCTCTTGAATTTTTTTACTTCAGATGTCTTCTGAATGTGTGGAAAATGAATGAATGAAGACATGTTGGGATATGTTTAGTTTTGATGATTTTCCAAAACCACTTGTAATAGGTTTGAAAGCAGTCAGGATTGTATCTTTAGTTTCAGGTTAGGCTAGGTTATTTCTCAGTAGAATAGGCTATCAGTTGAGAAGAACTCAGTTGAGGGGGAACTCAGCGAGGGGGAACTCAGCAACACAGCCTGAGGATATCAAGATGACACCAAGAAGATCTATCTGAAACCATGCCAGAGACCTAAACCTGAAGAGAAGCCTGAAGGATGTCCCACTGAGTGTAAACTTGACTGTTCTAAGCTAAGTCAGGTGGACCACTCAGTGAAGAGCATGATCAAGAGGATCAGTGCTGCACCAAGTAGGTCCTGAAGGAGTCAGGCTACTGTAGTCAGGGAAGTTTGTCATTCAGCCTTATGACAAACTTCTTGGAGTGGTCTTCAAACAGTCTCTGAAGGACAACTACACTGAAGACGTTTAGTCCACTGAAGATCATCAGTCAGTGAAGGAGGAAGCTACCTAAAGTCAGTGGGTCTTGGTCAACCTACTGAGTCAAAGATCCGTTGAATCCAGCCCACGTGGACCAATCAGCACAAGGCAGCAACTCTGACACTGACAAGGCCGCATTCCAAGAAAAGTAGTTGAAACCATTAATTGTATGGATTCAAATGTAATTTTATCCAACGGTTACATTTGAATCCACACTATAAATACAAGCTCATAGCTGCGTTTTGAGTGTGTGAAGTAAGAAAAAAATCAACACCTACGAGCTGTGAAAGTGTGAGTGTTTAGTGCATTATATTGGGAGTTATAAGGAGGATCGATTCACATCTTGTACACTGAACTTTAGAGTTCATAGATATACACAAATGAGTGTTCAACTTGTAACTCATAGCTTAGAGAGGTTTTCCTAATCCTATCTTTAGGCTAACACATTGTAAAGGAAAATCTCACATAGTTAGAGAAACCAAACCGAAACCAAAACTCTCTTGTTAGGTTTGTTGGGAGTAAGTTGTCAGTGAGTTTGTAAGGAGAGGCAGCCCAGGGAGTGGCGTGAGTCCAGTGTTTTGTGCACCTTGTCACGTTAAAAACAAGAATCACAGTTAGTGGATTTCCTGTTAAATCAGGTCGTGGATGTAAGAGCTTGAGACTCTGAACCACATTAAACTGAGCGTACTTATCTTTCAAGTATTTACTAAAGTGTTGTGAAAATCTGCTCACTGAGAGCATTGTTAAAAAGAAAACTTTGGTTAAATATTCAGGTCAGGCAGGATCCTCTCTCTGACCAGTTCAGGCAATGCACTCGAGAGTTCAGTATCTCGAGTCACTGCCTTGCTTAGAGCATGAGCCTCCAAGCCTTCACACTGACTTGGTAGCTCAGCCTTTAAGCAGAGCAGTGACTTGAAGTGTAACCTCTCGAGTCACTGTGTTGCTAAGAGCATGAGTCTTCAAGTCTTCTCACTGACTTGGTAGCTCAGCCTCTTAGCAATGCAGTGACTTGAGAACTCTTCACTCTTGCTGAACTCCCTGAGCAAAAAGTTTTTTAAAAAAAAATTTGCCCCTGAATTCCCATTTTAGCCCTTCAAAAACGGGACCATCAAGACCTCTATTTATAGGTGTAGAATTCTAGGTTTACGGGCCAAATTTTATGGGCCGGAGCAATATTTGTGCTTATCCGAAAAGATTCATATATTTAATTTTTCTAGATAAGCTTAAAAATTTTTTGAAAAAGATATGATTCGACTAGCTGGGCTTTAGGAGGCCTGCTTGACTTATTGGACTTTAGAGACCCATTTTAATTAATTAAGCTTTAGAGGCCCAATTGAATTAATTAGGCTTTAGAGGCCAATTTAATTTATTGGACTTTAGATGTCCAATTCAATTAATTAGGCTTTAGAGGCCCAATTCAATATATTGGACTTTAGAGGTCCAATTAAATTAATTAGGCTTTAGAGACCCAATTTAAGTATAAATAATTTATTTATTTATTTTAGGATTTAGATATATTTAAATTCCGAATAAATAACAAATTTAATTGATATTTAACACGTAAATTTCTACGTGTCGTCTTTTAATTCGCAATTAAAATTTGCTCGCTTACATCTATTCACCGTTAACGAGGATTACTTCCATAAGGGTGCTAATCGCGATTGTTGCTTTGCACAATCTCGAAATTCACCAAATGGATGTTAAAACTGTGTTCCTCAATGGTGAAATGGGTGCGGATATATATATGGACCAACCAGAGGGGTTTGTTGCACCTGGAAATGAGAAGAAGATGTGCAAACTAGTGAGGTCATTGTATGGGCTTAAACAAGCTCCAAAACAATGACATTTGAAGTTTGATAGCACCAGGTTGTCAAATGGTTTTCGTATTAATGAGTGTGACAAATGTGTGTATATGAAAAGTACACAAAAAAGATTTGTCATTCTATGTCTATACGTTGATGACATGCTCATTATGAGTAATGATAATGATCATGGCTTACTCATTAGTACAAAATGCATGTTGAGTCGAAACTTCGACATGAAGGATATGGGTGTCGCTGATGTGATTCTAGGAATTAAGATCAGCAGGACATCAAGTGGTATATCTTTAACTCAATATCACTATATAGAGAAAGTGTTAAAGAAGTTCAATACCTTTGATGATCCACCTGCGAAGTCACCATTGGATATGAGTGTCCATTTGAGCAAAAACAGAGGTAGTCCTGTAGCTCAACAAGAATATGCTAGAGTTATCAGAAGCATAATGTACATTTCGAATTGTATGCATCCCGATATAGCATGTGCTGCGAATAAACTTTGTAGATTCACAAGCAATCCAAGCAATGAGCATTGGAATGCTCTCAGGAGAGTCTTGAGACACTTGAAGTATACTCTCGACTTTGGGCTACAGTACACCAGGTATCCTGATGTACTTGAAGGGGACTGCGATGTCAATTAGATCTCAGACACTAAAGTGTCATTCTCTGCTAGTGGATATGTATTCACTATAGGAGGAGCTGATGTGTCCTGGAGATCGACTAAGTAGACGTGCATAGCCAGATCCATCATGGAATCAGAATTTATAGCTTTAGAAAAATCTGGTGAAGAAGCAGAGTCGCTTCGAAATTTCTTCGAGGATATTCCATGTTGGGATAAACCCGTACCTACTATAATGGTCCTTGCGACTGTCAAGCCGCAATTGGTAGGGCTCTAAGTGACATGTATAACGGAAAGTCTAGACACATTCGTCGTAGACATAACTCCGTAAGACAATTGATCTCGAGTGGTGTGATGTCCATAGATAATGTAAGATCTAAGGACAATCTAGCGGATCCATTGACTAAAAGCATAAATCGAGACCAGTTGTCCAAATTGTCAGAAGAAATGGGTCTAAAATTCACAAAAGTAAACTTAAGCAATGGTAACCCAACCAAGTTGACTGGAGATCCCAAGATCTTGGTTCAACGGGAAAACTAAGTTGTGGAAGTTAGAGGATACACTTGGTAACCCGACCATTCCTTAGAGGACAATACGCCAAGTGTGAACCCGTATGTGGTACAGGTAAAGTCTATACAACTTTTAATGAATCCTAAGTCCATGTGGGGGACAAAGTATTACGGGATACTCAAGATGAGTTTACCTATATAAGTGTGAGGTGAGAGGCCACCTCAAATATCAGTGGATATTAAACACTTATGAATATAAAGGGTGTCCATGACCGAAACAGACAAAAACGTGAGAACAAGAAATGAGCGTAGAGATTTTATTGTATTAGTATTACTGTCTAGGTACACACCAAGACAGAATGGTTCAAGTCACTATGTCCACCAGGCTGCCAATGTACTCGGTAATACTTGACTATGGAAGGTTCAAAGCCTCAACTACCTATCCAAATGCAATAACGTCTCATTTTGAACTGGACTGTGAGTCTGCATGTCTATAAGTTCAATTTCCACTCATGTGGGGGAATGTTGGAGAAAATGGTTGGTGGTATTATTGTGTATTTATTTGGTATTAAAGTATATTTGAGACTTTAATAGTTGACCAATTAAATTCAGGTGTTGAAATTAATTTCTCGAAAATGAATTATTTTGAGTGTGTTCTACTCGCGGAGTAGATGAGAATGGTGTATTCATACTCGCAAAACCGATTTTCGGTGAGTGAGAAATTAAATCGGAAATCGAATGGTTCAACACCTAATTATGGGATTTGTTGTTACTCGAAA
This sequence comes from Ballota nigra, assembly GCA_947034835.1. Taxonomy (NCBI): domain Eukaryota; kingdom Viridiplantae; phylum Streptophyta; class Magnoliopsida; order Lamiales; family Lamiaceae; genus Ballota; species Ballota nigra. The sequence goes on from OX344722.1 coordinate 17,577,345, forward strand.
TATATAACTTAATACGATTAATGTGGCTTTCGGGTCGAGTAACTAACTTAATAATTTAGGTTGATTAGGATAGTTATTGCTTGAGGCTATATGATAATAAATGGTAACGAAAAGCAATAAATGCAAGAGGATTTGTCAAGTCTTTGTGTAGACTTGGGCTTGAAGTGGTAGGTGTGTATTAAATGCTAAAGAGCAAGTATTTATAGCCCAAGGGTATGCCCTTTGGCTGATCTAACTTTGTTCGGGCAGCCCAACATTAATTGCTTGGGTTTTGAGTAATGGGACGAGATCCCTTGAGTAGGTGAGCTCGGCCCAATAAGTGCCGGTCACGTGGAAAGTGGCTTGTACTTGCTCCTAAGATCGTGGGATTTCCTGCCATAAGTATGACCTGTCCCTTTGGAGTAGGTGCCGATTTACTGTTCCTTGTACCAATAATGGAATGATTGTCTGATGGCGTCCATATTTGGCTTTATCTAGGAAAATATCAAATATGTGGCGCCCTCGTCTATATGGTGGCCGAGGTGGGCTATTTCCTTGTCTTCATAATCTGCCTCTTTCCATGCTTATCTTCATTTGGGATGATCTTCATCGCATGGCTTCGAGGCAGACGTACCGAGGTCGACTACGCCTTTGTCCTGCACTCTCCAAGCCGAGATGGAGAACTTTTACCGGGCGCATCGATCCTTTATCCCGAGGTTGGGGCCCGTTCCGTCAATGGGTCCTCCTCGGCTCAATATGAATTACTGAGGTCCGGCTATGTTGACGTTGCTACAGACCTTATAGTGCCTCGTCCTGTACCTAGAGAGGCGGAGACCTCGTCTCTTTCACTTGGCTTCTTCTCGTCCAGCACGGATTATTCGTCACATAACAGGATTAATGAAGGAATTAAATGAGTCATTTAATTCTTCATCCCACATTGGATATTTAGAATACTAATATACATGATATTAGTATGGGAACAATGGAGTATAATAAGTTTTAATTGATTGCTAGACAATCAAAGTTGCCACAAGAACGCGCGCCGAGCCGAGCCGCACCCGCGCCCTTGGCCATGACCATGGTTCTTGGCAATTGGACTTTGAGCCTGGGCCCAGCGGGTATCTAATTTTTTGGAGTACGAAAATTCAGGATATCCAGTCCACAATGTTCGGTTCGATTCGGTTCAAGAGACCCGTCTGGTTAAAGGGTCAAACCGATTTGGTAAAGAGATGCTTCATTGAGCACATTTGACACATATGCTAAATTCATGGGCGATTACCAGTGCATTCAGTAGGAACGCGTCTGATCAACTTCGGTTTTCAGACTTACCACCAACGAAATGCGTCCGCATTAAATGCTCACGCGATTTTTCCTTCTGCACTAAGTGGAGGTTCACCTACAAATAACGTCCTCATGCATTCTTCTGGCCACACTCCGAAAAACTTCTATTCTCCCTCATTTTCTCTGCATATAAAGTCTTAAGAGCCAGTCCAGTTCGAAGCGCTCGTTTTGTTCGCCGGTGCTCCAAGTCCTGCAGTGCTACACACTTGGCGACGAAGTGTCGTTTTACCTTTGGGGACGTATTTCCATAACCGAAGAGCACTATTGGGGAGATCTCTTCTTGCGGGAAGAGTCCTTCCTCGACTCGATACACTGTAGTCTCTTATTTATTTCGTATTCTTTGTAATTTCGTTATCGAGTTGTAATTTTATTTTTTATTTTTTGTAAAAGAATTTTATTTCCATCAGTCAATATCAACAACAACAAGTCTACTGACGTCCGATTCTGCATTTTGCTCATGGATTTAATTCTTGTTTTGTAGTCAATTTTTCCAGATTTAAAGGGTGTTTGACTGAGCTTATAAACTCTTTAAAATAGTTTATAAGTACAATCAATATGTTTGGCCAAATAAAATGTTTAACAACTTATAAAATCATAAAATAAGCTTTTAACAACTTATAAATCATAAAAAAATAAGTTGAGATTTTCCAACTTATTTTTCTAACCATATACATGCCCAACCACTCACCCCACCCTTAAATAAATACCGGGAAACGGACTTTAAACTAAGAGAGAAGACATCAAAATGATGTGTGTTCAAGTGTTTTTAGTCAAAGGTGAATCAGAAAATGAAACAGAGAAACTGTAAAGTGATTCAAGAAATCGTCAAAAAACTACACAATCCTACACATATATTCGGCCGACTAGAAGGGTGGGTTCATCATGACTCATGAATCGTTTTCTGTTCGACACATGTATAAACTTGTTCCGCTTTGAGCCATCACTCTTCTCCAATGGGTCCTTGATTTTATTTGTTTAGTTTTGATGCAACGAAGGAATCAATTAATTTCTTGGATTTATTTTTATTTTAGCCAAGTAAGTTATGTTTATGGACTCTTGCATAGATAGGTCTAGGGTGGATGCAAGAACAACACCATACGAATACGTGGATACTAATTTTCTTGAAGATATATTTATTAATTTTATATTATAAGATATATAAAAATTCAACAATATAAATATAGTTGACACATAAAATTAATTTACATATTAACTATCCACATAAAAATAATTTACATATTAATTATGTACAACCAAATAAAAAACATAAGTCTAAACAAATCAATTTAATTTGAGTAAAAAACATAAGTCTAAACAAATCAATTTAGTTTGAGTGGCTAATTGTATGAGAGTGGGTATCCCTTATCCCCACGTTTTTAATAAATTTTTACTTTTACCGGAAAAAAAAAAACACAATTCTAAGGGACCGCTAAATACCCCTCCAATTATAAAGATACACCTCTCAAACAATTTTATAATTTTAATATAAATAAGGAAAATACTATTATACCCTCAGTGAATTAAACTATAATTTCCAATCCATACACCCCGGCCCCGCCATAGCGCCAGCCTTTGCCGCCTGTGACACCACCACTTCAATAGTGCTGAGACCATAAAATCAAACTAGTTTCAAACCAAAGGGTACAGTTATTTGTACCCCATTTTAATAGGAGTACATCCATTGAATTATTAAATTCCAAATAAGATGAGTACACATCCTAGTTAATAACCTAAAATACCTTTAAGTTTTTCTATACTAAAAAATAGAGCGTACACCCACCACATACCAATTTGAACGACTATCTTCTTCACAAGGATTTGCCGTCGTGCTCGAGGCTGCACGGTGGGTCGTCCACTGCGTCGTCTGCCCGCCGATAGCCTTGTACCGTTCGCGGTCCGTTGTTCAAAAAAAACAAAATTTATCTTGTTCTTTATCTACTGTTCATTCAGATCGTGGAGGCGAATACCTCAGCGATGAGTTCTTGAACTACCTATCGGACGAAGAGATCGTATCCCAGTTAACCGCACCGGGAACCCCTCAACAGAACGGTGTGGCGGAATGAAGGAACCAGACTCTTTTAGAAATGGTCAGATTCATGATGAGTTATTCAGATTTTCCCAAATCGTTTTGGGGCAACGCCTTGGAAACGATGGCTTACATTCTAACCTTGGTGCCATCTAAATCGGTTCCTAAAACCCCGGTAGAATTGTGGACCGGGCGCAAGCCCTTTGAAAGACATGAGGATATGGGGGTGTTCGGAATACGTGCTAGACAAGGAAGCCGGTAAGTTAGATCCGCGTACGGAATTAAGGCTGTTTATAGGATACCCCGCGGGAACGAAAGGGTGTATATTCCATAGTCCCAAGGATCAAAAGACCATGATTAGTACACACTTTAAATTCTTGGAAGAAGACTATATGAATAATCGGAAGCTTAAAAATGAAATTACCTTAGAAGAATTGAGAGGGCAAACCCCGATACCAAGTATACAAGATGATATACCAATCGTCACACCTACACAACCGGAACCCCGTTGTAGTGGGAGGTTTATTAGACAACCTGAGAGATTCATGGGAATAGGAGAATCCTCAGATTTGATTCCCGGTGATGAATCAGACCCATGGACATACAACGGGGCAATCCAAGACAAAGACGCAGAATCTTAGCAAACGGCAATAAAAGCCGAGATGGGATCAATGGATCATACTCAAGTGTGGGAGCTGGTCAAACCACCCAGTGGGGTAAAACCCATTGGATGTTAGTGAGTATACAAGAGGAAAAGAGGACCGGATGGGAGGGTTGAAACCTGCAAGGCTAGGCTAATGGCAAAAGGATATACTAAAAAAGAAGGGATCGACTATGAGGAAACCTTTTCGCCTGTAGCCATGATTAAGTCTAACCGTATTCTCTTGTCGATCGATGTGCATCTAGATTATGAGATCTGACAAATAGATGTCAAGACAGCTTTCCTTAACGGAAGTCTTGACAATTTAGATATCTATATGCGACAACCGAAGGTTTTATTGCGAAAGGCCAAGAGCATCTCATATGCAAGCTCAAGCGGTCCATCTATGGACTTAAGCAAGCATCACATACTTGGAACAAGTGTTTTGATCAAGTTATTAAGTCTTATGAGCTTGATCAAAATAAGTTCGAAAGTTGTGTGTATAAAAAGTGTGACAGAACTGCAGTGGTATTCTTAGTATTATACATAGACGATATTCTGCTCATTGGAAACAATGTAAAGGTATTGTCAGACGTAAAGGTATGACTGTCAAAATAATTTGATATGAAGGACTTAGGGGAAGCCGGTCACATCCTTAGGATCAAAATCACTCGTGATCGCAAGAAAATGATGTTGGGCTTATCGTAAGCTTAATACATTGACACTGTTTTGAAGCGTTTCAGCATGCAAGATTCCAAGAAAGGTTTTGTACATTTCAGGCACTGAATCCATCTGTCAAAAGAAATGTGCCCTAAGACGCCTGCGGAGATAGATATCATGAAAGACGTTATGTACGCTTCAGTCGTAGGAAACCTTATATGCAATGCTGTGTACGAGACTGGATATCTGCTATGCCGTGGGCATGGTGGCAAGATATCAAAGTAATCCCGGGAAAGACCATTGGACTGTCGTTAAATGCATTTTGAGGTATCTAAAAAGAACTCATTATATGATGTTGATTTACCAGTCAGATAGTCTAATTCCCATGAGATACACGGACTCGAATTTCCAATCAGACCTAAACTCCAGAAAGTCTACCTCGGGTAGTGTGTTTTGCATGGGAGGAGGAGCCATTTCATGGAGAAGCGTTAAGCAGAAATGTATCGCCAATTCGACCATGGAAGCCGAATATGTAGCTGTTTGTGAAGCAGCGAAAGAGGCAGTTTGGCTCAAGAACTTCTTAGTAGACTTGGACGTTGTTCCGAAATTGCCCGACATAATTACTGTTTATTGTGATAATGCCGGAGCAGTTACAAATTCAAAGGAACCGAGAGCCCCAAGGCCAACAAACACATAGAAAGAAAGTACCATCTTATACGAGAAATCGTTAAGAGAGGAGATATAGAGGTAGCAAAGATCGCGTCCGAGGACAACCTAGTTGTTGGAGAAATCCAACACCTAGCGGATCCATTCAAAAAAGATCTGCCTCAGAGTACATTCGAGAGACATGTGGATGGAATAGTCAATCTGCTTTAAGTATAAGTGGGAGGAATTATTAGGTTAGTGTAGGTTGACATGAGATGTCACGTAGAACTACACTAGACATGCATGATGTATACTAAAAAGCAGACTTTAAGTATAAGTGAGAGATTGTTGGAGTTATACGTGAAAGTATACTTTTACTTCGTATAACTCATGTATTAAACACTTTGTTTTATGAGAATTATTCTTTTATCACATTTGCTTTGAATATGAATGAATGTTATATATCAGTTCAATATATATAGTATGTGTTACATTATAGTTAATGTGGTGATACCAGATCACGGAAGATCACATTAACAGTTTCCTTGTAACTAAACGTACAAATTCACGACCTAGGGTGGAATTGAACAATCCACTGTGAAAGATCGATGTGTATATCTAAGATTGGTATGTCTTGACCAAGAGATTGCACTAGCACATTTAGTATGTGTTGAAGAGGACCTACAACGAGGATAAATTCTTATGTTCTGAAATGTGAAGAACTAGAACTCAGTGGTTATTGATTTCTTAATCTCCATCACTTAAATATGACCGTTTGTGGTTAATAGTTATTGTTTTGATTCATGTTGGTGAGAATTATCGTGTCTTCGAACCTTGTATTTTGGGCAGTAATATTAATCATACGACGGTTGCTAAGGTTTAATACGGAGAAACGTGTGTGAGTATGACTCGTGTGATTTGTCCCCTCGGTGGGCTCAGAAGTTTTATCGTACCAAATCTTGCAAGTGAAGAATTAGTTTCTTCGATACGGATAATAATGTTGAGCTGTCTTTACTACAAGGTAAAAGATATTAATTAATTTAGATCTATTCAGAAGCTCAATTAATTAATGGACTAAATAATCTTAAACACGGGAAATAATAACCGGGAGCCCATATTATCGTAATATGAATTAAGATGGATAGTGCAATATTAATTTATTAGTGGTAATAATTAATATTAATGGACTGAATAATACTGGGGCTCAATATTGAAATTCAGAAGTCCATTGGAGGTCCAATCTTAATTCTCCTAAAGGCCCCTCAAGTAGCCCATGAAGTAGCCCAATAATAATAAGGTGATTAAAATAAAAGAAAATATAATTGCTGATTTTCCATGTATTTTTCGAAAATAGCATATCAAGTGAGAGAAAATATTTTGTTGATCTTCTTGAAAAGATATTATGGAAGATATGTATTCTTGGAATACAAGATTATCTCATAAATTCAAGAAGATCCAAATCTTGGATTCTTCTCCTTGTATTTTCGAAAATAAGCATAAGATGAGGAAGTTGAGTTTTTGTGGAATATTTTATTATGGAGAAAAGAATATATGGGATATATTCAAGATTTCTTAGAGATTAAGAAAAGATTTTCTTTCCCCATATTCTACACCTAAATTTCGGCCAGCACCTCTTATAAATAAGGGGTGATTATTTCATCCCCAAGGACATAATTCCATGTGTTGAAAAAATAAAGAACAATAAATATTTTCTTTCTTCCTTATTATTTAAAATTGTTCGTGAGCGCTTCCCACTGGCGAACGAATAAGGCAAAAGGGAAATACTTGAGAAGGTTTTTACGGTTGATAGGATTGGTACGCTTGTCCCGTAGATCTCGGTTGGACATCGCTTCAAGAGGTACGTAATCGCGTAAATTCTTAGTTTTTCCACCGTAAAATTTTACGTGAATATATTCATATGCATGATTAATTTGTTGTTGGTATAATTATTATATGAATTATTTTAGGATTAATTCATGCTAGTAATAATTAGATTTAGATTTATATTTAAATTTCATCCCGAATAGATCCGGGCATCCCTAATTTTCCCAACAGATGTGTACATGTAAAAAATGACAATTCAAAATTGATAATATCACATAAGGGTGCTATGATTCACTTTGATAGTTTTAATATGAGTTTTAAACTTAAAATCATTTTAATACATTATAGTATATTATTTTTTATTTATGAAACAATGCATGATTACATCAGTCACTGTTTTTTTATGCTTAAAATGTACTCCCTCTATCCCATGTTTATTTGCACACTACTTTTTTTTTCATGTTTTAGCGAGCGAATTGTTTATTAGTATTTGAAATGATAAAGTGACTTTTAAGAAGGGGTATGATAGATATATCTCTCATCTATTATATGTCACCTTAAAAATTACTTTATCATTTTAAATACTAATAAATAATTTCGGGACGGAGGTAGTTTTTTTTTTTATATTCTTTAAAATATACGATATATTTATTTGAATGTTCGTGTTAAGAAAATTATATTACTGCACAATTAATTAAACTTATTTGTTTTAACATTGTAAGGTATTAAGACTAACAAAAAATATGAGGTTGCAAAACACAAATTCCATGTCAAGTTCTGATGAGGTCTCTGAGTTCTCCAAATAAATTTTGAAAGTTGGAGATGGTGAATTAAGAGATAGCAAATATGACTTTGCAAATATCCAGGCTTTTGAAGTTAATCTAATTCACAATGTATATGATCATGTCTCTGTTATAGTAAAAAATATTTATCCTTATCGATAATTTTTGCACAAATAAATACTTTGAAGATAGAGCAATACTTGTTCCAACCCATAGAGAAGTGACATGCACCAACAAAAGATTTTTTTTTTTATCAATGATACCCAGTGATACAGAAAAGTATTTGAATTTTGATAGTTTTTGCATATCTGAATATAAATTAGGTGGTAATGGAGAGCTGTTTTATGGTGATTTCTTGAACTTTGTTTAGTGTCCCAGACTTCTAAAGAAATGTTTGGCATTGAAGAGTAGTGGGCCTATAATGCTTCTTAGAAACATTAACCAAAAGTTAGGATTGTGTGTGGAACTAGATTGATTGTTATAAAGCTTGAAAATCATTCCCCCCTCTATTTGTGAATCTTCACTCTCCTACGTGGCACCTCTACAATGAATTATTTTAAAATCCTGTGATTACAGGACTTCTCTTTTAAAAAAATTTAAAAATTCAAAATTACTTAAATTAAATTAAAATTAAATTACTAATTTCAATTCCAATCTTCACCGTCCATTCTCCATTGTAGGGTTAACTCAGATTTCCATTCTTATCATTCAATTCACTCGCTTTCTCTCCCCCTCTCCTATGCCGCTTCTACGACTTCGATGCGTCAACAATATAATTTAGTGGTCGCACACCACTTCTTCTCCTCTCCCCCTCCTATACGCCGTCTCTGTGATGTTGAAGCGTCAAAGCAATATTTTTTTCTTCACATATTTCTCCTTTTCTGTTGTTTGTTCGCCGTGCAATCGACAATACAGGTAATTGTATACTTCATCTTCTTCATAAATTTTTTCAAATTATCCGTGACCATTCCTATTATTCTGATTACTCGAACAATCATATATGGTCTACTTTAATTTAAAGTCAGGCAATAGGTATTTCATTTGATAAATTTTATTTCATGTGTTCATTTGACTTAGAAGTTTTAATTATTTTCATTTTCAATTTAGTTCGATCTTCTGCAAGTTAAACTCTCTTATTTTAAGTAGCAGGATGTGGCAATCCCTGAATTTCCAATATAACAATTTCACTCTTGCAGGATTACATCCTTTTTTTTTAGCAGTCATATTTGTTCTCTGAATTGCCATTACTACATTGAAAACATTACATATGCATTAATTGCAAATTAAATATAACTATAATGTTGCTATTACATAAATTCGTCATTAAGTGCAACGACTAACTATATATGTACCCAAATCATGATGTATTTAGGTTACAATTTGGGATGTCATGTTTCTTTCTTGCAATCCCCAATGCTCTGTTTTTAAATATACCACACACCATTCTTATTACTGACATTTGTATTATTATACTTTGAATAAGTTACCAAAAACTGCTTTTGGATATAACTTTTGTCAATCAGTTCTTACCATAAAAAAAAACTGTTGTTGGCGGTTCCAACTCCCACTTCCCATTCATGTATACTCAAACAATAACGGCTTACCAAAAGTTTATCCAAAAAATAACATCAACCGTCTCTTCTTTACCAATCCTTTAAATACTAATTTCATCGTTCATTGCACAAACATAAACCTCAACGACACTAACCTTCAATATATTTTTTATGGAAGCATTCTCCCTCATACATGATATCACTCCAGAAAAAGAAACATGGAGGCTAAAGGTCAAAGTGGCCCGCACTTGGGTTGTGTTCTCAAAATATGGCAAGAAAGAAAAGTGTCTTTTGGAGATGATACTAATTGATGAACAGGTACGAATTTTAATTTACGGATGTTTATCATCACTCTTTATCTTTTGGTTTATATCACAAAAAACTAAAAATAAAATTTTCAATTTTTATTTTCACCATACTTTATCCAAATATATTTAAATCATAGTACTAATGTTCATGAACTATGATATTTCTCTGCAGGGGATCAAAATAGAAGCAACTGTACGCAAATACCTAATGCCCAGATATGAGAACATTGTAAGAGAAGGAGTGACATATGAATTATATAACTTCGGCGTTGAAAAGCCTAGCGGATCTACAATAACGACAACACACCCTTACAAACTCATATTTCACAAGCATACAGAAATGAGAAGGTGTTCTTCAATCCAAATATTGAAGCCAGAGTTGCACTTTATTGGTTTTGATGATATTAAGTCACAATCTGAGGATGAGGACAAGATCCTACGAGGTAAAACCACTTCACATGTCCTATTAATCTCAATTTTTTTAATAATTATTATATTTAATAAACTAAATACAATATATTCTTTTCAATACATTCACTATATTACTCATTTGAAAATTGTATTCTTTTATTGGCCTTCAAGATATAATAGCGGTCGTTGTCACCATTTCTGACGTGGAGGCTGTTGACGTCAGGGGAAAATGGATAAATAAAGTGGATTTGGAGTTGCATGATAAAGGGTGCTGTCGTACACACAATAACTTTGTTACCATCTAAACTATGTGCTATTTATTATTATTCTGAATAGTTTTTAAAATATGATTGTTTAACAGGCTTACTAAGATCAATTGCACGTTGTGGGAGGGATTCTACGAGAAGCTACTCACTTACAATAAGGATCACCCATGTCAGCCCATCATCATAGTTTTGGAATACGCTAAAGTCCATAAGCTTTACAAAGGTTAAATTAAAAAAAAATTAATTTCTTTTCAGCATTCACTTTATTTATGAATTTTAACTTTTCACAATAGGCAAAACTTTGTCCAATTCTATGTACGCAAGTCGGCTAACCATCAATGCTGAGACACCCGAGGTGCATGATTTTACAAATTGGTAATTCACAAAATTTATTAATTATAAATTGCAATTTAAATAATTACATTAATAAAATTACTCATTCTTCGGTTTTTCACATGTAGTGTTAAATCAATTCTCAAAGATATTCCACCTCCAATTATTTCACCTGGAAACCAGCGCAGTCGTTCATCTGCAAACAAACAATTCAACGACGAAATAGACGTCATGTGCATTGCAGACATTCATAAAATTGTCCAGGCAAGCATTAAAAGGCTATAACATTATAAAAATATACAACTAAGAATACAATGAATAACAATTTTACGTTCGACATTTTCTCTTAATAGGAATGTTGTTGTGTTGTTCTGGCTACCATCCACAGAATTGAGACTGATTACAACTGGTATTATAAAGCCTGCCCCAAGTGCGTCAAAAAAATTTTAGAGGATGATGGCAAATTAAAATGTGAAAAATGTGACATTGAATTAACTGTATTCGATTTCAGGTGCGTAATTCATTGCATTCATTTCCGTAAATAATTTTCATTCACATGTATTCTATAAAATCTGATTTTAAATATGTCTATGTACTTCATTAAGGTATAAGATAGTCATACGAGTTGTTGATGAAACTGGATCCACTTCTTTAACATTATTTGATAAAGATGTTATTCCACTCATTGGTAAAACTGCCGTAGAATTGCTTACTGATTTAGATAAGGTAATGTCACATAACTACATACAATTTTATTAATTTCAATTTTACTTTCATACTTTTTTACCATTCATTCTTATAAATGTAGAAAGGAATACCTGACGAAGTACCACCGGAGATTGATGGTTTAGTTGGTCGGAAATTTATTTTCCGTTTTTCTATTTCTGAAATGCATGTGACAAAAGGGTGGAATAGATATCCTGTCCTCAAGTTATCAGAGGACACAAAATTGATACAAACCATTCAAAGGAAGAAAAAATATACAAAGGCACATTCTCTAAATACATCTTTGAATGCTATTTTATATACATCTTTTACCTTTTGATCTAATTGAGTTCAATACTTCTTTTTAATTCTATCATTCGTTTTAATTTCAAGGAATGCACTACTGATGACCCAAATTCCAATGAAACTGAGGACCACCAAACCGCGGCACCTGCGAAAGAGGTAATCTTTATATCTTTATATGAATATTTAAATAAATACAAATTACCAACATCAGTTACGCTTAACCTTACTGACAATATTTATACATCTGCAGACAGCATCACCTACAATTTCTGACAATCAAGATTCGGTGATCCCTTTGGAAAATATACGCATTAATAAGAGAAAAATTCTTGACAAAGATGTTATGACCGACGAAGATAAAGCAAATGATTCACAACCATCTGCATCGAAGCACCTCCTCAAAGTCAAGATTGAAAAAATATAATTACATGTTACTTATAATGTATGTACAAGTACACTACTTACCATGCTTATTTAGTGATCACAATATTGTAGACGTCTATTTAGTATTATGTTGATAGATAACTCGGTGTAAATTCACATACTGATGTTGTGAATATTTTTAGTGTTTTATATATGTTATGAATACACTACTATTAATTGTTATCAGTTTTAATGAACGTATGAATTTCACAGTATAAAACACACGTAAACAAATTTTATCTTACACATGCATAAAGTATCACACAAAATTTACTCTGTTCTAAAATGACTACCTTCTACCTGCACAAACTAAACTTTGATATTGTAATTATAGGAACACCTACATAATGACGGACGTTTTGCATCTTAACAAATTAAACACCCGTATCTGGAGATTAAATAAATATTATCCCACTACCAAATAAAAGAACATCCACTGTACAACCCCATTATCAGATAAAAATAATTGTGTATTCAATACATATATTTATTGTACTTTTAAATAACCACTTTTCCAAAAAAAATTTGTTACCATCACTACTCAGAATATTAATCAGAACCCATAATTTTAAATTATAAAAACAGGGTGCAACGGATATTAGCACTCACACGGAAAAATTCTCTATATGAACCAAAATACATTCTTACTAATCTCATATTGACACCATGAAAATAATGAAAAAAAAGGTTATGTTCACGTACCCCTAAAATTGTGTTTATTACTCATACTCAATTTATACTTTCTCTCATTGTTTGGGCATCACACTCAATTTATACCCCGTCTCATAATAATAACAAAACATATGTTGGTCAATTTCAAAACATTATAAATGGCTGTGAACTGCAAAATTATATTGGTAATCAATTTAATCCGTTAATTTATCCAAAAAAGTTACTCCCTCCGTCTCAATTTTATTTTCTCAATTTATAGTCGGTCTCATTGTTTGGGCATCACACTTAATTTATACCCTGTCTCACAATAATAACAAAACATATTTCATATTTCTTCTATGAGTATACGCATAATTACTTTATATAATGAATAATTTCACCGACTTTATCCGCATACAAATAAATGAAATACGCCCAGTCATGCATTATAAACAACAGTTCCTCATACAATTATCTGAACTTTAACTTTATATATAATATTGAACTAAAAATTAAAATCCTCAAAGATTGAGTGCTACCTATGCACGAAATTAATAGAAATGGAATATGTACGTCCAATCCAATAAGTGAAAACAGAGGGCATGAGAAACAAATGAACATGGTTCCTACTACTAAACAAACAGAAGAAGAAACAACAAAAAATGACCCTCTTCGTAAATCTTATATTTTGACCCAAACTCTTTGCTAAAGATTGTCCATATGTAGTTTAATGTATGTAATGGAATATTTCTTTTACTCAACTTTAAATAGTTACAGGGAATATTATAAATATAAAGGATTAAAGCCACGTATGTAAGCACAAAATAAAGGAGCCAGTAAACTAACATATCCCTATTTTTCCTTTTCCAGACACACAAATTCGGCAACCCTTAAACATCACCACACAAAAATAGAAAACCGCAAAGCGGTTCCAAATTAAAATTAATGAATGTAGAGGTTAATCTTACTTTTACCAACACGATTCCGATCACCATGATGAACGCCTAAAAAGTATGCACACTCTGCGTCTCCAGGTATTCAGACATTCCTTTCAAGAAACTGAAAACTGGTTATTATTTTTTTAGATTCATTCGAAATCAACAGTACAAAGACTCTTTTGTTTCTACAAAATTCTCCATGCATTTCACCCATGGATGAAAATCCTAATATGCTATATATTTTGCTATTATTGCCAATACATGTATATTCCATGACACCCTACGCTGCTGAGGAAAATATATTTAAAAAATTATTATTTACACAAACGAAATTTTATGCAATAATTATTTACATGATTAGTTTTACTTTAATACCGTCACAAATAAACATGAACTATCATATCCGAATTCATTGCGCCAATCGTCATATAATATTTGTACGGGTTTGCAGTTTCATACGTGTTACACGACCATATTTTTTGTTAGGAAAACTGCCATGTCAAATTCATACCCCATTCCACCGTATCATCGCATCAGCCGGTCTCACACACTGTAACGGATATACAAAACTAATACATTGGTTAAGAACACAGTGCAATCATGGGTAAGTTCAATCTAAACATCCTTCTTAACACGATTACTCCCTATTTTATTTTATAATTTCCCTTTTTTTTTAGATTCTGCAACTCCTGAAACACATTCAATGTGTCCACTTACCCTAATGACAGATGGTCAGTATATATTCCCTCATTACCTTTATGAATATCCACAAATGATAAATTTACTACTAAATTGTGTTAATGTGCATTATTATTTTCTTTGCTTTGAGTTAACGCTGCTGCGCATGCAAGAATGATGAGAAAAATGATCATTTCAAAGAAACGAACACAATCTCAGATGATGGGTAACAAAAGAATTACACCCTCCTACACTTAAAAATAATAATACTTTTTTCCGAATGACCTTAAATGGTGAGGTGATGACATTTCAACACTTTCAGATCAAATGATTGAAAGACAAATTTCCAAAAATGCACGAATGATAAGGAGGCAAATCCTTACGTCAAAGCGATTAACATCTCTATTCCGTAAGTAATCAAATATTTACCTTTTTTACATAACAGGTATATATACATGTGCACATTGACTACAATCACTATTAATGTACTAATTTTTTTTACGGTACTAACTTAACTTTTTTTTTCTTTAGGTTCTCAATCATCTGCAGAAACAAGCATTACCCCGTTATCTGATTTAGGTAAGGGTAACCTCATAACATACAATACATCATCTTTCTTATAATAAAGTATATACAACTTATTCATCCCTTTGTTTTATAGTGGATGATACATGTCTGACACATGACAGTATGACTTCAAATGCAATAATTGCAGATAAAAAAGGTAGGTTACATCGATATGATTTATTTATATTAATTTTTAAAATTTAAATAAAATCATTGAAACATGCACATCCACAAAATGAGTAACTATAATTTCACAATAGTTTAAAAATTATATGCTACATATTCTTTGTATTGTATAACAGATTATTTTTTTATGTATTACTAAATTACACATATCACAAAAATGATCCATTCATATCTTTGTAATGCCTACAGTAAAAGATAAAGGAAAAACAATTATGACCGACATACAACTGAAGTATTCAACAAGTCATATACAACAATGTCACAGCTTATTAACTTCGGTTACTCAGAGATTGGCATTCCCAGATGAAGGAACATCATCATATAATCAAAATGCTTCAATTACAGGTATATACATTATTATTTTGTACATTTAAATTAAACAATATTGAATCGTATATAAAAAATAATAATCATCCGCATACTAATTCTTCCATTTACAAAATTCACGACAACATACTGCTCTTTGTCGGTGCCGAAATACTGTATCACTGAATTTTGAAATTCATAAACTTTACTTCAATCGAATAAAATTTATAACCAATGTTAGCATATTATTAAATTATACTAATTATGTCTATCTAACAGCATATGATGACTTCGGTGACCCCACATACACATGTATGTATTGTTGTGCTTTTATGTGGTACGAGGAAAGAAGTGGTAAAAAGAAAAATGCAAATCCACCAAATTTTCCAAATTGTTGCTCTAATGGAAAGGTGCAGCTGCCAAATCTAACTGAACCGCCACCTACGTTGAAGAACCTCATACATGGAACAGATGCAAGGAGTAAAAAATTCATAAAAAATATTCGAGCATACAACATGATGTTCAGCTTCACCTCAATGGGCGGCAAACAAGACAATTCCATCAATAATGGGTATGCACCATATGTATTTAGATTACATGGTGCAAATCCTCATAAAATTGGTAGCTTATTGCCTGAACAAGGAAAACATCCAAAATTTGCTCAGCTATACATCTACGACACAGAGCATGAAACAGAAAACAGGATAGCAGCAATTAGGTCAGTCTTACAAATTATGTGTACTGCATTTTTTATTGTTTATTGCTTTGTCGTCAATTATTATTCACACTCACACAACAAAAGTACTAAAATTTATTTTAATTATAATTTAATTTATTCTAAAATTATAATATTTTAAAATATTTTCATTATTTAAATACAGTGGTACAGCTACTGACAAACATGGAAAATTGGAGAATGATATCATTGAGGATTTACGAAGAATGGTAGATGAAAACAATCCTTTTGCAATTCAATTTAGAACTGCGAGAGAGCGTTTTAAATCATCACAAGGAAGACCTGTGAGATTAAAATTGGTAGAGAGTAGAGCAAAAGATGGTAGGACACATAATCTACCAACAGCACCGGAAGTCGCGGCACTAATTGTTGGAGATCTTGATATTGATATGCAACCTAGAGATGTTGTTCTTCAATCAAGAAATGGCGATCTGCAATACATAAGTGAACTTCACCCATCTTACCTGCCGTTGCAGTACCCTTTGTTATTTCCTTATGGTGAAGATGGTTATCGCCTTGGAATACAACATAAGGATGTTTCTTCAACCACCAGAAAAAGAGTCAAACTGACAATGCGGGAATTCTTCGCATATAGGATGCACCAACGCATGAATGAAGCCAATACGTTATTTCATTCTAGAAGACTATTTCAGCAATTTTTGGTTGATGCATATACGATGATTGAGTCAGAGAGACTATCATATATAAGGAATAACCAGGGTAAGTTGAGGGTCGATAAGTACAATAATCTATTTGAGGCTGTTCATAGAGGTGATACACAACCTTCGACATCAGGGAAAAGAATAGTACCTTCAACATACACCGGTGGACCACGTTATATGATTCAGAATTTTCAAGATGCAATGGCTATTTGCAAGTGGTATTATTATCCTGATCTATTTATCACATTCACTTGCAATCCCAAATGGCCAGAAATTACACGTTTCTTGAATGACAATGGTCTTAACTCAGAAGATAGGCCAGATATTCTTTGCAGGGTGTTCAAGATGAAACTGGATAATCTTATTTCAAACTTAAAAGAACACGACCTAATGGGAAAGGTTGAAGCAAGTACGTATCTACAACATACCTTTTGTCATTTAATATTGAATAATTAAATATTTTTTTAATATTGAAAAATTAAATATCTTTTTAATATTGAAAAATTAAATTATTTTATTACTGTAATTTGCATAAACATGAATTAATTTTGATTTTAACTTTTTTTAATGCAGTGATATATACGGTTGAATTCCAAAAACGAGGTCTCCCTCATGCACATATTGTACTCTTTCTAAGTGATGAGAACAAAATTCCTACAGCAAATGAGGTTGATAACGTAATTTCCGCTGAAATTCCAAATAAAGATGAAGACATCAAACTGCATGATCTGGTAAAGGAATACATGATGCATGGTCCGTGTGGAACCGCTAATCCAAAATCTCCATGCATGGTGAAGGCGAACTGTTCAAAATATTTCCCTAAACCATACATGGAAAATACCACAGTAGATGAAAATGGTTTCCCGTTGTACAAGAGAAGAGATGATGGTGTAACAGTACAAAAAGGAGAAGTTCACTTGGACAATCGTTTTGTTGTGCCCTATAATCCAACTTTATTATGCAAATATCAAGCACATATAAACGTTGAATGGTGCAACAAAACACAATCCATTAAGTACCTTTTCAAGTACCTTAATAAGGGTCCAGACAGAATAACAGCAGACATAACTCAACCTCAAGAAGATAACCCTAATGGGAATTCTATTGATGAGATACGTAGACTTATTACATGTCGTTACATATCTCCATGTGAAGCAGTATGGAAAACGATGAAGTTCGACATGCACTATAGGTTTCCTGCAGTCCAAAGGTTATACTACCATCTTCCAAATGAGCAAAAAGTGTTTTTTGATGATTATGATTATATCGATGATGTGCTCGATAGACCAACAGCACAAGAATCAATGTTTCTCGCGTGGATGGCATGCAACAAAAAATATGAATGGGCACGGAAACTCACTTATTTGGAATATCCATCAAAGTTTGTATGGGACTCTAAACATCGTGAATGGATTCCTAGACAAAAAGGTTTCTCTTTGGGAAGACTACATTACATTCCACCGGGTGCAGGAGAACATCACTACTTGGGATTACTCATTCCACACACTAAAGGTGCTACATGTTATGAGGATATACGTACTATTGGCCAAATTTTGTATCCTACTTTCAAAGACGCTTGCTATTCATTGGGGTTGTTAAATGATGATAAAGAATATATCGACGGAATATTTGAGGCAAGCTATTGGGCGTCAGCACATTATATGAGAAATTTATTTGCCATACTTCTAATTTCATCAAGCATGTCGTCTCCGGAAGTGGTGTTTAATAAGACTTGGGAATGTTTGTCAGATGATATCTTACAAAGACAGAGGAGAATCTTAAACATGCAAGGTATGCATATATACTTATATTAAAAATAATGAAATCATAAATATATTTTCTTTAATTTTTTATTTCATGATCTTCAAATCTTAAGTATAATTTAAATTTTGCAATACATATACATTACTTACATTATGTAAACATTAACTTCATTTCAGAGTTACATCTTACTGATGACCAATTGAAGAATTATGCTTTAATCGAGATTGAAAAACTCATGCAACAGAATGGGACCACTCTAAAAAGGTTTCCGACTATGCCTTTTCCTGATGAAACAATATTTAAACAAGGTCATAATAAACTCATACAAGAAGAGTTAAATTATGATCGATCACATACTCAGGCGGAACATCAGACATTACTCTCCAAATTAACTACAGAACAAAAAGCTGTGTATGAAGAAATACTTGAAGCAGTTTCGTCCGAAGTGGGAGGAATGTTTTTCCTCTATGGGTTCGGTGGTACAGGAAAAACATTCATTTGGTCTGCACTGTCAGCAACCATACGATCACAAGGACACATCGTGTTGAACGTAGCTTCAAGCGGAATAGCATCTCTTTTACTACCTGGAGGACGTACAGCCCACTCAAGGTTTGCAATTCCTATCGATATTGATGAATCATCAACATGCCATATTAATCCAGCATCGGACTTAGCAGAACTGATAGCAAAGGCAAAGTTAATAATATGGGATGAGGCGCCGATGATTAACCGATACTGTTTTGAAGCATTGGATCGAACTTTAAGGGATATAATTAGAAGTACTGATGGATCATCTGCTAATTTACCTTTTGGCGGGAAAACCATGGTTTTGGGTGGAGATTTTCGACAGATACTACCGGTCATACCTAAAGGATCGCGGGAGGATATTGTGTATTCAACTATTAACTTATCCAACCTTTGGAATTTTTGCAAGGTTCTGACGCTAACTAGAAATATGAGGTTGCAGAATTCATACACAAATACCAGCAATACATCAGAGGACATTGCTGAATTTTCAAACTGGATTTTGAAACTTGGGGATGGAAACCTTGGAGATAGCGATGACGGTTTCTCCAAAATAGAGATTCCAAAAGATAATCTGATATTGCCTGTAAATGATCCGGTTACTGCTATAATTGATAGCATTTACCCATCAATAATTCATCATTTTTTTATGGAGGGATATTTCGAACACAGAGCAATACTTGCCCCAACACACAAGGTTGTTGAAATTATTAATGACAAGGTCTTGGAGTTAATTCCGGGAGAAGCAGTTACATACTTGAGTTCAGACAACGTTTCAAGTGGAGACGCCAAATCTGAAAATAATCAGGAATTGTATTCCGTTGATTACTTGAATTCTATTAAGTGTTCGGGGTTACCTAATCACCAATTGGTCTTAAAGGTTGGTGTTCCCATAATGCTTCTAAGAAACATTGATCAAAAAGCTGGATTGTGCAACGGCACCCGATTGATCACAACAAAGCTTGGAAAATACATTATAGAAGCAAAAATAATAACTGGAAGGAATATTGGAAATAAGGTTTACATCCCGCGGATGATTATGAGTAATTCTGATCAAACATCGCATGTCAAATTTATGAGGAGACAATTTCCTATACTTTTGAGCTTTGCAATGACAATTAATAAAAGTCAGGGACAATCCCTTTCTACCGTGGGTGTATACCTTCCAAAACCGGTTTTTACACATGGACAGTTGTATGTTGCTGTATCAAGGGTTAAGAGCAAGACAGGATTGAAGATACTTTGTTTGGATGATGACGGAAAACCGTATCTATACCCTAACCTCTTTCTCCATTAACAGGTGAATTCGCACACTCGTAACTCGTTGCCCTAATCCCCAATTCTCCCATCACCATTATCACTTATCCAAATCCACGTTGCAGGGCTTCAATTCAATTCTTCTGCGGGACAAAATTCAATCTAACATCTGCTGATAGATGACTACCAGAGCCATTGTTTCGTCTTCTTTCTCAGAAGAAGATAGATGATTGTGTTTACTCCTTAAATCCTTGAGGGATTTCTGTATCATCTTCTTTGAATTCTTCCAGGAAACTCGATACCTGTGGATACCATCTGCAAGCAAGGGAAGATAACATATTTAGAAGATAGGAATGAGGGGTTGGAGAGTGCCCCTGCTGCATTTGCTGGACTCTTCTGGGAAAAATATAGGAAAACAGATTATATACGTAGCTTATGAATGAAAAACCTTGTGTATTTTCTCTGCTTTCCTGTAAATTATGTTGGATCAAGTATTGGTGCCTTTTCTTTGGACTTGTAATTTCTTAAAGTAAATGTTATATACTTATGCAGCACAATTACTTTGGCCAGTATCTTTTACTGGAGAATACCTCATCTAGCATTTGTTGTAATTTGTAGCATGTGTGTTGGTGATGGTACATTAATTCTAATAATAAAAATTATTTGAGATATTCGTGATTATAACTTGGAGTATTGTTGAGTAATTATTGGGGTATTGGTAATTATAACTTGGGGTATTGGTGATTATAACTTGGGGTATTAGTGATAATAACTCGGGGTATTGGTGATTATAACTTAGAGTATTGGTGAGTAATTCTTGGGGTATTGGTGATTATAACTTGGGGTATTGGTGATTATAACTTGAGGTATTGGTCATTCAGTCTTGGGATACTATTGAATAATTCTTTGGAATATCACTGTTCAATGTATTGTTGAGTAATTATTTAGGAATTGTAATTATAACTTGGGGCATTGTTGAGTAATTCTTAGGGTATTGGTGATTATAACTTGGGTAGTGGTGATTAAGTCTCGTGGTTTTAGTGAATATAACTTGGGGCATCGGTGGTTATAACTTGAGGTATCGGTGATTATAACTTGGGGTATTGGTGATTTATATCTTCGGGTATTGGTGATATAACTTTGGGTATCGGTGATATAACTTCGGGTATTGGTGATATAACTTCGGGTATTGGTACGAAGCGCGCGCGACCATTTGCGACCCAGTTTGTTGCTAGACCCGCGAATTTTGGTCGGGTTGGGCCTGACCCGCGAGTTTTTGTTGGATCTTAATTGGTCAAAATTAATTTTAAATTGATTTCAAAATTTCAATTGCATGCTATGCACTTGTATGCACCCTAGAATTTGTGAAGAAACATTGGAAGTAGAGGTATATCCCTCAAATGACCTTGAGTAATTCGGTAAAACATTGTCGTTTAGAATTCAGAGGAAACAATTTTTGGTCATTTTGTGCGTCCTGAATAACAATATTTTAAAATTGAGGTCAATCAATGTCGACGATAGATGTGTATCTTCTCAAGCCAGTTATTATGCACGATCAATTTTTATTGCCGTCTTGATAGTTAAAAGAAGAAAATGATTGAAATATTTTTGTCTCGATCCTAATGGAAGATTATTTACATATACAACAAATGTTGTTTACGAAGAACTTTAAAAAAATTATAATTTGAAATACTACTACTTATTTGACTATGAGATTTAATGTGTAAAATTTTCAATATTTTTCAAAGTTGTAAAATAATTCATATTTAATTACAATATTATATTAAGAATAAATTACTTTTAAATTTTTATGTTAAACTTATAAAATATTTAAAATAAAAAATAAAATACCTATAATTTAAATTAATTATATTATTTTCTTTTCAATTCTCGAGGGTACACATTGTGGTTTATATATAATGTATTTACAATTGTTGTTGCCTTAATTAAATTTGTGGCCATAATTAAGAAATACTAGCATAGGACCCCGCGTATTACGCGGGTTTGATATTTTATATATATATATATATAAAGTGTTTAAATTAAATATTTTAAATATTAATTCAATCAAAATATAGTTTTTTTTTTAAATTCAATCAAAACATCAATTTGTAATTAAAAACCATAATAAATTATTCCAACTAACTCGTGCAAAATTAAAAAATGTGGTTTACATAGTAAAAATAAGTGAATAGAAGGTATGAATATAAATATAGAATATATAAATATTATCAAAGATATCATAAAGTTATAGAATTTTAAAATAAAGGATTGAGAGAGGTGGGGAGATTCACAAATATATATATATATATATATATATATATATATATATATATATATATGTATGTATGTATATGTATATGTATATGCATGCGTTATATATAAATGTGGAGTTTCTCGGATATATAAAAAAATTGGAGTGAATGGTAGTGGACTAATTCAAGATTTTTAATTTAATTTAAGTAATTTTAGAATTTTTAGATTAGAAGTTAATAGAATTAATAATTAATAGAATTAATAAAATAGGAAGTTAAGGAGAGAAGTCCGGTGATAGCAGGATTTTGAAATAATTTATGATTGGGCATGCCAAGTAGGAGAGAGAAGATTCACAAATAGATGAAGTAATGATATATATATATATATATATATATATATATATATATATGTATGTATGTATATGTATATGTATATGCATGCGTTATATATAAATGTGGAGTTTCTCAGATATATAAAAAAATTGGAGTGAATGGTAGTGGACTAATTCAAGATTTTTAATTTAATTTAAGTAATTTTAGAATTTTTAGATTAGAAGTTAATAGAATTAATAATTAATAGAATTAATAAAATAGGAAGTTAAGGAGAGAAGTCCGGTGATAGCAGGATTTTGAAATAATTTATGATTGGGCATGCCAAGTAGGAGAGAGAAGATTCACAAATAGATGAAGTAATGATATATTGCCTTACATAGATATAGAGAATATAAAAAATTGATTGAACTTGATTCTTCCCTTAATTGAAAGTTCACATTTGAATTTTAATTTTAAAATACATATTAATGATAAAAAAATTAAATAGGAGTCTTGATTAGTGTCATGTACATTTGGATTTTTACTACAGGTGAAAATTTCATGTTCATACACTAGACGAACACATTAATAACCTATCTTAGAATTTATAAAACTCAAACAAAATTATCATATTTTAAAGAAGAGATTTGCACTAAAAATGTACCATGTAATTTAAATTTATTTTCAATATTATCAATTATTTTATTTAAAAATATAGTTACTCTTGCGGAAAATATAATTATTTCTATTTCTTTTTAAAACAATTGTATTTTTCAATGGAAAAAGTATATTTAAAAAAAAGAAATTAATTGTACGCAGATACACAAGATTTTGACTTTAAAAAAAAAACTTTAGGTGAGAAACTTATAAAATCTAATCTAACTTATAGATACATCGAAAGGCATTTATGTCGCATATAAATAAAGTTTTAATTAGAAAAAAAGGAAAAAGAAAGAGAGAAGCTTTTTTCAGAGAAGCACCAATTTATGGTCTCATTCGATTTCGAGCCCTTACCGAGCGAGCGTCTTCGCTACGGCAGCAGGCACCCCAGCGCAAACCAATTCCGCCGCCTCTCTCCTTGATTGGTAAGTTTCTGCTATTATCATAGCTTGCTTTTAGTAGCCTTCGTTCCAACTCATATTTGCCCTAATTTTGATTCTATATCTATTTGGCACCGGTTATTGTACTTAAGTTTTCGCTATTTTTCTTTTAGCGGGGTTTGAATTCAATGTGTTATTAGAGTCAAATTGATGTTTTTGAAGATTGAGTTTTTCCCTTCTCTAGCTTTGGCGGTTTAGCTCGTTCAATTTCTAATGATAGGGCCGGGCTTTCGATGAAGTCATTCATAATTGTCTTACCCGATATGGATTTAGGTCATGGATAAGCCCTAATTCTTAATTTATATACATATATATATGCTAACTTGTTCCCTGTACGGTTCAATTTTTTGGTGAATTTGGAACCTAATAAATCACAATTTTACCCCCTTTTGTCTGATTTCGGTGTTGCTTCACTGAGCCATGATCTCTAGTTGAATTTTCTGGTCTTAATTATGATTATATGCATCACTCAGTCCAAAGGTGTATGTTATGCTACTTTGTTTGCTTCTTTTGCCCCCTTTGTTATGGTGCAATTCACTTTCATATTATTTTGGTTCTTGTGCCCTATGGGCAATGGGAAATTTGTAAAGGTTCCTCAATATGATTCAACGGTAATATGCTTTCTGATTGGGCTGCAACATTTTTTGTTATTTTTATTGTGTTATTCCTAATTCTATTAGGAATATAATCATTGGTTCCTAATACTATTAGAATTTTTTAGGATGGTCAAGATCTCTTGAGGTTGTTTGGGAAAGGTGAAGTTTAGAGTTAGTCTTCTTTGGGCTTCCTGCCATAGTTCGTTTAAGGGTGTTTGTATGTCGGATCTTATGAGGGTTTGAGGATTAGCCCTTCTTTAATGGTGTTGTTGCCTTGTAGGCTGCTGTGTATTTTGAGGGACTCCTCATCCCTCTCTTTTCTTATCTTTATGTTTCGTTTAAAATAAAACAAAAAATCATTGGTTCCCCAATCGTAGCTTGGTACTGTGTTTATGGATGATTTGGTTAGGTTGCCCGTGTATGATTTAATTATTGGCAAAAACTTCAGTGCAACTGATATATATTTCTATAAAGAATTGGCTGTTTCACTAAAAAACATCATTTTGTTAGTTGTTTTACTAAAAAATATTACTTGTTTTACGAAAAAGTGATAATTGTATTCCAGTTGCATCAGTTGCATTATGCAACTGGTGCACAAGAGACCAACTCTAAATTATTAGGTCCTCCTATTATGAAATAATATCTGTAACCTCTGCTTTCTACGGGGGTGTGACTCTTTCATATTTTTGTTTTTCACCCCGTGGTATATTTACAGAGGCACATAAACTGTTACACTTGCATAGGCTTATTCTGTGGAGTACTGGCCATTGTCAGAAACTTCCAAAAACTGGTTGCCGGTATGGCAACAGAATCCACTATACATAGTTATGCATATGCGTGTTCTGAGAAATATTTAATCCCTGCATCAATGGGATGAGCATGATATGGAGATACAAAGATTTAATGTGATTCAACATGTGTTAACTTACAATTTTACGTTCCGTCTGAGAAAGATATGAAAGTAATGGCTATATTTTATTATATGTTTTCTTCCATAAAAAATCATAGTTCGGTCGAAGCCATTTACTGTTTCCGTGGAAGTACGTTGGTAACAAAGTTAAAGATTTCAAACATAAAGAAAACTCCCTGAAATAATTTTAAATTTATTCATTAATCCTAAACCATCAAGCCACCATGCGGCAAAGTTCCCCTCATTGTCATCTATGATCTAACGTCGCTATTTGTCACATAACATGAGTAAAACACAGGAACGAGCTCAAAGCTCTGTACGCCAAAACTTTTGCATGAATTTCAGGTTCATACAAATGCACCTCTGCCCTGAAGTACCCAACCATTTCTCCCTGTTACTGTCGTTCTACCCCGTTTCTCTTTTCACTGATGACACTCTTGAACCCAATTTGAAGTCTTTCCTCCCCAGTTTATTTCATCTAAAATGTAGCCCTTGCCAGTCTCTGTTATATCACATTGTCATACAAAATGTCCATCTTGATATGAACTGCCATCCACGAAAGCCCTCAATGTCTTCATGCATGAGTTTTTTTATGTTACCAAATTGTACTGTACTTCTGGTACTATATTCAGCTACGCAGAAGCTAATGACTAGGTGGGTATTAAGCAATGTGTGATTTTCTCTTTCTAATTATAAAATTATGAAAAGCTGAATAGTGACAAGTCATTTCCTGATGTTTCGTGAATTCAGTTGAATTAGGTTGAAAATAACTTTGTTCATATCTTGAGGATACATCTAATTCTCTTCTCTCCTTCATATTTAGAATTGTAGTCGTGTTTTTCAATGCTGCTTTAGTCAATATGCTGTTGAACGTAAGGTTAATGTGTGGTTGATTGTTTTGGAAACATATTCAAGTATTGCTTGTGCAGTTATGAAAGTTTGGGCATTTCCCTGTGGTACTATTGATGTATTTATTCATGTTCTCCTTTATCTGATTCCATTCTTTATTTGCTTGTTTTATTTTATTTCTAACATACATTTTTAGGTGAATGTCTGAGTGGAAGCTGATTGATGGTGGTCGTCTGAGTCACTCGGAGCATTTATTTTAAATTAAGATACCCGACTGGAATTCTTTGAAATTTTCTGGTGAAAGGAGCTGCAAATGGCTAGCCTACTGATTGGTGATCCCTCTTATAATGGAGCATCTGAAGGAAATTTTAAGTCTTCACAGGAAAAGATAGAAGAAGATGGTGCGCATTGGTATTTCTCAAGGAAGGATATTGAAGAAAACTCCCCTTCCAGACGAGATGGCATTGATTTGAAGAAAGAGACTTACTTGCGCAAATCTTATTGCACACTTTTACAAGATTTAGGCATGAGGCTTAAAGTGTAAGTTTGTGTGTGTTTTTCCCCCGTGGTCTTTGTTCTATTACTCCCTCCGTCCCAGCATTATTTGCACACTAACTTTATTTTTGTGTTTTAGCGAGCGAGTTGTTTATTAGTATTTGAAATGATAAAGTAACTTTTAAGGTATGGTTTGATAGATCTATCTCTCCTCTATTATAAAATGACTTAAATACTAATAAAAAACTCGCTCGCTAAAACACGAGAAAACAGTAAAAGTGCGAATAATGTTGGGACGGAGGGAGTATATTTTAGAATTTTCTGTAAGTATGTGTGGTTAGTTTCTTGCAAGTGCCAGTAGAATGTTTAAAATCATTGTGCCCTTATATTTTGGTCCTACTTTCAAGGAGCATAAGGGTACATGGTTCTAGTTGCATTAGTAACTATAAGTTATTGAACAATGAGGTATAGGGTGACATCATACACATCAGTTTAGTTGTATATTTTTATTTCTTTTTAATTCCATTGAATATAAATAGAAAAGATCATATACAAGTTTGAGACGACTGTAGAAGCTTCACCTACTTGTTGCATGGATATAGTGTGAGTGAATAGCATATGGTTCCTGATCTGCCCAAGAGTCTTCCAGTTTGATTTTCTCAAATGGGAAGTTTTTAACTCTGATGTGAACTCTTGTAATGTATCTTTTACGTGCATCTGTCAAATGTCAAAAGTGAAGAATTGGATAAGCATAATTATAATGTCTGTGTACTAGCCTCATCTCTCCTTTAGTTCTATATTTGCATCACCGTCCAAATCTATGCAATTTGTCTCTGTTACTGAGTACCTGCTGTATCCTTCTTGATGCAGTCCTCAGGTGACGATTGCTACTGCTATTATATTTTGTCATCGTTTCTTCCATCGTCAATCACACTCGAGAAATGATAGGAGGGTGAGTGAATTTTGTTCTCTTTCCAATTACTTTCTCTGCAAGTTGATAACATTTTATTTCGATCATTACTTAGTAGCACATTTTAGGGAATCATCAGATCTGATATTCATTTCCTGTAAGATTTAATTATTATGCTATATTTTGTCTAGAGTGAATTGTGTATTGTATTTAGTGTAATAATATATGGTGGATTGTGTATTGTATATTATCCTTCTTCATATTTTGGTGTGATGGGTGTCTGTCTAAAAATGAATGATGCAATTTTCTCTAATATTTATCTCGTTATAGCATCCAGAATTGCAGGAAATGATCAACAACAAACATTGTGTAATTTGTAATTACAACTGTTTGCGAATTTCACTGTCTTGCAAACCATGACATTTTTCATGCAATGCCAAAGGCTGGTGGCTACATTATTCAAACACATTGTTTACGAGAAAGTTTTTTGTGGATCTTTCAATTGATCTATACTTTATTCTTCAAATTGCTTATTGTGCATTTCATTAAGTTCAATGTTCTTAAGAGAGATGAAAATCCATTTGGACATGAGTCTCCACTCTACACAGAAACCATGTTATCTTACAATAAAATCAACTATTGTTCATATGTGAGAATTGAGAATCGATATGGATTTTGGAGGTGAGTGTTTGTCCTTTACATGGAACTACACCACTTTATAGAAGACTTATTGCATTGCGCTGCATGATTTAGCATGCTGGTAATTTTGTTCTGTGTGTTTATGGGCGGTCAGCAAGTATGATTGTAGACACGTGTCCATTGATCTAACATTTCCATTTATCCATAAACTTTTTAAGGGCACATGTGCTAGTAATATTTCGTTGAGCTTATATTTACCAACATCTTTTGTGTGAAACCTAAGGAAAAAATAAGCTCAATAAAAGAAATAATATCCCTATTTCAGCACGGGGAAAATGTATTTATGAGTAATTGATGAAGGAAAGAATATTAAAGATATGGTCTGGTGCTGATAATATATTTGATAGTTTGTTTTCTGAAACCTAACTATTTGCTGCTCACTTTATTAAACATGGTGGAGATTTTGGAAGCTGATATGTATGTATACGTTCTGCAGACTATTGCCACAGTATGTATGTTTCTAGCGGGTAAGGTTGAAGAAACTCCTCGCCCTCTAAAAGATGTCATTCTTGTCTCATATGAGATTATTCATAAAAAAGATCCTGCAGCTGTGCAAAGGATCAAGCAAAAGGTGATGTCTTTGTTCATCTATCTTGTTGCCTTGGTTCTGCATGACCTTGATTGTTTTTCTCATTGGAATTGGCCTTTTACACCTTCTATATGCCTATGGCTGAAAATGTCTTCTTTTAAAAAAAAAAAATTGTATACTATGATTGTAGTACAATAAAATTTGGAAATTTCTTTTACTACGACAGTCATTTGATATGTAGTTGTTTGTGCAGGAGATATATGAGCAACAAAAGGAACTCATTTTATTGGGAGAAAGGGTTGTTCTTGGAACACTTGGTTATGATCTCAACGTACATCATCCTTATAAGCCCCTTGTCGAGGCAATTAAAAAATTTAAGGTTGCCCAAAATGCCCTTGCTCAAGTTGCATGGAACTTTGTCAATGATGGGTATATTTTATTCAATCTAATTTCAACTTTGTGTTTATCCATGGCCATTCTCTCTGTTCTCCTTTTGACCCGAGAAAGCGCCGTGCAGGCTTCGGACATCTCTGTGCTTGCAATTTAAGCCCCACCACATTGCAGCAGGTGCTATTTTCCTTGCTGCCAAGTTTCTAAAAGTAAAGCTTCCGTCTGACGGCGAGAAGGTTTGGTGGCAGGAGTTTGATGTCACCCCACGCCAATTGGAGGGTGGGACTCCTCACTGCCTTCCCTTGCTTGTACAGAATAATTTCATGGTGTCATTCTAGTTTTCAGTTTGCTAGAATATCTAAAATGGCTGAGAAGATGGTGGTTTGAGATTTAATATTTTGTTTCTCTTTTGATATATCAGTAATAAAAGGAGAAAATGGAGATGGTCAAGGATTATAGTGATATTACGTTTCTGCACATGCTCTTTTTAATTGGAATATTGCTCCTTGCAGAAGTCAGCAACCAGATGTTAGAGCTGTATGAGCAGCAAAATAGAGTACCACCGTCTCAGGCTAGTGAAGCAGAAGGGAGTGCTGGAGGCAATCAACGACCTCCGTCAAAAGTTCCTGCTAATGAAGAACGTG
This sequence comes from Ballota nigra, assembly GCA_947034835.1. Classification (NCBI taxonomy): domain Eukaryota; kingdom Viridiplantae; phylum Streptophyta; class Magnoliopsida; order Lamiales; family Lamiaceae; genus Ballota; species Ballota nigra. The sequence goes on from OX344722.1 coordinate 17,607,506, forward strand.
GTACCAGTTATAGTTCTTCCCACGGTGGATCAACATCGAAGGGATCATCCTTGAAGCCAGCATCATCAAGACCAGGTCCGGATGAACTAAATGCTGATAATCACAGTGGACCTCCTAAAATTACTCAAACGCGAAATAATGACCATGGAAGTTCTGAGAACAATAATTTTCCTGATCGTGTGGGAGAAGATGAGACTAATGACTTAGAAGAGACCCAGAATAAACGGATCGAGGGGCATGTTGAGGATGATCAAGAAGGGAATTCTGGGCGAATTGAACATAGTGATGTGGGAGAAGTGAAGGATAAGTTACATGTGTCCAACAAGGATGTTACAGTTGGTCAGTCGCCTCAAGATGCTACGAAGAAGTTGGACAAAGAGAAACTAAAAGCTGCTTTTGAAAGAAGGAAGGCTCGTGGAGATATTACACGCAAAGTGGACCCCTTGGATGAGCTTGAGAGGGAGCTGGAAGATGTTGAAGTCCCAGGTGAGAAGCGTGAAAGGAAGCAAAGTTGGTCAAAAACATCAAGAACAGACCAAGAAAACTCTCGTCCCGTGAGATATGGAAACGAGGAGGGCCAGGTGATGAAAGAGCAATCCACAAATGGAGATGATTTTGATAATGTAGAAGAAGGGGAAGTTGGGGGAGCTGATGAATTCGACCGTGGATATCGGTCACCTAGGTCAAACCGCAAAAGAAAGCCTGGTAGCCCATTGGACAGAAACAGGTTGGGGAGGCTCGGTTATTCTGAAAGGGACCACAAACGACAATTGCAGGAGAATCATGTCTAGAGTGAAGTGAGCAAATTGCTCGAGCATATCCGAAGCGCAGAACTGAAAAATATCAAAGGATTTGGCAAGCTGCTTTTCGAGAGGATAATGTTTGGATCAGTTTCTACATATGGTTTACCTATTTCAATTGAAGTTACATGTTATGTGTCGAAGAACCAGGTACGTTAATTAATTTATGTTATCATTGGCTTTTAACTTGCGGGGATAAAGGAAAACAGAGAAGGTTCATGTGTATCAATTATTCATTTACGATGTCCCAACTTATTATCAGAAATATGAGAAAAATTCACCATTTTTGGTAGGCTTCTCACTCCTGTTCAGTTTTGTATGTGTACATGTTGAATTTATAACATATTTAATGTATACAGGGTCTGATCTTTATGCTATGCAACTGCTTAATGAAGACACTTTTTTCATTTTCAGCGTCTTCTCTCATAATATAGCCATGCTCGTAATATCAAGAGTGTCGTCGCTGTTATTTTTTTTTTGCACAAAATGGCACATACGCACGTGTATCTGGAAATCATATAAACGTTATGGGTATGTATAGAATGAAATTGGTTCATACATGAATCATTGAAGGGTACTAGTTGTTTTCACTGAAGAGTATTAATTGTTTTCACTAAAAATATTAGTGAAAACAACTAATACCCTTTAGTGAAAATAATTAATACCCTTCAATGTATACTTTGTCAAACGTTAGATACTGGCATACTGCACTTGATTGATGTGGCAATGTAGCATCATATAGTATGATTATTTTCAGGTGGTACCTTTCTGTGTGGTTACAGATTTTCTGGCATGGGGTCTTAAACACGTGATTAATCTACGTGACGACAATCATTTCACCCAACATATAGGATAAGTATGATCCTAAATTTCAAAATATTAACATTACCCTATGGGCAATGGGAAATTTGTATGGGTTCCTCAATATGATTCAACGGTAATATGCTTTCTGATTGGGTTGCAACATTATTTGTTATTTTTATTGTGTTATTCCTAATTCTATTAGGAATATAATCATTGGTTCCTAATACTATTAGGGGCCATTTGGTAGCTAAGATATAAGCATGTGAAGTTGTGGGATGTTAACAGCCACTTGATAGCAATATGAAGGCCCAACATCACAGCCCAAGCCCGTGCGTATTTATTGTTGTGCCTCAGTTTTTCATCGCACCAAATTGGTGTGATTTCCCATCTCATCTCAACAGTTCTTATTGATTATTGGTTCGATAACTTCCAGGGGCTACCAAATGGATCGTTTAGGGGCCGTTTGGTTCACGGGATGGGATTGATTAGATGGGATTGGATTAGATTATTTGAGGAGAAATGTGAGTTTGGATTGTTTGGTTCACGGGATGGGATGGGATATGATTATTTGAGGAAGAATGTGAGTTTGGATTGTAGGATTGTATTTTTATTTTTTATTGAATGATTAAGTGGATTTAAAGTGCAACATGCCATTTTTAAAGCATGAGACTATGGAGTCCACCATTCCTAAGAAATTATTTAGTTCCTCATTTGATGGATTAGGTAGGTTTATGACCCGGGCTCCAATTTTATCTCGGGCTGTAAACCTGTGAATCAAACACAATATTACATGGGATTTAATGAGATTAAAACTTTAGTCCCAACTAACCCTTAAAATTTTTTAGGATGGTCAAGAATCTCTTGAGGTTGTTTGGGAAAGGTGAAGTTTAGAGTTAGTCTTTGGGCTTCCAGCCATAGTTAAGGGTGTTTGTATGTCGGATCTTACGAGGGATTGAGGATTAGCCCTTCTTTAATGGTGTTGTTGCCTTCATGTAATTACCAAACTCTAAATTAGAGTACAATTCGAGTAAATGTGCAACTCTTCTTTGCGAACAACGTTATCTTTCAAGATTTTTGTTCCGCGCCACATGATTTTCAATTTTGTGGGGGAGCATGCCACCACCTAAAAATTAAGACTCGTGAAATTTGTTTATAGTGTGAAATTGATACAATTATACGTAATCACAGATATCATTATATGCATCTATCAATACTATAGTATTTTACACTATGAAATGTTATGGTATCAATAAATACATGTAACTATGAATTTTATACTATGAAACTAGTTCATCCTAGATTTTGCGAAAATTTAAAGAGTAGGTCTTCTGTGAATTCTCACATGAATTTTCTTTTCAAGTATCCTTGTTGTGTATATAAATATCACTGTTATATTATATATCTACTGAGCTTGGTTTTAAATAGTGATAGCACATATACATAACAATAATAATGAATATGTATAATAGTGATAGTGTGTATATATAACTGTGATATTTAAAAAAGCCGAGTTTACGTGAATTTGGGTGTACATAATTTTTTGTCAAAATTAAAAATTGAAGACCAATTTCACCATTTTAAATGGTCTGGTATGTATGTACGGATGCTATTTTGAACTTTGTTTATTGAAAACTAAACTCGTAGAGCTTCCCAACGTACATAACTTGCATTTTAATTCATTTAAAAAGAAAAGAGATTATTGATTTTATTCTGTAAAGTTATCTCAAATTTTGGTTGTTTCTAGAACTTTGTATGCCATCATGCAAAAAGTAATAAAATTTGAGATGCAGGCAAAAGAAATATAAATCTTTGCATCGGATTATGTTTCATCGTTAGAGGCAACATAAATAATTACATAGACAAATATGGTCATATAAGATAAATGGATGTATTTAAGTGGGATTTCATTTATAATTATTATGAAGTTATTATTTATTTTTGTCTAAAGAGATCAGAACAGAAGGCAGTGTAGATTTCGTCTTGAACTCAAGATGTGGGTGTGAGCCAAAGACTATGATACCACGAAAGAATTATGTCTTATATGATAAGTCCAAACTTATAAAATTATAAAATTAGTTCATTTATACAGTTTTTATATATAATATTGATACCTAAAGGAGAAAAAAATCACGTAAATATTAAGTCACAAAAATTTCATTTTATTTTTGGTTTTCTTCTTTAGTTATGTTGACAACTTTATTTCTTTTCTATTTAAAGGATCATTAGAAGCTTGATTTCTTGTACATGCGATCGCATTGCTCATAGACTATTTTTTTCTTAGTAGACTAAAAATCCAACATATATTAAGAATCATTTATTCATTCACTTTGTGATGTAATTTCTACTCCTGGAAACAAAAGGTCACCCGCGTATTTAGGTGCCACATTTTTCTCTCTTTCTGTCTCAAACAATCAACACATTTAATTATAATATATTTTATATTAATTTCTAAAATTCACTTTTTTTTTTCGGAAATTTAGAAAAAAAAGGGGGAGGGAGGGTGGGTTGCTATTTTTATTTACAGAATTTCCAAGAACATATAGAAGTTTGGTTTCTGGAACCCAAAATCTCCCATTAGGCACCTGGAAACCTTGACCAGAAATCTTGCATCAAATCATAGGCATAGTTTCAATATACATTTTTCATATCTGTATATATCTTCATATGCTTTGCTTCAAAAAACACACGTAAACCATTTTGATGTATTGCTAAATTCTGGTCTGGGTAATTGATTTCTCCCAATTTTGTTATTCATATTTTCCTTCTCTGAAAGGGACATTATCCCTGCATTTGTTCATAACATATATCATTCAGAATCTTGATTCTGGGACAAATTGCCCTTTAATTTTTCAAGATTCTTGTTGGAATGATTGATATTTCAAGAAACTGATCATTCTGAGGATGGGGTGTCTTTGTTCCAAAGGGACAGATGTGAACGATTACGTAGCACAGCTCGAAGACGAAAGAGAGAAAGAGAGCAAATCTTCATCTTCTACTGTTCAGCTGATTGCTCCCTCTAATAAAGAAGAGATTACATCTTCATGCAACGCCAAGATTGACGGCCCACGCCATGCAAACTCGTTGGAATCGAAGATAAGCTCACTCGTGCCTGAATCCTCCGTCGTTGAGGACAAGATAATCGAACGGCCCGAACATGGCCATCGAAGGCATTCAACTATGGATGCAAGGGTGATGCAACAGAGCATGTCGAGGGTCGTAAGTATGCCGCATGGCGTCAGAGGCGAGCAGGCGGCGGCTGGGTGGCCGTCGTGGCTGACTTCAGTCGCCGCAGAAGCCGTCAAAGGGTGGATTCCCCGGAGTGCAGATTCATATGACAAGTTGAACAAAGTGTGTGCTCATTCTAAACCCCTTTCACTACTTTTATGACACAAGTTTTACAATGCATTTTGTGTATTTTTAAATAGTAAGAAATATAATATAATATTAGACATTTGAAAATATGATGATTATATATGTTGGGATGGAGGGAGTGCTAGTTGTTTCTTTAGAAAGTATTAGTATAAAATGGTGTATGTTTTGTCTGCAGATTGGGCAAGGAACATACAGTAGTGTCTACAGGGCACGTGACCTGAAAACGGAGAAAATCGTGGCGATGAAGAAGGTCCGATTCATGAATATGGATCCGGAGAGTGTTCGTTTCATGGCCCGAGAAATCTGCATTCTTCGCCGTTTAGATCATCCGAATGTGATGAAACTTGAAGCTCTGGTGACATCAAAAATCTCAGGAAGTTTGTATCTTGTGTTCGAGTACATGGAGCATGATCTTGCTGGACTTGTGGCATCTCCCAGGGTCAAATTCACTGAACCACAGGTCTCTCTCTCTCTCTCTCTCTCTCTCTCTCTCTCATTCTAGCTCTCCCCTCTTCCTGGGCTAACTGTTGTCCGATGCAGATCAAATGCTATATGAAGCAGATTTTAGAGGGCCTCAAACACTGCCATAGTTTGGGCGTTCTTCATCGTGACATCAAGGGTGCAAACATTCTAGTTGACAGCAATGGGGTTGTCAAGATCGGAGATTTCGGGTTGGCTACGATTGTGGAGCCGGGGAAGAAGCAGCCGTTAACGAGCCGAGTGGTAACTCTCTGGTACCGAGCTCCTGAGCTACTGCTAGGGGCAACAGAGTACGGAGCAGCTATAGATTTGTGGAGTGTTGGCTGTATTCTTGCTGAACTCTTTACTGGGAAGCCTATCATGCCTGGAAGAACAGAGGTGGGTATTTAATGAAGTAAATTTTGATCAAAACACATTCAACTAATTTTTTTTTTTTTGTATCCCAGGTGGAACAAATGCATAAGATATTCAAGCTATGTGGTTCACCAACACAAGAATACTGGAAAAGAGCAAAGTTACCTCATGCCACTAGTTTCAAATCACAGCCCTCGTACAAGCGTCGCGTTTCTGATACGTTCAAAGACTTGCCTTCCTCCGCGTTGGCTCTTCTAGAAGTTCTTCTCTCTATCGATCCAGACGAGCGCGGCTCTGCTTCTTCCGCCCTCAAGAGCCAGGTATCGTATCTTTTTTTCTAATAACACAAGGATGAAGTCCATTATCCAAGCTGAATGTTTGATCTGGTTGTTGTTTCAGTTCTTCACTACAAAACCTCTGCCCTGTGATCCATCTAAATTACCAAAGTATCCTCCAAGCAAGGAATTCGACACCAAGATGAGGGAGGAAGCAAGAAGGTATGGTGTCTATCTGGTCCTACACACTATTTTCAAACACAAATGATGTATAAAATAACTAATGGTCCTTTTCTTATCCAGGCAAAGAGGTGAGAGTGTTAAAGGAGGTGGAGCTGGGAATACAAGTAAGAATCCAAGTAAACAAAATAACACTAAAGAGGTACAGCTTCTGTCTCTATGTTCAGACTTCATCTTTCAATTCTTCATCATACTCAATCATGAATGAACTTTTCACAGCAGGAACAATCAAATAAGAGCACGAGTTATAAGTACAACCCGAATGAGGAAAGTGGAAACGGTTTCCCAATCGAGCCTCCCCGAGGAAATTACAAGAATGTGCATTCTCAGTCTGTGATGCACCCTAATGCAGCAGCAGGAAATTACAGGAAGATGAAGGACGATCCTAGTCATTCAGTCCATGCACGGCATGGAGAAATGACGAGACAAGATTCCCAAACCCGAAAATCTATGGTAGACTCATCTGATTATCTTCCAAATGATGTTCGGAGGAGACTGAACAATGACTCAACGGTATGTTTCTCAATTACTGAGTGTAACCTAGTCTCATATGTTCTAAAGTTCAACTTGTTTCTTATGTTTCAGGGTTATGAGCCCAAGAGAAACAGGATGCTCTTCTCAGGGCCATTAATGCCTCCAGGTGGGAACATGGAGGACATGCTAAAAGAGCATGAACGGCAAATCCAAGAGGCGGTGCGCAAGGCCCGTCTAGAAAAAGATAGGACGAAGAAGTAGACAGAAGGCATCAATTCAACTAGCAGAACAAGTCAAATGTACTATCATTGATGTGATGATACTTTGTGCCTTAAAAAAATGTCTGTATGTGATGAATTAGCCTAAGTTGGTGGAAACAGCTGGAAACTGTGGTCAGTATGATACTAAAGTCTATTTAGCTTTCAGTTGAAGAACTTCAAATGGAGCTAATATAACAAATGTAAGTTTGTGACTTTATGAGGAGGAGATTTGTATTTTGTACAGGAATTTTTTTTCTTAACATTCGTAGAAATAGATTGAGATGTAGATTACCTTCACAATTAATGAGCACGGTTTTCTTCCTGCAAACTCTTCAACTAAAACATACATATCAGAAGCATTGTCTGACTCATTCAATAAACTGATGGGGGAAGGGCAAGAGTAACATTTGTAAGTGTACACATGCTAACAAACAATGCAACAAAGGTTCTCATTAGAAATTATAATTCTCTAGTTACATACATATGCATCAATATCAACTTTATTTATAAAGGAAAAAGGAAAATTACTTGTTCATGACCTCTAGGTTAAATACTGTACATTTGCTCAGAAAAATCTAGATATCTTGCTTAGGCTTACGGCTCAACTCTGAGTAAGGACCCCCCATTAGTTGCAGAATCTCTTCCCACAAATCGTTAGATGAAGAATTTTGCGACATCCATGAAATCATGTTCGTACTACATGCAGCAACATGCCAGTAGTCAGAGTCGATCTCTTCTCTAAGTTGGTCCAGCTGCCACCCAGCATATCCCATGAAGAATCTGAAATCTTGAGGCCTAAGCGCCCCCTTCTTTATCAGTGCTGAAGCTTCATCCAAACTGTTCCTGGAACCAAAGTACACACCAGGAATGACCTCCTCAAAACCAGGACGACCAGAAGTTTCCCGAGCTCTTAGCAAAAACATACTTGCATCAAGGGGCCCTCCAAAATGCAAAGAACATTCGGAAAACGTAGTGGCCAGCTCAATATTAGTGGGATTCATATGTTTCATCTTTTTGTGAAGGGGTCGATTTATGACAATCCCAAATGGCCCCTCCTGTGGATTCTTTGTTCCAGATCTGAGAAGAAGAACTACAGTCCTCTCAAAGGTGCGAACTCCATCGAGCTTTTCTGTAGCAACAAGGAGGCAGCCATTCTCCGGAGCTGAAATAGGGTGTGCCCACTTAGCAGGAAGAGATTTTGGTCCGGATGATGTTCCATCTTGGTTGTAAAAAGAATCAGTATTTTCAGCCTACAAGAAAGTTTCAGCAAAAAGTTAACTTTAAGGACAAAGCACACTTCAACCTTCATGTTTTTAAATGGTATAACAACCAAAGTTGACATTTATCTCAAGAACACACCGAGGAAATCAAAGATGGAGAAAGTGATTCGCATTTGAGGCTCATCAGTTTGTAGCAATTGTACAATAAAGCTTAACAATATATGCAATCAAGAAGGACAAGGAATACCTGCTCCTGAATATAGAGCAGTGCTCTAAATTCTCTCCAATCCAAGGGTTTAACTTGGGAACTCTGTGAGCTAGTATCATCAGGTTTCTTGCTTCCAGGAGGAGGATTATCACCCTTTAGGCCATCTCCTCCAGCTTTCAAATGATCACTGTTTCCTGCAAAAAAAAAAAAAAAAAGCAAAAACCATATAATATCAAATGAATAAACAATCAGTAATATCTTACAGAGATGATACATGTGACCAAGAATAACTTCCAGATAGGTCTATACAAAAATTGTAAAAACAGGTATGCCAAAAAGTGAGCATATATATATGCTAAAGAACGTGATGGAGATGGTTAAATAATAGTGACCTGAAGGATTCATCTTTATTTACAAGACATCTTCAGAAGACCAAGAATGTAATATTTTTTTGTTGCTAGAAATAGAATAAGGGATGAAAGATACCTTAATAGTTACAAGGCAAAACAATTACAAAGCAGGTAGATTGTCCTAAAACATTATAAAGCGAAGGCCTAATTCCTAACAAATTTCGACAATGTTAACCCTTGAACTTATCATGACTCAAAAGACCATAAAGCGCCTGTATACTTCATGTGATCCCATATATCCTCTACCGAGATTTGTTTCTAACCAAATGAACCACAGAAGACCAAGTATGTTATGTTAGTAGGTGATTTTCCATTTCTCGGAGAACCGAGTAACGCCAAGAGCATGGATCTCTATGATGAAAAACTTGTCAAATCAAGTGACAGCTGTAATTGTTAATGAACATTACTTTAGTGCAGGGAGCCCGCAAAGAAAAAAAATTATATACTAATGAAGCTCCAAGAATTACTACTCTTCAACGTTTTGGCCTCTTTCCATCACATGAAGTTCATAGTGCTCAGCCCCTCAAATAAAAAAAGTTCATAGTGCTCAGGAATGGACTTCCTAGAATTTTGAGGATCCATCAACTGTCAATGTACAAATACATAATAAACCAAGACAACAAAATCACCACGGATTGAAGAATATAGACAGTTATTCATAGTGCCAAGGTTGTTGCATAGAGAAAAACTATTGTGCATTAAACAAAGACTGTTTACCTTGCTAAAACCCATAGTATAAACAACCCATGACGATTGAACTAGTAAAATTGGTTTTAATTGGTCCAAGTTCTCAGCTCTATTAGGAAATTGAATAGCTCATGCTTCTAGTGCTATTAAGCTTTTTTATCAATATATAATATATAATACTCACACATACATGTCATCACATTGCAAAATCCATTAATTATCCCCTAAACAGTAGAATTATAGTTCTCTGTAAGTTATGTTCTGCAATTAAGCCCACCAACACAATCTAACTCACAGTTCCCGTTATGCAATGGCTTTCAAGTTAGTGGTTAGTATAATACTAAATCCAAACTACATTTATACCTGATTCATTTTCAATCAATTATGAATTAAATTGAGTAACTTCCACTCAAATTGACCACGCATGCAGCAGGCAAAGCGGAATCCTTTATCATTTTCCTACACAGGAATACACGCATCTAGGCACAACAAAAAACGGAAAACACAATTTTTAGATGATCACCAAAAACCCAGAAACTCTGAAAAGAATAAAAATTCTTTACAAAAAAATAAAAACGAAGTTTAAAGAGAGAGAGAGAGCGCTTACAATTAGTCATATGATCCTTAACCATCAATTTAATTTTTTCTTCCAGGAAAGATTAAGAGAGATAATTTACCATTCGAATTAGAATTACTGGGATTTCCGGGATTCTTCTTCGCCATAGCTGTAACTACAACCGATCGATACCTACAATTGCTCGGAAAAGATTCTGCCCTCGGCGCACGTACTTCACAAGCCATCGATTGATTCTTTGGATTCCAGCAAATGGGTTTCTCGAGAAACGAATTCCTCAGAAGAAAGCCATTGCTTTTAGCATTCGCACACCAGAGATCCATAATTTCACCGGAATTAAAAGAAATAGTAAACCGAGTGATGAATTATCCGCGAAAAGGGGGGTGGGGGAGAGAGAGAATATGCTGAGTATGTTTTACAGAAGACAAAATAAAAGAGAGTGAAGGGAGTTGTTGCAATGGTACACTCTAGTCTAATAGTGATGGTGGACGCACGTTAGCGGAGTTGGGGATAGATATTTTATCTTGCGCCGTTTTGAGGGCCCACAGTTATGCTGCATAGGCTATGTCCTTCAACTAGGAGAAAATAATTTATTTGGGGGCAATAGTCGAAATTAATTTTCGGAGATAGGTAAAAAGTTAAGTGTATTGGATAAGGTTTTTATAATTCAAATTTCAAATCAACTTTTATTGTGGAGATTTAGTCGTCGTAATTAGTATGACTATAATTTCTATCAAACAAATCCTTTTATCTTTCAGGTTCCCTTAAATTAAACGTACTCTCTATTGTATCACATTTGTTGTTATATGTATTATTTGATGAAAAATAAATTAGATTATATTTGGATGGGGAGATTTGGGGCAATGAATTTTAAATTCACATGTAAATTCACTCCATTTGTTAAGATAAAAAATTTAAATCGATGAATTTTAAATACTTAATTTTAGCTCTAGTGCAAATTGGGGTAATTTAAAATGTTTGTAAAGTCATGTCATTTGAAATCGTGAATTTATAAATTCATTTAATTTCAAATTTTTTTACTTTCAAATGATTCAATCCAAACGCAATATAATAGAATAATAATTAACTTAGAGTCGGAAATGACATAAATGAGTACATGAGTGTAAAGTGGAATAAAATTATAATATTTTATTGACTTATATGAGTGTTAATGGGCGAACAACGGGGTGATTAATAAACAAAACGATTATCATTAAACTTGATGAATGAAAAAATCTAACAGCTTTGTGGAGCGAACAGCTTCGTAAAGGAACTCTAATATGGCGGGCAGGATTGGGCGAACAGCTTTGCGTAGTTCAAACCAAAAGCAATTCAGGCGAACAGATTCGTAATGAAACGAGCAACATTGTAAACGATCCCAAGCGAGGAGCGAACAACTTGGAATGCAAAGGATCACGACATCCAACGAAGACGTACAAGCGAGCAACCGGTCACCGTCGAGAGCATCTCAGTAGTGCCAAAGACCAAGTACAACATTGGGAACTCCAAGAGTCACTAGCTTAGATATGGTCCAAGTGTCTTAACACTTGGCACCCATCCAATGAGCAATAGTGTAGATGTTGTACAAGTGTCCTAACACTTGGCAAAGATCCAATGGTTAAGCCACCAAGATGGTGACACATGGCCTCTTTGTATGTCTATAAATACTCCCTTCATGTACATGAAAAAAGGAGAACAATTCAATAACATAGCAAAACTCTTGCAAAATTATTTCTTAAACATTATTTAGCCAAATTCCATGAACATAGTTCTTGTTTGATGATCTTCATTGGGTAGAAACAGCCACTAATCATCTTGATTACGAAAAGGTCATCAACAATTGGCGCTAGAAGAAGGGATCCGAACCTTCGATTTATGAAATATTCGAAGGAAGCTTGAAGATATTCACCGGAATTTGCAGAATTTAGCCGGAATCCGGGAAGACACCACCGGAAATTAAGCGTGCACACTACTCGGAGCAAAGTTATCCACTTACATATCACTTTAAGAGTTTGAATGCATGTGTATATGAACTAGGGTTTTCAAAACCACCATACTCATATATACAAGGCTAGTGACTCTTAAAAAGATGATTAGATCGCAAGAAGAACGACATTCGAGCGCATCCTCGAATCCTAGGTCAAGAACTAGGGTTTCTTCTACCGAAGGACATGCCCGAACAGTGAGAGCAACTTCGCAGAGGAATATCCAAGTCACCATTGACACAATTCCACCGGAAGTTGAAGCTCTTGCTCAAAACCCCGAAGAACTAGCAAAAACGATCGCTGCCCTTCAGTCATTGCAAAATCGACAAGCGGCCGGACCGTCAAGAGCACCGGCAAAAACCGATCGAGCAGGCGAGCAGGGGCGAACAGGCGAACAAAGAAGTAAAATGAGAGAAGATGCACGTCGGGACGAGGCCGACAGCGAGGAAGCCCGCAGAAATAAAGGAAAAACTCCCCTGAGTGAACGTTTGGGGAGCAGAGGAGAGTCATCACCAAGCCGGGCTGATGAGTCAAGCAAAAGTACATCCCGAACAAGCGCTTTGGAAAGGTTAGGAACGAGGAATGCGAACAGAAGAGAGTCATCCAAGAAGAACGAGGAGCGATCACGTCCTCCTGCTCGCCCGTCAGTGTTGCACGGATGCTCGCCAGGTCACCCTCCACAAGTACACTAGCAATTTTGCTCGCTGCAAAGTCCCCACCTTGAGTCTTCATAATTACCCTCGACGTGGGGGCAAAGGTCTTCGAGTAGCGAGCAGAATAGTCCGCCCACTCGTCATCACGAACAACTCCTTCCGGGATCCGAGATTCTGGTGTCGTTTGAGAAATGGGAAAATTGATTTCCCTTAAAAACTCCCAAGTGAGAGTAGGGCCTCGCTGCTCGCCAACTCGCTGCTCGCCAGCAGTGTCAGGTTGATCGCCCTCAAGGTCAATTGAACCCTCTATCTCCGCGGCCACTACCGCAGAATCTTCTCCAAGGTCAGAAGACGTTTCGGGTTCGCGAGCAAGAGGGTGAATCTCTTCTTGATCGCCAGAGCGATCAGCGACGTACATTTCTACCGAGCGAACAACGGAGCTCGCATCTGAGTCTGTGCCTTCGTCCACCAATAATGTGCGCGGGTTGTTCGCCAACGCCTGGCGAACAGATCTACGCGGATAAGCCAGGTTTACGGGTCGTTTTTCCGAGTTTCGTCCGGGTCCGGATTGAGAGGAACTTGAGGGGGAAAACTCCATTCAAAATGCTAATATAGGAGTTTGGCTAATTATGAAGAAGTATATGGACAATCACGCCGACGGAAGAGTTACGGCGGCGATGTTATCACAGGGCGACGGCACGACGGCGGTTCACGGCCGGGATTACAAATGTGATCAAAGAAAGTGCAAAAAGAAGAGAAAATATTCACGAAATTAGAATAAGAAAAAGAAATGTAAGATGGATTACCTTCGAGAAACCGAAATCTAAGAGCAAACACAGAGGAATTTGGACGCAAGAATCACAAAGAGGAAAAGCTTGAGAATGCGTTGATGGCGAAAATCCGGGAAAGAAAGAAATGAAGGAGGAACCGCCTATTTATAAGAATAAAATGGGGGCAAAAATACAATATTTCCAAAATTCTATAGGCCTCTATGAGCAAATAGGGAAACGCGCGTGACTGACGTGACGCCTCGTATCCCGCACCTCGGGAACCCAACCGTCGCGACGTGAAAGGGCGTTCGCTGCTGGTCGCGCGCGTGAATTCCCATGCTTGTTTGTTCGCCCAACTGCTCGAATGCTCGCCTGTGTAAACAACCATGTTCCCCTCTTGCTCGCCCAATTTTCGAAGAAATTATAGCTTGGTCTCAAATTGATCCAACCATGCCCAACGTGAGACCAAGCTAGGGGGCAATTGTTAATGGGCGAACAACGGGGTGATTAATAAACAAAACGATTATCATTAAACTTGATAACGGGACAATGAATGAAAGAAGCTAACAGCTTTGTGGAGCGAACAGCTTCGTAAAGGAACTCTAATATGGCGGGCAGGATTGGGCGAACAGCTTTGCGTAGTTCAAACCAAAAGCAATTCAGGCGAACAGATTCGTAATGAAACGAGCAACATTGTAAACGATCCCAAGCGAGGAGCGAACAACTTGGAATGCAAAGGATCACGACATCCAACGAAGACGTACAAGCGAGCAACCGGTCACCGTCGAGAGCATCTCAGTAGTGCCAAAGACCAAGTACAACATTGGGAACTCCAAGAGTCACTAGCTTAGATATGGTCCAAGTGTCTTAACACTTGGCACCCATCCAATGAGCAATAGTGTAGATGTTGTACAAGTGTCCTAACACTTGGCAAAGATCCAATGGTTAAGCCACCAAGATGGTGACACATGGCCTCTTTGTATGTCTATAAATACTCCCTTCATGTACATGAAAAAAGGAGAACAATTCAATAACATAGCAAAACTCTTGCAAAATTATTTCTTAAACATTATTTAGCCAAATTCCATGAACATAGTTCTTGTTTGATGATCTTCATTGGGTAGAAACAGCCACTAATCATCTTGATTACGAAAAGGTCATCAACAATGAGAAATGATTATTTCTATTTTAGAAGTGTGAAGAATGTTGTGAAACAGATGAAAAAAGAAGCATAAAAAATACTATAAAATATTACTGAAAAAATCAGACTATGAATTTAATGTTATCAAACAAAATTTATATAGACCATTGGTGCGGATAAAATTCAGAAAACTTGAGAGAAAATCCTGGCCACCGGGTTTCTCACTCTAGTGAGTGACCCGGGTTCGATTCCCTTTGGGAACGAATTATGGGAGTTATAAGATGGGTTTAGAGATTTCTTGGAGTATTTGGGGACTTGGTGAACTAATCTAACTATTAACAACTAACATTTACCGATCAAAAAAAAAAAAAAAATTAACTTTTACACTATTTTTTAATAAATGTCATTTTGATGGTTTTTCTTCAAATATTCCTTTTTTACCTTTATTAATCTTCTACTTACTTTATATTTTTCACAAATCTTTCCATTTACCTTTTTCATGATTTAAAAATATAAGGTCAATATTAACAAAATTTATAACCTTAATTTATTGTTTTATTCCAAAAAGACATTTATTAAAAAAGGGAGTGAGTATTTACTTTTTCTTCTTTGAATTGAAATTTGAATATTTGTTATGAATTCAAGTATAACAGTGAATTTTGTTTGCAACATGAAAAGCATCGGCAAAAAAAATGATCTATAATAAAATTTAACACATATAACTAACACTCTATATTTTTTTAAATAAAATAACACAATAACGTAATTGCAGGAGCGCCATAGCAGTATGGAACACATAGAAGATGAATTGGACAAAAAACGGCTCATTAAGAAAACAGCAATACCAGAGATGAATTCTGCAACATTCCACCAAGTAAAAGGATTAACTTTTGCCTTAATTAAGTTTGATTTAAACTCAAGTATGTACATCAAAATACCATTTGTATTCACGACCCTATCTTTTTCAACAAGCTGGGGCAATGCAAACGGAAGCCTAGGATGTACCAAATGCAAGAGCCTTTCCCGAAAATGTTAATCATAGTATTGGTTTTGAACCATAAACCAACTCAACCGGCGGCAGGCTGCATATGAGTACGAGAATTTATTACAAGTTTCATATCTTGCAAGTGGAACAACTTTAAAACAATTACGATAACTAACCTCTGCCTAACTTTAAGCATTCCAGTTCCAAGTCTCATAGGTATCCCCATAATGATGCATTCACCAACACCTTCGATACTATCCACCTTCCCCCTGACAGAAGCACCGAAAAGGTGATCTGCTGTCTTCTCAAATGAAGCAAGCATCAATACACTGTCCCTCATTTTCTGCACACCGTATCTCGTAATGCCCAAGACTTCCCCCTGAAACATTCATTACATATGAATAAGTAAACCAGTTAATCATCGAGTTCTTAGAAGAAGAGATACAATGGTAAAAACTGGACACATGGAAACTCAACAATGGTCTGACCCGGTAATACTAAATGACAAATTAGCTAAATGGAATTGTTGCTATGTTTGGTTATGGGACGGAGATGGTAAAAAGTGGATGTTGGTAATCCAATGAATAGTAAGATATTTGTTTGGTTAGGGATGGAGAAAACTATATGTCAAATCAAAAGTGATATTGTATAATTTAATTACTATTAGTTAGTAGGGTAATAATTGCGTGAGAGAAAAGTAGGAGAGAGAATGGGTGTATTATAGGGGTGGATGTCCCCCCATCCAAAATCAGATGGGATGGGGATGGTCCATCCCTAACCAAACATAGTCTTAAAGTAATGTAAACCTGGGATTAGGTATATTATATCTAGATGAAACTTTTACACACTTCCCCTATTTTCATCATGGTTACATAATTGGTAGAAATTTGAAACATGTTTAGTACAGGAATTTCAGAAATAATTGCAAGAATGCGGAAATACACTTCTTTGTGTGATCACAAACGAGTAATTATTCAATCCAATGGAAAGGAAATAACCTTATATGTCATTATATCTGCCAGAAGCATCATGTGGCGTATGTCTATGGTCATGCCATGGCTTGACATGGTATACTGTATCTCATCAATAATTTTCTTCCTTGCAGCTTCAATTCCAAGCGTCAGCAGTACTTCCATGATGTGATTACTCTTTGTATTGCAACCATCCACTCCTTCGATGCCCATGACAGACAAAAGACCAGTCCTGTATGTAAAACATTGTGCTGAAATTATTACCCATCATAACATCAACTCCAGTATATAGGTAGCTAAGGGCATAATCAAACTCTCCATCCATGGTTTTCACAGCATACTTGGTAGTTTACATATATCCTCCAATAGAGACTCATATCATTAGGTAAACAAGAATAATTTATTGCTGAAGGCCACGTGTATCGGTTGTGATAGCTGTCAAGTACCATCTCCCTAACTTACAGATCTTTTTCTCCAGGAAGTCAGACGATTTGTGAAATGGGTTTTTATCCATCCAGTTTGTCATCCCACAATTGTGTTGCTATTGTGTAATACTGCTGTTAAATTATAGTGCTAATCTAATCTATTTGATGCTATAGTGAATACTGCTTTTAGATTACAGAATAAAAATGTACTTTACTTACTCTCTGTATATATCTTAATGTGGTATATAAGTGTACTCCAGCCATATCCTAGATTTTCTATAATACTTGATGGAGCATCCATAAAAATAAATAAAAGGGAACTTCATGGACCATTGTTTTGTTTATATGTATTTTCTACACTTAGTCCAAATATGAGAGTGAAACTAATAAAACTAGTATTAGGTAATTAGTTCAAGGAGCATGAAATGCTTGAAATGCTAATCCCAAAGAATGAGAGAATGAGATCAAAGTTGGTTTGACCACATTGAGAAAACAAAAATAATGAAATCTTAATATTTTATTGAACTTACCCTTCAACTAATAACTTCAATTTCTTGTTTTGACCAGGATCCTTTCCCTTTGCTTCATTTATTATAATAGCACGTTCAACAGAACTGATTCCCTGCCATCCACAAGGAAATCAATAGAGAAATCAAATCATGAGAAAACTGTCAGCATACCAGAGCAATATCAAAGTAAAAAGCGTTGCAGTAACAGAGATTTAAGATCCATCAGTTTCACCTTCACCACAACTTTGGTGAGCTTATTCTTAAGCTCATTGAGTTCAAATTGAAGTTTACTTCTATCAGCCTGCAGTACAACTTCCAGTTTTCCAGGATGTAATACTTTTATTTGCTGCAGAAAAAATGCAGTAGTATCAATATGATAGAAAATGTCTGCAGAAGCTCCCCATAGGGAATTGTATGCCAACACACATAACCCCACACATGAAAAGTTCAGAAAATCTCACTGGCTCCTTCAGTTTCATCTTCTTTGTTTGCAGAATTGATTCTTTTACAATATACGCATCAATAGATAGGTGTGCTCCTTGTATTCTTTTCATGTCAAGTGTTATAACTATGGATGCCAATCTTGATGCTAGTGAAGTCTTTATGCTTTTCGCTACCTGCAGAACAAAGATATGGCTGAGATAAGCATCTCTAATACATCCAAAATGCATTTTCCAGAAAGCATATCATAGAATGACTGTGTAGCCCAAAGGACATAGTTGAACCTACTAAAATTCAGATCATCACAATAATTTAGCAATTATTTCGATGCTAGTAACCAGACTGAGCTTAGATATCATAAAGACCAACTATTTCATTCTGTCCTAATAAAAACCTAGAGTATATGTCTAGCATCAGTTTAAACATATAAGAAGTATATGTGCACCAAAAGTTGGAACATATAACCAGAGAACCCAACCAATACATAATCAAGAATTCAAATGGAAGGAGCTTACCTGCTCCAGAAGTGTTCGCTCAATTCGCCCCTTCACTAATTTAGCTGCTATGTCATTGTTATCACACAACAGTTCTGTAGTAATAATTGGTGTGGTGATTTTTTTAGCAGCATTAATGATTTCTATGATCCGTGGAACTCCAAGAGTCACATCTATTACAAGATTAAGTTAAAACATAACGGAAGCTCCAAATTAACAGGGAAAAGTAAGATCAAATAAATCAACATTAGGTGAGTTCATATCAAAGGATACTCATGCTTGCAACTCCAGCAAAGTGAAAAGTTTTCAATGTCATCTGTGTTCCAGGCTCCCCTATACTCTGGGCTCCAATTGCACCAATTGCAGTCCCAGCTTCGATTTTCTTGGAATGGTAACGAGAGATGCAGGTTTCTAGAAAGACCTAAAACAAAAAAGACAAAAAAAGTAAGGATACTACAACATTCTCTAGGCTGACTCTATTACAGTGTATACTGAAAGAGAGAGAGAGAGAGAGAGAGAGAGAGAGAGAGAGAGAGAGAGAGGAGTTCCGATAAGGAACCCAATACACACACAATCCTAGTGTCAGAAATCATATTATAATTCTTCCAAAAAAATCATATTATAATTATATATAAGGTGTATGCAGATGACAAGTTGATTGATTTTACTAAGAAGAAATGTACAAAAGAAACTGAACTTTAAAACCCTTAATAAACAGTCATATCAAATCATTACTATATATTCCATGGGGAAAAGATCTGTGATTTTTCAGCCATCTCTCTCAGAAATGCATGATAAACTAACACGTGCCACAAAGTGGTTACTGAGGTAGCCTACACAATAAAAATCGCATCGGAGTAGACTAACAGGAAAGTCACATCAAAACCACATAATCCAGTTCAAATCAGAAATTGTTGCAAGAAAAAAAGTAAATAGAATATTAGGATATATAATGTCTAATGGAAAGCCCCGGAACCTTCTCTACATGGCAAGCCTTTAAAGAAAAACTAAATAAAGCCACTTTCTGAAAATTATCACCAAAATAGTAGATAGAATTAATTTATAAAAATGATGTCCAAAACAATCAATAGTGCTATGATGCTAAATTGCATGTTTGTTGCTAATAAACTTTAAAGAAGTAGGTGAATTCAAGCATATGGGAGAACGCTTGTGAATACATAAACGAGAAATTACCACTAATTGTTGCCTGGTAATCCCTGATATATTAGAAGCAACGTTTTCAAGATAACCCCGATCTTCTCCAGAAAGCTGCTCTTCATTTAATTTCAGCATTAAAAGTGAGCTTGGATATTTCTTCTCAATAAAATTTCTTATTGAGTCAGCAAAACTCTCCAAGCATCCTCCTTCAGAGGGTGCATCTAGTGAAGTAGGAGAAGACTCCCCTTCAGAAATCTTAGTAGATTTGAAGAGCCTTTTCTCAATTATCTCACCAACTATTTGCTTAATCTCTTCAATAGTTAAACTTTTTTGTTCCATTGCAGGGCAAGTGGCCTGTCAAAGCACCACATTAAAGAGAACGAAAAACAGCTCTATCAATTAATGAATTAAAAAAAAAAACTAAAAAAATCCTCAAAAGATGAGGGAGAAAAGGATGATTCCACTACCTTGGATTTCATAAATAATCTTTCAAAGTTCAACGGAAGCCCACTTTTTTCTTCCATCTGTGCAGGATCCATACCATCACCCCCATACATAAATTGAATAATACAAGCACTGGCATTTCTCACTGTATGGTCATAGTAGATTGCTAAGTCCTCCAACGATTTAATGAGTCTGCGGGACATATAACCTGTATCTGCAGTTTTAACCTGTAACAACAAAAGAAGTTAATAATGTCCTTTGGGTTGAATTGTCAGGGAGACTCGAGAAAGAAGATGCAATTACCCAATGATTTCCGGTAAATGACATAAATTTCATCATTGCAATAAAAACTCAATAATAATAATAATAATAAATAAATAACAAAATCATGCAAGTAACAGACAGAAAATATGCAAATGGGCTAATAAAAAAAATATAAATCAATATATTCCAGGAAAAGATGAACTTTATGCAAAGAATTTCCTTTACTTTCTGACAGCTCTCAACACAAAAGACAAAAATCAATTCTTCTATGATGCATTAGGATTTTGGATTAAGTTACAGAAGCATTAAGGAAAAAGGTTCTCTTACTTCATTTTAGTGTATTGATTTTGCTTTGTATCTTAGCTCTTGGTTTTGTTTCATTGACCACATGCTCAATAAAATCCAACGTTCAAAACATATGATTGGCTCTATAAACCCAAACAAACATTAGTACATATACCTTCAAACTAATTAAATAAAATTTACCACATAACAATGGGTGAATTTAAGGCTATGCTTATATATAAAAACATAGAAAGTGAGAGTTTGGAAAAGGTACGTAAACCAAGAGTTGGCGTGAAATAAATGTAAATCTAATTAAAATATTTCAATAAATATCATCTCAATAAATTTGTTACACTGAGGGCTTGTTTGTTTTGGGATTCACACGGACAGGACTAGGACTTTCCGGCCCCCGCCCCATTCTAGTTAGAGATGTAACATCCCGTTTTTACATCTCATTCTCCATCCACACCTATAATACCTATTTTCTCTCACTTACACTCTCTTTCCTACTTTTCTCTTGCACATCCTACTTTACTTTTACACATGATTTGACATAAAGTAAAATCTCACCCTACTAAAATCCCAAAACAAAAACACACGTTTATTATCAACCAAGACTTTACATCTTGTGGGCGTAAAGTCATGACTTCACACGCCCACCTAAATCCCGAAACAAACAAGCCCTGACAGAATACCCAATAGTTACACAGCAAAATAGATAGCAAGAACTTAAAACACATGCCTGAATACATTTAAAACACCTTCACGTTAACTATATTGATTCAATTACAGACAAGCTTGCTGGATGGTAAAGGCGATAATGGGCAAAGGGATCTGAATTGGTAGCCTATGTTCAGGAGAAGAATATCTAAAGAAAAGAAAACATACATACCGCTGTATCCACAAGGCCTTCCCTTCCTCCCATGGTGTGGAAAAAGAATTCAGTCGCAGATAAACCGGTATAAAAGGAATTCTGAACAAAGCCTTTAGCCTGAACATATTATATGAAGATGAAATTTAGCAAGGGTAGGATATACCTTTTGAGTAGCAAGTGTAGATAAAAAACATACAAGGGCTGACTTATCCAAATATATCTACATACGCTAAATTCACAGGAAAAGAATACATGATTGCAGTTTAGGAATTATTTTTGAGAATTTCACATGGTGCTTCTGTTGTATATTTTTTCAACTTTATTTTCTAATATCTATTAAATTAAGTATTAGAAAATTGTATTTAGGTTTGAAGTTCGAAAAAGTGCCTGCAAGTGGATTCTTTGTAAGTGAAGTTTTTCAGAATTTCACACAGTCTTGTTGGTACAAGAGATCATTCGAAGTCCCAGGATATAAGGACTGCACTTAGTCATGTCTAGAAGATTTCCTGTGAGAACTTTATTTAGCTAATTACATATTAGGTTTCCTTTTGGATACAGGGGTGCCAAGGTAGTCAAAATAGAAAAACGGACTCAAAGCGCAAAGGGACCCTAGCGTTTCACTTACTTTTCTGCGCTTTAGCAGATACAAAGGGCTCAGGCAGGCACACATCCCCCCCCCCCCCCCCCGGGGGGGGTTCACACTTTTATTAATTAATGTAGTAGTAAGTACATAAGGATCTATGCTTCTTAACCTGTTGGCCCTACAATTCACTCATATACTGATACTTGTGGATAAAGGATACCTGTCAATTCCAGAGTTACTTGTCCAACCACAAAGCACATATGAAAGTTCACCAAATAAATAATAATAATAATAATGTGGGAGTAGCATACATCTGGGTCTTTTGCATCCTTTCCGAAATGAGGGAGAGTTCGATCAAGAAATCCATTTGGAGCTCTACGACCTCCAACAATTTGCTGACCAACGCATGCAATCATCTGGCAGATATTAATAGGAGATCCTTTGGAACCACACTGTGACATAATAAGGGGGCTATTCCTCCAATTTAAATTCCTCATACATACCTGCAAAAAGATAAAATAGTGGGGAACCACTTACCAGATCAACTATGTCCAAAGAACATCATATATCGAGGTGAACATTTATGAGAGATTGTAATACTGCGAAATTTAAGCACAAATTGGAGAAGTCTCTTCTGTAACCATAACATGCCTTATGGTAATAAATGCAAAGAGGAGAACCTGATATTTATAGGAAGCTACTGATATGAAGAAATCACAGAAAGGAATGACACACTGAGGAACTAAATATAATCAGAAATCTGTGCCCTCGGTTCTGAGATAAGTTTTCAACAGAAAATAAGAGAGGATTACAACATAAAGAGAAAATCGAGACCTTTCACACATGGTCACCCTTTCCTAGCTAAGGTTTAAGAATCTAATGTTCAGATAAGGTACTCGTAAATCCATGAGGTGATGAACAGAGAGACCATACAACAAGAAGGGCACAGGAGACATGTATCAGCAATGAAGATGAATACATAGACCAGATATTGAGATCTTTTCGAAACATAATATCACAGTTTAAATAATCGGATGCCAAAATTCAAGGACCAGGAGAAGCAGACTCATTTTTCGTATTCCCTCACATATGTCATTCACTGTTAAGCACCCATCACAGAATGTGTGGATGATCATACGTGAGAAGCCATTTACATATCCATATCCTACCGTTGGAAGCCACAGCAATCATGTGATGATGTGAAATATGATAATAAGTAACAGCATACAATTATACAAACTACAATAATGCTTCATCTGAGACTACCTCAGTATCATTTATATGAAAACTACTGAACAAACAAAGGCACAGCATGCACTAATACGAACTAACCTACTTTATCTCCCTACTTCCGAGTTCCCCAAGGTGTTAAATACCAAAGGACTGAAATAAGGAAGAATAACTTTTATGAACCCAGCAGGAAGCACATGGAAACTAGTTCGGAGTACCAAAGGCAGAAGGATGGATAGAGTGGGCACGAATTTTCAGCAAGCAGACAACACTATAATCCTATAATATTATCTATTGATTCCTGGGCTAAGGAGCCAAGATATAGGCACTAGACTCCAGTGGTAGCCAGAATTCATTTAACTAGTCACCAAGAACCAATAGTAATAAAACTTAGAAAAGACACAGCATCTTACATTTGCAGTTGTTTCACGAATATTATTGAGGGTTCCAGACATCTTTGCCTCAAGAGTCTCAGCTGTATTGCACCCTGGTAGTGGCTCCAGAGTTCCAGATGTGTAACTCTTTATATAATCAGTACAATGCCCGTATTCCCTATCAATTGTCAGCCTTTTCTCCTTGTTTAATGTGTCCCCAGGTTGAACATCATTGATCCCAATCGAAAATCCATGATTTCCTATCCATCGAGCACTATAAGAAAAATATAATTAGAAAACAAGAGTGCAGGCTAATGAAATAAATTCACAGTCCTATGCCCATCAATTCAGTGCCAAGTTGAGAGGAACACTTCTAAATTATGTATCCAGTTTCCCTAGTTTAATACTGAAGATCAACTCAACTTGTTAGGTTCCCCTCCACAATTCATTTGATTTCTTTGCAGCCAATGAGGTACATGGTTATCCGTTGATTTGTGTTAGCCTGTTAGGCACGAAAATTTCAGAAATATTTTTATTGCACTCTTCATTTTCCACACCTGTTGTTAATGTAAGACAATCTTTATTTATGCAGTATTGACCTACTTGTTACAACTCGATGTTATAATCTGGTTATGTTTAAGGAAATAGTGTATAAAATTTATCAACAATGAATATGATCACCCAGCAAGAACGATAGTAGGGACAATTGGACAGTAAATCTTGGCCATGACACTTCCACTAATTATTACGCTCTGGAGGATTTCCCTTCTTTTGAGTAGTTCTACAACTGCTGAATTTGTAAAGCACTGGGCATCACATATCAGCCTTTAGGCCATGTCCCAAACAACAAAATGGCGAATATTTATTCAAGTCAGAAGATAGAACATAAATAGTGTCGAGAAACACTACAGAGAGTTTGCACATAAAATAGAGATTGAGAATGTGTGTTCATGCGCATTAACAGTCATCTAACAAGGCATGTATCAAAATGAAGACTCATATGTTTCAAATTCGTCAAGGAAAACTGATGAGAATTTTGAAACTTATAAACGAAGAAAGCACTAAGTTAGAAGTAAATACTGTGTTTGGGTTGCACCTCTCAAGAATATCGTTAATGTGAAATTATCAACTAAGCAACAAATTTCAAATATATAACAAACGCATAAACCATCAAGAAGAGGATGACTTAGGGGGCCTTGGTTCAAATTCTTCAATGGGAGTGGTAATGGGAATCATCGAATTGTGGTTTGCAATGAAAATGATGGTTTATTATTATTTATTAGTGTACAACTCTAACCTTGGAATCAGTTGGGATCAAGAAATGCTTGTTGGTTGACGAATAGCGCAATGATTTGAGGAGAAATGATTATAAGGAGGGGTAATTAATCAAAACTGGGTAATGATTAGCTTATTTTGAGGCTCATTAATTATGAACCATAATTACCCTATATTCATTTCTATTACCACTCCCATTGAAGAATTATGAACCAAGCGCCCTAAATTCAGGAAATGGAACTCATAGTTAAAGCTGTACTATACTTTCAACATTACACGGTCCAAGTAACAAGAATTACGGTCATATTACGGTTAAGCGTAAAAATACTATAGCGGATCCAGTTAACAGTTAGTTAACTGTAAACAGACTTACAGCTGGTATGGTCTCACCTTAACTTAGCTAAACGATTCATGCAAGTGGCAGCAGCATGTGGACCGTAATCTCTCAGAAGAACAGAGTAAAGACCATCCTTGCTCCCATTTCCTGTTGTCATATTAAATGAACAAGAAAATTAGCCTACGCCAGAAAATCAAGCCAAATCAGTTCATCAATATTTTAGGAATTGCATATTATCAAGGAAACTAGCCTTGCTTGCATCTCCACATTCTCTTTAAGGCTAATTAGCTAAATGAACATTGGAATTGGATGATACAATATCGTATGTGAACAATTATGGCACTTTTTAAGGCTCTCATTAGGCCAAAGAGCATCACCATTCACCAATACAATGAACCGGAAGTATATGAGATTTTTTTTTAAGGACAAATGGATAAGATCCTATGTGAAATAATATTGATTTAAAAAACTTAAATTAAGAAACTGCAATTAACTGCCTAAAGATAAAAATCCTTTAGAAAACGAGAAGACTATAGTCTACATTTAATTTCTTGGGAAGACTGGATGTGGCCCTGAGTGAACTCGTTTCTTCTCCAGTTTATTCCGCACTTTTCGTCGTCTCGTCTCCTGTTTGTTCTCCCTGTGTTATCAGTCTTCTGATCATGAAAGTTTCACTCCCACTCCTCTTTCGCAGTATGTTTGGCACATTTTTTAGGGACAACTTATCTTTGTTTTCTTGGAGTTAGTATTTTATGTTTTTGGTCTTTTATTGGGTGATCATCTTAGCAAAGCCTCTCACCAAACTTATCATGAGTAGGCATGGATCGTCTACTTTCACCCTGCTAATTTAGGAACCATATCCCAATCAGAAAATCATTAACTACGGATACTAATTCAGCATGTTTGCTTCAGTCCAAATTCAAAGGTCTGCGTTTGAATGACGTTTAGATATCTTGCCTAACAAACTACTGGATGATAATTGCAAAAGCATTTCAGCAGCAACAATTATATCAAGATTAACTGCCGTGTAACATCTGTAGTGCAGAAATTATGCAATTAAAGAGCATAATACAAAATTGAACAGGCAGTTCCAAATAAACCTGTTATATATTTTCAAATGATTGATAGAGAAGCACAACCATGATGGGAGATATATAAAAACTGACATTCAGTCAAAGTGCAAAAGCATACAAAGGATACTGACCTACTGTAGCCTTTCCAAGTTGCCCACTGATAAGCTCGCTATTACGAATACATACAAATCCATCCTTCGGACACATTGTCTCCCTGGATTTTCCATAATTCTTTTCCGCCACAGTAAGATTTACATATATTCTCATCTTTGCATGAGAACGCAATAATACATTGAACAACTGTTTACCAGTCCAAAGCTCCACTGGCTGCAATGAAAGAAGATACAATCAGAGACAAAATGCTATGAAGGTTCAATGTATAGCTAAATGTTTACATATGCTTTCTGACCTACAAAATAAAGTGGTTCAATAACATGAACCACTTGGACAAGAGTGAAGAAGAACCTTGGTGCTTGAATAGAAAGAAGCACATTGCAGGACTATAGGCTGTAATATTTTCTATAATCACACCAAAGACTTTAGCCAGTCATGATAGTCTTCTATAATTAATAACTCCTAGTTATATGCAGCATTACCCAAAGCAGGTTGGCTGCTTATTATGGTTTTTGCATCCTTTGACAGCTCCACGCAGTTTTAAATATTGATGCTAATTCGTGTCCAAGCTTGATGAAATAATATAAGGCCATTACTGTGTGTAAAGCCAGCAGTACTGTAACTTCATTTATCATAGAAGTATCAACTTATAGACGGATAGAAGCAATAACCACAATACAAATTGGGATATGACTAACGTCATTAGTTGTGGTTGAGAACTAACAGAAAACTAAATTGAATTGATTTTGCTTTACACACAATGAGGCACATGGTGCCGGGACATCACAACAAACCCCCTCCTCTCAGCAGCACCAAAGCCCTCAACAATTCACTAGTAATTGGGTGTGGAAGTAGCTCCTACATTTTGGACAGTATCCCATGATAGACAAAAAAGGCAAATTTTCCATACTCCGCAAACACCAACTGTAACCATCTATTAAAAGGCTAATCGCAGGCTTTATGTAAGGCCAGACTACAGCAAGAGGTGATAGTAACAAGTGAGAAACCGAATCCAATCATAACTGTGATCAGCCTTAAGCCTAATTTCAGTGCTTGATTTCAGGCCTTGGATTTTGTGAGGAAACGAAAACATATCCAAGCAGTAAAATGTATGACTGACCTAACCTAATTACAAGGAGAAAAGAATGATAAGAAGTGCAGGAGGCAGTTGCAATAAAGAATAATAATCACTATAAGAAAACAATTACATAACCAGCAGTCAAGCAATGATCAATACCATGTAGCAATAAGACGGAGGCTCACCTTAACTAGTGCTGGTGTTGGCAAATCTACTGGGTCCATTGCATCACCAATGTATGAACACATAAGGGAAAAAGAAGACCGGTCGTAAAAGGTGTCCTTTCTTGTTATAAGAAAAGATGATGTTAGAAAATCTTGTGTAGAAGCAACCAAGATTTCTCCATTCTTTGGGGTGCACAAATTGTTCTGGACCTGCAGCAGTAATTATGATAGAACCAGTGAAACATAAAACAACAAAGTTATTAGGCATGCCCCTCCACATTTCTTCTTATTACAGTTCACTTTTTCCTCATACACATGCTCTACATAGATTACCATTCTGTAATTGAAAATAGTGTCGTATTGGACAATTCTCTAAATGTCTGATATATTAATTACTAACTGAAATATTACATAAAAATCAAATGTCAATTAGAACTCACCAGCCTGAATCGATATCAGATGTAAAAGGAACTCATTTTCCATGAACTTAGATGAAAGTTTTGAAGGACTTAAGCATGCAACTCCACTTCCCTCATTCCTGAATCAGTTTTACAAATGTCCAGGAAATCATTCTCCTATTTCCACTTATATTTAGCCATTTAATGAATGGTTAGAGTGATCAATCAGATGAGTATTCATTTAAGTTTCCAAGTTATACAGTGGCTCACCACCAAACCTAGTAATCATCCTTACATATGATAATATGTTGCACTAGTCTGAAGAGAATTTAGTCAGGAAAGATTTGCTAATATCCACTAAAGAATGAATGGATACATAGAGAAACTGATCACGAATTCAACAATCTCACTTTTCCACCAATGTGTAACTGACGAGAAATACTGAAGAGAGTCACGATATCATCGAGTAGGTTTTAAGGGATGACCTTCGGAAAAGAAGCTAATGTGTTGAGAAAAAAGGTAACTCGAGTGTCATATTCAATCTGACTGCTTAATACATGATAATGTTCTGTACATGCAAATAAATTAAGGCAACATCATTAGAATGATCAAGACTAGTACCAACTCATGATACAGTAAGGCCGATAATAAGTGTGATCAGATAATATGCCAATGCCCCCAAAAAAAAAAAAAAAACAACAACAACAATACGCATCAAATCTAAGACTAGTAAGGCTGGCCAATAGACAAAGAAGTTGCTGAAGCAAAATCAATAAATAAAAGTAAATATTGCTTACCCCCATTAGCATAAGAGCCTCAGTACGGGCCTCTTCTGTTTGTGGTACATGCATGTTCATCTCATCACCATCAAAGTCAGCATTGTATGGGTTGCAAACTGACTCATTGAATCTCAGGGTGCGCCAAGGCATTATCCTCGCCTGAAGACAACAAATACACAATTGAAGCAATTGACAACATCTTGTTATTCTATCACATTTATTTCATATGCAGTAGGTACCCGGTGGCTCATGATTGACATCCGATGCAAACTTGGTTGTCTGTTAAACAAAACAACATCTCCATCTTCGAGATGACGGTCCACAATACAACCATACTTCAACTCATCAGCGTGGCGCTTTCTAGAAGAAATCACTAATGATCTGCCACAAACAAAAATATAACATAAAGAGTTGATCACATTAAAAGAGAAACACATACGAGGAAGAGGGGCAGGGTGTAAAAATAAATGCGTACATCTCAGTACCATCAGGGTGCCTTAAAAATTTAGCACCAGGATATTTGTTTGGGCCATTACGAACACATTGCCTTAATTTCTCTATGTTATGGTGTGAAACACGCTCAGGATAAGTTAAAATCCGAGCTATTAAAATAGGAACAGCAACCTGTCAGTTGAAGAAACCTGTCAAAACAATGTTGAGCAGATTGAATCTAATGCTAAGGAGAAAGCTTGACCTCAGTAATTTTCAAATTTGGGTCAGGAGATATAACTGTCCTGCCAGTATATTCTACACGCTTCCCTGATAAATTTTGACGGAACCTTCCCTGCTTTCCTTTAAGACGCTGAACAAAACCAGCCATTGGTTTGGAAGGAAGATAGTTCTGCGGCACTCCAGGGGCATCACTATTGATATAATGTGCGACCTCATATTGCAGATACTCCCAGCTAGCCTAAGAAACAGTTTATTGAAACAATTAAAAATAAATAGAACTGCCAATTTTAATGATTAAATTACAGGATAAATGTTGACCACAACCAATTTTAATGTTTAAATCAAACTGGGTTTCTCGAAGGTGATATCACAAGAAGGAAGTAAAACAAAACATCATACCAAGCTTTTGTTTTGTAGGTTTGGTTCCAATAAGTCTTGGCGAAGCACGGCATTTGCTTGGATAATGCGTTTTAGCCTTTCTGTGATGTCATTCTCATTACTGCACCAACAAAAAACAGAAAGAAGTGTAAAAAAACAATAATGTCGTGAAGGGAACAAAAAAGAGATAAACCTAGTGAATCTGGTAGGCTTCATTGGCCTAGACCAAGAAGGCCTACACAGCTCTTACAAACTTCATCCAATCAATTGTTCTCACTTACTACTTACTCATAGACTCAATGCTGCAACATTACCAAATTGCAAAAGTAAAAGTTCACCTAAAGTGTACTTATTGTGTCTTTTGTATCAATCATTGCGTAGATACTGCTCGAGACTTGAGATGTGAAGCATCATGAAATGGGAAAAGGGACCGAACATTTTCTAATTATTCCTATTAGCCATTAGGTGGTCCAGACACGACCAACAAAACATCACTCTGAATCCCCAATTCAAGATGGATGCCTAACATAGGATCAGAACTGCTTATAGATCAACGTCATAACCAAACACTGAAACAAGTTGTAGTGTGATGAAGGTGCAAGATAGCATCTTCTCAATAGTATGCATGTTTTTCATAGCAAGTAGTTTGTGCATTGTGGCTCTCTTGTGATGTCAAGATTTTCAACTTAGTAGACATATATGCAAGTTGAATCCATGATAGACAAGTGCAAGCAATTTTGGCCTTCTATACCACGCCAATAGTAGAACAATTTGTGATTATAAGTTATTTAAGAGGCAACAGAGAAGGAAAGGGGACTGATGTTCTACGTGCCAGTTTATGCAGATGAGAACCAGGTATAGAAGAAATTTGATGCTTGAAGGTCAAAATTATTTACTTTTTTAACTTTGTTAGCTACTACTGATTCTTTTTTCAGGTTTCATAACAAGGCACAATACCAGACAAATGACACTATAAGACAAAATAGCCATGGCACAACCACATAACACAATTCGAGCACACAAAACTTTCAAATTTTGTTAAGATTATACTTGTTAATGTTTATAATTGAATGAACAGAACAAAAACATGATAGCAAAAGAGGCACATGGCATGAATCCAAAACTTTCCATCCCAATTTCTAGTTCCTAATTTTGGCAGCATAAACCCCGTCAACTGTTGAACTTAGCCATTTGAGAAATAACATAAAGCAATTATCACCAAACATCACAAGTAACAACATTCTACTATTCCAAGTCGATTACATGTCACCTCTTTTACAAATAAAATCTCATTGCATCCTGCTATAGTGACTTCAGGACACAGATGTTAACAGACTCTAGAAACAAAAGTCACCGATCCCCTTCAGTGATGTACAAGCATTATATTACCTAATATCACATATATATGACTTCATGAAGATGGATTTAAAGTGGTATAGTTACACATATCATCCAATTCAAACTCGAGTTTTGTTACTTTTATCCTGAAGTTGTTTGCACTCTTCCAAACGAAGTTTAATATTATTTAAAAAAATTACAAATTTGAACCAAACATACAAACATAAACAACACAAATAATCAATCGACTATCATGAATGAGAAGGCAGGCGCGTGTGTTGAAGCTGGGATTACCTCTGTGT
Source organism: Ballota nigra (assembly GCA_947034835.1). Classification (NCBI taxonomy): domain Eukaryota; kingdom Viridiplantae; phylum Streptophyta; class Magnoliopsida; order Lamiales; family Lamiaceae; genus Ballota; species Ballota nigra. Next base: position 17,639,158 of record OX344722.1, read on the forward strand.
TCCACCATCCACAAAAACCGAAGGGCGTATGGCGGTTGGTGGCACAAGAATATTTGTGACAACAAGGTTCTCAGGTCTTTCATTTACATAAAGCAACTCACAATCCTGAAAGGAAAAAAAAAAATTAAGAAAAAGAAAGTGATGATGCAGTAAGATAAAAACGGCTAATAGAAAATGCAATATAGAAGAAGACATAAGTTTATAAATTATGAAGGTCATGTGACTCATGTCCCAAAATCTCTTTCGAAGCTTAAATCAAACTATACTGAAATCAAGAAAGAACAGGAGTACCTCATCCCGCATATTTCTCAGAAGATGGTGGGCCATTTTAGGATCAATAAAATTTGGTGAAAGAGAAGCTTCATCTCTCGGACAATCATGCTGAATCCTCAAAGTAACCCTTTTAACCATACCTAAAAAAAAACACAAGAGAGCAACCAGGTAAAGATATTTCTTTCCTTAAGGAGCTAAGTATGCTGAATATTCAGAAGTTCAATATTTCGTTATAGCATTTTCCAAAATTGGCATAATGAAGCCACACTCTATTGATTTTGTGCCTTCACCACTATAAGCTCAAATACACCAGTGTGGATAATTGCAGATTGCTCACATTACCATAAAGACAACATGTTGCTTGTCCCAGTGTGAGGGCTGATTAAACCGTGCTTTGTCACCTCTGCTCAATGTGAGGTTGGTAGGTAAAGGTCCTCAAAAGGGATTTCATCCCATTATATTACTTGCCACATCAAAATTGCAGCGTGAAGAGGTTTGCCTAATGCCTACTCTCAAGTTCTTACATACAATAAACAAAAACTACTATTACTTTGCTTCCTTTTCCTAAAGTTGTCATCTAGGTTACTTTGACTTGGGTACGGGCATCTGATACGGGTACATATTTTTCGAGTCCAAATTCTTATTTTTTTCAAATTTAGGATACATTGGTACAGTACGAAGGATCCAAAATTAGCATAAAGGTGTTTTAACACATAATAAGTACGTATAACAATTAAATAGAAAGACCTCTCACTGTTGAATAACAGAGAAATAACAATTAGTTTTTCCTGAATATGTAGTAGCAGTCTTTGCTAGAAAGATTCACTAGAGAGATGGAGCGGACAGAGAGCGATGCTCATTGTTTCTAGGGCTAATATCCTATGGGATTTTAGTATTTTAAAGACCAAATTAAAATAATAAACTAATCCACACCAAATTCACTTATTTAATAGGGCTCTGCATTTCAGTTTCATTTTCTTAAAAGCAATAATAAAAATTTATAAAGCAAAGTGCCTAACCATTTACATATCCACATCTGGAGCACGTAACAGCTCTCCTACTTGCTAAGATGGAGTTACACTTCTTCACTACATTCTTCATAATCTCATTCTTCTTCAAAGGCTCACTTCTTGGGTTTCTCATCTTCTTTAGAAATTCTAGACGGTCCTTTTCCGCAAGAAGTACTCTGGAGCAGTTCTGCAAGACAAGAAAAAAAGAGAAAGAGAAAATCACATGATGCACCCCAAAAGGCAGACTTGTTTATAGGACATATAATATCTTGGCTTACATAAAATCAATGAAGCATTTGGAGGAACAAGTACAACAATCACAAAGGATAAGATTACGAAAATGGCACTAATGATGATTATACAAGAAAAAACATTATTCATTACTAGTAAAACAATAATAGAATCTGTATAAGCTGGAAAAGATGAATAGAGATATGTGAAGATATGTCATATACATGATGCAGGTCAAGAGTCAAATCAACCACTCCAGAAGCCACTTGCCTCTTTAAAATCAACACTGAAAATTCTCCATGGGATTCAAGATTTGTATATTCCAAATATACGAAGACAATTTTCTTAAAAGAAGAAAAATTGAGCATGTGCAACATCCTTCACATGTTTTGGCAAAATTAATTTGAATGGCAGTTACCACATTCATTGACTAAAGATTCATACCACAGACACAATTTTGAAATACAAAGTAACAGCCTCAAAACTATTCTACTGATGAATTTCCAGTATAACACAGGCAAAAAGAAATAACTAAAAAAAGTGATACCTTGCAGATGCACTTCATTATGTCTACTATGGTACCCAAATACCCAACATTATAGACAGGAAGAGCGAGAGCCAAATATCCACAATGACCAGGGCATTCCCGAAAGTTTCCACCACAGGTTTTACATGTTCCATTCTTGTTTGGTGGCCCCTGAAAAACAAAATGTGGCATGTAAGATGCCATAATGTTGGATATTTGTGAGCTAAGGGAAACGATCCCCTTTTAAACATTTCGGCCATAATATTGTCACTTACATGTATAGGCAAAGCCAAAGCAATGTATTAAGAATCAAACAAATCTGACATTAGATTCATTAAATAATTTCACTTCTGAATTCTAACAATTCAAATACAGAAAAATATAGAAAGAACTGAAGTAGTTCCTTTATATTCCTCTCCAAGTTAACGTTCACAGCCTTCACAAAAAAAAAAAAAAAAACTCATCTTCAAGCAACAAAGTCAAAGACATAAAACCCGTTATCACCTTATATTTGGTATTTGACACCATAATCCAGTAGCAATCTCCAAAAAAACAGACTGAAAAGTCATATCATATTATATCTATACATTTATTATAAAAAAAAGTACTGAAATCTGAAGAATTTTGAGACAAAACTTTTCTCAAGAGATTCAATTTGTGAATAGTCAGAGAATGGTAAAAGTACGATCAATCATACACATCTAACCACAGAAATATATGTTCAATTTACAATGACGTGGCAATAGTTTTTAAAGGTGCAAGAGGGGTCCTAGCGCCCGAGACGCAAGGTGCATGCCGCTTGTCCGTTTTCACTAAGCGTAACATATTTGACACAAATAAAGTTCACTACCATATAATATTAGATAACAATACCTTTAAAGACAACTAATGAACATTAGAACATAATTTAAACATGTAATAATCATTAAAGTTGTAAGTTAGATTCCATGAACACATCAAATGTAGCAAATGCAGCTAATCAGAAGTCTGGTGCTCATTCTTATCATGCATTAAAACCACAACAATAGACATAAGATTCACAAATAAAAAAAGGGGAAAAGTACCTACTGTATAGGGACACAGGTGTTGTTTCTCCGTTTTCTTCTTTGTTTACCAATTTTTTTCTTAAACTCTAGGACTAAATTCGACACCATTTCTTTATTTATGATTCACCTTTGTTTCCTTTTGAGTTATTTTTTGTCAAAAAAGGTTTTTTATTTCAAAAATTTTACGCAAACACGTCTTGGGGTGAACAAGAGCTGGAAAGTCAAAAAGGCGCACTGAGGCGCGCACCCCATAGTTTTTAAAGGTGCAAGGCACAAGAGGGGTCCTAGCGCCCGAGGCGCAAGGCGCCCGGCTCTTGTCCTTTTTCACTAAGCTTCATTTATATATTAATATAACATATATGACACAAATAAAGTTCACTACCACATAAATCAGATAATAATACCTTTAAAGTCAACTAATGAACATTAGAACATAATGTAAACATGTAATAACCATTAAAGTTGTGAAATTAGATTCCATAAACACATTAAATGTAGCAATCAGAAATCTGGTTCTCATTCTTATCATGCATTAAAACCACAACAATTGACATGAGATTCACTAAGAAAAGGGAGGATAAGAATCAAGTGTATAGGGGCATAGGTGTTGTTTCTAGGTTTCTTCTTTCTTTACCAATTTTTTTTCTTAAACCCTACGCTTAAATTCTACACCATTTCCTTGTTTATAATTCGCCTTTGTTTTCTTTTGAGTTATTTTTTGTCAAAAAAGGTTTTTTATTTCAACTTTTTTTACAAACAGACATTTTGGGGTGAACAAGAACTGGAAAGTCACTGAGGCGCATAGAGGCGCACCTTAAAACCGCACTAAGGCGTGCGCCCTTGAAATTGCGCCCAATTTTACACAAAAAAGGCGCTCAACCTATAGCTTCGAGCGCCCGGCGCCTTAGGCGCTCCTTTCAAAACTATGGATGTTGGTTTCTTGACTTGAGGATTATACATTTTGAATTTTGCTTGTGAGGGCCATTACAAACTCAAACAACAGTAGTGAGTGGAAAATGACAACCTGAAAAGAGGGAGCAACATTACCATGTGAGGGTCTAATAACCCATTGTCAATAGGCTTTTTACTCTGGTCATAATAGAGGCCTCGGGAAACTTGAACTTCAGCAGCTTTTAGTACTTCAGTACCGGAGAAAGTGGAAAATTGAATGCTTTCTCTGGAGAAGTGGCAAGAAAAATTAAGACTCATGAACATCTCAATTCCCAAAACATATATAACTTTTTTTAGTTTTTTTTCTATATAGAGTTTATTTATTAATAAGAAACGACAAGGTTTTTTTAATAACTAATATTGTAAAGTGTAAAGGGATAAGTCATGAGTCATCCCTACAATGATGAACATATTCAAGCTACAAGATACAATGGCCACAAATTCCATTGCCTCAACCCACCCCAAATATCAACCTGAAAGAAGAGATCCTCTCCTCAAATTTTTCATGGTTACAATAGTGGGAAGTCCCCAACACGTAATTCCATTCTACCCAAACATTAGGCAACCAAATTATATCCAGATGCAAAAGAGTGCAAACTGCTCTCCACCTTAGAGCTTAAGTCATTCTAAACATAAGTAGAATACAGAATTTACTTACATCCTTCGAGGACCAACATCTTCTATGTATGGCTGTTTGGTGAATTGTATGGTTGTTTGAGCCCTCCTCATCTTTCCCTATAACAACCATAAATTGATGGCATCAAACAATATAACCACACACAGACAAAAAGAATGCAAAGAATGCAATTGTGTGTGTATAAATATAACCGTATGAGTTATTTCATTATTTATACACATATGTATACAAGTATATGAATTCACAGATACATTATGCGTGTCTGCCATTGCGGTTAGAAACAGCGGGGGTAGAGGATTTTTGCTAAGTATTGCCTGTGTATATGTACATATGCTGTTACCTGTGTATATGTACTCAATTTACTTATAATTTCTGGGATTTGGTATTGTGGGAGGAGGAGCCCACCACTTATATGAACTAATATTTCGAAAAATGGTCAAATATATAGAACACGCACTAGAATATATCATATTCTATGAAAATTATCCTAGTTTTTCTACAATTCCAGCCGTAAGATAGTATGGCTCGCCGCTGGTTAGAAACCAAAGGCACGAAAGACCTTCTAGTGCCGAACATAATACCTGGAGAGCAGCGCTAGCAGCAACACCGCAAGAGATTGGCTGTGGCGTTCGGTACTGACTGCCGGAGGAGGCCGGAAATCCCGGATTCAGAGGAGCAAGCGCAGTTTCCTCTGTTTCTAAAGTTTCTCTTAAACCCTTAATTGCTATTTCTGTTAAGACGGGTCCCTTAATTGGACCCGGGTAGACCCGTCTATGGGCTTCCGCCAAAACTGATTAGTCCAGTTTCTCCGGATTCAAAATTATAAAATTTAAATGTGAAATTATATAACGAATTATATTAAAAATGTAAATTAAAATCCATAAATCAATTAATAATATATTATGTGAGTCTTACAACTATTTAATTAATCATACAATTTTCAATTATGTATAAAATTCATAACAAATACTAAAATTCATAAAATGATTTTACTATTTAACAAAACTTATACAGTATAAATAAAAATTATTTAAATTCAATCCATCATATATAGTTAAAGTCAATAAAAAACACTTTAAAAATAATAAAATAAATATTTTAAATATGTTGTTTTTCTTTTTATATGTGTAGTATATATGTTAAATTAAAAATGTTTAAAAGATAATTTTGTTGATATATAGTGTGTTGAAAATAAATTTAAAATTAATAGCTTAAAACTTTTTTGAAATTATTGGTGCAAAATAAAAAAAAATGATAAAGTTAATCTACTCTCTTTAATGGAGAGTGAGACTCACCATTGCACTAACTTCTCTTGCTCCAATAATAACAATTTGTTCTCTCTACTCTCTACTCACTTCTAACTTATATATATATATATATATATCTTGACCACACACTCGGAAAACTTCTCTTCTCCCTCTGTCTTAAGAGTCAGTTCAGTTCGAAGCGCTCGTTTTGTTCATCGGAGCTCCAACACCTGTGGTGCTACACTCTTGGAGACGATAGTGACGTTTTAGGACAAATTTCCAAGACTGGAGAGCACTACCGGGAAAATTTTGTCTTGCGGGAAGAGGTCTACCTCGACTCGTCATATGCTGTTTCTATTTTCTTTCTTCTCTGTGTAATAAGTTTTATTGAGTTGTAAATTTTCTTTTTCCTTTACTTTGACAACACCCCGCTTGTTTCACTTTTTTTTTCTTTTCTAAATTTACATTACAATGTATCAAATTATTTATAAATTCATACACAAATTTACACGAAACTAATGAAAACTCCTAAATATATACAAAGGCAAAAAAAAAAAAAACCTGAAAATTGACGATGAGAAATTGAGGAAGAGAGAGTTAGAGGGAGCGACCGGCGAGGTGAAGTGTCAGCGATGTCTATTTAGTGGTGAGTGGGTGGCGAAGGTGCGCCGTCTGGTGAGTGGCCTGCGACCGGCATCGTGGGGAGGCGGCCTACGATCGATGGGGTGAGATGGTGGGGAGGCGGTCGGCGGAGTGGTGGCGAGTGGGTCGGGGAGGTGTGGGCTGGAGAAGTGAATGTAGACAACAAAACTACGTCTTTTGAAAAATAATGTTGACAACAGAGAGTGACTGTATTTCTAACCTAGATCTATTTTTAATAATTTATATTTATTTAACTATTATTATTATTGTTATATATATATATATATATATATATATCAATTATTATTATATACTAAATATTGGTTTTAAATTGTGATAGTGCATAGTCATAAAAGCAATAATGAATATGCATAATAGTAATATTTGGAGAAAATGAACTCAAGTTTTCAGAAATTTTTGTCTTTTTAATATATACTAGAATTTTTCCCGTGCAATGCACGGTTTATAAATCTTATTAATTTATATAAAAAAAATGTTCTTATAATGTACATTATAAAATATAAGGAATACTCTTACGTAAAATAATTTCATACATTATACAATACTTCATTTGAATATTTGGATCATACCCCTTTAAAAATTATCCAAATTGTAACCATGCATGCTCATTGGTCACATAATATAAATAAATAAAATTCATTATGTATAAGATCATGTTATAATAAATTTTGTAAATATATATATATATATATATATATATATATATATATATATATATATATATATAAAGAAAATTCCTAATTACTTAAACAAATTTGTGTAGGTGTACAATATAGGGGGATGAACATTTGGATGAGGAATGAAATTTTCTCATCCAAAATCGAATGGGGTGGCGAATGGTCCATTCCTATTTGTATGATTGATGATTTAACCAAATATAGTCTTAAGTTTGAATGTTTGATTGATAATGAAGCATTTTAATTTAAGTCCATGAGATACAACTAATATCATATTATATATATATATAATTGTTCCTTACTTAATACAATATTTCTTGCTTTCAATAAAAAAAAAAATCTAAGTGACACCAAAATAAAAAATAATAAGTCTAAATTTATAAAATGAAATGAAATTATAAAATCAATTTTTCTTAAATAAAGGAAACTTTAGCAAACAACAGAAAAATATGATGAAAGTAATTTTATAAAACAAAGCTAAATGAGTAGGTCTTGTATGAGACCGTCTCATAATATGGTGTGATGTGGTATAAATTGAGTATAATGCATTAACACTTTAACATGAATCTGTGTTAATTTGTGTTGTCTCATATTATGAGATGATCCTTTGCAAGCTAAATTATAAAATCTGTTGTAAATAAGTGCGTAAAATAAAAGACAGGATTTGTTCACCCAGTTCGTCGGGAACGACTACGTCTGGGGGCGAGCCAAGCCAGGAGTTTCACTAATATTCTTGTGTATGAGTGATTACAATTATGAGTACAATAGTCTATTTATAAGAATAAAACCCTAGTCTAAGATATGAAGCTCATTGGGTTATTGGTCCATTAGTAATGTCCACATCAAATCTTCTAGATTTGGAATAAGAAATCTTCTAGATTTACAACACTCCCCCTTGGACATTACGACATAACATAAATGTTTTGTCATAAAAACTCCACGTGCTAGGTATCGGCCAAATAATAAGTTAGGGAAGAATGTAATCGATCTTCTAGACCAAATCTTCTAGATTCATTTCGGGGTTACCGCTCCCCCTGAAGACAACAACACTTTGATTCTTTGCATCCCAATAACACGAACATACTTTTCAAAAGTAGACTTAGGTAAGGACTTAGTAAACAGATCTGCTAGATTGTTACTAGATTGCACCTTTTGAATGGTAATCACGTCACTCTTCTGGAGTTCGTATGGGTAGAAAAACTTAGGTGAAATATGTTTCGTCAGGTTTCCCTTGACGTACCCATTACTCATTTGTGCGATGCAAGCTACGTTGTCTTCAAATATAACAGTGGGAGGTGTATCGCCTTTAGCGATACCACACGAGTCACCAATGTATTTTACCAAGGACCTTAACCAAACACACTCTCGTGTGGCTTCAAATAAAGTTATTATCACTGAGTGGTATGAAGACGTGGTAACCATAGTTTGTTTAACCGATCTCCATAAGATCGCGGTACCACCACAGAGAAAAATGTAACCAGTTTGGGATATGGCGTTGTGGGGATCAGACAAATAGCCAGCATCCGCATAACCTACTAAGGCTTTGTCTTGGTTCTTACGGTAAAACAGTCCAAGATCTTGAGACCCTTGGAGGTACCGTAGAACATGTTTAACACCATTCCAATGTCTCCTTGTAGGAGAAGCGCTATGTCTCGCAAGCAAATTGACAGCAAATGCAATGTCCGGCCGAGTGCAATTTGCGAGATAGAGCAATGCTCCGACAACACTAAGATAAGGAACTTCTGGCCCCATAATTTCTTTTGAATCTTCTTTTGGCCTAAATGGGTCCTTATCCACTTCGAGGGATCGGACAACCATAGGGGTGCTAAGTGGATGAGCTTTATCCATGTGAAATCTCTCCAATACCTTCTTCACGTAGGTTGACTGATGTATAAGAATTCCTTCTGGGAGATGCTCGATCTGCAGGCCGAGACAATACTTGATTTTACCCAAGGCTTTCATTTCGAATTTGGCTTTCAAGATTGAACCGACTTCTTCAATCTCTTTGCATGTTCCGATTATGTTCAGGTCATCAACATAGACGGATATAATGTAAAAACTATTTTGCGATTTCTTCGTGAATACGCATGGAAAAGCTTTATCGAATGTATATCCCTTCTTCTGAAGGAATTCACTGAGTCAGTTGTACCACATGAGACCCGATTGCTTCAGGCCATACAACAACTTCTGTAGTTTTATGCTATACATATTGCTATTTTTACCATCCGTCATCTGAGGAATGTCAAATTCATCGGGGATTTTCATATAAATGTCGGCATCAAGTGATTCGTATAAGTACGCGGTTACTACGTCCATTAATCTCATTTTGAGATTCATTTTAACTGCCAAATATATCAAGTAGCAGAACGTTATTGAGTCCATGAAGGGAGAATAGGTTTGATCGAAATCAATCTCGGGTCTCTGCGAAAACCCTTGAGCTACAAGCCTCGCTTTATACCTCTCCATAGTATTGTTCTCATTTTGTTTTCGTACAAAAACCCATTTATATCCTACAGGGATAGCGCGCGCGGGTGTACGAACGAAAGAGTCAAATACTTATCTTTTGTTAAGTGATGCGAACTCTGCTTCAATTGTCTCTTTCCATTTTACCCAATCGGAGCGCTTCCGGCACTCAATTATCTCTATTATATGTTTCTCCTGTGTCTATGAAATTCACAGAGACTTCGAGGTTTACGTCAACCAAACCTTCCTCATTTCCCATTGTATTTGGTTCTGGTTGTTCCACGGTCCTAGTACCTTGAATATTTTGTACACGTGCTTCATCACTAGGACTCTCGTCTCCAAGAGACTTTGTGTTATCTAGACGAATATCTTCTAGAGATTTTACATTCGACTGACCAGATTTGCTAGCCTTTCGTTTAGGTGTATTGCTATCTCTTGAGGTTCTTTTACGCTTTTGGCGTGTGGGGGCTTGAGCATTCGGTATGCTTGGGACCTCAACCCTTTTGGGAGCATTTACTGCAGGTATATGCGATTTAGTTACACCTCTTTGGTCAGTGAACGCGTCTGGCAGATTGTTTGCTAAATTTTGCAAATTAATGATCTTCTGAACTTCTAGTTCAGATTGACTAGTGTGTGGATCTAGATACTGAAGATCACTTACGTTCCACGTAAGCTCACGGCATTCATTCAATTTTGAATTCGGATCTCCCCCTAATGCCGGGAAGTGATCTTCATCAAATGTGCAATCAGCGAACCGGGCCGTTAATTGATCCCCGGACAAAGGCTCGAGGTATTTTATGATGGATGGAGAGTCAAATCCGATGTAAATACCGAGTTTTCTTTGTGGTCCCAAAGAGGTCCGCTTTGGTAATGTTATCGGAACATATACCGCACATCCGAAAATACGCAGATGGGAAATGTTAGATTCTTTCACACGTACTAATTGTAGGGGGAATGATTATTATATGCAGTTGGACGGATTTGTATTAAGTACGATGCATGTAGGACTGCATGCCCCCAGCATGAAGTGGGTAGTTTAGAGTTCATTAATGGTCTCGCGATTAGTTTGATACGTTTTATTAGCGCCTCAGCAAGACCATTATGGACGTAGGGGACCGAATGCTCAACTTTAATTCCTAGGGCCATACAACAATCTGTAAAGGCCTTTGAGCTGAACTCAGCAGCATTATCCATGTGAATCGACTTAATTGGATAATCCGGGAATTGAGCTCTAAGCTCGATAGTTTTCGCAAAAGCTTGATTGCGGGTAGACAGCTAACAGACATATGTCCACCTAGTGGAGGCATCAATAAGGACCATAAAGTACTGAAATGGTCCTGATGCTGGGTGAATCGGTCCACAAATGTCTCCTTGAATTCGCTTCAAGGAAAACCGAAGACCCTAGTCCAACCTTAGTGCGCGACGGGTGTACTATCAACTTACCCTTAGAACATGCATCACAAATAAATTCATCAACAGGAGGGATTCTATTATTCAAAATATTATGACCAGTTGAATTAGATAGAATCCTATGTATCATAGTTTGTCCTGGATGACCTAATCGCTAATGCCACAATTTAAAAGAATTTGGGTCATGGAATTTCATACTCATAGCTAGATGGGAACTAGATGGCCGGATGTAGGAATAATACAATCCGGAGGAGAAGGAATGAAGTTTTTCTATAACTTGTTTACGGCTACCTCGAGTAATAGTCATCAAAAGGTATTCATTTATTGTTCTCAGTTTCAGTTTCAATGTGATATTCATTTATCCTAATATCTCTAAAACTGAGCAGGGTACGCTTAGATTGTGGAAATAATAAAGCATTATCGATTATGAGTTCGGTACCCACGGGGAGGACAATGTATCATTGGTTATTGTAGTTATACTCTCCTAATGTTCTACCAAGTTATGAAAATACTTCCTATCTCTTAAGATTGTATGAGTGGTGGCGCTATCTACCAAACATAAATCACAGTCTTAATCCATCATGCCAGAGGAAATAGCCCAAACCTAATAGCTGATATGTTTACAAACCATGTACAACAATATCCAAGTAAATTTAATGGACAACTTTAAGGTAAACACATCGAAGCTAAACTATAATATCTACCATAAAATAAAATATCTGAAAGAAATGATAAAAAAACATAAATTATTTTATTTAAAAATAAAGTACTAAAGTACTAAAATAATCAAATACGCAAATCACTCATCATTTCCAAAGTCCTTGAGCTTGATGCCCAGAGGACCGATGTTGTCTTGGTCAAAGTCTACTTCAGGCAGGCTGGCATGGTGAGATTCGACTCTAGGGGCCTACTCCTTGTCGTCCTTCTGGTGCTTTTGATAAGCCTTAACCAAGTGCTTGGGAGTGCGACACGTGCGAGACCAATGGTCTCTGCATCCGCATCTGTAGCATGAATGCTCAACCTTATCTTGATTGCCAGATTTTGAAGAGTGAAATTCGAGATTCTGTGACCACCGGATGTACTACGACCTCGGTCTTTTGCCCAAATCATCTTATTATCTCTCCCCCTTCCACATTAGCAACCAATCATATAATTGTCCCTATACTGCTGCCGGAGTATAAGGTTGCTAGCGTGGAATGTTGACAGATTGTTCTGCATCAACTGGGTTACAATACGGTGTAAAGCAGAGTTGTACTCCGTTATAGACTTAAGGTCTTGGAAATAGAGTCTCAACCAATCGTATTGTACCAAAGGGAGGAGTATATCATTTTGTTGTTGGAAACGGTCCTACAGGGAGTTCCACAACATTCCGGGGTCCCTGAATGAGGATCTGAAAATTGAATTCCTCACTCAGGTGATTCATGAGAAAAATCAACGCTTTCGCCTTCAGGGCGTTAGTGGATTTCGAACCTTCGAGAATTGTTTCGCTCAACTCATTTAAGGCTAGATGGATCTCGACATCTAGCGCCCATGTCAGGTAGTTATTACCATCGAGAGCAAGCTCATCGAATTCTTTCATGGTAATATCAGACATTATTTACTATGATTTTAAAGTGACATGGTAAGAGTTGTGACCAATTTATTGACAATGGAGAAATAAGGATTTATTTGATTATTCTAGAGCACATAGAAGCAAGTATTGGGCGCCGTCTACCCAAAACATAAATTACGGTCTGACAAGTACCGGGCGCCGCCTACCCGGGCATAATATGCAGACTATAAAGAAATAAACTATGTGCGAGAAAAATAATGCACGTAAGATAATTAAATCATAGATACATGCAAAATAATTTATTATGAACGATAATCACATGAAAATAATTTCAAGGAAAATTTACGACTTAATAAACATGCATATTCATGAGGCTAAATATTTCATGTATATTAATGAAATTTAACAAAATATTTTCAGGATTTTAAAATAAATTAATTAGAATTTCGTGTTATCCTAAAACGAAACCGAAATTAGATTAGGATTTCACAAAATTCCGGGGAGAATGGTGCCACGTGCGGAGGGCTTGTGCTGCCTCGACGCCGCGCACAGAGGCGCACGGAGGCGGCGAAGGGGCAACCGACAGCGCACTCGGCAAGAGGCGACGAGCGGCGTCGCGGCGCTGGGTGCGGTGGGCGGCGCACGGGGGCATCGCGCGGAGGCGACGGACGGTGCACGGGTAGCGCTGCGTGGACGGCGGCGGACGGCGCACGAGGCATCACACGAACGGCAGTGGACAGCGCACGGAGGGGCGTCGCGCCGCGCGGGGGTGCGATGGACGGCGGCTGCTGGGCCGCGGGGCGCGCAGCGGCGGCGCTGCTGGGCCGTGATGCATGCGCAACGGCGCTGCTCCTTGGGGTGGCGGCCGTGCGCCCTAGCGCGCTGTTGGCGGGCGGCGGCCGTTGTATGTTCGATTCTTAATTCGAAATTAATCCAATTCGAAACACGATTTAATTCAATTAATTACAAGAACATAAACAAATTAAATTAATAATTCTAGAGCATATAAATCATGTAACGCAATGATCAAATAATTCGGTACGGGGATTAATTCATATGATTTGTAGAGAATTAATCTTAGGGCGTACCGTTTAGTCTCGGACAGAGTCTCGTGCTGATAACGTGTTGTAAATAAGTGCGTAAAATAAAAGACATGATTTATTCACCCAGTTCGTCGGGAACGACTACGTCTGGGGGCGAGCCAAGCCAGGAGTTTCACTAATATTCTTGTGTATGAGTGATTACAATTATGAGTACAATAGTCTATTTATAAGAATAAAATCCTAGTCTAAGATATGAAGCCCATTGGGTTATTGATCCATTAGTAATTCCACATCAAATCTTCTAGATTTGGAATAATAAATCTTCTAGATTTACAACAAAATCAACTCAAAAACCAAAAAAACAAAAAAACAAAAGTCAATTTTTAACACGGTAATTTTGTTTTGATGCGTAAATGTGCACCAATTCTTCCAAAAGTGGAAGGAAACTGAACAGTCACATGAAAATTTGAAAATCGGATTGAAGAAGGCAGCATTCCAATATTTGACAGCCAAAGCATGACAAAAGCAGTTTCTTTTTACAATTTCAAAGTGGAAAGATATTATTATAATACTAATCTTCACAAAATACAATTAATATATATATATATATATATATATATATATATATTAATTTCACGGATTGAGAATAAAATTGTTATTATTAATTTAAAATTATTATAATCAATATTTTTATTTAAATATTTAGCAATTCTAGTACAATATTAAAATTATAATTATAATTTAACGAATAATGAAATTACTAAATATGAATAAATAAACAGATTTGAAAATATTAAAAAAATTAGACAATCAATCTCAAAATACAATAAGACAATATTATTTCAAATTGCAAATTTCTCAAAACTTCTCTGTGGACAATATTTGTTATACTTTTCATTGAAATTAAGGTAAAAAAAAATCATTCATCTTTTGCTTTTAACTCTCAAAACTGCAACATATAATTGTCCATGTGTAAAAATAGGTTTGTGAAGATACACACACGAAGTCGACAATAATTGACCTTTACTTTTATTTGTTATCATTGTGAAACACAAAAGAACCGAAACAGTCTCCTTTAAATCCTAAATGACAAAATATTCCCCGAATTAGTCAGGATCACTGGGGGTGTATATATCTTACTTCCAATGTTTCTTTAAAAAAATGATCTCAATTTTAGAATATGATTTCCAAGTTTTGTAACTACCAATCTGATTCCATTACAGAACCCTGACTTTTGGTCAATATTTATGAGAAGCACTATAGACACACCAATCTTTAGAGCCATCAAAGTTAATTGGACCCGTTAGGCTGACCCTCATCTTATACATAAATTGAGGGTTGTGCGAAGCATTGTTGACATTATGCTCTATTATTTGTTCTTTGGGATATATGTTAAAAATGAAGGATCATATCATATGTGATGTACATAATACATATGGCTTGAAAAACACTTATTTACTAATTCTAGCACGGCCCACATACCACTCAAATAAACAATTAATCATTGTTAGAAATTTATGCATTTCATTCGTAAAATAGAAATACCATGAGTACAATATTTTAAAACTTGTGTTATTGTATGTTGAGAACCGTCACTAACAGATCTAGTCCTTTTCATTGTTGCACTTACAAAATTTACAAAATTAAGACAAATTAAATAAATTTCATGGAGTAGTTCTAGTGTGCACTTGAGTGTATGATATTCTGGGAAAAAATTACCATACGCAGAAATCAGTAATACTCAAAGAAGTAATCTGTGATACCCCAAGAAGTAATCAGTAATACCCCAAGAAGTAGTCAGTAGTTCTAGTGTGCACTTGAGTGTATGGTGTTCTGGAAAAAGAATACCCTACGCAGAAATCAACAATACTCAAAGAAGTAATCAGTGATACCCCAAGAAGTAATCAGTAATACCCCAAGAAGTAGAAAGTAATACATCAACTGAAAAAACACACCGTTTGGTGTGTTTTGAAAAAAATAAAATTGAGTTTAATATCCAAGCGCATGCTAGAATTTATGATTTTTATGACTATATGAGCAGTCGTGTATACTTAATTACCAATTAATTCAAGTGCAATAACAATATATTTAAAAAAAATTGGGCCGATTTGGCCAGGTAGCCCAGCAACCCGTTTAGGGGCGGATAGGTTTGAAAATATAAAGCCCGAAAACAACTGGGTTGGGCAACCCGATAAGAACTCATGGCCAAGAGACCTGACACTGGGTTGGCCCGGCCTAACCCATTTGACAACTTTAACTAACGGTGATATTTGGCAAAAGAGATGTCATTGTTAAAATGCAATATTGTCTAAATATTTGAGTAGGAACAATTCATCACCGTGTTTGATATTTATAATACAAATAATGTCAATAAAAAGATATAATTTAAGCGCCATTCTTATTAAATTTTTAAAATTTCAAGTTCCAGCCTTAAATTTTCATATTTGTCATTGTGCAAAAAAAAAAAAAAAAAAATTAAACCGTAAATCAAAGTAAAATATCATCCAAGATGTGAAGAATAATTTTGGAAATTTTTTTGTAAACAAAGATATTTTTCCAAATGAAAATCAAAGTATTCTCCGTCCTAAATGTTATTTCGCTTGTTTTGGTAAATTATTTGCAAATCATTTTATTTTAGTATAATGAATAATGTTTTTTTGGAAAGTAAATATTTTTATTCTTTAACATTATTAACTTTTTTTTTTAGAAAATTAATAAAATTTTGGGAAATGAATTATTTTTGTATTGCAATTTTTTTTTTTTAATTAAAGAAACTAAATTCACCATTTTTAATGCTCAGTGGAGGGATTATTGTGCAATTCTTTTTTTGAAAAATTAATCAATCCTTGTAATATAATAATTCTCCAACAAAGTATATTCATATCTATTTAGTGTACATGCAATAATATCAATAAATATATATAATTTGCATAATGAATACGCATAATGGAAGAAATCTTGGAACTGTGAAATATGTTCATAAAAGACTCTAGCATCCCAACATATTTAATAGCGTACCAACATGGGCATATTGGTGCCCTTACATCCTTAATTTAAAAAATATATATTTTATTAATTTATTATTAGTGATTTTTTTAAAGCATGGAAAGAAAGAAGCATAAGTTAATCACTTTATATGAGAGGAATTATAAACTTTTAACTCAATACTGTATTTACATAAGAAATGTCAATAAATCACAAAATCGATATGTCACAATATATGAACATCCTAAATCAACATCTTTAAATGAAATCTTCAATTTTGAATATAACCTCTGCCAAAATTTCAGCTCCAGGAATCAAATGAGGACCTGATTGGAAAAAAACAAATGCAAGAGTAAGTGAAGTTAAGTACATCAATTCTAAAAAACTAACACATCATAGTATTTCAACAAAAAATTATACCAAGAACTTACACTATTATATACAAACCTCAAATTTCAATTATAAAACTTACATTGCTTATGAAAAACTATCATTATCATGTTAGTTATTCACACCTCATTATTAATTATTAAATAGTTGATATTTAAATAATCACAAAAGGGATACGGTGTACGGGTTACACGTGTCTAATATATGCTAATACTACTTTCACCATAACATATGGTTACTATTACATATTACAATCACAATAATGATGCAGTCAAATTGGAGGAATGGATTAAGGAGCAAATCTGACCCTCACTTTAACTTCTTACATCACATGATACTCCATTCTTAATATTCAGTCTACAAAATGTTCTGCTATAGACAATTGCGTAATCCTAGTATCAAAGTTGGGATCATTATGGTAAGAGAACGGTACTCAAAGTTCAATCAAGTATTTTGAAACACTCCCTAACAATTGTTTTTGCCATTTTAGACAGGATTTTGCCAATTTCAAAACCAAAAGAATTTGCAAGGGTTGTGTATGTATCAAAAATAAAATATTAATCAATTCAAGAACTGACAAAGATAAAGTGAAAATTCCCTAAACATGAAAGAGAAAAATAAAAGCATAGTGCAAAGCCTAAAAACTAAGTGAAAATTGAATAAGAGAGTATTCAATTAAGGCAGATAAGACTTACTTTATGAAAATATGCATTTCTGGTAGTTCTATACTTAAGAGGGCCTTTAATTTCACTTCTCAAAAGCTCATTTGCAGCTTAATGAAATATTTTGTCCGTGTAACCTCCAGAGCTTCCACAAACACCATGAACATTACCTTTATCTACATTTGACAATCTGTAGATGAAAAAAAGTAGAAATTATCAATCATGAATCATTAGGGGTGCTTTAGATAATTGTTTTGAAAGGTCAAACCATTTTCAATAAGAAAAACTTCAGAGTCAAGCTCTACAGAAACAACAATCGTTTCTGGAAAAACCATAAAAATCAAGACCATGAGCAAAGCATATATAACAACCTGAGCATCATATTTCACTTCCAGAACACCCACCCCTTGATCTCTAACATACTCTAGCCCATTATTGATAGCAATTGCCTCCACCACGCTAACTGCAACTCTCTATAAAACACCACTCCACCTACCCATGTTGATCCCGCAAGACCCCACCAACTGTTGCACCAATTGCCACTCTAACACAGTTTTGGTGGTCAGAGGGAGTAGTAGAAAATATTCAAGATAATGAAATGGAAACTGACAGAGCAATAGCCAAATTAATCAGAAGCTTCTCAGAATCCTCAAAGAAAAGCAAACCTACTTCACATACGAAATCTTGGTTGCTCTCATGCAATCTAAATAGAACATTTATCCAGATTGAGATGATTAATGTAGTTGAGTTGAAATTAGCAAACATTAAATTAAACTAAGAGATGAAAATGTATAACAAACCTGAGTTGCTTTGAAGAATCCTATGCATTTGTGCAGCAGGTAAGCACACCAATGATATAATCTTGAATGAAAATGATAGAAGAATTAAAACACGTCTAGATCCTAATCAATTCATCGCACAATGCATCCAAAATTCAAACCATCCGTTCTAATTCAAGTCAATTTATGAGTTCATATAAAACTAACCAAAATTAAACTGCATATACAGGAAATACTAAATGGAAGAATATCTTAGTAAAAAATAGAAAGTCAATATGGCATAAGTAAATTTAGTGTAAGAAACGGGGAGTGAATATATAATATTGTAGAAAAATACTAAATGGAAGAAAATATCTTACTAAGAATTGAATCTATAAACTGAATATGCATGAGGTGAGATCCAACAGAACCAATCAATGTATATCAGTAAAGGAAATACATAAGCAGAAAATGAAATATCATAACATTCAAATTTTTTGTTTCAACCCATATACAGAAATATATATATTAAAAAGAGAACCTATAACGAAAAGTAAAGATGGAACATAATTGATGAACACAGTAACAGTCAAACAGAGAAACAAAAGTAAAAAATAAAAGGAGAAAATCAAATCCAGAGAATAATACAAAAAACCCGACTAAAAATGCAGAATAAAACACATAATCAGGGAAAACACGGTCTGATTGTACCTTAAGTGGGAACCCAGATTTTGAATTTGTATAAAAAACGATAAAGCGATTCTGGTTAGAAGCAGAAAGTGCGGCTGCAATTCCAGCTTCCGCTTGCCTACACCTATCCGCTTCTCACATCTGAACTACATTGCTGCAAGACTTAGGCTAACAAAACAAATTTAAGAAAGATAAAATAAAAGTGTTCAATTAAATTAAAATCAAAGAAGGCAAAATAAATAATTAAATTGACGAAACTCAATCTATAACATAAACATATCCTTCTCAATTAGTAATGAGGCTCAATTCTGAAGAAGCATTATTATTCTTCTTTTTGGAGAAAATAAATATACCGAAACAAAAAGTTTGGGGTATCAGGAATGATGATTCTCCAATGCATTAAATTTTGTTATATCCTACTATACTCTTCCAAAGACAGGAAGCATTACATTTTAAACCCAGATTTTAGTGAAACTAAAATTTTGGCATACAATTACATCAGACTAAGAAATTGAAGAATGAAGAATACACAAAGAAGAAACAATTTCTAATTTCATACCTTTGACATTGAATGGAGATAGAGACAATTTTGGCATCAAGAAATATTCGTAGTATACTATACAGATAACTCTCATCTCAAACCTTAAATCTTGAAACTGGATAAATTAACCAAATTCACATTATTTCTGTCATAACCGTAAGTGGAAAACCAAATCAAAATGCTCAAAATTGTGAATATAAACAAATGAAACAAACTCCAATTGAACTCAAGCATTCACATAACATCAATCAATAGAGAGATCCACAAAGTTGCCAAAGATGCCAAACCTTGTTTATCGAGAATTTTCATCAGATGAGGTCTAGATGGAACATCGACAGAAAAAAAAATTAAAAGATTACATCAGGACTCAGAAATTGAAGAATGGAGAATACACGGAGATGAGACAATTTATGATTTCATACCTTTGATAAAGTGGGGCCTTGAGACCGTTTCATGTACGGTGGCGCTCCGGATTGGAATCGCCATACCGAAAATTTAAGTATACTGATTAGAAGAACAAAAATTTGGACGTATAGGTTAGTATACAATTGAAACAGCAAGGAGAAAGAGGTGATGCAGATAGTATTCCATATAGGCTGCATTGGTTCGAAAACACAAAAGCAAAATTACCAATTAGATAATGAGAAGAAGATCGAGAGCGATGCTGTGAAGGATGTCGATGAAGGATCCTCATCATCTTCGAGGTTGGAATTTTCATCGCCTTGGAGATGATGGGGCTGTGCCAACTCAATTAACGAAGAAGCCGCAAGCCTTTCTACAATAAAATTTAACATTTAAAACATATAAATTCAATTAACAAAGCGTGAAATCTGGATCTACCTGATTACTTGACCGAAATGACTGTGGAAATGCCAAAATTATAGAAGATTAAAGTAGAAAGATCGGTCGACTTTTAAGATGGTCCGTCGGCGTTTCAAAATCCGGCGATGCAGAAGGACCGGTCGATTTTTAAGATGGTCCGTCGGTGTTTCAAAATCCGGCGGCTTGTCCAGCGTCGATTGGAGCGGAGACTGACGATCGCGGAGGCGGAGGCGGAAGCTTGACGTTGTGAAACATATAGAAGAGGGGCATGTCGTTAGAGGATCGATGAGGAGAGGGTGACGACTGTAGATGTGAAACTTTTAATTGTGTGAGTGTGAATGAAAAATATTAAATAATTATATTAACCCTAGATATAGATTAATGATTTAGATTTAATAATATTTAACGAATGGTTGAGATTAAAAGTTTAACCAACTTTTAATGTGAGCACAGTATTTCAAAATGTAGAGATTTGAGACATGCCACATCAGCCTAAGAATAAGGTGGCGCTGACACATCATCTTGAAGAAGATTGTAAATATATTATAATAAGATGCTTACTTAAAATAGTTAATAAAATGAGCGGGAAAATGGAACAACTATTTTTAGCAGACTTTGTTGTTTTATATATATATATATATATATATATATAAATTGAGAAAACGTGTCTTTGACAAATAGGTTCAAATGGTACCCAATAACTAGCTTTTGGTTCAATACTTTATCAAAAATGCAAAATGGTTCAAAAGTACGGGCCCTTCACCTTTTTCCCACCCATCCCATCCTTCCCCACGCCACCCCATCAGCCCCATCTACCCATCCATTAAATTTTCTTTCTTTTTTATAATCACCTTTTGTATTGTTTAAATTTTTCAAAATTTTAAATATAAATAATTAATATTATTTTTCTGGTATTTTATCTCCAAATTTAGGTATTTTTGAAAGTGCAAATTTAATAATATTATGCACAAAAATAAATTTATATGCTTTCAGAAAATATTTAATGTGCAATTACAATAATACTTTGCATAAACATATAATATTATAAATTTTCTATAATATTATCTAAATATTCAATTTCTATAATAATTTTGCAGATTTCTTTAAATATGCATTTTCAATAATATTTTGCACAAAACATATAATATTGATTTTTTTTAGGTATTAATAAGAAGTGCAATTTCAATAATATTTTGCTAACATATATTGCACAATTTCAATAATAGTATATTTAAATTTAAATTTGACAAATTTATAACTTAATTACATGTTTATGTCTATGTGCATAAAATTTAAAAAAGTGCACACATCTACATCTTCAACTCTTCATCTTCAAAATTCATATTTTCATCTTCAAATCTTCTACGGGTTTGAAATTAACAAATTTATAACTAAATTACATGTTTATGTCTACCTGCAAAAAAAATAAAAAAAATGCTCACACTTCATCTTCAAATATTCTCCAGGTTCTTCTTCTTCAAATATTCTCCAGGTTCAACCTAATAATATAGATTCAAATGATACTTTATAGATATAATAATAATTTTTTAGTAAAAATTTACAGTCAAAATCACACACTGTACACCCACAAAACACACACCACCTCACACACGCACACACACTGCACACATAAACACACACACACACACACACACTAGCTTCACGAAGGCGCACACACAAAACAAAAGCACAAAATACACGCAGTGCACACGCACCCCACACACACAAATACACCAAATTACTTCACACAATTTGGACAAAAAATCATTTGTTACAAATTAGAATCAAATCTGCACAGCAAAAAATCAAGAAAACCAGATTCATCTTTAACAGGCACACACCCGAACATATAGATACACATATATTACATATCTCTAATCAGATTTTAAAAAGGAGAAAAAGGAACCACAAAGATAAAGTGAATACCGATAACTTCTACAAGATCGGCGGTGGGTGGTTTGCACCGCCATTCACCCACCTTCGTGAGCGGCGCCACTTGACTCTCACGCACGGCAGCGGCCTAACTTTCTGTGCGGTTTCCGTCCCCTCAGACTATGTGCCGATGGCGATAGATTTGTGGAACAGTGGTGGTCGCCATTCGAAGCGATGGGAGGGGTATGTTGGGATGGGACGCGTGGATGTTGTTAGGGGAGTTGGCTGGTCACTTTATTTAGTGGACCCATATTTTGAACCATAGCGTATTTTAGAAAAAATTTTGAACTAAAGACTAAATACTCTATTAACTTTGAACCTATATGTAATAATTCCTGAGAAAATAATATGCTTATTTTTTGTATTAAATAAAGTAGAAATAACTATTACATCCTGTGTATTGTTTATTTTTCATTTTTAAAAATTTTGTGTATATATCACTATTATTATTTTTTCTCTTTTGATGTAATGCTCAATTTTTGAATTTTTTTTCTTTTTCAAATCTAACATATAAAATATTTTGCGCTTAAAATGTAGAAAACGCCTACATTGTTAAGTAAACTAAATTTGAAAAAAATATTATGCATGCTTACAACTTTTAAAATACTTTTGTTATAATCATATTAATTTTTTTTTTTTGATATTGTCTTCTTCATCAAATATCAAATTTTTTAAATATTTTCTCTTCGTTTTGTGGATGTACGTCGTAACATGTAATTACCTATGACAAAAAAGTTAACCTCCTGATTTTCCAAGACAAAGTTTTGTGTGGTAAGTATATTAGCAATTTTGGGTTGTATTAAAATTAAATATGATTTATCCATTTATTTTTTTAATTTTTTATTTGTGTATGGATTTTATTGTACTCATGATAGAAATTCTCGTAAGAGAACATCACATTGTTTCATTATTTTCATTTTAATAATTTCAGGCTATTAGAATTAGTTTAATAAAATTGAGCATCTCATATATATATATATATATATATATATATATACCAATTAAAATAAAGATCATTGAACTCTAAAATTTACTTTAGGCAAAGTTAATTATATATGTGTACATTTGTATAATATATATATATCATACACGTGAATAACTCAACAACTCAAACTTTAAGAATACACATTTTTTCAAAGTTTTTTTAACTTATTTTTTTAAAATATTTTGAGAAAGTAAATAATTTGAATTAGTTAATTAATCTTTTTTTTTATATAAAACAATAAATAGAAGATTAAAAGTTTTACATTTCCAAATGAAAAGTCTTTAAAAGTCATAAAATTTATTTTTCTACTATGTGTTAAATAATATTTATTATATTAATTAATAAGTAATTTATTAAATATCATGATAAAAATAGCAGTAATTTTTTTTGTGTCAAGATTTTCTTACTATTTTTAGTATAAAATTTTGTTATTATATTATATAGATTTTATATTTTTTTACCTTTTCAATTTTTTTTTTTAACTAGTCTCTTCTAAAATGATATGGATGGAATATAGATTTATGTCGAAATCCATTCGGAAATTATACCTGAAATGTTAAAAATTATAATTTACAAAGCGTAAGATTTTTTTTGTCCAATTAATATTCTTTATTTAAACTAAATTTCAAGATAAAGATATTGTTTTGATTAACAACAATAAAAATTATTTATTAACTAAATTAAATGACCTTTAGTTTGTTACAAGAACAGGTACTGTACGTAACGCAAATTTATTAGTCTGCCACACAATCTATATATCTATATATATAACAAAATCTTATGCTAAAAATAGAAGCCAATATTTTGTTAATATTTTTTATTTCCAAATTTAGTAGGAAAAAAACTGAAAAGTTACTTTATTATTTGATTTAATAATAATTTATTGTCATTAGTTTCTTAATTAAAGACAGAAAAGATTTTTGGAATTCATTTCCTATGTAAATATAAGTATTGAACCTCATTTTTTGTTCAATTCATTATCATAATTTTTGAATAGTTGAACTAACTTAAAGAATAGTTGATATTTCAATTTATGTTTCTTCCTGCTTCAAATTAAACTCTTTTTTTTTAAAGGTACATGTATATATTCAACAATTCTTGGTAGGCAAATAAAGACAAACTTTTTAGGAAATTCTAAGATGTAAGATTTATTTGGCGTGTTTCAACTACCTACATATAAAAACACAACTCGATAGAACTTGAACTATGAATGGATCAATAGTAATGCAACTTCAATGGTTTAAGGTATATTTATTTTTATACTGCAAATTTCCAGTTGATGATAGTGTAAATAGTGAGCAATTTGTTTTATGTTTATTGTTCAAAATTAATTATCCTATATATATAATCATTTTTTCTCTAAAAAAAAATTAGAAGTCGTGCTATCCAATGTGTATATCATTGGTTAGCAAACAATATTGTTATAACCCAATTATATAATATACATAGTTATCAATCTATATCTATCTATACTATATTAAAAAGTGGCAAGTTTGTGAGAAACATTTTTGGACAGTTTTGTCCTTACTATTTCTTTTTAATAACTTTTTTAACCTTCTACTCTTTTCATCTTCAGAAACGCACCACTTATCAATAAATAAGTCTTAACTCTTCATCTCCAAAGCTTGACTTTTCATCTTTAAAATCTTAATACTCATCAATAAACCTTTGATTAGAAATAATGCCGTCCCTCGTCATATCAAAACTTCAAGAAATATTGGAGGCTTATCAAGGTAAATTCTCATCACTTTTTCTTTTCCTTAATAGATTACATTTTTCTGTTCTCCTCTCCTTCCTGCCCCGTTATAGAATGTAACTTCATTACCTTTTCTTTGGTCAAGTTTTACATTTTACATAGATGTTGGGTGCATTAAAATTACATCTTAATTCTTTTTACCGATAACTTGGACTATGTAAGTTTGCATTCATATAAAGAAAATGTTGATAAGGTGAGAATTTTACTGTTTGTTTTCTTAATTTCCCCCCTAATCCCATAAGTCTTTGATTGGTTTGTTGGACTAGGCAGGTTTGATTGTTTTATCAAGGTTTGTAAGCTTTTTGGTTTGCTTGACTGTGGCCCGAGACTAGATTTCCATTGCAGGAGTATTGGTCCGGGGGGCAGGGTAAGATTATTATCCTTGCATCTGTCCCATCAAAACATACATGTGTAATGTCCATTTTAACCTAAAATAATTTTCAAATTTGACGGAAAGACTCACGCACATTGAAAAATCTGTCTCAATGCATCTCTTCTCCCGATGGAGTGGGAGCGGTGGAGTTTTTTTTTTAGCCAATAGTTATGTGAGTATTTTTCATAGTACATCGTTTGTTGGTTGTTACTACTTACTAGGTTAGTATCTACCAAAGTAATGCTACAGTGAAAAAGGAAAATGGCGATTTGATAAAATCTGATGAAATGTTAGGACTGAATGACTGACCATTATTATTTGGGCATATGACTTATTATTTTTTTAAAAGAATCTACTGCAGTCTCCAAGCGGTGGAGTTCAAATTCTTCTCAGATTTTGAGGTACCATATCAATGATCCTTTGAACAAATTTGCATGTTATTTCTGTCGTCTCTTGCAAGTCACTAAAAAGATGTTTTCTTTGATTTGCTCCTTTCATACATAATTAGAATTACAGAAGAGGGAAGGTATAAAGAAGAGTGTTCGTTTTGAAAGAAAGTTATGTTGTGAAGTAGTAGGAAACAATGAGGTGACTTTATATTTCTTGTCAGCAAAAACAGTTGTCTGTGTTGGCTGACATCTTACCATGTTATTATTGATTTTATGGTGTGTGCTTTATTAGTTCAAGAATATTGGTAACAATTAAGATATGCCTACTATCTCTTTGGCATGTTATATTTGATTTCAACAGATTTGAATGATCAAATTATCAAGGTATGCCTACTATCTTTTTTCTTTTAATTGAAAAGTGTTTCTGGTTGTCCTTATTTAGATTAAACTGGTCTCAAGATGAGGGAATTTAGAACAGTTATTTGGTTAATTTTTTATTCAAACATTTCTTCATTTGTTCTTGAACTTTGGGGAAAAAATGAGTTGTAACTTACAATGCATTTTCTATTGGAAATTACCAAAATCTGTTTCATTTGCTCTTGGGGCACTAAGATGAGGAATCATTGAGTTGTTTGATGATGTTACGAGATGGATTGCAAGAAGATATTAGCTCTGGTTGATGTATTATCCGATCTTGTCGATTGGCGACCTGCATTTTTTTTATGTGTTAAACCCTCATCGATTCATATCTCAACTCAAACATCGTTTTCCCCTATCATTTTATTTGTTGTAGGTTAAAGCCATCATGGATATGCAACCACCACGTTCGGTGAAAGAAGTGCAAAGACTCACCGGATGCCTAGCAGCATTGAACCGGTTCATATCCAGATCGGGGGACAAGTGCCGTCCATTCTTCGAGGCCGTCAAAAAAGGAAAGTTTGCATGGACTAACAACTGCCAAGCGGCCTTCGATCAACTCAAAGATTACCTGGGAGATGTTAAAATCCTATCAAAACCAATCCCAGGAGAGAAGTTATTCCTATACTTGGCCGCATCAGAAGTGGCCATCAGCTCTGTTTTGGTGCGCGAAGACGGCAAATTCCACCAACCTATATACTACGTCAGCCAGGCTTTGCATGAGCAGAGATCAAATACTCCCCAACGGAGAAGCTAGCATATGCCCTGGTTATGAGTGTGCGAAAGTTAAGACTATACTTTTTCGATCATCAAGTCGAAGTACTAACAACTTTCCCGCTCAGATAAATCCTCCATCGCCCTGACACTGCTGGACGTCTTCTAAAATGGTCACTAGAGATTAGCCAATTTGGGGTGACCTATGCTCCTCGAACAGCGATCAAAGGGCAAGCATTATCCGACTTTATAGTCGAGCTAACTTTCCCACCGGATCCGACGAGAGGACTAGATCACCCCTGGCATCTCTATGTCGACGGATCCTCGACAAATGTGGCTTCAGGTGCAGGAGTGGTATTAATCAGCCCAGACAGACAAGTATTCACTTCGGCGATCAGATTTGGTTTCATGGCAACCAACAACGAAGCTGAGTATGAAGCTCTCATTGCTGGTCTCCACCTATCTCTCGCAGTTGGTGTCAGACGCTTGCAAATATTCGGCGACTCACAATTGATCGTGAACCAAGTCCGAGGTGAATACGAAGCAAAAGATGATCACATGATCGAGTATCAACGGATTGTTGCTCACCTGATGTCCATGTTGCAGCAAGTTTTCATACAGCAAATTCCAAGGACGAGCAACACTCAAGCAGACGCGCTTGCCCGACTGGCAACAAGTGAAGGCCCCGTAGAGTTGGCAGATATTATAGTCACAAAGATGAAAGACCCATCAACAGTAAGCTATAATGTCAACCAACTCGACGATCAAACCAGTGAAGAAGAAGACTGGAGAACAAGTATAGTCAAATACTTGAAAAGTGGGAAAAAACCAAACAATCCTTTTGAAGCTGCCAAGCTAACAAAGCGAGCCGCCAGATATACTCTGGTGGGCGAGCAACTCTTCAAAAGGGGAATATCAATCCCACTTCTCAAGTGTTTGCCTAGGGGGCAAGGGCAAGCGGTACTCGAAGAAATACACGCTGGAGTATGTGGAAACCATACTGGGGGGCAAGCTTTGGCATATAAGACAATCAGACAAGGCTATTATTGGCCGACTTTACGTCAGGACGCAATAAAAAAAGCCAAGACTTGCCATCAATGTCAGATTTTTACCCCAGGCATCCACACCCCGGCTCAGGAACTTGTATCTGTATACAGCCCATGGCCATTTGCAAGATGGGGGATGGACATCATTGGTCCTTTCCCGGCTGGAGTCGGAAATGTTCGATTTGCCGTGGTGGCAGTCGATTATTATACTAAATGGGCGGAAGCAGAGGCCATGGTGAACATCACACAGCAGAAGATGATCAACTTTATTTGGAAGAACATTGTCTGTCGTTTTGGAGTTCCACAAGCAATTGTGACAGACAATGGTCCACAGTTTGATGGACAAGAGTTGAGAGAATTCTGTACGAAGTGGGGGATCAAGAAGCATTACTCCACACCTTATCACCCCCAGTCGAACAGACAAGTTGAAGCTGTGAATAAAATCATAAAGCATACATTAAAAGTGCGACTGACGGAGAGTAAAAGCAGTTGGTCTATTGAACTCCCGGAAGTTTTGTGGGCATACAGAGTTTCTCCCAGGTCAAGCACCGGAGAAACACCCTTTGCAATGGCTTTCGGGACAGAGGCTGTAATACCAATTGAGTTAAAGGCCACTACATTCAGGACGACCAACTTTGATGAACAGGCGAACAACTCTGCTTTGGCTGCAGAAATGGATTTGCTCGAAGAAAAAAGATTAAATGCGGAGCTAAAAAATGCCACCTATAAGCAGCGAGCAGAACGCTACTATAATTCCCATGTTAAACTTAGGGAATTCAGAGTTGGAGATTTGGTTCTAAGAAAGTTGCTCGCCCAACCTCCAGGTGTATTGGGACCAACTTGGGAGGGCCCGTATCGTATAACGGAAAAATTCGTTAACGGTGTATACAATATCGAAGATATGGAAGGCAAGCCGGCCCAATACTCCTGGAATGCTATACATCTAAAGAAGTACTATCAATAAGTTTGAAGTTGGGCGAACAAATGTCTTGGGGGGCAAGGGATGCGTATGAGCTGAAGGAAGGCTAAAAACGTATGAGCTGAAGGAAGGCTAAAAACTTGCCTAATTTTTTAAATTTTCCTAAGTATAGATTCAAAAGTTGCTCGGTACATTGTATAGTCTGGTGCTAGTTCTTTTGATTTTATAGATAGAGTTGCTCGGCAAAAAATATTATAAGCGAGCAAGTTTTAGTTTGTGTTTAAAGCTGTTCGTCAGATTGTATATGATAGTGATGGACAGTCTTACAACACTTGTAATTATTTCGCAATGTAAATATAATAGTTGTTCGTCAAAAAGGAAAAGTCCAAAAGCTCGAGGTACAAGTCCATTCAAAGGTTGTTCGTTTTACAAATGAACAGAACCTAAGGACCAAAGCCACTTAAAGGTTGTTCGTTTTTTAAAATGAACAGAACCTAAGGCTGAACCCTGATTCCACTAAAGGCAAAGTTCAATTCGAACAAAAGCCCAACACTATATGTTATAATTGTAAAGACATTGACAGAAATGTAAAGACAATTAACATATATAAGAAAATGAGCGAACAAAAGAAAGACATCCATTAAAGAAAGGCTTTAAGCCCAGAAAATAGTACAAGCTGGAAGCAGCCATTACAAGTACTACAAAAAAAAAAAAAAAAAAAAAGACGAACAGCTATTACAAAAAGTAGTCTGTAAAAGACTAACTCCTAAAACTATTGTTGCTCGGCAAGGGGAGGATCCTGAGCATGCTCGGCAGGAGGGTCAACAATCAAATCTTTAGCCAAGTCCTCCGCAGCCTTCCGCTCAATCTCTTCGGCATTTTGCTCGCCCGCGGCAGCCGGCTCCTCTTCCTGCTCGCCGTCATCAACAATTGGTGGAGGTTGAGTGATGGTGATGCTGGGGTCAAGTTTATCAAGTTTAACCCCTAGCACGGCCAAGTCCGCCAACTGGATTTCAATGTTGTTCGGCAGAGGATAGTTCTCAAGGAACTCGTTCAAATCCTTGCTCATTTCCTCCACCATGTCTTTATAATCATAGGCGTCGGCCGTACGGATGCTATCCGCATAGGCGCAAATATACCCAAGGTTGGAAATGGGGGCAGTTCGAGCCTGAACTTCAGCTTCAAGTTGCTCGCATGTAAAGGAGCTAGCTTCCATTTCCCGCAGACGAGCATTCTCCGCCTCAAGCTCAACAATTCTTTGTTCAGCCGCAGTCAATTTCTTCTCCCCCTCACCGAGCAAAACCTCCTTGTCCCCGAGCAGGGCCTCTTTGTCCTTCAACTCTTTGGACAAGACTTGAATTTCTTCAAGGCGCTTGTGCTCAGCATCAATGTAAACATTGATCTGGTTGTTGAGGCGAGCAATTTTAGCCTCGTATTGGCCGACCAGGCCATCCTTTTCTTCAGTAAGCTGCCGAGCAGTGCTGGCATAGTGACGAGCAGACTCTTCTTGCTCGGCAACTTGAGCAATGACCTTTTGGGCTGTGACAAGGCCGTTGGCAACGAGCATCATTGAGAGGTGGAGATTGTCCACTAGCCCTTGTTGAAGAATGGCTTTGTCCAGGGGACGCGTCCAGGCTCGGGCGACCAACTCCGTCGCCTTGCGAACATGCTCGCCAGGAATCTCCCTTATGTTAACGGGAGTCTTCGAGCAAGCGTACTGATGTACAACACTTGCTCGACCGGGATAATCGTCAGCACGATATCTGCGAACAAGAAAGGAAAGGATAATTAGAAGAATAATAAAAGATGATGATGGAACTTGCTCGGCAGAAGCTAATGTGGACTTACTCCTTGAATTTTCGCTCATCCCAACCCAGATGGGTGAGATCCTCAGGGCCGCGGCCAGAGGTAGAATCCTTGCTCGCTTTGCCTGTTCTCTCCACAGGCTCAATAGAGCGACGAACAGCATCCCCCTCTGGACGAGGATGAATGTGGCCTACTTTCTTCTTCCCCTTACCAGCAATGGGGGCTTCGTGGGCCAACGGAGTCCCATCCGCCTTCTTTAAGCGTTTCCCCGCGCGGGGGGGAGAAATTGGTGAAGATGGCTGGGCAGGAGCAGGAGGGGCAGCAGGCCGCGGAACTTTGGCCCCCTCAGGCTTGTTCGTCATGGCGAGCACCTTTTGAGGGGGGTCACCTCTCCTTTTCTTCCCCTTTGGGGGCGCCATTTCAAGGACCCTTTGCTCAAGGAGGGCGTAGCAAGGGGGAACGGCAACTGTTACTTGCTCGGCTAAAAAAAAAAAGAGTTAGAATTAGACGAGCAAGTTAAACAAGTCAACGACGAACAAGACTTAAACCAGAAGTTAGAAATTCTCATACCTGGGGGCACCTCAGCTTGAGCCTCCAGGTGGTGAGGGTAAGTCAAAAGGCGAGCAACTCTTTGACACCTTGCTCGGCAAAGATAGTCAATAGTTCTATCTGTCCTATTGCGGAGGCCAACCAAGCACGAGGTAAATAGAAACTCGGAGCTCAACTCCTCCTCTTCTGAATCCCACTTGGGTAGACGAGGGCCTGCGAACAGACAAGAAAAGTTAAATTAGAACAACTTAGCCCAAGGGCGAGCAAGAAATGGACTTACGTTTCAGTTTTCCATAGGCTGCTGGAGAATTTATTCGTCCAGGGCCGCTGTGTGGACCAGAAGATGCTCGCCAATCACCCCCAATCCAGAAGAAGTGTTGCTTCCAGTCACGAATTTTGTTCGGCACCTCTTCCACTATTTTCAACCCAGTTCTGGCCTTGAGATAGTGATAGCCTTCTTCTCCTAAGGGGCAGTTTGTAATTGTCATCAAGTAGTTGATTTCTTCCGCAGTGATCCGATCAACATACCTCTCCAAGGCGAACAAGCACATGGAGCCTAAAAGATTCATCCACCCAATTGGAGTAATTTGGGTGATGGCCAAGTTGGTCGCCTCCAGGAATCGACCAACAACGGGTGGAAGAGGCAGCTTTAGTCCGGCAATTAAGGTGTGAATGTTGATCGCCGTGCACCCTAGGGGTGGGCGATCAACTCTTTCCTTTCTCCGAGGAGCCCACATATAAATATCATATGGGATTTTGTATTCCTTCCGGATAGAGTCCAGTTCATCTTCGCGAACAACACTTTTAATCTTGCTCGCCTGATATCCGGTTTTCACCTTGTCCATTATTTGTCTCTGTGGGCGAGGAAAGCTGTTCGCGTATTCTTCAGCATATGCTCGCCATTCGAATGGCCGAGCAACTCCCGTTGGAATCTCATTTTCCAACATCTTTGGGGATGGGAAGTTAATACCCTCCAAGAACTCGCGGGTGAGTTCGTTAAGATCTGGATCTTCAGATTCAGCAGAAGACGAAAAGCTTTCGTCCAAATTGTTGTTCGCCACAACCGTTAGTTCTCTCCCAGATGGGCCCGCACCGGTGTCCTCCACAGAGCGAACAACTGAATCCACGTGAGCGTTCGATGCTGAAGAAACTCCAACGGGTTGTGGATCGTAAGCAACAGTTGGAAAAAGGGGATCTAAGGTCTCCTCAGTTTTATTGCTCGAATGCGAAGACATAGGAGGGAGAGGAAAAATCTGGGTGGTGACGGATAGTGTTGCAGACGGCGGCGCTTTCCCGGAGAAGACGGTGGCGCTCGGATCCACACGGCGGCGATAGAATTTTCGAGAGAAAAAGTAGAGAAAAAGATGGAAAAAAGAGAGTAACTACCTGGGAATTGAAACTTGAAGTCAAATACTGAAGGACGGACGCCGGAAAGCTTGAAATCGCCGGAGGGAGGTGGAAATCGCCGGAGCACTGTAACAAGAGGGGGAAAAGTGGGAAAAATTTCAGTTTTCCCACTATTTATACCCCAAACAAAAACGGGGTGGGACTAAATTGAAAGAAGACGGGGTTAATTCCGAGCTAAACCACAAGTTGAAGGGCCTATGAGCAATTATAGGAGCGCGTGGCCTCGGGGTTGCTCGCGCGTGAACGGCGCACAATCATTGCGCTGGCGTCATCTTCGTGATCTCCCCAGATCATGGGAAGACGAAACGGTTATCCCAATGTTGCTCGTCACAAAGATGTTGTTCGTCCAAATCTTGGCCAAGACGATATCCTAACTACAGTTGCTCGCCACAAAGTTGCTCGTCTGATGCAACATCTAGTCAGGATAGGGGGCAATTGTTGATAGGCGAACATCATCTAAAATGGAGCGGACAACAATTAAAGTCTAAACAAAGAAAATCACGATTCGGGTGCATTAACCAATCCGGGAGGTGTATAAAGTGACGAACAACTCCCCCGACGAACAACTAATAGGCGAACAGGTTTTAAGACCCGAGACCAAAGATGAGCCAATCGTGAAGTCACCAATGACGAGCAACTTGGTCAAAATATGATACAACAATCAGCCAAAGAGGTGTGCACGTGAACAAAGGACAGAGATCCCAAAGCCAAGCTGAACGAAGCCATAAGGCGAACAACTTCCAAAGTATAACCTCAAGAGGCGAACAACTTTCAGTTGAAGGGTCATCAAGATCAGTCAAGCCGACCTAGGCGAACAACAATGAGTCCGAGATAAGGCCCAAAAGAAGACTTTGTAACTAAGATTCAGCTTAGATAAGGTCAAACTAAGGTCAAAGGACACATGTCAGGCATGCAAGCTAGGGAGACCAAGAGTCAGTAGCACCTCATGCTTGCTAGCCTCTATAAATAGTTGTTCTCCAGCTTATTTATATAATTTCGAATTTCAGACAAAAATACACACACAAACACACCCTAACCTACACATACACGAAATAAGTTCAATTTCAAATTCGATAAATTCACACCCCGATTTACCATTTACGGTGGTAATCAATCACACGTTATTGATTGGTGACGTAAAAACGGATTAAAACAGCCACTAATCCTTACGATTAGATTCGTTCACCAACAAGAGGGAGAATTATTTTGAAGTACTCTTGGATATCTTATGTCTAATAAAATTTTGTGATAAGATAGCTTCATGAAGCTCGCAGTTCATTTAATTGGATGTTCCATGAATGGTTAAGTTATACATGCTATTTCCTTCTAAGTTAACCTATATTACTTTACAAAGTTTTCTTCTTTGGAAATTTTGGTTGCTTTGGGTCCCTCTGAGCTTCAACTATTCACAAATCATGTCAACTATTCGATTCATAAAATTTTGGCATGCCAACTATTTTTGTAAATTTATCAATAACGTGCAACGCACGTGAAAACCAACTAGTATTTTTAAATTTCACAAACAACGTTTCTTTTTTCTTTTTTTCTTTTTGGCGGAAATTTTACAAACAAAGTTTAACATTCTCCCCAAGTTGTATAAAGAATCACTTTCTATTTGTGTAATTGATTTATGCCCAACCTTAAGGCATTCCGAAGGTCCAAAATAGTAGAGAAACATATTCAGTTAGAGTATGTATAAAGTAAAATTGGTTCATACACGAATCACATGAAGAATATTAGTTGTTTTATCTAAAGAGTATTAGTCATTCCCAATAAAAAGTATTAGTTGTTTTCACTTAAGAGTCTTAGTTTATTATCAGCAAACAACTAATATTCTTCGGTGAAAGCAACTAATACTCTTCAGTGAAAATGACTAATACTCTTTAGTGAAAATAACTAATACACTTCAATGGATATAAATCATTTTCACTTTATACTTTAACATTTAGTTAAGTGAAAAATAAAATTGAACTTTGTTGGCTCTACTTATTAAAAAAAAAAAAAATTAAGAATCCAACATTATGGACTGATTTATTTCTTTTAGAAGATATAAAAATATATTGTTCAATCTTTTAACATATATGTGAGTAAAACTTAATTTAAATTAGATCTAATCAATGAATCACATTACCAAAATTCTAAAACGCGAACCTTATCTTTTGTAAAAGATCTTGAGGTGGTCTAATGTATCGTCAGTGCAGCTCTGAGTCATATTTTCAGAATTTGAATGGTAAGACTTAATTTTCGCGGTGGGTATATAATATTATGCCCACCGGTGGGCATGTGATCAATTCCACATTTTTGTATGGGGATAGATATGGTTCTTTTATATTATCTTTTATTTTAGAACTTTAGTTATCGAGTAATTTTTGTGTGTGTTCAAGTGCATAACATACAATTAGATTTTGAGTTTAATTTCAAATTTACTTTAAAAGAAATCAAAATTGATTTGAAATAAACTCAAAATTCAATAGGCACTTGATTTTATAAAAAAAAAACTGTGTTAGTTATCCATGTAATTGTTAATCCGGATGACATAGCTTTTGCTCTTACGTTGGGTTATTTAAACGCCTATATGACTAAAGGGTTAGGACAAATTTAAAGTCTCGATGGGCTAAACATTAGTTAGATTTGGGTTATTATCAATGTTTTTTTAATTGACTTTAGATTAACTCAAGTAGGCTGATTTTGTAGTTAAAGAGGATATGAATTTGATAATAAAGTTATATATATATTTAAAAATTTATATAAAACAACTTTGAAATTAAGTATTTTTCAACAAAGTGGAACATTTATTTGAATTTATTTATGGTGGGATATATTATAAAATACATGTTTTATTTCTTATATCATATACTCCCTCCGTCCTTAAAAAGTATGCACCATTCTCTGCACGTCGTTTAATGCAATATGTCGGAGGATATTTAGGGGTCTTGTGAGGTTCGTTTATGAATAAAAAGATTGTTTATGGCAACGTTTCTATGCATACTTACCATAAACAATCATTTTATTTATAAACGGACCTCATAAGACCCTTAAATACCCTCCGACATATTGCATTAATCCACGTGCAGAAAATTGTGCATACTTTTAAAGGACAAAGGGAGTACTTGAATAGAAAAAAAAATTGTATTATAATATATTGTACTCTCTCCTTCCACAAATCTGAAAATTAGTATTTATTGAAAAAATAAATAAAGTAGATAAAATAATAATATTGTGGAATCCATTAATTTATTTGTGAGTGGTGTTTATTTCCCAAAACGAAATTATTTAATAAAAATTGGTGGACAACTAAAAAAGAAAAATAGGAAAAAAAATTAGTGAACAAGAAGAACACATGAAACAGAGTTACATAGGTCTCAGTATATATATATATATATATACTAGTACGTACTCCCGCGAATTTCGCGAACTGAAAAAAATATTTGTTATTATTATTTCAAATTATAAATATTAATTTTTAAAAAATATTTTTGTAATTTTGATATAATTTTAAAACTGTAATTATAATTCAACAAATAATAAAAAACACTAAACATGAATAAATATAAAATTTGAAAAACATTAACTAATTCACACATTTAATATCAAATTAGTATAACACAATATTTCTTAAAATTACAGTTTTTGTATACTTGCATGCCCAATTTTCCCCCATGATATGAAGATACAATAAAAATCGGCAAAAGTTCAACTCTAAAGATAGAATCCTACAGATCTAAAGGCAACATTTGACAAAAATGATGTCATAATTAAAATAAAATATTGTGTAGATGTTTGCGTGGGAACAATTGATTAATGTGTTGGTATTTATAATACACAATTCAACAATAAGAATTGACCCTTATGCGCCAATCTTTTTTTTTTAATTTTCCACCTGGACATTTCACATTTACAGATATTTTGCAAAAAAAAAAAAACGAAAAAAGAGTTAAAAAAATTGAAATTGTTGAAAAAAATCGAAATCCTACTACAAAATAATATCTATATCTTATAGTTTCAAATTCAATTTTGGAAAAATCCAACCCTAAGAATTACATTTAACCGACAATTTGAATTATTTAAAATAAAATCAATTTCCTTCTAAACATTTAATGTATACATGTATTTTATATAAAAAAAATTGCTAACCTTATGTGACATAGTATTATACATGGTAAGATATTGTATATCATGAATTTTTTTTTTGGGAATAATGCTATTTCAGTGATAATATCTTTTGGGTAGTAAAATCTTGTACAAAAAGAAAAATTTAATGTTACAATCAGTTATCCATGGTGTTGATGATCGTATCTAATCGTGAGGATTAGCGGCTGTTTTATTCGTTAATTAGATCACCAAACAATTACGTGTGATTGATCTCTAATGTAATTAGTGAATACAAAAGTTGAGATTGGATAAGAATAAACACGTGTATTGATTACGTATTTATTTCGTATGTTCGATAATCGAGGTGCTTTGGATGTATAATCGAAGTTTGGACGTGTATATTAATTTGTGCTTCTTTATTAGCTGAAAAAACCTAAGTATTTATACATGTTTGCCTAGCAGGAGGTGTACAAGACCTTTGACTTCCCTAGTGTGCATGTGTGACACTTGAGCTTTGACTATTTTGACCTTATCTAAACTAAATTCTATCATTTTACACTGGAGTTACTCGCATTAAGGAGTTGTTTGTCCATTTGGACTTGTCCTCGAGGAGTCTTTATTTTGATTTTGTTGGTCTTTATTCTTGATAATTTGATGTCTTGATAATATAGCCAACTCTGTTCGCCGATGTGCTAGATATGCTCGTCGGGGCGTTATCTGGGTCCATATGGTCTTTAGGTTAAAGCTGCTTATCTGATTAAAGTTGTCAGGCGGACAAAACCTGTTCGCCTGACGTTTCCGGCTCAGCCTGGTTTTGTTGGCTTAACTTTGTCTTAAGGGTGAGTACTTTGGGTTAATTCTGCTCGACTATCAACAATTGTCCCCTTGCCAATCATTATGTTGTGATAGGGCAAGGCGAACAACTTATGGGTTGGCAACTATCTGGTGATATGGAGGCGAGCTGATAAAACATGGCGCGATCAACTTTACATGAGCGGATAACTTTGGCCGAGCTGATTCGTATGGGTGACGGTTGGAATCCCAAGGTCTGGGGTAGGGCTCGAGGTGTGACGTGGGCGGAATGATTACCGCCGCCCACACGCACATAAAACCGAGGCGACGCGCCTCCAGTTTTGTCGGAGAGAGGTCGCACGTGCCTGGCAATTGCAATCTAGTCCCTATACTTTCGATTTTGTTCGCCCGGAACCCCATTTTTCCATATACTATATAAGGAAAATTTTGCCATTTTTTTCATTTTTACTGTTCAACCGCAGCGCCAAAATCTCTATTTCCTCTTTTCAAATTTCCTGCAACAAAACACCCTTTCCGGCGACGATTTCTCCAAATCAAGGTAATAATCTCTTTATTTTCTTCTTTTTCTTTTTCTTTATTTTTGCAATCGGGGTTTTGAGACACACCCAAAAACCCTAAACTCCACCGTCTAAGATTTTAAACTGCCGTTATTTCCCTTGCTTGCCACCGGAATCCGCCATTAACGCCTCCAGAAGCTTCTCTATTTCCATTTTTATTTAAAATTCTCATTCTAAATGTCCTCTTACTCTGAAACTGGATCATACCCTCCTCGTAACCCTGGGAAACGGCCAATCGAAGAGTCCCCTGTCCCTGTGGTTAACTTGGAATCCGACCCCAACGCGGCCTCAGTAGCCCGCTCCGTCGATTCGGGGGCCAGTCCATCTGGCGAAAGGGTTGCGCGAGCAAATCCTACTCGCCAAGTTGAGGAGGAGACCAGCTCTAACCTCCACGAAGAGGAGGAGGAGATCGAGGTGTTACAGCCTGTCCGCCGGGACGAACTGACCTGGGAATATCTAAAGGACATTCAGTTTCCTATGCCAGACCCAATCGAGCATCAACTCCCGATCGCTCTAGCTCGCCAAGTTGTTTGGGATGAGTATGAGAGGGAACACTCCACCCGATTCCCTGTACCAGCTCACGGAAAGTACAAACTTAGAGCCACGGAGTATGGGGCGAGCTGCATTGTGTCCGCCATCACCGAGGAAGAGTTGCCCCAGATTAGGAGGGACTACAAGATCCCCTTTGATGTTTATATGTACGCTCCCCTCACTGACGATAGAGCAGATCACCCGCCCCGTGGACTTACGGCGATCAACTTGGCCGCTCTGAGTGCCGAAGTTACTCTTCTACTACACTCCCTGATCGACAGCTTCCTTGAGCGGACAAACCTTGCCATCACCCAACTAACTCCTGTTGGGTGGATGAATCTCATGTCCATTATGGTACTGTGCGCCCTAGAAGGCTACCCCAATAAGTTATCCGCCGAAGAGGTTAACTACCTCATGACACTTACTGCCTGCACCGGGGAAGAGGCGGACTGGTATTACCTCAAGGCGTGGCCAAATTTGAGGCTGGTGGAGGATATCCCTGGGAAGGTACGAGATTGGAAGCACGACTAGTTTTGGATAGGTGGTGACTGGCATGCTTCTGTTCGCCCTTATGGCGGCCCTGAGCGAATTAACACATCGACGGAGTTTAGGGACTTGATTCGTGAGTCTTATCCCTTCTATATGTTTGAAGTGATAAGACTAATCTTAATTTTTTTCTTTTTGTGTTTCAGGTCCCAAAAACCTCAAGTGGCGAAGTGCCAAGGACAGTATCAGCGATCAGTTCCTGTTTACAGTTAGTCTGATCGCTCTTCGTCGCCAGGCAGATCGTAGCATCAGCCATCTTTGCTTGGAGTCAACACGCAGGGTTGCTTGCTTCACCACATACTCTCACCATCTCGAGGCCCAGGCCCAAGTTCCAGAGGGTAAGATTTTTAAACCGGACGAACAAACTTGTCCGCCAATTTGAACTTGCATAATTTTTCTAACTTAGTACTTTTTGATTTCTTTGCAGATCAGCTCATCACGGTTGCCATCCATCCTTCATTCCACATCCATGATCAAATGGTGTGGGAGATGCCGAACAAGAAAGGAAGGAAGAAGGTTGATCCCCTCACAAAGATAATTGCCTTAGCAGTGAAAGCGGGCAAAGATGACCCCCGACAAGCCAGTGGGTCGGGCTCAGAAAAATAGCCTACCAAAGTTAGCAGTCCGCCCGCGGCTGCTACCCCCAAGTCGAAGAAACTTCTTCGAGGAGATGACACTCCCGTCTCTGATGCTGAAAGGGCGGCAAAGAAGGCCAAGGTCGCCCATAGGAGTGGAGCTATTCCTGCTCGCCCAACTGAGCCTGAAGGTGGGCGAGCTCCTTCTTCGGAGCAATACCACGAGCAGCCCCTGGTCGCATCTGCTCCCGAGGCACACGCCGATCATCCATATGATGCGACCTATCTCGGCTGGGATAAAGGTCGCCATGATGCGTAAGTTCTTTGTTGGGAACTTCTCTTCTCTTTGTGGTGGTTGTTTTTTTTATAACACTTTGACATATTTTCGTGCAGTTATGACCCCAACCACTATCCCAGACGGTCAAACATGGTGCACCAATATTCCTGTTCAAAGGTGCCCGCCAACTGCCGTGAGATTCTGGATCCTTTTGTCCGTTGCGCCTCCGAGACGGTCCCTCGCTCCTGGACCAAAGAATTAAATGAAATCGTCAAGACACAAACACTTCTTGATAATGGACATTTGTGTCTTATGGAGGTGAGCAGGTCCCTGATCGCCGTACAAAGGCTGGTCGACCAGGTCGACGAACTGGAGAGGGATGTCTGTCACCATGCGGCTACCGTGAGCCGCATTGCCAAAGAAAGGGACGAGGCGAAGAAGATGGTGGCCAACCTTCAAGATAAGGTGAAGGCACACCAAGTGAGCAAGCAGTGCGCCCTTGATCTGCATGTTAAAGTTTCAGAGGAGCTAAAAGCCAAGATGGTCGAGGGCGAACAGCTTTGTGCAGAACTTGCTCGCGTCCAGCAGCAGAAAGAGGTCGCCGAGAAGTATGCGACGGAAGCGACTGCCAAGGTTGCCGACCTCGAGAGTCAGCTCGCCACTTCTATCACTCAAGAGAGTTGATTTCAAAAATGGAGGCGGGCTTGATCATCGGCTTTGTGACGACTTACGTGGAGTGCATTCGCATAGCAAATGAGTTTAAGGCTGCCCCCGTTGTCGAAGAGATCGGCAACGAGTTCAAAAACTTTGTTGAAACTCACCCTCCTACGCTTGGAACAACTCTCCAAATAGGCGATCTGCCAGATTATGGAGTCAACGTTGATTTTATTGACCCCCAAGTCATTATCACAAGTCCCCCAGATGATGACGAAGAGGATGAGGCCGCAGAGGGCGAGCAGACCCAACTAGTAGATCAAAGTGAGAAAGCTCTCCAAGAGCGAGTTGATGCTGAGGGGCTGATTGCCGAGCTCACTCAAGAGGTCCCTATTGATCCTTCTCTAGTTGAGACACCTCTTGAAGACCCCAAGGATGACAACATTCCTCCCCTCCGCCGGACATGGTTCTTAGATGATAGGACTAGTTAGGTCTTTTATTTCTTTCTCTTTTTGTAGTTGTTCGCTTCTTTGAGGAGTTTCTATTGTAATCGTTTTGGGCGATCAAACCTTGTTTATCAATGAAATATCTTTTGCTCGTCTTAATCTTTTTACATTAATTGTTCTTTGCATTTATACTTATGTTTAACAATCTTAATGTAGTTGGGCTTTGTTCCTTAAGAACTCTTGCCTTAGAAATTTGAGGGCTTTGGCCTTAGGCTATATTCATTTAAAAACGAACAACCTTTGATGGGCTTGATTGTATAATCAATTTGTGCCTTGAGCTTGAATCTCCTTTGAACGAACAACTTAAGATTGAACTTGCTTTCAAAAATTACAAGTACAAATGACGACCTAATCTACAAACCATAATAAACTAAGCTGAAGTTGTTCGACCTCTATACATTTTATCAAATAATCAACTTATCAAAACACATAATTTTCATCTAAAGTCAAAGTAGCTCGACTACTATACATCTGGTCAAGCCAACCTTGGACTTTTAAAGGAATTAAACTATACAAGAGGAAATCAGCGCCTGACCACAAACAACTTGACCAAATCAACTCTGCTCAACCACCAATACTTGGTGGAATTTTTCAAAAAATTAGGCAAGTTTTTGGATCTTACTTGTGCACATGCCGTTTTAGCTCGCCCAGCTAAGTAGTGTCACTTTCACTTCTTATAGGCAAAGTAGCTCGCCTATTGAAAATACTTCTTCAAATTAGCTGCATTCCAAGAATATTGGGCCGAGTTGCCATATAAGTCTTCTACATCGTACGCACCATTGGGTAACCTGTCCGTTACCCTGTATGGACCCTCCCAAGTCGGGCCAAATATGCTTGGAGGTGGGGCGAGCTTTTTCCTTAGAACGAGGTCGCCGACCTCAAACTTTCTCGTTTTGACTTGAGAGTTGTAGTAACGCTATGCTCTCTGCTTGTATGTTGTATTTTTAGTTCAGCCGTGATTCTTTTCTCTTCGAGCAAATCTAGCTCGACTGATAGGGCAGAGCTGTTCACCACTTCTTCAAAGTTGGTCGTTCTCAATGTTTTGGTCTTCAATTCAAATGGAATGACGGCTTCAGTTCCAAATGTTAATGCAAAAGGTGTTTCTCCGGTGCTAGACCTGGGAGAAACTCTGTATACCCACAGTACATCTGGCAATTCTATAAACCACTTGTCTTTGCTTTCTGTTAGCCGTATTTTAAGAATATGTTTGATTATCTTATTGACGACTTCTACCTGACCACTTGACTGTGGATGGTAGGGGGTTGAATAGTGCTTCATGAACCCCCATTTGGTGCAGAAATCCCGAAGCTTTTTCCCGTCAAACTGAGGACCATTGTCTGTCACCAGTATTTGAGGAATTCCGAACCGGCAGACAATGTTCTTCCAGATGAAGTCGATCATTTTTTCTTGAGTAATTTTGACTAAAGCTTCTGCCTTTGCCCATTTGGTATAGTAATCCACAGCTACGACGGCGAATCGTACATTCTCTTTTCCAGGCGAAAAAGGTCTGATAATATCCATCCCCCACCGTGCAAACGGCCAAGGACTGAAAACCGAAACTAGCTCTTGAGCAGGTGTGTGAATATTTGGGGCAAAGGTTTGGCATCGGTGATAAGCTCTGGCTACCTGGATTGCATCTTTTCGCAAGGTCGGCCAGTAGTATCCTTGCCTTACTGTTTTGTACGCCAAAGCTTACCCCCAGCATGATTTCCACAGACTCCAGAATGTATGTCTCCAAAGTAATACTCCCTTGCCCCCAGACATACACTTGAGTAGCGGGACTGCAAATCCTCTTTTGTAAAGATGCTCGTCTACCAGGGTATATCTGGCTGCTTGTTTTGTTATTCTTGCAGCTCCAAAGGAATTGCTTGGCAGTTCACCGTCTTTCAAGTATTTGGCTATAAGAGTTCTCCAATCATTGTCATCTTTCTGTTCGACCATCTGATTTACTCCATAATCCAATGTCGAAGGTTGGGTTTTTCTAATAATGATGATGTCTGTTAGATCTGCTGGCCCGTTACTCGTTGCTAATCTTGCTAGGGCATTAGCTTGTGTGTTGCTCGTTCGAGGTACATGTTGGATATATGACTTGAACCGAATATACTAGCTTTCTACTAGTAATTTCCCCGCAAGAGTACGGGTTCACTGCAGTATAAGTAAGTATAGGGACCAAGTATATCGTACCCAAGGGAAGGAATGTATGCGAATAGATCCCTGAAGATCTACGCGTCGTAGTTAATATGAGTGTATGTTTTTGGGTTTTGTAAAAGAAAATATAATCTAAACTAAATTACTCTATGAATGCAAAAAGGAAAATTAAACTAAGAACGTAAAAGTGTGTTTTCAAATACGAGATGGTGATGCTCAGGATAGGAATCTCTACGTATACTAACGGAGCAAGTACATAATCAAAATAACCGTGACGTGCAAGAAATAACCTAAGTAAAAGATTGTAAGATGAAAACTCAAGAATTCAAACCCTAATACTTTATCCTAACAATCGACTTCACTAATCCACTAACAAGTTAATAGATCGTGCTTAATTAACGAGACCCTAATTTAAACTAAGGTGATGCGGTCATCCTCCCTAGATAAACCAGTAGATTAATTAACCCTTTCTAAACTCTCTCATTAAATCTACTAGTTGTTAAAGAGTGATAAGGTCGTCCTCTCTCAAACACTTATCGAACGAAATTCAAAGGTAAAGTTAAGATCGATTTTAAGAATTCATTAATTAAGAGAATTAAAACTAAACGTCATGAA
Source organism: Ballota nigra (assembly GCA_947034835.1). Classification (NCBI taxonomy): domain Eukaryota; kingdom Viridiplantae; phylum Streptophyta; class Magnoliopsida; order Lamiales; family Lamiaceae; genus Ballota; species Ballota nigra. The sequence continues at coordinate 17,683,342 of OX344722.1, forward strand.
TTACCCTAATTATGTACCAACATCCTACTTCTACGAGTTCATCCTACCCCAAGCATGCAAAGGTTTTAGCTAGACATGGTTTTTACGGAAACAAAAACAATTGAAGAAGTAACGAACATAAATATAATAATTTGAACTAAGAAATTATTAAACATCAACTAGGGTTTAAAGATATAAATGCTAAGAACTAAAATTAGATTAATAAAACGAAGTCTCAAGTACTCAAGAACAAAGAACTATAGGAAAGAAACTAAAAATCAAAACCGAACTATGAATTCGTAAGTAAACCTCGATTATACGTGAAAATTAAGCTTGCTCGTCTCTTTTTCTATTTCTCTCTCCAAAAACTAACTCTAAAAGTGATGTGGTATCAAGTGGTATCCAAAAACGTGTTTGGGACGAGTATATATAAGCATCAGGCCGTATCGGGAACTCATGGGCAGAAAAACTAATCTGAAAGCAAAAACATGAAAGTGCTCGAGCAGTACCCGCTCGAGCGGGGGCGCTCGAGTTGTATAGGTCGAATGCATCAAGGGCTCGAGCGCTCGAGCTCGAGCTGGTCGAGTGGGCAAATGTTTCTGTAAGTTTATGGGCGCTCGAGCAACATGCTCGAGCGGTGGCGCTCGAGTGACATGCTTGAATGACAAAAGTTCTGTGGACAATTTAGGTGCTCGAGCAACATGCTCGAGCGGTGGCGCTCGAGTGACTCCACTCGAGTGGCTCTCCTTCTTCTTCAACTGATATTTTTCTTCTTGCGCACTAATACCATTCGTATTTCCTCGATATCTTCTCATTCGGCATCCGTTTGAGTCCATTCAAAATCCTACGAACTCCATTTTTCGCCCTCGATTCACCTATTAGCATCAAAGAGATAAATTCATCAATGTGTAGAAATAATACTCAATTGACTCTAAATACTCAATAAAATCGACCAAAACATGGGCATTTCTAACGACGAATCATGACAATTTCACGTCTAATCAACCCCCCCAAACTTACCATATTGCTTGTCCTCAAACAATGAAATAATAAGTCAAGTGAAATTGTTAGGAATGAGTCATAAAACCAAACCATGCAAGTAATCGAGCTCAAGTTTCAAAGATCGATCACACGTATACTAACTCACCCTCCTTCATCATACTCATGCAATATCAACAAGAAACACCAAGATCAAACATGGATGTGCACTCAACGATGTGTTTCACTCCCTCACAAGTGTATATCAATAATACGGGACTCACTCAAACAATCAATCACGCATATCAGCAGCCATAGGCTTGTAAACACTCTCAACTTCGACCATACTCTAGAAATCAATGCCGAATCAAAAAGGACTTTTCTCAAGGTTGTAATGTAGGCTCTTTGGACAGGTGAGATAACAATATGGATAAGTGACTCAAGTGAATGGAGAACATAAAATCAAATTTCAATACTTCAAGACGAGGAACAAAATACTCCAAACATCTTCATTCAACACACTTTTCAATTCCACTGCTTTCAACACTTCAATTTTTTTCTTTTCAACTATTTTCACTTTTCAATCACTTCACTGTTTTTTCTTTTTTTACACAACTCATATGAGCTCATTTTTCAACTTTTTGTTCTTTCCACAACTCAAAACTTCATCACACCCTTCTTTTATCACAACTCAACCATCATAATTACCTTCTCATCTCAGCTAAATCCCTCCAACATTCACAACTTTTCCTATTCTCCACTCAAATTGGGACAAAAAGAGTTTAAGAATTTGGATTAGTTTAAAATGTGCTAGCAAATAAAATAGGCTAAGGCTCAAACGGGCTAACAAGGGATAAATGTCATTGGTAGGGAAAATTTTGGCTAAGTGACTCAATCAAATCAAAGATGGCCTAAGATCACATTCGACATATCAAACTAGACACAATCAAGAAGTGAGAGCAAACACAAGTTCTAGCATTCTCTAAGGTGATGACTCACTCACAAACGAAGAGATCAATTAATGCAATTTAATCTCTAAAAGCTCAAATCTCACGACTTTCACATCCATGCTAGTCCTAGTGAATTATCACTTTCATCACACAAGTACTCAAAAGGAAAACTCGTAAGTACACTAGTTCTCTCTCAAATCAACTCTAACTCATACACTCACACAATAAAATTCCTAACTCAACTTCACAACTCTAACTCTACTCACCAAATCATACTCAAGAATATCAATCAACAAGCATAAGATGATTGATAGGCATGAAATATGTAGTAAATCAAATCAATATCAGCCCAAGGAGCATCTCAAGATACCAAATAACCAAACTCAACTCTAGAAAGGGTGTGCACCTGTGCAATGTCACCATAAAACAAATAAAAACTCCACCCCCCAAACTTCGACCTTGTGAAGAGGTCTAAGTTTGGGGTTGTGGGTTACCTCATCCAAATAGTTTAAGTTTCTCTCAACAACGTGTCACACTCCTTGGTCTCGAGTTGGTTCCTTCAATCTGAATAACTCCATGATACCTTTACTCCTTCGAGACAAGCCTACAAAATAAACTCTCAAGTACGAGGTTAAAACTTACGATTCAACAACACCCTAATAACATAAAAACACAGAAAAACAAATAAAAGTGGGTTGCCTCCCACTCAGCGCTATTTTTAAGGTCCTTATGCCGGACCAAGCTCAAAGGAGCTTATGGGACATGATACTCAAATTTACCTCCCTTACTCTCATAAGAGTAGTGGTTGAATTCCTTTCCTTGATGCCCCTTCATCATGAGTTCCTTTGCTTCCTTCTCATCCTCAAGTGGTGGGGGTCTCAACTTCTTCTCACCTTTATCTGGAGGAGTCTTACTAAGCAATTTCTTGAATTTTGACTTTTTCTTCTTAACTCCCCCTTTACTCTCCAACTGGACCTCGTCCACATTTTTCACTTCTTCATCCTTCAACTTCTTCCCTTTATCCCTATCAAAATAATCAAGATCATAATGCTCATGGGTCAAATTATCAAGTGAAGGACTAACGAAATCATGAATATAAGAAAGATTAGGGATATGAGGCGTGTCTTCAACACGAGGATCAATGACATCCATGCAATAACAGCTCTCATCCTCCTTGGGGTACTTCATGGCCTCATATAGGGAGATTTTTATCTCTTGATCGTCAACTTTCAATGTTATCTTCCCATTTGCCACATCTAGCACCATCCCGACCGTCGCTAAGAACGGTCTTCCCAAGATCAAAGGCACTCGCTCATCTTCCTCCATGTCGAGCACTACAAAGTCGGCTAGAAAAATATGATCTCCAACTTTCACGAGGACATCTTCAACCACACCTTGAGGTCGAGTAATAGACCGATTGGCTAGTTGAAGCGTCATCATTGTTGGCTGAAGTTCTCCACCTTCCAACTTCTTGAATAACGACAATGGCATCAGATTAATGCTCGCTCCGAGGTCGCACAACGCTCCCTTCTTGATTCCATTCCCGATATCACATAAGATAGTGAAACTCCCGGGATCCTTCAACTTTGGTGGAAGCGCCTTGTGCACTAATGCACTCACCTTATGGTTCAGCTGCACCAACTTGGGCTCATCAACTCTCATTCTCTTAGCTATCAAGTCCTTCAGGAACTTGACATAATTAGGCATCTATTCCAAAGCATCATTAAAAGGAATGTTAATATGCAATTTCTTAAAAACATCAAGGAATTTAGCGAATTTCTCATCAAGTTTTTTCTTCATGAAGCGCTGTGGATACGGGACGGGTATCACCGATTTGGGTACCCCTCATTCATCACGTTTGGTCTCTTTCAATTTCTCCCTTGCTTCCTTTGCCTTCTTCCACTTAGAAACTCTCTCAATCTTCTCAATGCCTTCCTCTTCAGGCTCTTTACTCTCTTGAGTCCCTTCACCCTCTATCTTCTTCTCAACTCCTACCTCCTCAATTTCATCTCTATCCTTCTTAGGCTCTTTCCCCTCTATCTTAACCTCTACTTTGGGCGTCTCAGAATAAGTAGGCATCTGGGGACCATCATAGTTAGTCCCACTCTACGCTGGATCATCTTGCAATGCTCTTTTGGGTTCCCTTCCGGCATAGAAGGATACTTACCCGGCTCTCTTCCCAATAATTTTGTAATCTGGCTCATCTGGTACTCCATTAAAGTGAACCTCCTATTGTTCTCTTGCTGAATTCGATTCAGCTCTACATCTCTCTTCTGGAGTTCATGATCACGTTTCTTATACAACTCTTTAACATCATACTCTGATTAGGCGAGAAATTGTTATGTTTTGGTGCCCTATTTGCCCATGTTTTGAGTGTTTTCGATTAGTGTTTGGAGTCAAATGAGTATCATTTTTATAAAATCATTAATTTGTCTCTTTGGTTTTCATAGATGGATAGAGGGCGAAAAGAGGAGTTCGTAGGACTTTGAATCGGCCAAAACGGACTCCCGGTTGAGGAGATATGAAGATTTTACGAACAAGTGACGGATGCTGAAAAGTGCTCGACCACATAGGCTCGAGCGGGGCGCTCGAGCACCTGATCCGCTCAACCACTTTAGCTCGAGCGACCCGCTCGAGCGGGTCTGCTCGAGCGCCTCCAAGGCATTTTTTCCAGATTTTGTTTTTTTGGCCCATGAGAGCCCGTTTCGACCCGGTGCCTATGTATACCTCTTCCAAACTCGTTTTAAACGACCACCAGATCCCGAACTTTAGAAATCACTTTTAGACTTAGTTTTTAGAGAGAGGAAGAGGAGAAGAACGAGCAAGCTTTACTTTTACGTTGTTGAGGTTTTTCGTACGAATTCTTAGTTTAATTTCGTTTCTCAGTTTCTTTTCCTTAGCTTGATTACTCTAAACGTTCTAAACTTTGTTTTTATCAATTCAAATTCAGTTCTTAGTATTTATTTCTTTAAATCCTAGTTCATGTTTCATCTTTTCTTGGTTCAATTTACCATGTTTATGTTCGTTGTTTCTTCTATTGCTTTTATGTTTATTAACGTCATGTCTAGCTAAAACCCTTGCATGCTTAAGCTAGGATGAACTCGTAGAAGTAGGATGTGGGTACGTAATTAGGGTAATTCATGACGTTAGTTTTAATTCTCTTAATTAATGAATTCTTATAATTAATCTTAACTTTACCTTTGAATTTCGTATGAAAGTGTTAGAGAGAGGACGACTGCATCACTCAATAACGATTAGTAGTCTTAACGAGAGGGTTTAGAAAGGGTTAATTCATCTACCGGTTTAGCGAAGGAGGACGACCGCATCACCTTAGTTAAATTAGGGTCTCATTAATTAAGCGCTATCTATTAACTTGTTAGTGGATTAGTGAAGTCGATTGCTAGGATAAAGTATTAGGGTTAGAAATCTTGAGCTTTCATTCTACGATCTTTTACTTAGGTTAATTCTTGTTTGTCACGATTACTTTGATTATGTACCTGCTCCGTTAGTATACGTAGGGATTCCTATCCTGAGCATCACCATCTCATACTTGCATACACACCTTAGATACTTAGTTTAATTTTCCTTTTGCATTCGTAGAGTAATTTAGTTTAGACTTAATTCTTTTAATTTTCAATCCCCAAACATACACTCATATTAACTACGACGCGTAGATCTTCAGGGATCTATTCGCATACACACTTTCCCTTGGGTTCGATAATACTTGGTCCCTATACTTGCCACTACTACAGTGAACCCGTACTCTTGCGGGGAAGCTACTAGTAAAAGCTAGTATATTCGCTTCAAGTCAATGGCGCCGTTGCCGGGGATGGCGTTGTATGTCTTTTGAATAGGACTTGTCGATAGCTTAGTAGTTAGTAGTGAGTGACTTATTGTCTGTTTATTTTTATTTGTTCAGCAGTTGCGTTTTGATCCTTTTGCTAGTGTTTCAGGTTTATGAAAACACGCTCACAAGGCAATACGGGCGAAGAAAGAATCCTGTCAGACCCTGAGACGATGGCCAGAAGGAACCGAGCTTTCTTGAGAAGAATGACTACTGCTGGAGACAAAGACAACATGAATCTGGATGGAGATGGGGACTTAGACAAAATAGCTGCAGAGTATACTGTTTTAGTGGAGCAGGCGGTTGGAGTTGAGAGCAGTAACCAGCAAAAACCCATAGGGGAAGCTCAGAACCAACTCCCAAACCCGCAAAACTCAATCAACTCTACACATACACAACCCCAAAACCAGAACCAAAACCAGATTATCCACCAAAACCCACAGCAACCATTTAACAACCCTGCTTACCCACCAAATAATCACCCTTACCCTTACCCTTACCCTTATCCACCATACCCGTATCCTCATTACCCATACCCACCACCACCTGCTTACAACCAACCACCAGTTTATCAACCACCACCAGTCCAGCAAGTACCCATACCACCAGATGTTCCTCAACACGTTCCGCAGAATGGAGAGAATATGGCTATTCGGGGGAGGTTTGCAGCGCAGCCGCAGAGGTACTACGATGGGGTGGTGTTACCTCCTGTTGAGGCGAACAACTTCTCGATTTCCCCAGGAATTCTAAAGCTGCTTACAGAGAACCAGTTCAAGGGGGTGATCGGGAAAGAGAATCCTCACACACATTTAAGAAGTTTTCTAATGATAGCCTCCACCTTCAATTACAATGGCATGTCTGAAGATGCCAAGAGACTTAGGCTGTTCCCATTCTCATTGACGGGAATAGCTAAGGAGTGGTACGATAATACGCTCCCACGGGGAGGTATTACCACTTGGGCCGAGCTCGAGCGTCTGTTCCTCGAACGATTCTACCCTCCATCTAGGACGATCAAGGCTAGGATTGAGATCTTTTCCTTCCGCCAGAAGCAAGGAGAGGACCTACGTCAAGCGTGGGAGAGATACTCAAACATGCTGATAGAGTGCCCGCAGCACGGGTACAATGAGGGTGATATTATGGCATTCTTCTACAGTGGTGCCAACAAGGCTGGGCAAGACCATTTAGACGCTTGTGCGGGTGGAGCATTCCTGAATCAAGGCATAGAGAGGTGTAGAAAGATCGTTGACAACATTGTCACGAATGCCGGGGCTTGGAATGGAGACTCAGATTTTCAAAGAGTTCATCAGGTTGAGGAAGGTGAAGGAACGAGAAGGCTATTGATGGCCATGATGGAGAAGATTAACAACCTTAAGTTGGGGAAGACCTTGGTTGGAGGGAATGTAGCAGAGAATGAGAAGGTAGACCAACCAATTGGACAACAAGAGGTAGCCAACTATATGAGAGGTTCTTATTACAATCAGAATGGCTACCAAGGTGGTAACCAATATGGAAGGCCCTCTTATGGCCAACCATTTGTACCTCCAGGACCACAACCGCCTCAAAATAAATGGAGTAACACACTTGGGTACCAAGGAGGCCAGCAGCCTCCTCAGAACCAATGGAAGAAGAACGAAAATTTTTCTTATGCTAACCCAAAAGCTGGTGTTACTATTCCTGCAGGTGTTGATCCGGGTTCAAAGCCTCCGGGTGGAGAAGGCGGTGCCTCAACCGAAGAGATGTTGAGAACGATCCTTCAGAAGGTGGAAGAAGGAAGCAAGCGGTTGTCATCCTTGGAGTACGATGTGAAGGAGCTGCACAAGAAGGGTGATCACCGAGATCAAGAGCTCCAGAAGATGAACGTTGAGTGGACTAGAACTCAACAAGAGAACAATCGAAGGTTCACTTCTTTAGAGCTCCAGATGAGCCAGATTGCAAAGTCAGTGAATAGAATGCCGGAGGGGAACCCGAAAGAGCATTGCAAGGCAATCCAGCTTAGAAGTGGAACCAACTATGAAGGTCCTCAGATGCCTGCTGATTCTGAGACGCCCCAAGTTGAGAAGGGGATTGAAAGTGAAGGAATTGAGAAGAAGGCTGAGGATGAGAGCACTCAAGCAAGCAAAGAGCTTGAAGAGGAAGGCATTGAGAAGGGTGAGAGAGTTCCTAAGTGGAAGAAGGCAAAGGAAGCAAGGGAGAAAGTGAAAGAAACAGAAAGAGATGAATGGGGGGTACCCAAATCTGTGATACCCGTCCCATATCCACAGCGCTTCATGAAAAAGAAGCTTGATGCAAAATTTGCAAAATTTCTTGATGTTTTTAAACAACTTCACATTAACATTCCTTTTTATGATGCTTTGGAACAGATGCCGCATTATGCAAAGTTTCTGAAGGACTTGATTGCGAAAAGACGACGAGTGGATGAGCCGAAGTTGGTGCAGCTGAACCACGAGGTGAGTGCATTAGTGCACAAGGCGCTTCCACCAAAGTTGAAGGATCCCGGGAGCTTTACAATCCTATGTGACATTGGGAACGGGATCACGAAAGGAGCGCTGTGTGATTTAGGAGCGAGCATCAATTTGATGCCTCTGTCACTATTCAAGAAGTTGGAAGGTGGAGAACTTCAACCCACAATGATGACGCTTCAACTAGCCGATCGGTCTATTACTCGACCTCAAGGTGTGGTTGAAGATGTCCTAGTGAGAGTTGGAGATCACATTTTTCCAGCCGACTTTGTAGTGCTAGAGATGGAGGAAGATGAGTACGTGCCCCTGATCTTGGGAAGACCGTTCTTAGCTACGGCGGGGATGGTGCTAGACGTGGCAAATGAGAAGATTACATTGAAGGTTGATGATCAAGAAGTGAAGATCTCCCTATATGAAGCCATGAAGCACCCGAAGGAGGATGAGAGTTTGTATTGCATGGATGCAATTGATCCTCGTGTTGAAGACACACCTTCTATCCCTAATCCTTCTCATATTCATGATTTTGTTAGTTCTTCACTTGATTATTTAACCCATGAGCATTATGATCTTGATTATTTTGATAGGGATAAAGTGAAGAAGTTGAAGGATGAAGAGGTGAAGAAAGTGGACGTGGTCCAGTTAGAAGGGAAAGGAGGAGTTAAAAAGAAAAAGTCCAAACTCAAGAAATTGTTTAGTAAGACTCCTCCAGATAAAGGAGAGAAGGAGTTGAGACCCATAACACTTGGGGATGAGAAGAAAGCAAAAGAGCTCATGATGGAGGGGCATCAAGGAAAAGAATGCAAACACCACTCTTATGAGAGTGAGGGAGGTAAATTTGAGTATGATGTCCCATAAGCTCCTTTGAGCTTGGTCCGGCATGAGGACCTTAAAAATAGCGCTGAATGGGAGGCAACCCATTTTTATTTGCTTTTGAGTGTTTTTAGTTATTTTCCTTTTATGTTACTAGGATGTTGTTGAGTCGTATGTTTAACCTCGTACTTGAGAGTTTTATTTTGTAGGCTTGTCTCTAAAGGAGTAAAGGTATCATGGAGTTATTCAGATTGAAGGAACCAACTTGAGACAAGGGAGTGTGCAAAGCTATTGAGAGAAACCGAATTGTTCGGTTGAGGTAACCCACAACCCCAAACTTAGACCTCTAGCAAGGTCGAAGTTTGGGGGGGTGGAGTTTTTTTTATGTTTCTTGTTATATTGCACATGCATGCACGCCCTTATCTTTTGAGTTGAGTTTGATTGATTATTGGTTTGTTGAGATACTCCTTGGGGTGATTTTGATTTGACTCGCTATTGCATATTTTATGCCTATCAACCATCTTATGCTTGTTGATTGCTATCTTTGAGTATGATTTGATGAGTAGAGTGAGTTGTAAGGGTGAGTTAGAAATTCTTTTGTGTGAGTGTTTGAGTTTGAGCTGATTTGAGAAAGAACTTGTATGCTTGTGAATTTTTCTTTTGAGTACTTGTGTGATGAGAGTGAGAATGCACTAGGACTAGCATGGATGTGAAAGCCGTGAGCTTTTGAGCCTTATAAGATTTTGATGCATTAATTAATCTCTTCGTTTGTGAGTGGATTGTCACCTTAGAGGATGCTAGAACTTGTGTGTGCTCTCACTTCTTGATTGTGTCTAGTTTGATATGCCGAATGTGATCTTAGGCCATCTTTGATTTAATTGAGTCACTTAGCCAAAATTTTCCTTACCAATGACATTGATCCTTGTTAGCCCTTTGAGCCTAAAGCCTATTTTATTTGCTAGCACATATGAACACTATTCCAGTTCCTAAGCCTTTTTGTCCCAATTTGAGTGGAGAATAGGAAAGTGTGAGTGTGAAGGGAGTGAATTGAGTTGAAAAAGGAAAAGGTTGTTTGTTGAGTGAATATGAGAAGAAGGAGTGATGAAGCTATGAGATGTGGGAAAAAGAGAAAAAAATTTGAGAATGAGCAAAAGAAAAAAAATGAGCTCATGTGTTTGTGCGAAAAGAAAAAAAAGTGAAGTGATTGAAAAAAGAAGTGAAAGAGTTAGAAAAAAAAAATTGAAGTGTTGAGAGTATGGAATTGAAAGGGTGTTGATTGAACATGTATTAAGTATTCTGTTCCTAATCTCGAAGTGCTAAAGTTTGATTTTCTATTCTCCATTCACTTAAGTCACTTAGTCCATATTGTTATCCCACCCGTCTAAAGAGCCTACATTACAACCTTGAGAAAAGTCCTTTTTGATTCGGCATTGATTTCTAGAGTATGGTCGGAGTTGAGAGTGCTTACAAGCCTATGGCTGCTGATTTGAGTGATTGATTGATTGAGTGTGCCCTTTATTATTGATACACACTTGTGAGGGAGTGAAACACATCGTTGAGTGCACATCCATGTTTGATATTGGTGGTTCTTGTTGTTGTTGCATAAGTATGATGAAGGAAGGTGAGTGAGTATACGTGTGATTGATCTTTGAAGCTCGAGTTCATTTGCTTGCATGATTTGATTCTTTGACTCATTCCTAACAATTTCACTTGACTTATTATTTCGTTGCTTGAGGACAAGCAACATGGTAAGTTTGAGGGGGTTGATTAGGCGTGAAATTGTTATGTTTTGGTGCCCTATTTGCCCATGTTTTGAGTGTTTTCGATTAGTGTTTGGAGTCAAATGAGTATCATTTTTATAAAATCATTAATTTGTCTCTTTGGTTTTCATAGATGGATAGAGGGCGAAAAGAGGAGTTCGTAGGACTTTGAATCGGCCAAAACAGACTCCCGGTTGAGGAGATATGAAGATTTTACGAACAAGTGACGGATGCTGAAAAGTGCTCGACCACATAGGCTCGAGCGGGGCGCTCGAGCACCTGATCCGCTCGACCACTTTAGCTCGAGCGACCCGCTCGAGCGGGTCTGCTCGAGCGCCTCCAAGGCATTTTTTCCAGATTTCGTTTTTTTGGCCCATGAGAGCCCGTTTCGACCCGGTGCCTATATATACCTCTTCCAAACTCGTTTTAAACGACCACCAGATCCCGAACTTTAGAAATCACTTTTAGACTTAGTTTTTAGAGAGAGGAAGAGGAGAAGAACGAACAAGCTTTACTTTTACGTTGTTGAGGTTTTTCGTACGAATTCTTAGTTTAATTTCGTTTCTCAGTTTCTTTTCCTTAGCTTGATTACTCTAAACGTTCTAAACTTTGTTTTTATCAATTCAAATTCAGTTCTTAGTATTTATTTCTTTAAACCCTAGTTCATGTTTCATCTTTTCTTGGTTCAATTTACCATGTTTATGTTCGTTGTTTCTTCTATTGCTTTTATGTTTGTTAACGTCATGTCTAGCTAAAACCCTTGCATGCTTAGGCTAGGATGAACTCGTAGAAGTAGGATGTGGGTACGTAATTAGGGTAATTCATGACGTTAGTTTTAATTCTCTTAATTAATAAATTCTTATAATTAATCTTAACTTTACCTTTGAATTTCGTATGAAAGTGTTAGAGAGAGGACGACCGCATCACTCAATAATGATTAGTAGTCTTAACGAGAGGGTTTAGAAAGGGTTAATTCATCTACCGGTTTAGCGAAGGAGGACGACCGCATCACCTTAGTTAAATTAGGGTCTCATTAATTAAGCACTATCTATTAACTTGTTAGTGGATTAGTGAAGTCGATTGCTAGGATAAAGTATTAGGGTTAGAAATCTTGAGCTTTCATTCTACGATCTTTTACTTAGGTTAATTCTTGTTTGTCACGATTACTTTTGTTTATGTACCTGCTCCGTTAGTATACGTAGGGATTCCTATCCTGAGCATCACCATCTCATACTTGCATACACACCTTAGATACTTAGTTTAATTTTCCTTTTGCATTCGTAGAGTAATTTAGTTTAGACTAAAAAATCTTTTAATTTTCAATCCCCAAACATACACTCATATTAACTACGACGCGTAGATCTTCAGGGATCTATTCGCATACACACTTTCCCTTGGGTTCGATAATACTTGGTCCCTATACTTGCCACTACTACAGTGAACCCGTACTCTTGCGGGGAAGCTACTAGTAAAAGCTAGTATATTCGCATCAAGTCATACTCCAAAGAGGACAATCTTTTGCTTCCTTCCTCCACCTTTGAAGGATAGCTCTCAACATCTCCTCAGTCGAGGAACCGCCTTCTCCACCCGGAGGTTTCGACACTGGATTAACACCTGGAGGAACTGTAATTTCGGCCTTCAGATTGGCATATGAAAAATTCTCGTTCTTCCTCCATTGGTTCTGAGGAGGCTGTTGGCTTCCTTGGTAGCCTTGATTGTTTCTTCACTGATTAGGAGGAGGCTGTGGACCTGGTGGTACAAACGGTTGCCCATAAGTGGGTCGCCCTTGATGATTTCCACCTGGGTACCCATTCTGATTGTAGTAAGGTCCTCCCATATAATTGGCTACCTCTTGCTGAACTGTGGGTTGATCCACTTTCTCACTCACTGCTACATTCCCTCCAACCAAACTTTGCCCAATCTCAATGTTGTTTATCTTTTCCATCATGGCCATCAACAACTTCCTCGTCCCTTCACTCTCTCCAATCTGATAAGCTCTCTGAAATTCTGAGCCCTCATTCCATGCCCCGACATTCGTGACAATATTATCAACGATTTCTCTAAACCTCGCTGTACCTTGGTTCAGGAATGCTCCACTAACACACACGTCAAGATGGGCTTGGCCAGCCTTGCTGGCTCCACTATAGAAGAATGCCATGATATCTCCCTCATTGTACCCGTGCTGCGGGCACTCAATCAACATGTTGGAGTATCTCTCCCACGCTTGACGTAAGTCTTCTCCTTGCTTCTGGCGGAATGAAGAGATCTCTATCCTTGCTCTTATGGTTCTAGATGGAGGGTAGAACCGCTCGAGGAACAGACGCTCGAGCTCAGTCCATGTGGTTACACCTTCCCGTGGGAGCGTGTTATCGTACCACTCATGTGCTATTCCCGTTAAAGAGAATGGGAACAGCCTGAGCCTCTTGGCATCTTCAGACATGCCATTATAATTGAAAGTGGATGCTATCATAAGAAAACTCCTCAGATGAGTATGAGGATTCTCCTTCCCAACCCCCCCTTGAATTGATTCTCGGTAAGCAGCTTTAGAATTCCAGGGGAAATTGAGAAGTTGTTTACCTCTACAGGGGGCAATGCCACTCCATCATAATACCGTTGCGGTTGTGCTGCAATCCTTCCTCGAATAGCCATATTTTGATCGGCGTTCTGAGGAATGTGCTGAGGAATAACAGGTGGTACGGGTACTTGTTGGATTGGTGGTGGTTGATAGACTGATGGTGGGTTGTAAACAGGAGGTGGAGGGTATGGGTATGGTGGATAAGGGTATGGTGGGTATGGGTAAGGATAAGGTAAGTTGTTTTGTGGGTATGCAGGGTTGTTCTGAGGATTTTGGACAAGGTTGTGAGCTAGATTGTTTTGATTTTGTGTTCCCGGGTTTTGGCTCTGGCTTTTCCCTAACGAAATCCAGTGTCGTCCACCCGGTCCACTGTCTGATTAAACTCACTAGCAGCATCATCCAACTCATTACTGATGTCCATGTTATCGTTCTCTCCTCCGGCAGCATTCATCCTTCTTAAAAAGGCTCGGTTTCTTCTTGCTATTGTCTCAGGATCTAGCTGTAGTCTCTCTTCGCTCGTATCATCTTGCGAGCGTGTTTTCATAAAACTAAAAAACACTAACAAAAGAATAAAAATGCAACTGCCGAACACGTAAAAATAAAATAGAAAAATAAAGCACTCACTACTAACTACTAAGCTATCTACAAGTCCTATTCAAAAGACATACAACACCATCCCCGACAAAGACGCCATTGACTTGAACAAAAAATACTAGCTTTCTACTAGTAGTTTCCCCGCAAGAGTACGAGTTCACTATAGTATAAGTAAGTATAGGGACCAAGTATATCGTACCCAAGGGAAGGAATGTATGTGAATAGATCCCTGAAGATCTACGCGTCGTAGTTAATATGAGTGTATGTTTTTGGGTTTTGTAAAAGAAAATATAATCTAAACTAAATTACTCTATGAATGCAAAAAGGAAAACTAAACTAAGAACGTAAAAGTGTGTTTTCAAATATGAGATGGTGACGCTCAGGATAGGAATCCCTACGTATACTAAACGAGCAAGTACATAATCGAAATAACCGTAACGTGCAAGAAATAACCTAAGTAAAAGATTATAAGATGAAAACTCAAGAATTCAAACCCTAATACTTTATCCTAACAATAGACTTCACTAATCCACTAACAAGTTAATAGATCGTGCATAATTAACGAGACCCTAATTTAAACTAAAGTGATGCGGTTGTCCTTCCTAGATAAACCGGTAGATTAATTAACCCTTTCTAAACACTCTCATTAAGTCTACTAGTTGTTAAAGAGTGATAAAGTCGTCCCCTCTCGAACATTTTTCGAACGAAATTCAAAGGTAAAGTTAAGATCGATTTTAAGAATTCATTAATTAAGAGAATTAAAACTAAACGTCACGAATTACCCTAATTACGTACCAACATCCTACTTCTACGAGTTCATCCTACCCCAAGCATGCAAGGGTTTTAGCTAGACATGGTTTTTACGGAAACAAAAACAATTGAAGAAGTAACGAACATAAACATAATGATTTGAACTAAGAAATTATTAAACATCAACTAGGGTTTAAAGGAAATAAATGCTAAGAACTGAAGTTAGATTAATAAAATGAAGTCTCAAGTATTCAAGAACAAAGAACTATAGGAAAGAAACTAAAAATCAAAACCGAACTATGAATTCGTAAGTAAACCTCGATTACACGTGAAAATTAAGTTTGCTCGTCTCTTTTTCTCCTTCTCTATCCAAAAACTAACTCTAAAAGTGATGTGGTATCAAGTGGTATCCAAAAACGTGTTCGGGATGAGTATATATAAGCATCGGGCCGAATCGGGAACTCATGGGCCGAAAAACGAATCTGGAAGCAAAAACATGAAAGTGCTCGAGCGGGCGCTCGAGCTGTATAGGTCGAATGCATCAAGGGCTCGAGCGCTCGTGCTCGAGCTGGTCGAGTGGGCAAATGTTTCTGTAAGTTTATGGGCGCTCGAGCAACATGCTCGAGCGGTGGCGCTCGAGTGACATGCTCGAATGACAAAAGTTCTCTGGACAATTTAGGTGCTCGAGCAACATGCTCGAGCGGTGGCGCTCGAGTGACTCCACTCGAGTGGCTCTCCTTCTTCTTCAACTGATACTTTTCTTCTTGTGCACTAATACCATTCGTATTTCCTCGATATCTTCTTATCCGGCATCTGTTTGAGTCGATCCAAGTCCTACGAACTCCATTTTTCGCCCTCGATTCACCTATAAGCATCAAAGAGACAAATTCATCAATGTGTAGAAATAATACTCAATTGACTCTATATACTCAATAAAATCGACCAAAACATGGGCATTTCTAACGACGAATCATGACAATTTCACGCCTAATCAATATATACTTGGTCTAACATAGATACCAAATGAGCAATAATTCGTTGATACTCAATCATATGTTTGTCTCTGGCCTCATATTCACCTCGTACTTGGCTCACAATGAGTTGAGAATCTCCAAAAAGCTGGAGTCGTCTAGCTCTGACGGCTAGTGATAAGTGGAGACCTGCAATGTGGGCCTCGTACTCAGCTTCATTGTTGGTGGCCATAAACTCAAATCTGATTGCTGAAGTGAATACTTGTCGGTCGGGGCTGATAAGAACTACCCCTGCCCCCGAGGCCAAATTTGTTGACGAACCGTCTACATAAAGATGCCATGGGTGATCTAGCCCTCTCGTCGGATTTTGGGGAAAAGTCAGCTCGACTATAAAGTTGGCTAATGCTTGACCCTTAATCGTTGTTCGAGGTGCACAGGTCACTCCAAATTGGCTAATCTCTATAGACCATTTTAACAGACGGCATGCTGTATCGGGTCGATGCAGTATTTGTCTGAGTGGGAAAGTTGTTAGTACTTCGACCTGATGATCGAAAAAGTACGGTCTTAACTTTCTGACACCCATGACCAAGGCATATGCCAGCTTTTCGGTGGGCGAGTATTTCACCTCAGCTTCGTGCAGAGCTTGGCTGACATAATAAATAGGAAGGTGGAATTTGCCTTCTTCTCTTACCAAAACAGAACTTATTGCTACGTCTGAGGCTGCCAGATACAGATAAAGCTTCTCTCCTGGAATTGGCTTTGATAGAATCTTTACGTCTCCCAGGTAGTCTTTTAGTTGTTCGAAAGCTTTCTGGCAACTGCCCGTCCACATAAAATTGCCCTTTTTGATAGCTTCAAAGAATGGACGACATTTGTCCCCCGATCGTGCTGCTAGGCATCCTATCAGCCTTTGTACTTCTTTGATGGAACGAGGAGGCTCCATATCAACGATTGCTTTGACTTTTACAGGTTTGGCTTCGATTCCCCGTTTACTAACTGGATGGCCCAAGAACTTTCCTGAATGTACTCCGAAACTACTTTTCTTTGGATTCAGCTTCATGTTGTATTTTCGGAGAATGTCGAACACCTGGGATAAATGTTGGAGGTCGTCTTCTTTTTTAGTACTTTTGACGACTATGTCATCAACATACACCTCTATCGTCTCTCTGATATGTTCGTCAAACATTTTGTTCACCAGCCTCTGGTAAGTTGCTCCTGCATTGATTAACCCGAACGACATTCTTTTCCAGCTAAGTAAGTTCTTGTTTGTGTAGAAGGCCGTATTTTCTTGATCGTCTGTGTGCATCGGGATTTTGGTGGTAACCAGCAAAAACATCCATAAATGTGAACATTTCATGTCCTGCTGTGCTATCCACCAGTTGATCAATGTGCGAAAGTGGAAAATTATCCTTCGAGCATACTGCATTCAGATCTGTGAAATCTATGCATAGCCTCCAGGTTCCATTCAGCTTCCACACTAGGACAGGGTTTGCAACCCACTGCGGGCACAACACTTGTCTGATCAGGTCGTTGTCTAACAACTTCTTAACTTCTTCATTCAGAGCTTGATACTTATCGGGCCCGTATTTCCGTCGTTTCTGGTGGATGGGTCTTCGGGCTGGATTGATGTTTAATCCGTGACAAACATTTTTTGGATTGATTCCCACCATGTCAGCGTGTGACCATGCAAAGATATCGAGGTTAGCTTTCAAAAATTCTGCCATTTGAGTCCTGTAGGGCTCAGGGAGCTCGAATCCGATGTAGAGTTCAAGATCATCACGACTAGGGTTAACTTTGAGGGCTTCCAGTTCTTCGACTTGCTCGCCGTTTTGTCCCTTCCACCGTGGATCAACGATTGGCCCTTCCGGGCTTAGCTCATCCTCGATGTTCATTGGTTCAACACCTAAGCGGGGGTCAAAATCCTCCGTTGGATTAGTGTCATTGTTGGTCGCCATAACTGGGCCCTCTAGGTCGATACATGGACTTAATTCATCAGTAACCATTGATAATTTTGCTACTGGCAAGGTTTGCTCACCGTCTAGCAACTTCTATTCGCCCATGGATGAGGATTGTTCGTCTATGTCCATCTGATCATTCTGGGTTCCCAAAATATTATTGAGGATAGAAGGTTCATCGTCTGGGTGACTAGTTGATGCTTCCATCATAAATGCATGTTCTCTGATTAGATGAAGTTGAAGGAGACATTCTCGAGCTTTCCTTTGGTCTCTCTTTAGTGTTTCTGCACCATTGGCTGTCGGGAACTTAATACAGTAGTGGTAGGTTGAAACTGCATCTTTAAATTCATTTAGAAATGGTCGGCCAAGGAACCCATTGTAGGTGGATTCTTAGTCTACAACCAGGAAATCCACCATTCTAGTTATATTCTTTTCGGGATTCTTGGTCGACACCAGTTGTACAGACAACCTAATTATCCCTAATGGGACTGTTACAATATTTCCGAAACCTAGGATTCGGTGATTAGAATCTTGAATGTAGCTAGCATAAACGCCTAGCTAATCAAACATTTTTTTGAAGATAATGTTGGTGTAGGCTCCGGTGTCCACCAATAGTTGGTGCACTGTGGTCCCCATTATCTTGGTACAGATAACGAGGAAATCGTTATGGGGAGTTACGATTCCTTCCAAATCTTTTTCAGTGAAGGTAAACTCTGCAGTGTGAAGAATGGATAGGTTGACTGCCATTTTTTGCACCTGGGCAATTGCACGTAGCTCAGCCTTTCTTTTTCGATTTGAGATTGGCAGTCGCCCATCAGAACAACCACCAACAGGTCCTGCAGGCTCCATCATTTGAATTTTGGGAACTGATCCTCCTGCTGGTGCTGGAATTGGTCGCCCAGCATGATTCCTTCGGGGGGCTTGTTCAACATCGTCATCTTCAAACTCGTCTTCTCTGCCTCTCTTACCGGGTTATCTTTTCACAAACTCAGATAGCTTACCCTCCTTATAGAATCACCACAATTGCTTTAGCAAGTCACGACATTCACTTGTAAAATGCCCCACACTCTGATGGTAGGCACAATACTTGTTTTGGTTTAACTTGCTAGCGTCTTGACGTATCTTTCTTGGAGGAGTGAGTAATTCCTTGTCCCGAACATTATTGTACATCGCATCGATTGATATGGTGAGTACATTATTCAGCTTGTCTTTCAGTTCTGTCCCTTCGTTAAATGCTTTCATGTTCTTCAGGGCTCGATAACCTCCACCACCAGTCTTTTTCCCACTTTCCTTCTGTTCACCTTTGTCCCCCATGTCTTTTTGCAAGGCCTCGTGCATGGAGACAAAGACTCCTGCCCGATCACAAAATTCAGCGTAAGTTTTCGGGCATCTAAGATGTACATCCTTCCAAAGTTCAGTGCCCTTCTTTAACCCAGCTAGGACATATACAATTTTGGTTTCTTCGCTGACTGATTCCCCTTCTAGCAAGACCTTGTCAAATCTTTCCAAATACGAACGGTCCGACTCATCGTCAGCTTATTTTAAGTCGGATAACCGATGTCTCTGGGATAGATAAGACCCGGCCGTACAGAAATGGGACAAGAATTCTTTGCCTAGCTGGGCAAACGAATGAATTGAAGCTGGTGGCAGAGCCAAAAACCATTCATAGACACGGTCCCCCAGAGTCAATGGAAAGTTTCGGCACTGGGTTGCATCACTTGCCCCCATTGATATCATATAATCAGAGTACTTCATCAAATGCACTCGGGGGTCCGTCGTGCCTTCATATTGTATGCTTGCAGTGAACTGGATCTTCTTCTGAATTGGGGCTTTCAGAATCACCGAAGATAATGGTGAGGTAGGAAGAGCAGTATTCCCATAACCTCTTTGCAGGTCTAACTAACCATGCATACTTTCGATTGCCTTCCGCATGGAGACTAATTCCTCTAATGATCCGCCCTGACTTGGAGGTTGTTCGGCGAACAGTGGTGCATGACCATCTGATCGTTGCAGTCCCTCACTTGGTCGGGGGGCATCATGGATTGGTCTTCATGGATTTGGAGCCCCATTTGGGCCGAGGCGACCAAAAGCGGATCTGGTCAGCCTCTCGCGAATAGGTTGGTGAGCTGGGCGAGCTCTTCCAGCCTCTGGGTGTTCCTATGTTCAGGGCGACCAATTCTGTGCAGCGCACTCTGGCGAGTGGTCCCTCGGCTTACTCCTGTAGCTCGATTTGGGATTGATTCCCCATGGCTAGCTGGCTCGTCGAGCTGTTTCTCTTTGCCCTTTATTTTACGGACTTGGGCACTGTCGGCCTCATTTTGGTGGTCATCTCTGGCCTTCTCATGCTCACGAGCTCTTATTGGGCTATTCCTGGCTCGGACATGAGATGGACCAGGTTGTCCTTGTTATTTTTGTAAGGCCTGAAGCATTGCAATAGTCCGAGCTAGTTCATCAGGATTGCGAACAAAAGCATATAACTCAAGTGGCATTGGTTGATGTGTAGATGTTGGATGGTTTTCGCGAGCTACTTCTGCTCGCCCGCCAGCCTGGGACGCTCTTGAATGTGAATTTCTTGTAACATGTTGAGAATGTTGGGTTTCATGTGATTGAGGCATCTTTGTGCAAAGTGTAAGTGTTAGTCTTCAATGGTTCAAACTTGGTACGAAGAACACCAAGAACACCCTTGCACCAATCTTCAAAGAAAATCTGAAAATTTCTTCTAATCTTCAAGTTTTAAGCTTGAAGTTCTTGCTTAATCACGCTTGAATCCTTAATCGGAGGTTCGGACACCCTCCTTCTAGCGCCAATTTGTTGATGATCGTATCTAATCGTGAGGATTAGCGGCTGTATATTCATTAATTTGATCACCAAATAATTACATATGATTGATCTCTAATGTAATTAGTGAATACGAAAGTTGAGATTGGATAAGAATAAACACGTGTTTTGATTACGTATTTATTTCGTATGTTCGATAATCGAGGTGCTTTGGATGTATAATCGAAGATTGGACGTGTATATTAATTTGTGCTTCTTTATTAGCTGAAAAAAATCTAAGTATTTATACATATTTGCCTAGCAGGAGGTGTACAAGACCTTTGACCTCCCTAGTGTGCATGTGTGACACTTGGGCTTTGACTATTTTGACCTTATCTAAACTAAATTCTATCATTTTACACTGGACTTGTTCGCATTCAGGAGTTGTTCGTCCTGTTGGACTTGTCCTTGAGGAGTCTTTAGTTTGATTTTGTTGATCTTTATTCTTGATATTTTGATGTCTTGATATTGTAGCCAAATCTGTTCGCCGATGTGCTAGATATGCTTGCCGGGGCGTTATCTGGGTCCACATGGTCTTTAGGTTAAAGCTGCTCGTCTGATTAAAGTTGCTAGGCGGACAAAACCTGTTCGCCTGACGTTTCCGGCTCAGCCTGGTTTTGTTGGCTTAACTTTGTCTTAAGAGTGAGTACTTTGGGTTAATTCTGCTCGCCCTAATGACGTTTCTGCTCGCCTATCAACATATGGTAAGATATGATATTGAATGACAAGATTCTTTGAGAATCTTGCCATCTTTTACGTGACAATATCTTTTGCAAAATATTTCAATATCCTCCTAAAAAATTAGCACATATAACTATTCTGCAAATATAAATTCCAAAAATATCTATTATTGTATTATACATGGTAAGATATTGTATTTTATGACAATATTTTTTAGAATAATATGCTATTTCAGTGACAATATCTTTTAGGTAGTAAAATCTTGTCCAAAAAAATTAATTTTACAATTTATTATCCATGGTAAGATATGGTATTGGCCGACAAGATTCTTTGGGAATCTTGCCATCTTTTATGTGATAATATCTTTTGCAAAATATTTCAATATCCTCCAACAAAATTAACATATATAAATATTATACAAAAAATAAATTCCAAAAATATCTATTATTGTATTATACATGGTAAGATATTGTATTTCATGACAAGATTTTTTGGGAATAATATGCTATTTCAGTGACAACATATTTTGGCTAGCAAAATATTGTCAAAAAAAAAAAAAAAAATTAATGTTACAATCTATTATCCATGGTAAGATATGGTATATGAGAATCTTGCCATCTTTTACAAAATATTTCAATACCCTTTTACAAAATTAACATATATAAATATCTTACAAAAATAAATTCCAAAAATATATATTATTGTATTATACATGGTAAGATATTGTATTTCATGGCAATATTATTTGGAAATGATATGCTATTTCAGTGACAATGTCTTTTAGATAGTAAAATCTTGTAAAAAAAAAATTATAATCTATTATTCATGGTAAGATATGGTATTGAAATCTTGTCATCTTTTACATGACAATATCTTTTGCAAAATACTTCAATATCCTCCTATAAAATTAGCATATATAAATATTCTGCAAAAATAAATTCCAAAAATATCTATTATTGTATTATACATGGTAAGATATTGTATTACATGGCAATATTTTTTATGAATAATATGTTATTTGAGTGACAATATATTTTGGCTAGTAAAATATTGTCAAAAAAAAAAAGTCACAATCTATTATCCATGTAAGATATGGTATTGAATGACAAGATTTTTTTAGAATCTTGCCATCTTTTACGTGACAATATCTTTTGCAAAATATTTCAATATCCTCCAACAAAATTAGCATATATAAATATTATGCAAAAATAAATCCCAAAAATATCTAAGTAAGAAACTTATTGTCCTTTGTTTTTTGAATTCGAATTCACTCCCATACATTTAACATATACTTTCCACCACCATGTCGGCTGAATTCCAAGTTGAATTGATTTTTTTCCGGATTAGTGGAGTGAAACACCGAGAATTTTATGATATTATCAAATATTTACTCTGTATGTGTAGTGTTTGTACTTAAATTGATTCCTTGAATAGAGAAACACATATGTGCAAAGGGATCAGGAGTTTACTTTGGCCGGAGGAAAAAAGGCGCTGGGTTAGGCGGAGGAACGACAGCGCTGGGCTAAGCGGGCCAACTGTAACAGAGCAGCGAGACGACGCTGGGCTATGCGAAGGAACAACTTAATACACAGAGAAATCTTTATAACGAAGATAATATCGCAAAAATTCGTGAATTGAAATAAAATTCTAACCTTTGAAAGATTCTGGGAATGAGGCGACGTGGACATGGCAGACGACGGTAAGAAAATTATAATCTGGTATAAGTTGCTGGTCCGCGCTAATTGGATAGGGAGCGGAAGCGGTGCTCTGAAAAACATCGAAGAAGAGTGTGGTGGTGTGAGGGAGATCGAACGTGAGAGAGACGACTTATGGGAGAATGAAAATGATGAATAATTATATTAACCGTAGTTACAAATCAATGGTTTAGATGTAATAATATAAAACGAATGGTTGAGATCAAAACTTAAACCAACTTTTAATGAGAGCGCAGTATTTCGAAATGGAGAGATTTGAGACATGTCACCTCATCCCTAGAATAAGGCGGTGTTGACACATCACCTTAGAGAGGTTTGAAAATATATTATAATAAGATTAAATATTTTAAAGGAAAATATGACGAAAATATTAACGTGAGACTCCATTCCAAGTATGAGACCAACTACATATGGCTCACTCCTAACATTAATATTAGAATATTTACAAATTTTATATTCACGCTGTGCACACACATAAATATATCTACAAGGTAATTAATTATAATAACATAATTTAATTTATATATTTTTAATAAATTTCATAGATCGTGCATCGCACGGGTGGAAATACTAGTTATAATAATACCATAAAGTTCGCACCAAACTTTTAGGAAAAATTACTTTTTTTGTCCTATAACTTTACCATTTTTTATTTTCGTCCTGTTGACTTTCAAATTTTAATTTTAGTCCTGTAACTTCACCTCTTTTTTATTTTCGTGCTATTGACTTTCATATTTTGATTTTCGTCCTGTAACTTATATATTTTTTTGATTTTGGTCCTACAACCTATTAACTTTTATAGGACTAAAATAAAAAAGCGATAAAGTTACATGACTAAAATAAAGATTTGAAAGTTAACAGGACGGAAATAAAAAAAAGGTAAAGTTATAGGACTAAAATCAAAATTTGAAAGTCAGCAGGATTAAAATCAAAATGAGGTAAAGTTACGGGACGAAAAAAATCATTTTCCCAAACTTTTATAATTTGGATTTGGATATTGATGGTAGATAGATAACAGCGATAATATGTCATTGACTTATGTTAAAAGTGGCAAAAAACTATGTTTTGAATAAAATCATCATAAGTTTTTTTTTATTTTTTATCGAAATTATATATCGCCATAATTAAGTTCTACCATGAAAAGGTTCGACCTAACATTAACTTATTTTACACGCCACATTCGACACTACAAGGAACAAAATATAAAAGAAGAACAAGTACTTGCCTTTTGTTTACTTTTTGCAACTCAAATTTGGCAAATACTATAATCTTGCAATTGATGTTACAATTTTATCCATTATTTTCGCCAAAAAGAATTTATACTTTCTTTTAAAATTACACACATAGAGTAAAGGTGTTTGCAAATATAATTAAAAAGGACAGATTTTTTTTTTAAATTGTCTTTTTTTTTTTCAAAAGTATTTTTAAATTGGACAAAAACTTGTATGAGACCGTCTCATGTCATGAGACAACACAATTAACACCTACCCCTACCAAAGTATAAATGAGTCAATGCTCTAGTTATATCTATTCCCATAGTCTCATGCCATGAGACGGTCTCATACAAAACCTACTCTTTAAATTGTGAGTAGTGGTTGCAAATCCCTTAAAACTATCAACGGGGCCTGCTGGGTCCAATACTCAATGGGTCTATTATGTGTGGTCGGGTCATCGATCCGGATGAGTCTATGTATATATACTTTTACTAATTAACCTATCCAATATATTAGTTTTTTTGTTGTTGTTACTTTTCATCATATGTTGGAGAGTATTATGAGGTTTATGAGGTCCATATAAATATAAACTGATTGTTTATGTAAAATATAAGTATCATATTTTTTTATAAATAATCACTTGATTTATAAATAGATCTCATAATATTTTATAATATCTTTCAATATATAATAAAAAATAGCTGCTCAAAGAACATGATTAATAAAATTGGATAGAAGGAGTAGCAATGTTTTTATAATTAGTCTTAGTGACCTGATAAGAAGAAATGTTTAGCCAGCTTTGCATTTTTATTCCGCTTTAAGACATCAAGCCTCGTAATTACTTATTTATTTCATAATAATTTTCATAATATAATTGTTAGATAATTTTCTTTTCTAAAAGCATATTCAGTGGACAGCTAAGGGCGCAAGTTGTTTAGGTTGGGCTAAGCAATTATCCGCCCGTTCAAACCCAATAAATGTTGGGTTTTTTTTTTTTTTTTTGGCAAAGATGGGCTCGCCTTGCAAGTGTTTTTTTTACAGCTATAAAAAGGAGCAATAAACCCTAATGATTCTACACCAGTGCCTCCAATCCTTAAATACTCTTGTAGTAAATCTCTCCCCTAATTCAATGTTTATGGCGATGATGACAACAATGAAGGTATATGACTTGAAGCGAATATACCAACTTTTTACTAGTAGATTCCCCGCAAGCGTACGGGTTCACCGTAGTATGAATAAGTATAGCGACCAAGTATTATCGAACCCAAAGGATGATGTGTATGCGAACAGATCCCTGAAGATCTACGCATCGTAGCTAATATGAATGTATGTTTTTGGATTTTTTACGAATTAATTCTAAACTAAAATAAACTAATTAAACTAAAGAACGAAAGAAACGAATAAACTAAGGTGTGTTTTCAAATAAGTGATGGTGATGCTCAGGATAGGAATCCCTACGTATACTAACGGAGCAGGTACATAATCAAGATAATTGTGACGCGCAAGAAATAACCTAAGTTAAAGATTGTAAGAAGAAAGCTCAAGAATTCATACCCTAATACTTTATCCTAGCAATCGTCTTCACTAATCCACTAACAAGTTAATAGATTGTGTTTAATTAACGAGACCCTAAGTTAAACTAAGGTGATGCGGTCGTCCTCCTTAGATAAACCGGTAGATTAATTAACCCCTTCTAAACCCTCTCATTAAGTCTACTCGTTGTTAAAGAGTGATAAGATCGTCCTCTCTCTAACACTTTTCGAACAAAATTCAAGAATAAATTTAAGATTGATTTTAAGAGTTCATTAATTAAGAGAATTAAAACCTAACGTCACGAATTACCCTAATTACGTACCCACACCCTACTTCTACGAGTTCATCCCACCCTAAGCATGCAAGGGTTTTAGTTAGACATGGTTTTTACGTAAACAAGAACAATTGAAGAATTAACGAACATAAACATAATGACTATAACACATAGATTATCAATTAAAAACTAGGGTTGAAAGAAAATTAATGCTAAGAACTGAATTTAAATTAAGAAAGCTAAGTCTCAAAGTATTAACGAACAAAGGTCTGAAGAAACGAAATTAAAAAGGCAAAATCGTACTATGAATTTGTAAAGAAAACCTCAAAATTATAAATCTCAAGCTTGCTCGTCTCTTCTTCTCCAAAAACTAACTCTAAAAGTAATACGGTATCAAGTGGTAAGTCGTTCTTCTCCAAAACGAAGTTGGAATGAATATATATATAAGCGTCAGGCTGAATCGGGAACTCGTGGGCCGAAAAAACCCGCATCCGAAAGCAAAATCCAAGAAGTGCTCGAGCACACACACTCGAGCGGTGGCGCTCGAGCTGTGTAGCTCGAATGGTGCAATCGCTCGAGCTGGTCGAGCGCTCGAATTTCTCTACATGTTTTGGGGCGCTCGAGCAACACGCTCGAGCGGTGGCGCTCGAGCTGCTCGAGCGCAATAAATCTTCTGTAAGTTTTTGGCGCGCGAGCAACGTGCTCGAGCGCTAGTGCTCGACCTTATCCACTCGAATGACTCCAAAAATGCTCCAACTAATACTTTTCTTTTTTCGAACTAATACCAATCGTATTTCTTCGATATCTTCTCATCCGGGCATCCGTTTGAGTCGATTCAAAGTCCTACGAACTCCGTTTTTCACCCTCCATTCACCTATGAGCATCAAAGAGACAAATTCATCAATGTATAGAAATAATGCTCAATTGACTCTAAATACTCGACCAAATCGACCAAAACTAGGGTATTTCTAACGACGAATCATGACAATTTCACGCCTAATCAACCCCCCCAAACTTACCATATTGCTTGTCCTCAAGCAATGAAATAATAAGTCAAGTGAAATTGTTAGGAATGAGTCAAAGAACCAAATCATGTAAGCAAATGAACTCGAGCTTCAAAGATCAATCACAAGTATACTCACTCACCTTCCTTCATCATACTCATGCAACAACAACAAGAATCACCAAGATCAAACATGGATGTGCACTCAACGATGTGTTTCACTCCCTCACAAGTATATATCAATGGTCAAGGGACTCACTCATATCGACAGCCATAGGCTTGTAAGCACTCTTAACTCCGACCATACTCTAGAAATCAATGCCGAATCAAAAAGAATTTTTCTCAAGGTTGTAATGTAGGCTCTTTGGACAGGTGGGATAACAATATGGATAAGTGACTCAAGTGAATGGAGAATAAAAACTCAAACTTTAGTACTTCGAGATTAGGAACAGAATACTTCAAACATTGTCAATCAACACACCTTCAATTCCAATACTCTCAACACTTCAATTTTTTTCTATCTCCTTTCACTTTTTTTTCAATCACTTCACTTTTTTTTTTCTTTTTCGCACAAACACATGAGCTCATTTTTCTTTTGCTCATTCTCAATTTTTTTTCCCACAACTCTTTTTCTTCATCACACCTTCTTCTCATAATCACTCGAGCAATCACAATTCTCCTTTTTCAACTCAAATCAATCCCTTCACATTCACACTTTTCCTATTCTCCACTCAAATTGGGACAAAAAGGCTTAGGAACTTGGAATAGTATTTAAATGTGCTAGCAAATGAAATAAGCTTAAGGCTCAAAGGGGCTAACAAGGGACAAATGTCAATGGTAAGGAAAATTTTGGCTAAGTGACTCATTCAAATCAAAGATGGCCTAAGATCACATTCGGCATATCAAACTAGACACAATCAAGAAGTAAGAGCACACACAAGTTCTAGCATCCTCTAAGGTGACGATCCACTCACAAACGAAGAGATCAATTCATGCATCAAAATCTCAAAAGGCTCAAATCTCACGGCTTTCACATCCATGCTAGTCCTAGTGAATTCTCATTCTCATCACACAAACACTCAAAAGAAAGTTTGCAAGCATACGAGTTCTCTCTCAAATCAACCTTAACTCATACACCCACACAATAAAATTCCTAACTCAATCTTACAACTCAACTCTACTCACCAAGTCATACTCAAGAATAGCAATCAACAAGCATAACAGAATTGATAGGCATGAAATATGTAGTAGCATCTCAAAACACTATCAGCTCAAGGAGCATCTCAAGACTCAACTAACCAAACTCAACTCAAAGAGACGTGTGCGCCTGTGCAATGTAACAATAAAAAATATACAAAACTCCACCCCCCAAACTTCGACCTTGTGAAGAGGTCTAAGTTTGGGGTTGTGGGTTACCTTATCCAAACAATTCAGTTTCTCTTAACAACGCAGCACACTCCCTTGCTTGAGTTTCTCCTTTTGAATAACTCCATGATTCCTCTACTCTCTCGAGACAAGCCTACAAAATAAAACTCTCAAGTACGAGGTTAAAACTTATGATTCAACAACACCCTAATAACATAAGAATACTGAAAAATAAATAAAAATGGGTTGCCTCCCATTCAGCGCTATTTTTAAGGTCCTAATGCCGGACCAAGCTCAAAAGAGCTTATGGGACATGATACTCAAATTTACCTCCCTTACTCTCATAAGAGTGGTGCTTGCATTTCTTTCCTTGATGTCCCTCCATCATGAGCTCCTTTGCTTCCTTCTCATCTCCAAGTGGTAGGGATCTCAACTTCTTCTCATCTTTATCTGGAGGAGTTTTACTAAGCAACTTATTGAATTTGAACTTTTTCTTCTTAACTCCTCCTTTCCTTTCCAACTGGACCACGTCCACACTTTCCACTTCTTCATCCTTCAACTTCTTCCCTTTATCCCTATCAAAACTATTAAGATCATAATGCTCATGGGTTAAATTATCAAGTGAAGGACTAACGAAATCATGAATATGAGAAAGATTAGAGATAGGAGGTGTGTCTTTAACACAAGGATCAATGACATCCATGCAATAACAACTTCCATCCTCCTTCGGGTGCTTCATGGCTTCATATAGGAAAATCTTCACTTCTTGATCATCAACTTTCAACGTGATCTTCCCATTTGCCACATCTAGCACCATCCCGGCCGTTGCTAAGAACGGTCTTCCCAAGATCAATGGAACGTGCTCATCTTCCTCCATGTCAAGCACTACAAAGTCGGCTGGAAAAATATGATCTCCCACTTTCACGAGGACGTCTTCAACTACACCTTGAGGTCGAGTAATAGACCGGTCGGCAAGTTGAAGCGTCATCATTGTCGGCTGAAGTTCTCCACCCTCCAACTTCTTGAAAAGCGACAACGGCATAAGATTGATGCTCGCCCCAAGGTCGCACAACGCTCCCTTCTTAACTCCATTCCCGATATCACATAAGATCGTGAAATTCCCAAGATCCTTCAACTTCGGGGGAAGCGCCTTGTGCACTAATGCACTCACCTCATGGTTCGGCTGCACCAACTTGGGCTCATCAACCCTCCTTCTCTTCGCGATCAAGTCCTTCAGGAACTTGGCATAATTCGGCATCTGTTCCAAAGCATCATAAAAAGGAATGTTAATATGCAATTTCTTAAAAACATCAAGGAATTTAGCAAACTTTTCATCAAGCTTCTTTTTCATAAAGCGCTGTGGATACGGGACAGGTATCACAGATTTGGGTACCCCCCATTCATCACGCTCGGTCTCTTTCACTTTCTCCCTTGCTTCTTTTGCCTTCTTCCACTTAGGAACTCTCTCAATCTTCTCAATGCCTTCCTCTTCAGGCTCTTTGCTCTCATTGGACTCATCCACATCTTTACTCTTCTTAATGCCTTCACCCTCAACCCCTTTTTCACCTCCCATCTCCTCAATCTCAATCTCTCCTTTGGGCGTCTCCGAATCAGCAGGCATCTGAGGACCCTCATAGTTGGTCCCACTTCTAAGCTGGATCGCCTTGCAATGCTCTTTCGGGTTTCCCTCCGGCATAGAAGGATACTTACCCGGCTCTCTACCCAATGTTTTTACGATCTGGCTCATCTGAAACTCTATCAAAGTGAACCGCCTATCGTTCTCTTGCTAAATTCGATTCAGCTCTACATCTCTCTTCTGGAGTTTTTGATCACGTTGATCACTCTTCTTATGCAACTCTTTAACATCATACTCCAAAGAGGACAATCTCTTGCTACCTTCCTCCACCTTCTGAATGATAGCTCTCAACATCTCCTTAGTTGAGGCACCGCCTTCTCCACCCGAAAGTTTAGAACCTGGATCAACACCTGCAGGAACTGTAATTCCGGCATTCGGATTAGCATATGAAAAATTCTTGTTCTTCCTCCATGTGTTTTGAGGAGGCTGTTGTCCTCCTTGATATCCTTGTGTGTTCCTCCATTGATTTTGAGGCGGCTGTAGACCTGGAGGTACAAATGGTTGGCCATAAGAAGGCCTTCCAAACTGATTACCACCTTGTGGATACCCACCTTGTGGATAGTTAGGCCTTCCCATATAGTTGGCCTCTTCTTGCTGACTCATAGGTGGGTCCACTTTCTCGCTCACTGCTACATTCCCTCCAACCAGATTCTGCCCCATCTCAAGGTTGCTGATCTTCTCCATCATTGCCATCAATAGCTTCCTCGTACCCTCATTCTCCTCCAACTTGCAAACTCTCTGAAATTTTGGATCCTCGTTCCATGCCCCGGCATTCGTGATAATGTTGTCGACGATTTCTCTACATCTCGCTATCCCTTGGTTCAGAAAAGCTCCACTAGCACATGCATCTAGATGGGCTTGGCCAGCCTTGCTGGCTCCACTATAGAAGAATGCCACGATATCTCCCTCATTGTACCCGTGCTGCGGGCACTCAATCAACATGTTCGAGTATCTCTCCCACGCCTGACGTAAGTCTTCTCCTTGCTTCTGGCAGAAGGAAGAGATCTCTATCCTAGCTTTAATGGTTCTCGATGGAGGGTAGAATCGCTCGAGGAACAGACGCTCGAGCTCGGCCCATGTGGTTACACCTCCCCGTGGGAGCATGTTATCGTACCACTCCTTGGCTATTCCCGTCAAAGAGAATGGGAACAGTCTGAGCCTCTTGGCATCTTCAGACATGCCGTTATAATTAAATGTGGATGCGATCATCAGAAAACTCCTCAGATGAGTATGAGGATTCTCCTTCCCAACCTCCCTCTTGAATTGATTCTCGGTAAGCAGCTTAAGAATTCCTGGGGAAATCGAGAAGTTATCTGCCTCTACAGGGGGCAATGCCACTCCATCATATTACCTCTGCGGTTGTGCCGCGAACCTTCCTCTAATAGCTATGTTCTGATCTGCGTTCTGAGGAACGTGTTGAGGATTAGCAGGTGGTGTTGGAGTTATACGTGAAAGTATGCTTTTACTTTGTATAACTCGTGTATCAAACACTCGTTTTATGAGAATAATTCTTTTATCGCATTTGCTTTAGTTATGATTGAATGTTGAATTTCTATTGCAAACTGTTCAATATATAGTACGTGTTACATAGTAGTTAATGTGGTGATACCCGATCACAGAAGACGACATTAACAGTTTACTTGTAACTAAACGTACATTTTCACGACCTAGGTGGAATTGAACAATCCGCCGTGAAAGGTCGATGTGTAAGGCTCAGATTGGTCTGTCTTGACTAAGAGATTGCACTAGCACATTTAGTATGTGTTGAAGAGGT
Source organism: Ballota nigra (assembly GCA_947034835.1). Lineage (NCBI taxonomy): Eukaryota > Viridiplantae > Streptophyta > Magnoliopsida > Lamiales > Lamiaceae > Ballota > Ballota nigra. Next base: position 17,714,979 of record OX344722.1, read on the forward strand.
CCTACAGCGAGGAGAAATTCTTCTGTTCTGAAAGGTGAAGAATTAGACCTCAGTGGTTGTTGATTTCTTAATCTCCGTCACTTAAATAGGACCGTGTGTGCTTAATAGTTACTGCTTTGATTCATGTTGGGTGAGAATCATTGCGACTTCGAACTTTGTGTCTTGGGCAGTAATATTAATCATACGACGGTTGCTAAGATTTAATACGGAGAAACGCGTGCGAGTACGGCTCGTGTGATTAGTTCCCTTGGTGGGCTCAGAAGTTTTATTGTACCAAATCTTGTAAGTGAAGAATTAGTTTCTTCGGTACGAATAATAATGTTGAGCTGTCTTTACTCCAAGGTGAAAGATGTTAATTAATTTAGAGCTATTCAGAAGCTTAATTAATTAATGGACTTGATAATCTTAAACGCGGGAAATAATAACCGGGAGCCCATATTATCGTAATATGGATTAAGATGGATAGTGCAATATTAATTTATTAGTGGTAATAATTAATATTAATGGACTGAATTATATTGAGGCTCAATATTGAAATTCAGAAGTCCATTAGGAGGTCCAATCCTAATTCTCCTTAAGGCCCCTCAAGTAGCCCATTAAGTAGCCCAATAATGATAAGGTGATTAAAATAAAAAGATAATATTAATGCTGATTTTTTATCATTTTTTTCGAAAATAAGAGAATCAAAAGAAATAAGATTTTGTTGATTTTCTTGGAAAGATATTATGGAAGATATGTATTCTAGGAGTACAAGAATATCTCATATATTCAAGAAGATCCAAATCTTTGGATTTCTTATTGAAATTTTCGAAAAACACCCTATAACAAGGTGAGTGAGATTTTTGTGGAATATTTTATTTTGGAGAAAAGAATATATGAGATATATTCAAGATTTCTTAGAGTCTAAGAAAAGATTTTCTCTAAAGCCCAATAACCCACTAATTTTCGGCCACTCATAGTTATAAATAGGGGATGATTATTTCATCCCCAAGTACATAATTCCATGTGTTGGAAAAATCAAGAAGCATAAATATTTTTCTTTTTCCTTAGTTTATTAAATTACTTGAAAGCGTCTCCCACCGGCGATCAAGTGAGGTGAAAAGGGAAATAGTTGAGAAGGCTTTGGGTTGATAGAGCGAGATTACAATTGTCCCGTATATCCAAAGGCCAATACTACAAGAGGTACGTTAATCGCATATTTACTTGTTTATTCCGCCTAGTTAATATGTGAAATTAATTTAACATGCATGATGATAATTAGTTGTTGGAATTATTATTTGAATTAATTAGGATTAATTCATGCTAGTAATAATTGTATTTAAATTCGTATTTAAATTTCATCCCGAATAGATTCCGGGCACCCCTATTTTCCCAACAGGTGGTACGGGTACTTGTTGGGGGTGGTGGTGGTTGATAAGCTGGTGGTTGGTTGTAAACAGACGGTGGAGGATACGGGTATGGTGGATACGAATAAGGTGGGTATGGGTAAGGGTAAGGTAAGTTGTTTTGTGGAAAGTTGTTTTGTGGGTAAGCAGGGTTGTTTTGAAGGTGTTGGACAAGGTTGTGAGCTGGATTGTTTACGTTTTGTGTACCCGGGTTTAGGCTCTGGCTATCTCCTAATGGAGCTTGATTCTGACTACCACTACCTCCAGTGCCCTCAACCCGGTCCACTACCTGATTGAACTCATTTGCAGCATCATCTAACTCATTAGAGATGTCCATGTTAACGTTCTCGTTCTTTCCTCCGGCAGCGTTCATCTTTCTTAAGAAGGCTCGATTTCTTCTTGCTATTGTCTCAGGATCCAACTGTAATCTCTCTTCGCTCGTAGCACCTTGTGAGCGTGTTTTCATAAACCTGAAACACTAACAAAAGAATAAAAATGCAACTGCCGAAAATACTACGAAATAAAGCAGAAAAGTAAATCACTCACTACTAACTACTAAGCTATCTACAAGTCCTATTCAAAAGACATACAACGCCATCCCCGGCAACGACGCCATTGACTTGAAACGAATATACCAACTTTTTACTAGTAGATTCCCCGCAAGCGTACGGGTTCACTGTAGTATGAATAAGTATAGCGACCAAGTATTATCTAACCCAAAGGATGGTGTGTATGCGAACAGATCCCTGAAGATCTACGCGTCGTAGCTAATATGAATGTATGTTTTTGGATTTTTTACGAATTAATTCTAAACTAAAATAAACTAATTAAACTAAAGAACGAAAGAAATGAATAAACTAAGGTGTGTTTTCAAATAAGTGATGGTGATGCTCAGGATAGGAATCCCTACGTATACTAACGGAGCAGGTACATAATCAAGATAATTGTGACACACAAGAAATAACCTAAGTTAAAGATTGTAAGAAGAAAGCTCAAGAATTCATACCCTAATACTTTATCCTAGCAATCGACTTCACTAATCCACTATCAAGTTAATAGATTGTGCTTAATTAACGAGACCCTAAGTTAAACTAAGGTGATGCGGTCGTCCTCCTTAGATAAACCGGTAGATTAATTAACCCCTTCTAAACCCTCTCATTAAGTCTACTCGTTGTTAAAGAGTGATAGATCGTCCTCTCTCTAACACTTTTCGAACGAAATTCAAGAATAAAGTTAAGATTGATTTTAAGAGTTCATTAATTAAGAGAATTAAAACCTAACTTCATGAATTACCCTAATTACGTACCCACAACCTACTTCTACGAGTTCATCCTACCCTAAGCATACAAGGGTTTTAGCTAGACATAGTTTTTACGTAAACAAGAACAATTGAAGAATTAACGAACATAAACATAATGACTATAACGCATAGATTATCAATAAAAAACTAAGGTTGAAAGAAAATTAATGCTAAGAACTGAATTTAAATTAAGAAAGCTAAGTCTCAAAGTATTAACGAACAAAGGTCTGAAGAAACGAAATTAAAAAGGCAAAATCGTACTATGAATTCGTAAAGAAAACCTCAAAATCGTAAATCTCAAGCTTGCTCGTCTTCTCTTCTCCAAAAACTAACTCTAAAAGTAATACGGTATCAAGTGGTAAGTCGTTCTTCTCCAAAACGAAGTTGGAATGAATATATATAAGCGTCGGGCCGAATCGGGAACTCGTGGGCCGAAAAAAAATGCATCCGGAAGCAAAATCCAAGAAGTGCTCGAGCACACACGCTCGAGCGGTGGCGCTCGAGCTGGTCGAGCGCTCGAATTTCTCTGCATGTTTTGGGGCGCTCGAGCAACACGCTCAAGCGGTGGCGTTCGAGCTGCTCGAGCGCAAGAAATCTTCTGTAAGTTTTTGGCGCTCGACCTAATCCACTCGAATGACTCCAAAAATGCTCCAACTAATACTTTTCTTCTTCCGAACTAATACCAATCGTATTTCTTCGATATCTTCTCATCCGGGCATCCGTTTGAGTCGATTCAAAGTCCTACGAACTCCGTTTTTTGCCCTCGATTCACCTATGAGCATCAAAGAGACAAATTCATCAATGCATAGAAATAATGCTCAATTGACTCTAAATACTCGACCAAATTGACCAAACCTAGGGTATTTCTAACGACGAATCATGACAATTTTACGCCTAATCAGTATATCTATTATCAATGTATTTGTTCTTGAACATGTGTATTGTCATTCTTTAAATTTACTTATCATGTAATAATTTGATTTTGTAGATCCCCGACTTGATGAAATCGAAGCTCTACAAATATTTGATACTTGATTTGGACAGTTAGAGTTGTTGTCCGCAACAGAAATAACGCTTTCAACGAGTGAAGATATTATATCTAATACGATGGAGGTTGATTTAGATCTTCGAATTCATTCAACCACTTTTACAACAATATCTTGATGCCTTCTTGGAAAAATAAAGACTAATGCAATTATACAAGATATTTTTTTAATTTCATCTGTTCCTATTACATCCAGATCACTTTTATTTTCAGAGTTTGTTTTAATTCTTGATTTAATATTAATTTATATTCTCTTTCAGTTGTATATATTTTCAATTGCATTAATATTTTAGGGTTTTTCTTGGGCAAGCTGGACATATACCAAACAAAATTGCATGTTCGAAGAATAGAAAGGGATTAATCTTTCAGAGCTTACAGATAGGGGAAGATTCAAGTATGAGAGAGTCTGTGCAGGTCTTTTGAAGATGCAACTGTTTTTTTAATAGCCCAATCCTTTCTCAACTTGTACTATGGTTTTCCTCTTATGTAATTGCTCTGGTTTATTTTATACTTTTGAGTAGTTAATTTTTCAATTAGCTCTGAATGATAGTTGATTTGATTGTTGTTGTCTTATCTTTAAGAACACCTTGTTTTATTTTGAATTTGTATGGCCTAAGGATTGAATTTAACCTTAGTGAAATCTATGCAGATTTATTAATATAAATGAATATTTAAAATATATTTTATATTAAAAAACCATTTTAAAATCAAATGGGGCGGGGATTGGACTCAACGGGTCCGGGGCGGGTCCGAGTTCACTAAAATTTTGGCGGGATGGATTATGAGATTGCCCAAACCTGTTCCAAACCCACCCCGTTACCATCCCTAAGCACTATCTTAATAAGGGTGTTTTGGTCCAAAAGAAAGGGGGGCAACGGCTACAACCACCACATATCTTCAATGTACTCCTCCCCTGCAATTTCTTCCCCAAACCCATCTTTAACTGGTGGAATATTCGATAAAAAATCGTATAACAATGAAAAATCTCTCGTAAGATTTGAAATCCCGCTGTCTAGCCAAATCGATTTCAAGCTTTCGACCTCAACACCTGCGGTTTCTTGTAGAATTAGAAACAGAATTTATGCAAAAAATTCGGCAAATCAAGAAACTGAAACTCAGATCTCTCTAGAAAATGAACATATCGGAGATGGTGGTGGAAGCCCGTCCACTAGTTTCCTGTCTTTTCTTTGCCCCTTGCTTAAAGTATTCTCCGTGAGTAATTATGATGGAAATCAGAAAATACATATTGTTTTGGGATACATGGAGGAATTAGGGTTTGCGCTAATTGCATTAATTTTTGTTCAATTTGTCATGTTTTTGTCTTCTTGCAGGGCGGAGATCCCTCTGCAGAGCGAAACTATCTTCTCGAGGTATCTCATTCTTTCTCCTTTGCTATATTATATAATTATATATTGATATAAGAAAAATGTATATTCCTTGGTACTTAATACTTCTTGTATTTTCACTGTTTTAGTTTACATCAATTTGACAAATACTTCTTGGATAATCTGATTGTCCTTTTGATCGGCATCATACGCCCATATATTGAACTTAGTGAGAAGAATTTGACCCAATGTGATGGAGGTTATTTATATTAGCTAGTTTCTTCATATGTTTCTGTCTTTCAACTTTTTGGGTTTGAGTTTCTTTAGGTAGCGTTTGGATAAAGTCATTTGAAATACAAGAGATTTGAAAAAGAATGAATTTGAAATCCATGGATTTCAAATGACATGGTTTTGCTAGGTATTTAGAATTCTTCCAATTTGAACTAGGATCAAAGCTAGGAATTTGAAATCCATCCATTTGATTATATTACCCAAACAAGTGGAGTGGATTTAGGTTGTGGATTTAAAATCCATAGCTCAAATCCCTCCATCCAAACACAACCTTAGATTACTTAGATGTTACATAATGCCTCTGCTTTTAAACTCGTAATAGGAGGCGACGTCTTCGTTATCTACTTTAGCTAGATTGCCATGGGGATCTAGATCACTATATGATGGTTTAAACAAGCAACAAAAAGCTGATCCTCCACTGCCTCTGCAACTTTATGAATTCGGTAAGTTCCCTTTTCCTTACATAAACACCAAACACTATCACTTCGTTATATGGTTAGTGATTTTTGTTTTTCCAAGGCACAGTATTAAATAAATCATCTGGATTATAAAACAGTATATAATTTAATCATTTTGTTAGATCTGACTGAGATTAACTGAAGCGTTATAGGAATTGTCAACAGAGGCATGCCCATTCTGTAGGAGGGTTCGGGAGGCCATAACCGAGCTTGATTTATCTGTAGAGGTGCTTATAATTTTTTTTTTTTTTTTTAATCGAAAGGGTTGCGAGTTTATCCATCTACCACTGACAATAAGTGAAGCCTGATTTGATTTCCAATGATTATGACTTTTTAAAAACCCCTCATTTATGCAGATCTTTCCATGCCCGAAAGGATCAGCGAGACACAGGGCTGTAGTCAGACAACTTGGTGGGAGGGAACAGTAAGCAATTTTCCTACTGATATTTTTGAAGTTATGATTTTCTTCATATGCTTGATAATGCTTGCAGATTTATGCTCCATGATATTGTTTTTTTTTTTTTTTTTAATTTTTTTAGTTTAACGTATCCCTGTGTGGTGAAGAGAAACTGACTTCTGCCATAATATGATTATTCTGCACAAAAGATAGAAGTTTGTTGATTGTCATACTCAGAAAATGATTAAGAAATTGACAAATATGAATTGTAGCTTCAAGTTTGCGCTTTCTTAAATATTTATGACTATATAAAGCATTCCTAGTTTATGAGCCTCCCAACATCGGGTGATGTTTGTGACCTTAATCTTTCAAAGAAGAGGTGTTTGCATGACTCAAACATGTGGTAATTAGTTCAACAACAATCGAATTTGCTTGGTATGTGCTCTTTAGTGTTTTACTGCATTTCTTTCCTTAGAATGCTAGCTGAATCATAAATAATTAAGTCAAGAATAAAATGCCTTCATTGCTTAACAAAAGGAACAAATTTTACTTTGCAGGTTTCCTTTCCTTGTGGATTCAAATACTGGAACTTCAATGTATGAAAGCGGTAAGCATATGGCTGATTTTCTTGCAAATATTCATAACTTATGCAATGACTTGATTAGGAATTTAACGTACATTGAGGAAAGAATTCTGAATCCATAAAAAAATTAAATTACTGAACATTGGATGCATAATATCCTAGCCATGCAGTTTAGCTACTGCTGGTGGTGATTCTTGAACTTTTATTTCAAGATTCAGTAATTTTCCATACATTTATCATGAGGTAATTTTTTAAATTGGGTTTATATACACCGTGCAACTCAAGTGTATTTTTTTGAAAAATTACCTCTACTATTATATAAAAGTTACCCCTGTTATTATTGAAAAGTACATTTAATGAGGAATAACTTTTGAGTAATAGTAAGAAACTCTTCAAAAATACACTTGAGTTGCACGATGCACTTGGTGCATAGAAAAATTGAAGTATTTAGTCTTTTGGTGCCAATAAAATTCTGCTTTCACTCCTAGATTCTGTTTTCATGCATTATTTTGCTTGAATTTCCTACATTTTGATAGTAATTAGCCATTTGAGTACTTGTATTTCTCTTCTAGGTGACATTGTGGAATACCTATTTCAGCAATATGGTGGAAAAAGTAGTCCTTCATTTGGCATCTTGGAAAGGTGTTCTATTTGTTAGCTCTTATAATTTGATAAAATACACGAAATTGTAATTTTCACCACCATTTCAAATACTTGCTGACTACGAGAAATATTTAACATGCAGCACACTGCTCACTGGATGGGTGCCAACCCTACTTCGGGCAGGCAGAGGAATGACATTGTGGGAAAACTCTACTAAAGAACCACCTCCTCGCAAATTGGAACTTTTCTCCTACGAAAACAATCCCGTAAGCGTTGACATTATGAGAGTTCATTATTTTCCTCAAAATTTATCCTTTTATCTATTTCTTGTCAATCAAATTAGCTTAGAAAAGGTTCTAAGCTAATTTTAAGTTCATAATCATGCATCATTGTCCCCTACTCATGCGTTGACAAATAAGCAATTACATTCATGGTTGATGTAAGCAGTATAAATGTTTTCTCCACATTGATACAATTGAAGATGGTTGATGCAATTACTCTGCAGTATGCTCGGATTGTCCGTGAAGTGCTCTGCGAAATGGAACTCCCTTATATCCTTCAAAATGTGGGTCAAGGATCAACAAGGTTAAAGTTGCTTTATGAGATCTCCGGTTCAAAAGAGGTCAGTTTATGAAATGAAAATGATCACATCTTAATGAAAACGGGAGAGAGATACCTACTTGCGAAATGAATCTCCTCCGTTTACTTTTGTGTAAATTTGGAGAGAGATAGACATGTGATAAATAATGAGTGAATACTTAAAAAAATGAAATCGGCATCATTTTTCTTTATCTGTTTATCTCTCTAAATCTCTAATTATATAAAACAGAAGTAATGGGAGTAATTGTTCAATCTTTTTTTGAGCAACTGAAATTCAAGGTTTCCCATCTTTGAATGTGTGGCTAAAAGTTGCATACTAGGCTTTGTATGTATGTGTTACTCTAAAGAAGTACCATTATTGCCATGCACCAAGTAAGCTCGATGTTCGACTTTGTGCATTGATTCATCATTATGGCCTAAAGAGTCGGAATGCTGTGCAGGTGCCTTACCTTGTTGATCATAACACAGGCAGGAGAATGGGAGATTACAAGAAGATTGTTTCCTACTTATGTGAAATGTATAGATCCAAGAGTATTCCTGGATATCTCCAGCAGTGATGCTGCCATAAAGAAAGAAGTAAGGAACTTGCATATATTTCTTTTATAATACATATAATTATACAAATAGTATCACAATACTGGGTTTTGTTCTGGTAAAAGCAATGACATATTAAACTACATCAATATCATCTTGAATACGTTTATTGTTTAAGCGAATCATAACTGATCAATAAAGGTGTTGTGGAAGAGTAGGCTCCATGATAATGGAAAGTGGATGTTTTGGACGTGTGGAAAGTTGGTATGGTTCCTCCATGCATATATCTTCAGCCCTCATCCCCTCAACCAATTTCATCTCAAAGCCATGCATCAAATTAGCCAATGTGGTTCGGACAAACTTAAGTCCAAGGCTGTATGCAGGACATCTTCTCCTACCTGACCCGAATGGCAAAAACGCAAAGTTACTTCCCATCATATCAATTTTATTTCCAATAAACCTCTCCGGCAAGAATTCATTGGGTGCATCCCATGACTTGGGGTCATGACCATCGTTCCCTTTGCAATGTCGAAGCCCGAGACGTTGCAGTCCTCCATTGTGCAATGGGGCGCTAAAAGTGTAGCTATTGGATGCAACCTTAACGACTCCATGATGATGGCCTCTATGTCTAGCTCGTCTTTCGCCTTTTTCATAACCCGTGGATGTCGGAGAATTTCGAGTATTGCCCATTCGATTGTGATAGCTGAGGTATCCGTGGCAGGAGCTAGTTGGTCCTACAATTATACATTATTTGCACATCAACACATTAGTTTGAGCCACATATGAATGAAAATAAATTTGGGAAAATAACTTTTTTTGCTCGATAACTTATTGTTATTTCGCTTTAGTCCTGTCGACTTTACATCCAATCGTTTGATATTTTAATTCGTTAACTGGTATAGGAATAGGAGGTGAAAATATCGGCTGATGCCCGCGCTGCGTGATAGAGTGTAATAGGACAACCAAATATTTCACCTCCTACAATCTACCTCACTAAGGTGTCGGAAAAATTAAAAGTTATAAGACTATTTTCAATTCGTGAAAGTCGACACGATGAAAATCAAAATAGTAGCAATAAAGACTGAAAAAAAAATTACCCTTAAATTTATAAAATTATTTCGAATGCAATATAGTAAATGAGCTTATTATTAGTCCCTTGATACGATCTCTAGTAAGTTCGGCTTCTTGCAACAACACATCCACCATGTCAAACTCTGCAACCCTTGGAGCTTGATGATCATCTCGATCGATCACATTGTCGTAAAACCTTCATTCTTTTAACGTACCCCTGCAAATCGAGGAAGCTAAGCCACGATATCCAATCTCCGACATTCAAGCAAGAACCACTCGTCCAACATCCCTTGCAATTCATCAAGCTTGAAAAAGCACTTATCTTCTTCAACAAAGTATTTATTGCTAAATACCATCCTACTTATGGTAGAAAGAAAAAGACGCAATAATTGGGGTCTTAGCACCTGCACGACCAGCTTCCCCGACATGGCACTTAGGCGGGAAAATAAATTACGCCTCTCTTCAACACGAATTCCAGTCTTTGCACACTCATTGCCTTCGTTTGGAAGATTTTACGTGCTTGTCTCCAATGCGGAGCCCACAAAATGTCTGAGTAGTTATAGCCAATGTATTTGCCAACAGCAAGTGCTGACCTGGAGGCAAAGACTGAATCATGTACCTTTAGGAATTGTTTGGCCATCTCCGGAGATGATGCCACCACGACCGGAAATTTTAGCAGCATTATTTCATCGTATTTTTGGGATAAATAGTGAAGGATTGAACCAACAAGGTTTATATTACCAATAATGGGCCATGGTTTAGGGCCTGGTGGGAGATTTCGTTTCGGCTGGCGACTATTATAGATGCCTTTCACGATAAAAACTAGTGTAAGTAGAGATAGCAAGGCTGACACTGCCCAGGAGATTTCCATGATGTTGTAATGGCTGGATAGGAGAAACTTATTGGTGTTTTTAGGGAAAATTGTTTTTTTTGTCCCGTAACTTTACCCTCTTTTGATTACTTTTACATATTTTTGTTTTTGGTCCTATGACCTATTATAGCAGGTCACCTAACCAGTAATACTCATTTAGAATTTATTTTTAATCTTTTTAATTAAAAATCCTGCTTATTTAAATAAAAAAATATGTGATAAAAAAATCGCGCTTACACGTTCTTTCCATCGATTACATGGCGCATAAGAATTTTATAAATAAAAGTCTTTGTAATCGATCTCTGAGTTTCTAGAACTCCTCTTGATTTCTGTGGATTTTCTTGAGTTCTACACTATTTATTCCTTCATCATTCTGCCCTAATATTTTGGTGGTTTTCTTCTTGAGTTATTAGTTGTATTTCGCCGGTTTCCAACAGTCATAAATACTGACGGTTTCTTCAATTTGGGCGAGTTCGTAGTTGTGCTCTGTTTTGTAATTACGATAACGGATTCTGGAAATGCATATCGGTAAATTCTTGGTTGATTTTGGGGATTTATACCATGGCTATTCGATTAAGATTTTTTCTACTCCTCCAAACTACCTCCGGCACCGGCGATTATACTATGGATCTTGGATGGCGGTTATTGAATCTCCAACTTTTCATGATTTGGTGATTTTAATCACCCCAATATTGGAGTCTTCCATTCCATCTTCACTTAAATGTTTTTGATTGAGATCGTGGGGAAAATTAATTTACATAAATCCAATTTCTTGTTTTTAGCAGTCTGCAACCGAGTTGGTTCCGGCGTATTCAGATTTTATGGTTTAAACATTGTATCATCTTCTTCCACAATTTTCAATATTCTGGTTTGTGGGGATTGAGGGTGTTAAACCCCAGATAAGAATTCCCACTGTTAATAAAAAAAAAGCCAAATGGAATTTTTAATTAAAAAGATTAAAAATAAATTTCAAATGAATATACCGGTTAGCGGGTTAGGTCACCTGTTATAATAGGTCGTAGGACCAAAAACAAAAACATGTTATAGTTATAGTACGAAAATCAAAATTTAAAAGTCGGTAGGACGAAAATCAAAAGAAGGTAAAGTTATAGAAAAAAAAAAATTCCCATATTTTTATAGTTGGAGGTTAGGTAAAAAGATGCATGTGTGTTGATCATTAACTATTCTTTTTTTTTTTAGGAACAATTCTTTCCATATTAAATTATTCACCGTTGGACCACCTTCCCAAAAAAAAAAAAATTGAGAATTTAGCCCCAAGAGAGAGGAACGTAAGGAAAATAAATAAATCAATTAATTTCATATTTTTTTTTTTTACAAAATTTGAATATTTAGATGAGATAAAAAATTTTCGATGCTCATGAAATATTTGAAATTTTATTTGACGTGATAGATTTGTCAAACCGATAAAAATGGTACTTAGCTAGACAGCTCTTGAGCTAGGTTAATAATATAAAACAAACAACTTCAAATATTTGAAGTTATCTCGCATGAATATATGTCATGCATATTGTTGAGCACAAGATCTATTCCAATATGAAGCTACTCATTAATAATATTTGAAATTTTAATGAGTATTGAATCATTTAGAGTTAAAGAACCTAGACATGCATGCAGTTTTTTAGGAAGAGTTTGAAGTATATACAAGTAAATAAAAATTATTTACCTATCTAAATACATTAAACTCAATATATAGATCGAAATATAGTTAAAAAATTACCATATTCTTACAGTAGAGTAGTAATAAATATTTATTTTTCTGTCGATAAGAAAGTTATTGGATCTATATTTGAAGCACAAAAACATGATTAATAAGATAACAAAAGTAAGCAAGCTAAAAAAAAATTGCCACACAAATGAATTTAAATTAGGTAATTCAGTATATATCAACTAGTCATGATTGTGGAGTCTTTACAAATTAGTTCAATTAATATTTTTTTAATCAGCAAAAGGGGAATTTTATTACTCAAGGGAGTATAAGACATACTCCCAAAGTTACATCAACAACCTGAGACAATTTACATCAACCTCACAAATTTGTTCAAGTAATTAATATATTAATTAGGTGATTCAGTAGCAATCTTATTCATGGTTAATTGTAGAATTTTGGCAAATATTATCAATTCATTGTGCTTAATGGAAAAGAGGAAAAATGAAACCGAGTCTAAGATGTTGGTGTTAACAGAATCCCAACATATTAAAAAGAAAGGCAAATTAAAGTATAGAGTACTGGAACTGATATGAACCACTTTGAAGGATATAAATTGTTTCAAAAAATATATTAATTGTTTTCACTAAAGGATATTAGTTCTGGAGGGTATAATTTAATTTTCAATAAAGAGTATGAGTTGAAAAGTATGAAGTGTATGGGAAAAATTGCACTTTTAGTACCATAAGAATATTGCCAAAACACTTTTGGTCCCAGTGTTCAAAAATGGTCCTTTTGTATGCAAAAATGGTTTTTTTTTTTTTGACAGAGTATGCAAAAATGGTTCTAACCATTAAATAAAAAGATCAATTTTTGGGACCAATTTTGCAATTTTTGGACAAATTTTGGGACTAAATATGTTATATATTTAAGGATTGAGACCAATTATACAAACAAAAAGACTAATCTTGAAACATGGGACCAAAAGTATTTAAAAAAAAAATTCTATGTGACTAAAAATGCAATTTCTCGAAGTGTATAGGTTGTTCAATAAAGGGTATAAATTGTTCTACTAAAAAGTATTGTAAAATGATTTATATAAGAACCAAATTTCACATTATACAAACTCTTAACAAACACATCTAATTTCCAAAATAATCACAACCTAGCTTCAAGTGAAAAAAGGGAGTAATATATATATTTTTATAATTGCAAATTAGGTGACTACTTTACATTAATACTAATTACTGTTTGATACACAAGTTTACCACTAAATAATTATATCAGTAGCAATCTCATTAATGATTTTGGACTTCTGTCAAATATTAATTATTCATAATGTTGACGTATATATATACCTCCCTTGATCAGCTGGTTATATATACTTTTTTCCGGTATAAGTGGCTTTACAATTATTTGGCCACATGAATGAATATATTAATTAGGTTTGTTCATCATTGTATAATTTTGTCAAATATTATCAATTCATGGTGTTTAACTGTTGTCTTACACATGCAAGAGGTGGCAAGCTAAACTGTTATCTAAGATGTTGGTGTTAACATAAACCCAACATATTTAAAAAAAAAAATCTTATTATCCAAAAAAATCACAACTTAGCTTTGATTGCCGAAAGTAAATGCTCGTCATATATTATATTTTATTGTAAAATTATTAATTAAAAATGTAAGAAAAGTAAAAAGTAAAGAGAATGTATAAAAGGTAAAGATAATATATAATTAATATAGTATTTTATTAAAAAAACTAAAAAAAATGTTAACCTTAATAGGGGACACTCGATTTAAAAAAAATGTTAAACTCAACAAGGGACGAAGGGAGTAAACAAGGCGGAGCCACCCTATGGCTAGGGTGTGCTCTAGCCCCCCATGTTTTGAATTTTTTTTGTATTTTATATAGTGATTTTTTTTTTTATTAATTAATTCACTCAAAATCGAACATGTAACTTTGGTTTTTTTACTGTATTTATTCTAATCCACCATAAATTTTTATCCTACTCCGTCCTTCAAAGTAAAATAAATAAAAATTAATAGATTACTTTAATTTGTCCTTGTAATTTCAGTCTTTCTTTTTTCCCTCGGAACCGGATTTTTTTTTTTTTTTAATATTGATTATCTTCTTTAATCCAACATGCTTACAATTCATACATCTTTTCTAATATTGTTTCCTCTTTTCCCAATTAGTGAATTACTCATTTCATCATTGTCTGTAAAATTGTTTTCTTTTAGCACCATGACTTGTTTCTATAAACGAGCTGGATCCCCGAAAATTAGTGTTTCCTGCCGATTTGAAATTCCGAATAAAATGCAACAAAAAATATTCAACTAGACAAAAAGATAAAAGGAGTAATGATGGATTTTTAATGCATAGAGTAAAATTGGTTCACACATTAATTATTGAAAAATATTAATTGTTATCACTAAAGAGTATTAGTTATTTTCGCTGAAGAGAATGAATTGTTTTCACTGAAAAGTCTTAGTTTGTTTTCATTGAACAACTAAGACTCTTCCGTGTAAATTAGTAATACTCTTCAATGAATATAAATAATACTCTTTAATAAAAACAATTAATACCCTTCAATAATTCATGTATGAACTAATTAATTTCACTCTCACTACAAAAAAAAAGAGGGGAATTAGCGACCGATTTTCGGTCGCAAAACGTGATTAGTGATCGATTTTTGACCGAAAAAATCTGTCATTAAAACGCGGGTAACTAATATTAGCTACCGCCTTTTGACATCGGTCGCTAATCTGCGACCGTCAAGGCGGTCGCTAATATCAGCGACAGTCATCAGACAGTCGCTGAATCAATCGGGTCTGACCCGGTCGGGTCATGATTTAACGACCGACTACAGACGGTCGCTAATTTATTTTTTAAATAAAATTAATCTTTTTATTTTATTTTGTGATTAGCGACCGACCTTGAGGCGGTCGCTAATCAATGAACCTTGTTGATGATCGCTTCTAATCACGAAGATTAGTGGCTGTTTTTGTAGGTTAATTGATCATCAAACAATTACGTGTGATTGATCACTAATCGTAATTAGTGAATACGAAATTTTAGGTTTAGGATTGGTAAGAATGTTTATAAGTTTACGTGATAAATTCAATCGTAAGATAAACAAGCTGCTTTTGAATCGTAGACGAAGTTTGGACGTGTATATTAATTTGTGCATTTTTTTATTAGCTGAAAAAATCTAAGTATTTATAGACATTTGCCTAGCAGGAGGTGTCGTGACCTTTGGCCTACCAGGCCTGCATGCACGACACCTGGGTTTTGACCAAGTTGACCTTATCTAAACTAAATTCTATCTTTATCTGCTGGACTTGTTCGCAGTCAAGAGCTGTTCGTCCTATTGGACTTGTCCTTGAGGTGTCTTTAGCTTGATTCTTGTGGGTCTCTAGTCTTGTTAAAAAGTGACTTTAGAATTGTGGTTGAATCTGGTCGGCAGAGGAGTAGATGTGCTTGCTCGGTCTTGGTTCAAATTTCTATATTCTTTTGATCAGATTCTGTTCGCCCATTTTGCCTTTGTATAGCATGTAGGTTTTGCTCGCCAAATATCTTGTTAAGGCTTGATCTTGAGCCAACTTCGCCTTAATCAATGGATGTTTATGTTAATCCTGATCGTCTAAACGCTGATTCTGCTCGCCTATCAACAATTGCCCCCTTGCCGATCAATAAATTGTGAAGATGATGAGCGAGCAATTCTTGGGTTGGCAAATTTTAAGCGCCACTGGAGCGAGCAGGGATGATGAGATGCGAACAACTCTTCATGGGCGGACAATATTGGCCGAGCAGAGTTGGGCAGGTGACGGTTGGAATCCCCAGGTCTGGGTGTGGCTCGAGGTGTGACGTGGGCGGAATGATTGCTGCCGCCCACGCGCACGTAATCCCGAGGTGACGCACCTCCCATTTTGTCGGACAGGACTTGCACGCACTCAACAATTGCACTTTGGTCCCTCAACTTTTGGACTTGCTCGCCCGGAATCCCGTTTTTTCAGAGACTATTTAAGGAATTTTTTTTCCAATTTTAGTCATTTTAACTGTTCATCAAGCGCAAAAATTTCTCCATCCTCTCTTTCAAACTTCCGGCGAACGCTCCTCCACCTCCGGCGACTTCTAACTGACTTCAAGGTAGTTTTCTTTTTGTTTTCTTCTTTCTTGTGTTGTGTGTGTTTAAGTTTCGCAAAAACCCTGAACTCCGCCGTGGGAGATTTTGAACCGTCGCTTCCTCCGTCGCTGAAAACCGCCATTACCAACATACTCCACCTTTGCAAAACCGGATGTCGTCACACTCTGAGACTGGATCTTTTCACCCACACAATCCTGAGAAACGGCCTGCCGAGGAGGATCCCCCCATAGTGAATCTGGAGTCCGATCCCGAGGCGGCTTCAGTTGCTCGTTCTGTTAATTCGGGGGCTCGCCCCTCTGGGGAAAGAGAAGAGCGGACAAATCCTGCTCGCCAACTTGTGGAGGAGACAAGCTCTGATCTCCACGAAGACGAGGGCGAGGAGGCTGAGGTACTCCAACCCATAAACCCCGACGAACTGACCTGGGCGTACCTCAAGGAGATCAACTTTCCCATACCTAGATTGATCGAGCACCAAATTCCGATCGTCGTTGCTCGCCGGATGGATTGGGGCGAATATGAAAAGGAGTACTCAAATCGGTTTGTCGTGCCTACTCGCGGAGTGCAGAAACTCAAAGCGACCGAGTTCGCGGTGAGCTGCATTGTGTCCGCCATTACTGAGGAGGACTTGCCTAATGTTCGGAGGGATTACAAAATTCCCTTCGACATTCCGATGTATGCCCCCTTGGTGGACGATAGAGCCGATCTCCCACCCCGCGGGTGGTACTACTTGAAGGCGCGACCAGGCCAGAAATTGGTGGAAGACATACCAGGGAAGGTGCGGGATTGGAAGCACGACTGGTTCTGGATAGGGGGTGACTGGCGTGCTTCTGCTCGCCCTTTTGGTGGCCTTGAGCAGGTTGATACCCCGGCGGAGTTTAGGGAACTGAAGCCTGAGTCTTACCTCTTTTATACTTTTGAAGTGGTGGGACTACTTTTTAATTCTTTTTCTGCTTTGTTTCAGGTCCCAGAACCTTGAAGTGGCGAACTGTTAAAGACAGCATCAGCGACCAGTTCCTATTTGTGGTATGCTTGATCGCACTACGCCGCTGAAAGGACCGTAGTATCGGCCATCTCTTCTGGGAATCTACACTCCGGGTTGCACACTTTACCACTTACCCCCATCACCTCGAGGCTCAGGCCCCCGTTCCGGAGGGTAAGAAATTTTAACTTTTGAGCGAACAGAACTGTTCGCACTTTACACTTGAAGTTAATACTTATGATTTTATTCTTTTCTTGCAGACCAGCTCGTCACCGTCGCTCTCCACCCTTCATACCTCGAGTTGGACAATCGGGTTTGGGAGATGCCGACCAAAAGAGGACACAAGAAGTCCGATCCCTTGGCAAAGATAATTGCCCTCGCTGCCACGGGAGGAAAAGATGACCCAAGACGAACTGGAGGGTTGAGTTCGGCGCAACCGTATGCACCTGCGGCCAGTTCGCCCAAGACTTCAGCCCCCAGGGCGAAGAGGCTTCTTCGCGGAGATGGCAATGCCATCTCTGACTCTGAAAAGGCGACCAAGTGAGTAAAAGCCGATCAGGAGAAGGTAACCGTTGCTGACCCAACTGAGGCCGACAACCAGCAAACTCCCTCCGTGGAGCGTCACGTCGAGCAACCTCTGGTCGCCGTTGTCCGTGAAGGACACGGTCCTTCGTCCAACCCCACATACCTGGGATGGGACAAGGGTCGCTTTGATAGGTATGCCTCTTCTCACCCAGGATACTTAACCTTCTCTGTTTTTTTAATTATTCCCTTTTCCTTTCAGCTACTCGACCGAGCAATACCCTGGGCGTTCAAACATGGTGCACCGGTTCACCTGCTCGAAGGTGCCAGCCAACTTCTGTGAAATCCCGGACTCCTTTGTCCGCCGTGCTTCCGAGTCCGTTGCTCGAGGCTGGACAAAGGAGCTGAATGAAACCGTTAAGACACAGTCGCCTCGCAATAATGGTCGCCTGTGCCTCATTGAGGCGGGCAACACCTTGGCGGCCGTCCAACGTCTGGTCAACCAAGTGGAGGATCTTGAGAAAGACTCCCGCCAGCATGCGGCCACTGTCAGCCACATTGCCAAGGAAAGGGACGACGCCAAGGCAGAGGCGAAGAAAATAGTGGCCGACCTGGAAGACAAGGTTAGGGCCCACCAAATCAGCGAGCAATGTGCTCTGGACCTGCACGTCAAGGTTTTTGAAGAGTTGAAAGCCAAAATGGTCAAGATCGAGCAGATACGGGCAGAACTTGCTCGCATCCAACAACAAAAGGAGGTCGCGGAGAAGTTTGCGACTGAGGCGACGGCCAAAGTTGCCGACCTTGAAGCCAAGCTCGCCAATTCCATCCCCCACGAAGAGCTTATTCCTAAGATGGAGGCGGGCTCGATTCTGGGCTTTGTGACAGGCTACGCGGAGAGCATCCGCATTGCTCACAAGTTTTAAAGCTGCGGCAGTTGTAGAAGAGATCGACAAAGAACTCTGCAACTTTGTCGAGTCCAACCCTCCGGCTCCGGGTACAACTCTCAAAATCAGCGATCTGCCCGATTATGGTGTTAAACTGGACTTTGTTAGCCCCAGAGTCATAATTACGAATCCTCCTGAGGATGAGGAGGGAGAGGAGACCGATGTTGCAGAGGGCGAGCAGACTCAACTCGCCGAGCCAAATGAAAGAGCTCTCTGCGAACGAGCTGATGCAGGGGGGCTAATTGCCGAGCTAACCCAAGAGGTCCCGATTGATCCTGCTCTTGCTGGGACTCCTCCGGAAGACCCCCAGGATGATAACATTCCCCCACCTACCGGGCAAGAAACTTAGCGGACAGGATTAGCTAGGGTCTTGTAGTTTTTTTTTTTTTTTGTTGTTGTTCGTTTCCTTTGTAATTTTTGGGCGATCAGGCCTTGTTTTTTAATAGAACTATTTTGCTCATCTTGTTTGGTTTACATTAATTGTTCTTCGCACTTTTATTCATGCTTTAACAATCTTAATGTAGTTGGGTCTTGTTCCTTAAGAACTTTTGCCTTCAAATTTGATGGGCTTTTGGCCTTAGGCTATGTTCATTTTAAAAACGAACAACCTTTGATGGGCTTGGTTGTATAATCAACTTGCGCCTTGAGCTTGCATTTCTGTTTGAACGAACAACTTAACATTGGAAATACCTTAAAAAATTACAAGTGTCGAATGCGACAAAAAATGTAATCTGTACTAAAACTGAGCTGGAATGTTCGACCAAAACATTGTCAAACTACCAACTATCCAAAAAACATAATTTACATCAGGAGCCAAAGTTGCTCGACCACTATACATTATCAAAGCATCTTTAGACTTAAAAGAAGATAAGACTATACAAGAGGCTAACATACTAGATCACAACCAACTTGACCTAACTCAACTCTGTTTGACCACTTAAACTTGGTGAAATATTCTTCAAAAAATTAGGCAAGTTTTTTGGATCCATCTTGTGCATCTGCCATTTTAGCTCACCCACTGGACTTAGTAGTTCTCCCATCTCAACTTCATACTCTCGTAGGTAAAACTGCTCGCCTACTGAAAGTACTTCCTTAAATTAGCTGCATTCCAGGAATATTTGGCCGAATTGCCATCTAAGTCCTCTATGTCATATGCTCCACTGGGTAACCTGTCCGTTACCCTGTACGGGCCCTCCCAAGTCGGGCTAAATATGCCTGGAGGTGGGGCAAGCTTTTTCTTAAAAAAAGGTCGCCAACTTCGAACTTTCTTATCTTGACTTGGAAATTGTAATAACGCTCTGCTCTCTGTTTGTATGTTGCATTCTTTAGTTCGGTTGTTATTCTTCTTTCTTTGAGTAGATCTGGCTGGACTGATAATGCAGAGTTGTTGGCCAGTTCTTCATAGTGTGCCGTTCTTAAAGTTTTGGTTTTTAACTCAACTGGAATGACGGCTTCTGTTCCGAATGCTAATGCAAAAGGTGTTTCTCCGGTGCTTGACCTAGGAGAAACCCTATATGCCCATAGCACGTCTGACAACTCTGTAGACCATTTGCCTTTACTTTCTGTTAGCCGAATCTTAAGAATATGCTTGATTATTTTATTGACGGCTTCCACCTGTCCATTTGACTGTGGATGATAAGGGGTCGAGTAATGTTTTCTAATCCCCCACTTCGTGCAGAAGTCCCGGAGTTTTTTCCCATCAAATTGTGGACCATTGTCTGTTACAAGTGTTTGAGGAACTCCGAACCGACAAACAATGTTCTTCCATATAAAGTCGATCATCTTTTCTTGGGTAACTTTGACTAGAGCTTCTGCTTCTGCCCATTTTGTATAATAATCCACAGCTACAACGGCAAATCAAACATTTCCCTTTCTACGTGGGAAAGGCCCGATAATATCCATTCCCCACCGCGGAAATGGCCAAGGATTGAACACCGAAATGAGCTCTTGTGCAGGGGGGTGTGGATTCCTGGAGCGAAAATTTGACATCGGTGGCAAACTTTGGCCAACTGGATTGCATCTTTTCTCAAGGTCGGCCAATAATAACCTTGCCTTACAGTTTTGTAGGCCAAAGCTTGCCCCCCAGCGTGATTTCCACAAACTCCAGAGTGTACGTTCTCCAGAACTGTCCTTCCTTGCCCCCCAGACAAACATTTGAGTAGCGGGACTGAAAAGCCTCTTTTGTAAAGCTGTTCATCTACCAGAGTATATCTGGCTGCTTGTTTTGTGATTCTCATAGCTTCAAAAGAGTTGCTTGGTAGTTCTCCGTCTTTCAAGTATTTGGCTATAGGAGTTCTCCAATCATCGTCATCTTTCTGTTCAACTACTTGATTTACTTCATAATCCATCGTTGATGGTTGGACTTTCCTAGTGATGATGATGTCTGTTAGATCTGTTGGCCCGTCACATGTTGCTAACCTTGCTAGGGCATCAACTTGTGTATTGTTTGTTCGAGGTATCTGCTGGATATCCACTTGGTCTAACAAAGATACCAAGTGAGCCATAATTCGTTGATACTCGATCATATATTCGTCTCGGGCTTCATATTCACCTCGTACCTGGCTTACGATGAGCTGAGAATCTCCAAAATTTTGGAGTCTTCTTACTCCGACTGCTAGTGATAAATGGAGACCTGTAATGAGGGCCTCATACTCAGCTTCGTTGTTGGTAGCCATAAATTTGAACCTGACTGCCGAAGAATACCTGCCGGTCAGGGCTGATAAGAACTATTCCTGCCCCCGAGGCTAGATTTGTTGACGAACCGTCCACGTATAGATGCCATGGGTGATCTAGTTCTCTCTTCGGATTTTGAGGGAAAGTTAATTCGACTATAAAGTCGGCTAACGCTTGTCCCTTAATCGCTGTTCGAGGTGCATATGTCACACCTAATTAGCTTATCTCTATGGACCATTTTAAAAGACGGCAGCTGTGTCGGGTCGGTGTAGTATTTTTCTGAGCAGGAAAGTTGTCAGTACTTCAACTTGATGGTCGAAAAAGTAAGGTCTTAACTTCCTGACACTCATGACGAGAGCGTATGCCATTTTTTCGGTGGGTGAGTATTTCACCTCGACTTCACGCAGAGCCTGGCTGACATAGTAGATTGGCAAGTGAAATTTGCCTTCTGCTCGTACCAGTACCGAACTTATGGCCGTATCAGATGCTGCCAGGTATAAGTATAACTTTTCGTCGGGGATTGGTTTTGACAGAATTTTTACATCCCCCAGATAGTCTTTTAATTGATCAAAAGCTTTCTGGAAACTTCCCGTCCATGCAAAATTTTCCTTTTTGATGGCCTCAAAAAATGGACGACACTTGTCCCCCGATCGAGTTATGAACCTATTCAGAGCGGCTAGGCAGCCTGTTAGCCTCTGCACTTCTTTGACAGAGCGTGGAGGTTCCATATCAACGATCGCTTTTACTTTGGCTGGATTGGCTTCGATTCCTCGCTTGCTGACCAGATGGCCCAAGAACTTCCCGGAATGTACTCCGAAACTACTTTTCTTTGGATTTAACTTCATATTGTATTTTCGGAGTATGTCGAACACCTGTGAAAGATGATGGATGCGATCTTCTTTACGTGCACTTTTGACGACTATGTCATCGACATACACCTCCACCATCTCCCCAATATGTTCGTCGAACATTTTGTTTACCAGCCTCTGGTAGGTTGCTCCAGCATTGATTAGACCAAACGACATCCTTTTCCAGCATAGTA
Source organism: Ballota nigra (assembly GCA_947034835.1). Taxonomy (NCBI): domain Eukaryota; kingdom Viridiplantae; phylum Streptophyta; class Magnoliopsida; order Lamiales; family Lamiaceae; genus Ballota; species Ballota nigra. The sequence goes on from OX344722.1 coordinate 17,737,418, forward strand.
GATTTTTGTTAGTATAGAAGGCCGTGTTTTCTTGGTCATCTGGGTGTATCGGGATCTGGTGGTAACCTGCAAAGGCATCCATGAATGTGAACATTTCATGCCCGACAGTGCTGTCTGTTGGGAAAATAGGGGTGCCCGGAAACTATTCGTGATGAAATTTAAAAATATGAATTTAAATACAATTATTACTAGCATGAATTAATCCTAATTAATGCAAATAATAATTCCAACAACAATTTTATCATCATGCATATAGAATTAATTCACATGAAAACCTAAAGCGGAATAACTAGGAGTTCACGTAATTCGTACCTCTTGTAGATATGGCCTTTGATAACAACGGGACTATCACGATCGTGCTATCAACCAAAAGACCTTCTCAAGTATGTCCCTTTCGCCTTGCTTGTTCACCGGTGGGAAGTGCTCACAAGCAATTCAGAATAACAAGGAAGAAAGAAAAAATTATTGTTGCTGATTTTTTTTTTCAACACTGTGAAACTGTAAACTGGAGATGAAATAATCATCCCCTATATATAGGAGGGGGGAATTTCAAAATTTGGGCTTGGAATATAGGAGAGAATTTTTTTTCTTGGCCTCCAAGAAATCTTGAATATATCCCATATATTCTTTTCTCCATAAGAAAATATTCCACAAAAATCTCACCTTCCAACTATATGAGATTTTCGAAATTCATGGGAGAAATAAACTAGATTTGGATCTTCTTAAATTTATGAGATAATCTTGTATTCCAAGAATACATATCTTCCATAATATCTTTCCAAGAAAATCAACGAATCTTTTCTCTACCATATCTATAAATTTAAAAAATTATAAGCAAAAAATCAGCAATAATTTTTTTATTTATTTTAATCACCTTATCATTATTGGGCTACTTAATGGGCTACTTGAGGGGCCTTTAGGAGAATTAAGATTGGACCTCCAATGGGTTTCTGAATTTCAATATTGAGCCCCAATATAATTCAGCCCATTAATATTAATTAGTACCACTAATAAATTAATATTGCACTATCCATCTTAATCCATATTACGATAATATGGGCTCCCGGTATTATTTCCCGCATTTAAGATTATCAAGTCCATTAATTAATTAAGCTTCTGAATAGCTCTAAATTAATTAATATATTTCACCTTGGAGTAAAGACACCTCAATATTATTATCCGTACCGAAGAAACTAATTCTTCACTTGCAAGATTTGGTACGATAAAACTTCTGAGCCCACCAAGGGGACAAATCACACGAGCCGTACTCGCACGCATTTCTCTGTATTAAATCTTAGCAACCGTCGTATGATTAATATTACTGCCCAAAGCATAAAGTTTGAAGTCACGATGATTCGCACCCAACATGAATCAAAACAGTAACCATTAAGCACACACAGTCCTATTTAAGTGACGGAGATTAAGAAATCAATAACCACTGAGGTCTAATTCTTCACATATCAGAACAGAAGAATTTATCCTCGTTGTAGGTCCTCTTCAACACATACTAAATGTGCTAGTGCAATCTCTTGGTCAAGACATGCCAATCTGAGATATACACATCGACCTTTCACGGTGGATTGTTTAATTCCACCTGGGTCGTGAATTTGTATGTTTAGTTACAAACAAACCGTTAATGTGATCTTCCGTGATCTGGTATCACCACATTAACTACAATGTAACACATACTACTTATAATGAACTGGTTGCAATAAATATTCAACATTCAATCATATTTAAAGCAAATGTGATAAAAAATTTATTCTCATAAACAAGTGTTCAATACATGAGTTATACAAAGTAAAAGCATACTTTCACGTATAACTCCAACAATCTCCCACTTAAAGTTTGCTTTTTAGTATACATCATGCATGTCTAGTGTAGTAACTCTACGTGACATCTCATGTCAAGCTACACTAACCTAATAATTCCTCCCACTTATACTTAAAGCAGATTGGCAATAGTCTTGACACCAATTCCATCCACATGTCTCTCGAATGTACTCTGAGGCAGACCCTTTGTGAATGGATGTACTAGGTTGTCCTCCGACATTTATCTTTCCCACCTCTTTATCTTCCCTCTTAACGATTTCTCATATAAGATGGTATTTTCTTTCTATGTGTTTGCTGGTCTTGCGAACTCTCGCTTCCCTTGAATTTGCAACTGCTCCGGCATTATCACAAAGACAGTGATTGTGCTGGGCAAATTCGGAACAACGTCCAAGTCCACTAAGAAGTTCTTGAACCAAACCGCTTCTTTCGCTGCCTCCCAAGCAGCTACTTATTCGGCTTCTATGGTCGAATCTGCGATGCATTTCTGCAAATCGCTTCTCCATGTCATGGCTCCTTCTCCCATGCAAAACACACTACATGAGGTAGTTGTTCTGGAGTTTATATCTGATTGGAAATTTGAGTCTGTGTATCCCATGGGAATTAGACCGTCTGACTGTTAAATCAGCATTCCAATCCAAGTTCTTTTTAGAAACTACAGAATGCATTTAATTGCAATCTAATGTGCTTTCCCGGGGTTACTTTGATATTTTGCCAACATGCCCACGACAAAGCAGATATCCAGTTTCATACACAACATTGCATACATAAATCTTCCTACGTTCGAAACGTACGGAACGCCTTTCATGTCATCTATCTCAACTTGCGTCTTAGGGCATATTTTTATGGATAGATGGATTCCGTACCTAAAAGGTACAAAACCTTTCTTGGAATCTTACTGTTGTATTGCTTCAAAACAGCCCCTTTGTATGAAACTTGCGATAAGCCCCACATCCTTCTCTTGCGATCTCGAGTGATCTTGATCCCAAGGATGTGACCGGCTTTCCCTAAGTCCTTCATATCAAACTGATTTGACAGCCATACCCTTACGTTTGACAATACCTTTACATTGTTTCCAATGAGCATAATATCTTCTACGTATAATACTAAGAATACCACCGCAGTTCTGTCACACTTTTTATACACACAACTTTCGAACTTGTTTTGATCAAAACCCATAAGACTTAATAACTTGATCAAAACATTGGTTTCAAGTACGCGATGCTTGCTTAAGTCCATAAATGGACCGCTTGAGCTTACATATAAGATGCTCTTGGCCTTTCACAATAAAACCTTTGGGTTATCGCATATAGATATCTAACCCGTCAAGACTTCTGTTGCTGTTTGTCATGACTCTGCATCTTTGTCTTGGATTGCCTCGTCGTATGTCCATGGGCCTAATTCATCTCCGGGAATCAAATACGAAGATTCTCCTATTCCCATGAATCTCTCGGGTTGTCTAACAAACCTCCCACTCCGACGGGGTTCCGGTTGTGAAGGTGTGACAGTTGGTATATCATCTTGTACACTTGGTATTGGAGTTTGCCCTCTTAATTCGCCTAAGGTAATCTCACTTCTGGGCTTTCTACTGTTCCTATAGTCTTCTTCCAAGAATTTAAAGTGTGTACAAAATACGGTCTTTTGATCTTTGGGACTATAGAACATACATCCCTTCGTTTCCATGGGATATCCTATAAACAACCTTAATTCCGAACGTGGATCCAATTTACCGACTTCCTTGTCTAGCACATATGCCGGACACCCCTAGATACTCATGTGTCTCAAACTAGGCTTACGCCCGGTCCACAATTCTAACGGGGTTTTAGGAATCGATTTGGATGGCACCAAGTTTAGAATTTAAGTCGTTGTTTCCAAGGCATTACCCCAAAACGACTTGGGTAAATCTGAATAACTCATCATGGACCTGACAATTTCTAAAGAGTCTAGTTCCTTCGTTCCACCACACCGTTCTGTTGAGGGGTTCCCGGTCCAATAGATCGTTTAAGAATTCATCGCTGAGGTATTCGCCTCCACGATCAGATCGTAGAAACTTGATACTTCTTTCCCTATATATCATAAGGTAGATGTATCCATATCTCGAATAATCGTCAAAATGACAAATTACTCATACCCCTTCTTGCTATGATTGTCATTGAACCACACATATCGGTATGATCGAGTTCCAACACTTCTGCGGCTCTAATCCCCTTGGCTCCAAATGCCCTCTTGGTCATCTTACCCTCTAAACAGAATTCGTAAGTTAGAAATGACTCAACTTGAAGAAACTCCAAGGATCCATCTTTCACCAATCTTTGTATTCGCATTAGATTAATATGACCTAATCTAAGATGTCATAGAAGTATTTCGTTCATATCAGAAAGAACGCTTCCTTTTATAACTTGAAATAGTCGATGTGTTATTAGATTCAATTTATGAGTGGTGTGCCCAATTAATGGTATAAAGATCATCCAACAATGTTCCGGAACAGATAAACTCATTGTTTGAAGAAATAATAACATCCTTATTAAAAGAAACTGAGTATCTATTCAAAACAGTTTAGAAACTGAAGGTTGAGTTCTTTCTAAACTAGGAACATGAAGAACGTCTCTCAAGACCATAACTCTATCTTCACAAGATAGGCGCACTTCTCCCACTGCTTCAACTGCCACTTTCGTAGCATTGCCCGATGTGATGGGGATCTCACTTCCTCTAAATCGTCGGGTTAGCTTGAACCCATGAAAAATAAAACAAATGTGATCAGCGGCTCTCGTATCCACTGTCCATGAATGAACAACATACACCACTTCACAAGTTTCGACGACTAAGACGTGTGAATTACCTAACTTTCCTAGCCTCTTAGGCTTGGAACAGACAGACCTCTAATGTCCTCTCTTACCGTAGTTAAAACACTTCCCCTTTGATGCTAGCCTTGGCTTTGCCTTTCGCAACAATTGGATTTTCTTGGGTCCGGCCTTTGGTTCTCTTCCTCTTTTTCCCTCCCTTGGGACCAAAAGTGGTAGACGGACCATTAGCCACCATAGCACTAGACTGGTGCTCCATTATCACCTCCACCGAAACTAAAGCTTGCAAGAGCTCGGGCAAACGACTTGTCCGTTCATTCATCTGACAGTTCAGTTGAAACAACTCAAAGCTTTTCGGAAGAGAATGGAGTATGAAATCGACCTGAGAAGGGACATCAAACTACGCACCAAGTACTTTCATCTTGTTAAGGTATGCCATAATCTCGAGAACGTGCTCCCTCACGGGCGTTCCCTCCACCATTTCCAGCTTGACCGAGTCATGTTTGGTGAACTGATTAGTCATGGGTTTCTGATGTGAAAACATCTCTTCATGGTTTTCCACGATTTCAACAGCGGATACAATGTCCCCATGAATGCGCCTCAAATCCTCAGACAAAGATGTCAAGATGATGCACTTCATGTGTTCATTGTCACGCTTCCAATCATAAACTGCCTTTTCCCATTGCTTGACTTATCATTAGGCTTGCCGGGTATATTAACGTGAATAACTCAATTGTGTTTTTGTGCAGTAAGGACAAAATTTAAATTACATTTCCAATCGATATAATTTTCTCCAGAAAGTTTGTTAACTTAAAGTATACTAAACAGTGGATTAAAAGGTTGCGACATGATGAAATGAGAATAAAACATACATTCATATTAATATCTTGAAAAATATGAAATTATCACATAATTCGATCACATCAATTATATTGAAACCTTAAAACAATATAATCATGCATCAGCCAACATCTCGAAACAATTTAAATGCGCCACGAGGAATGGTCTATACATTTAAACAGATTCAAGCGGATCACAAACTTAAAGTTACAAATCCTTAATTCAAAATTAATAGTTGGCTCCCACTTTGACCACATAAAAACTGACAGGGACTCCGAGGGGAGTAAGCTAATATCAATTTCTTATGCCTAAGTAATAACCATAATTCAATACAGGATTATTATTTCGCTTTGAGCAAGCCACTCGTGGTGAGGGTCAATACCGCCACTAGTAATAATCCACAATCATCCTTTCGGAATTTATTCATGTGAAATCTGTCTTTTTGGCCGATCCGAGGGGGAAATGTATTCCAAAAAGACTTCACAAATAAATAAATTATGGAGGTCAAAATAATCCAATTTTATTTTCTGGAATAAAATTGCGATTAAAGAAACATACTTAGTAATTTTTGAAAGTAAGGGTTTTCTTGGACAATTAAAATCATGCAAACACATATTAACAAATAATAATAAGTGCACGAAATAAAACATCCATGAAAATAAAAATTAAAACACATTGGAGCACTCAAATCCAATTTTCACGGTTTAACTTTCTTCACGTCTTGATGCCAAAAATCGTCCTTGTTGCTTTTCATCGTTCGTCTCGACAAGCTCCCACTCGAACAACAACACTTCATAAAAAAAACTTCGTTTGGGGTTCGGGACGACGTTTGGAATCACACAAAAAAAGAACGAGAAAAAAATCCCACGGCCCGAGATCCGGCGCGCGTCGGCCCACGGAGGTGGCCGCGCGCCTCTCGGCCACGGCAACTGAGCCGCCGAGTGTCGAGCACCGAGAAGTAGAGCCTCGCGCGTGCACTCGTGCGCCGTGCCTGGCACCCATTGTGCATGGCGCCGTGCGCAGCCGTGCTTCGGGTTTCGCTGTTCGTCCTCGTTTTCCACCCCGTGCATAATCCCACATCCATGCACGCGCCACACATGCATGCGTCGTCCGAGTACGTCGTCTTTAATTCTTCATTTCCGTCTTCGTCTCGATCCAGTTACAATTTATTTACAAAAATAAATAAAAACTAGATCTAGACTAGTCTATTACAATGATCAAATCAAAATAAAACCAACTAATCTACTCGTGTATTTTCTCACGAGAAAAACGAATTTGAACGAATCGAATTAAAAACAATTAATTCACACGCATGAAAAAAATATATTAAAACCATGACAATTGGATACCTGCAAAAAAGATCTAGCAATTCTACTATCCAATTTCAATTTAATGTCAAATAATCTAAATTCTAATTTAAAGATCAGAGCCCGAAAACCGTGGCTCTGATACCAGTTGTTGGGAAAATAGGGGTGCTCGGAAACTATTCGGGATGAAATTTAAATATGAATTTAAATACAATTATTACTAGCATGAATTAATCTTAATTAATTCAAATAATAATTCCAACAACAATTTTATCATCATGCATATAGAATTAATTCACATGAAAACCTAAAGCGGAATAACTAGGAGTTCACGTAATTCGTACCTCTTGTAGATATGGCCTTTGATAACAACGGGACTATCACGATCGTGCTATCAACCAAAAGACCTTCTCAAGTATGTCCCTTTCGCCTTTCTTGTTAACCGGTGGGAAGTGCTCACAAGCAATTCAGAATAACAAGGAAGAAAGAAAAAAATATTGTTGCTGATTTTTTTTCAACACTGTGAAACTGTAAACTGAAGATGAAATAATCATCCCCGATATATAGGAGGGGGAATTTCAAAATTTGGGCTTGGAATATAGGAGAGAAAATCTTTTTTCTTGGCCTCTAAGAAATCTTGAATATATCTCATATATTCTTTTCTCCATAAGAAATATTCCACAAAAATCTCACTTTCCAACTATATGAGATTTTCGAAATTCATGGGAGAAATAAACTAGATTTGGATCTTCTTGAATTTATGAGATAATCTTGTATTCCAAGAATACATATCTTCCATAATATCTTTCCAAGAAAATCAACGAATCTTTTCTCTACCATATCTATAAATTTCGAAAATTATAAGCAAAAAATCAGCAATAATAATTTTCTTTTATTTTAATCACATTATTATTATCGGGCTACTTATTGGGCTACTTGAGGGGCCTTTAGGAGAATTAAGATTGGACCTCCAATGGACTTCTGAATTTTAATATTGAGCCCCAATATAATTCAGCCCATTAATATTAATTAGTACCACTAATAAATTAATATTGCACTATCCATCTTAATCCATATTACGATAATATGGGCTCCCGGTTATTATTTCCCGCGTTTAAGATTATCTAGTCCATTAATTAATTGAGCTTCTGAATAGCTCTAAATTAATTAACATCTTTCACCTTGGAGTAAAGACAGCTCAACATTATTATCCGTACCGAAGAAACTAATTCTTCACTTGAAGATTTGGTACGATAAAACTTCTGAGCCCACCAAGGGGACAAATCACACGAGCCGTACTCGCACGCGTTTCTCCGTATTAAATCTTAGCAACCGTTGTATGATTAATATTACTGCCCAAAGCACAAGGTTTGAAGTCACGATGATTTGCATCCAACATGAATCAAAGCAGTAACCATTAAGCACACACAGTCCTATTTAAGTGACAGAGATTAAGAAATCAATAACCACTGAGGTCTAATTCTTCACATATCAGAACAGAAGAATTTATCCTCGCTATAGGTCCTCTTCAACACATACTAAATATGCTAGTGCAATCTCTTGGTCAAGACAGACCAATCTAAGATATACACATTGACCTTTCACGGCGGATTGTTCAATTCCACCTGGGTCGTGAATTTGTACGTTTAGTTACAAGAAAACCGTTAATGTGATCTTCCGTGATCTGGTATCACCACATTAACTACAATGTACACATACTACTTATAATGAACTTGTTGCAATAAATATTCAACATTCAATCATATTTAAAGCAAATGTGATAAAAGATTTATTCTCATAAACAAGTGTTCAATACATGAGTTACAAAAAGTAAAAGCATACTTTTACGTATAACTCCAACACTGTCCACCAGTTGATCATTGTGCGGGAGCAGAAAGTTGTCCTTCGGGCATGCTGCATTAAGATCTGTAAAATATATGCATAGCCTCCAGGTTCCATTCGGCTTCCGTACCAAGACAGGATTTGCAACCCATTGTGGACATAACGCCTGTTTGATTAGGCCATTGTCCAACAACTTTTTGACTTCCTCATTAAGAGCTTTATACTTGTCCGGTCCATATTTTCGCCGTTTCTGATGGACAGGTTTTCGGATTGGGTTGATATTCAACCTGTGACAAGCATCTTTCGGATCAATCCCCACCATGTCGGCATGTGACCATGCAAATACGTCAAGGTTGGCCTTTAAGAATTCCGCCATTCGAGTTCTGTAGGGCTCGGGGAGCTCTGATCCGATGTATAATTCAAGGTTATCCCGGATGGGATTAACTTTGATGGCTTCCAATTCTTCGACCGGAGTTGCCCGTCGCTTCTGTCCCTTCCACCGGGGATCAACTATTGGCCCTTCGAGGCTTAGCTCATCCTCGGTGTTCATGGGCCCGGCGCCCAAAACGGGGGTCAAAATCCTCAATGGGCCCCGAGCAGGGTTTGGTCGTCATGGCTGGGCCCTCCTGGTCATTGTTTGGACATGTACTGTCAATAATAGGTGGCAACATTGCTTCTGGTAAGGTCTGCTCGCCATTTTGCAGCATCTGCTCGCTATCTCGCGGTATCGGCTCGACCATGGACGAAGGATGATCATCTATGTCCATCTGATCATTTTGGGTCCCCAGGATGTCCTCCAAAATCGATGGATTATTCTCGAGCTGACTGGTGGATGCTTCCATCATTGACACTTGTCCCTGTTTTGATTGGATTTGTAGGAGACACTCGCGAGCTTTTCTCTGGTCTCCCCTTACTGAGCCAACTCCACTTGCTGTTGGGAACTTTATGCAATAATGGTAGGTTGAACATGCGGCCTTGAATTCATTAAAAAAAGGTTGACAAAGGAACCCGTTATAAGTCGATTCTTGATCTACGACCAAGAAATCTACCATTCTTGTGATATTTTTCTCGGGTTACTTTATCGTTACAAGTTGCACAGCAAAAGTAACTATTCCCAGTGGGACTGTTACAACATTTCCAAATCCCAGGATACGATGATTTGTATCTCTGACATAGCCTACATAATCTCCCATTTGATCAAGCGTCTTTTTAAAAAGAACGTTAGTGTAGGCTCCAGTGTCCACCAACAACCTATGCACTCTGGTTCCCATGATCTTTGCACAAATCACGAGCGAGTCATTGTGGGGGGTCAATATTCCTTCCAAGTCTTTTTCAGTAAAGGTTAATTCCGATGTTTGCATAATGGACGGATTAACTCCCATTTCTTGTACATGATTGATCACTCGTAATTCGGCTTTTCTTTTACGGTTGGAAATTGGTGGTCGGCCATCAGAATAACCACCAACAGGTCCTGCAGGCTCCATCATTTAGATGTCCGAAACCGAACCTCCTGCTGGTACCTGAGCTGGTCGCCCAGCTTGATTCCGACGAGGAGCTTGTTCCAGATCCTCCCCATCAGAATCTTCATCTCTGTCTCTTTTGCCGGGTTGTCTCTTCACAAACTCAGATAGCTTTCCCTCCTCGTAAAAATGCCATAACTGCTTTAGCAAGTCATGATATTCGCTCGTAAAGTGCCCCAAACTTTGGTGGTAGGCACAATACTTGTTCTGGTTTAACTTGCTCGTATCTTGACGTATCCTACGGGGAGGTGTGAGCAATTCTTTGTCCCTGATATTATTGTAAACAGTATCAATTGATACAGTAAGAATGTGGTTAAATTTATCCTTCAGCTCCGTTCCTTCAGTGAACGCTTTCATGTTCTTGGGAGCTCGATAACCACCACCACTAGGTTTTTTTGTACCTTCTTCCTGTTTACCCTTGTCCCCTAGGTCTTTTTGCAATGCCTCGTGCATGGAGACAAAGACTCCTGCCCGATCCCGAAACTCAGTATAAGTCTTCGGGCATCTAAGGTGTACATCTTTCCAAAGTTCGGTACCCTTCTTAAGTCCAGCTAGGACAACTACAATTTTGTTGTCTTCGCTGACTGACTCCCCTTCTAGTAGGACCTTGTCGAATCTTTCCAAGTACGATCGATCTGATTCGTCATCAGTTTGTTTCAAGTCGGATAACCGATGTCTCTGGGATAGATAAGACCCGACCGTAGAGAAATGGGATAAGAACTCTTTGCCCAACTGGGCAAATGAATGAATTGAGGCCGGTGGCAAAGCTGAAAACCACTTATGGACACGATCCCCCAGAGTTAGAGGAAAGTTATGGCACTGCGTTGCATCACTTGCCCCCATTGATACCATATAATTGGTATATTTCATTAGATGCACCCGGGGGTCCGCCGTGCCCTCATATTGAATACTAGCAGGAAATTGGATCTTATTCTGAATTGGGGCTTTCAGAATCATCGAAGATAGAGGGGAGGTTGGAAGAGTTGTACTCCCATATCCTCTTTGTTGGTCGAGCTGGCCCTGCATACTTTCAATGACCTTTCTCATGGAGGCGAGCTCTTCAAAGGATCCCCTCTGACTCTGAGGTTGTTCGGCGATCAGAGGTGCGTGACCATCTGTTCGCTGCAGTCCCTCATTTGGCGTGGGAACCCCCTGGATTGGCCTCCTGGGATTGGGCTCTGCGTCTGGGCCAAGACGACCAAAAGCTGACCTAGTCAGCCTCTCATGGACTGACTGGCGAGCAAGTTCAGCGGCTGGGCGAGCTACTCTAGCTGTCGGATGCATCTCCGCGACTCCCTGACCGCGGCGACCTAATCTTTCCAAGACACTTTGACGTGTGCCTTGACTCACCCCTGCAGCCGGATTCTGGGTTGAACCTCCCTGACTGGTGATCTCAGTGAGCTGTTTATGCTTGCCTTTTACCCTACGAACTTGGGTGCTGTCCGTCTCATTTAAATGGTCACCCCTGGCGTTCTCATGTTCACGAGTCTTTATGGGGCTATGCCTTGCCCGTACATAAGAGGGGCCAGGTTGGGCTTGTTGTCTTTGTAGAGCCTGGAGCATGGCTATTGTCCGCGCCAATTCATCTGGGTTGCGAGCAATAGCGTCCAACTCAGGTGGCATCTTGACGAGCAATAGTGGTTCAATTTTCTTGGGCATTTCTGCTCACCCCTGCTCGCTTACCAGCCTGGGACATTCGGGAGTGTGAGCCCCTTGTCACATGTTGGGAGTGTTGTGTTTCACGTGATTGAGGCATCTTCACAGGATGTACCAAGTATTGTTTCTTAGCTTCCTTGATGAAGAACACCAAGAACACCCTTCTTCAAAAGTTCGAAATTAGTCCGGTGTCTTTGGGTAATCTCTCGATATTCAATGGATCGGAGGTTCGAACCCTCCTTCTAGCGCCAATTTGTTGATGATCGCTTCTAATCACGAAGATTAGTGGTTGTTTTTGTAGGTTAATTGATCATCAAACAATTACGTATGATTGATCACTAATCGTAATTAGTGAATACGAAATTTTAGGTTTAGGATTGGTAAGAATATTTATAAGTTTACGTGATAAATTCAATCGTAAGATAAACGAGCTGCTTTTGAATCGTAGACGAAGTTTGGACGTGTATATTAATTTGTGCTTTTTTTATTAGCTGAAAAAATCTAAGTATTTATAGACATTTGCCTAGCAGGAGGTGTTGTGACCTTTGGCCTACCAGGCCTGCATGCACGACACCTGGACTTTGACCAAGTTGACCTTATCTAAACTAAATTCTATCCTTATCTGCTGGACTTGTTCGCAGTCAAGAGCTGCTCGTCCTATTGGACTTGTCCTTGAGGTGTCTTTAGCTTGATTCTTGTGGGTCTCTAGTCTTGTTAAAAAGTGGCTTTGGGATTGTGGTTGAATCTGGTCGGCAGAGGAGTAGATGTGCTTGCTCGGTCTTGGTTCAAATTTCTATATTCTTTTGCTCAGATTCTGTTCGCCCATTTCGCCTTTGTATAGCATGCAGGTTTTGCTCGCCAAATATCTTGTTAAGACTTGATCTTGAGCCAACTTCGCCTTAATCAATGGATGTTTATGTTAATCCTGATCGTCTAAACGCTGATTCTGCTCGCCTATCAACAAACCTGCGTAAAAAAAAGTGGCTCATTGGGTTCGAATCCGCGCCCATTGGGGTCCGGACGTGGCGCGGACCACTGAGCCACTGACCCACTAGCTTATATTAGGCGAGCCATCTAGTATATTAGCCCTTGTGAGACTTGTAGAAATAATAATAAATGGACAAATATGCACCCAAGGGAAATCGAACCCACGACCTCCGGGTAACCCGAAAGAGGTGTGAACCACTAGGACACATGCTATTTTTGTTCGTTTATTTTCATTTAAGTGTATATAACCTCAAATTGACTCCCGTTTTTTTTAATTTATCAAATTCAAACCTTTTTGTTTCTAATTCGTTTATATATATATATATTTATATTTACTAACTTTTTATTAATTTTATAAATTTAATATTTTAGACTATTCTAAATTATTAATTCATTCATTTTTATTCATTTAATTGTATATAATTCCAAATTGACTCCCGTTTTTTTTTAAATTCATCAAATTAATTCATTTTTATTTCTAATTCGTTTATATATATATATATATATACTAATTTTTTTTAATTTTATAAGTTTAATATTTTAAGACTATTCTAAATTATTAATTTATTCGTTTTTATTCATTTAATTGTATATAATTCCAAATTGACTCCCGTTTTTTTAAAATTCATCAAATTCAATCCTTTTTGTTTCTAATTCGTTTATATATATATTTACTAATTTTTTTATATTCAATAAAAAATATATGCAAATCTATAATATTCAATAAAAAATATTAAATATTCAACAAAATAAAAAGCATTCAACAAAAATAAAATAAAATATTCAACAAAAATAAAATAAAATATTCAACAAAAAATATTAAAATTCATTTCTCTCTCTCTCTCTCTCTCTTTCATCTCCAGAGAGGAAGCTCTCGATATTGATATTATCATCGTCATCCTCACCCTCACCACCTCCGTGCCTGCTACCCCCGGCCCCGCTCCCCCTGGCACTGCTTCCCCCGGTAGCAAAATTTTGTGGGGGTGGAGGTGGAGCGACTACTCCCATCTGTTGGGAGATGCTGGTGAACCAGTCCCGAAGACTCCCGTTGTAGCTCGTGAGGGTCTCCATCTGCTTCCGGATGTCTCTCAGCTCACACTCCAACTGAGAGAGAGCATAGTCGATCGAGGAGGACGATCTACAACTCTGGCAGTAGGTTTGCAGGATGACCTTACTGTGACCGCCCTGCCTCACGACCTTCTCCTTCCTGACTCCGGCCACATCTAAATAAATGCGGACCTCGTCAATTCGAGGAGGGGTGGGGTTCTCTCCGCTGTTGTCTCCGGGGGCCACCTGCTGCGAGGCTTGGGCGAGACGATCCTTAAACTGGTTCTAAAATAAAATACAATTATAATAATTAAACTACAATTATAATAATTAAATTAAAATAAAAAAAATACTTACGTGGATCTCGGTGGTGCGGGCGTAGGTAGACGTCCTAGTCTCCGGGTTCACTGTGTGGGAGATCTCCATCTACTCATAGAGAGAGGGCTTTCGTCCGTGCTCCCTCTCCTGTTCCGAACCAAATTCAATAAAGATTTAAATATTAAATATTTAAAAATTTATTAATATTCAAATGTAAATAAAAATTATAATACTTACAAAGGCGAGAGAGTGCTCGTAGATGGACCGGGATCCAGCCCAATGTCTGGCGACACAGTGCCCGGTGGGGTCCTTCAATCGGTTCTCCCTGGACTTCTCGAACTTGGCTTTGAATTGCTCAATATTCCAGTAAGCAACCAAAACGTCCCAGACGAAACATCCATCTGGCCCTGTGCCCAGCTCCAGCTGCACACCTTCATCGAACTTCTTCTTCAGCCCGTAGATAATATTTTTGTACTGCTCCTGCGCTTTTGCACAGAACAAGCCGTACATAACACTATCATGGGCAGGGTCCCAGACGCAAAACTTCTGCAATTAAATTAAAAATAAAATATTAACAAATAAATTCAAAATAATTAAAATTATAATAAATTAAAATCATAATTAATATAGCTTGAACTCCTCGAAGTACTCCCTCCTCTTTCGCTCGGACACCATGGACCACGAGGGGGCACCAACCTCGAACGAGACCTTCTTAATGGCCTCTGAGACGCGAGAGCTATTCTCATGGCCTGAAAGCATACTGTAACATCAAAAAAAATATTTCAAGTTAATATTAATGAATACAATTAAATTTATTTAAGAATACTTACATGTTGCCGCTAGGGACAACAGTGAGACGACTATCCAACTGAGGATGCTGCCGTGAAGCCGTAGATCCGGCAACAAAAGTAGAGCCAGCAGCACTAGACTGCTGTGAGGAGGATGGTGTCATCTCCGGGGCCCGTTGAACCTCCGGAATCACCAGTCTCAACGACCCCGACCTCCTCTTCCCCCTCCCCCGACCCTGTCCCCCACTCTGATCAAGGTTATCTTGAGAGGTCATCTGTAATAATTATAAATTCAACAGATTAACATATACCAATCATCTAAATTCATACCTACACATATCAATCAACTAATTAAATTCATACATACGTATATCAATCAACTAAATTCATACCTACATATACCAATCATCTAAATTCATACCTACACATCAATCAACTAATTAAATTCATACTTACGTATATCAATCAACTAAATTCATATATACCTACATATACCAATCAACTAATTTCATACCTACACATATTAATCAACTAAATTCATACCTACATATACCAATCATCTAAATTCATACCTACACATATCAATCAACTAAATTAATACCTACGTATATCTACGTATATCAATCAACTAAATTTATACCTATACATATCAATCAACTAAATATATATCAACTAATTATTTAATATATACTAACATACCAACTAACTTAAAAATACTAGATATTTATATACACGATTTACAAAATATATACAAACATATAAAATTATACATATACGTACATATATATCTAACAAATATATATCTAACTTCATGTATACATGATTCAAATATACAAACATAAACAAATATGCATGATTCATATATTTAAAAACATATATACAAACATATATATATATATATATCTAACTTCATGTATATCAATCCTATATATTAAAAAAATTATATACAAAGATAATAAACGGTTAAAGTTTAAAAAATTTACGGTTATTAAGTAGACGGGGAAGCAACAAGGGTATTGACCGGAACGGATTGCTCAACGGAGGCGGAGGCAGCGACGACGGCGGTGGTATTTTTGAAGTGCAGACCACGCGTACGGCTTGTGACTAAAAAGTTTAAAAAAAATTAGCGACAGCCTCAGGCGGTTGCTAATCACAGATTTGGGCGATCCCGAATGACCAAATTTGTGTTTAGCGACCGCTAATAGACGGTCGTTAATTACCCAACAATAATTGACCATTGCCCGTTTCCAAGAACGGGTCAACTGACGTGTTTGCGACCGCTTAAAGGCGGTCGCTAATTACAAAATTGAATTCAGCGACCGCCTGGGCGGTCGTTGATCAAGTGGTAAATAGCGGCGGTCAATTTTGACCTACTTTTAAGTTTTAGCGACCGCCCGAGCGGTCGTAGGTGGTCGCTAATCCTCTGATTTAGCGACCGATATTTGTGTTGGTCGCAAATCTTTTAAATTTGAGACCAGTGGTCTTACCCATTCGCTAATCGATCGCTAATACATTATTTAGAGACCGATTTGAAGTCGGTCGCTAATTTTGGTCGCTAAAACACGAGTTTTTTGTAGTGTCTATACTTTTGTAACACCCCAAATTTCTAATTAATAATTTATTTTACTTCCGCATTATTTTAAAATATCAAGTTTTAATAAAATTAAAGACCATGCATATTTCACAATTGTTTTTTTTTTTATAAAAAAAACACCTTTCAAATTTCATCTTTATCTAAAAAAGAGATTTTAATTTAATCAAATCTTGAAATTTTGAGATTTTCATTAGAAATACAAATTCCATATTTTTTTCAGTGGCAAATATATTTCTTTCTTATTTTAATTTCGAAATAAATATTTCACATCTTTTAAAATCTAAGTGTTTATCTCTTTTGAACTCAAGCCCAAATCCAAATATGAGTCAAAATAATCCTAATACATTTATATATATATATATATATATATATATATATATATATATATATATATATATATATATATATATATATATATGAGATTATTATCTCAGAATTTATACTCACGTATAGTACATAATCTCAATTTTTTTTTGGGTTTATTTGCTTCTCACCAAGATTACATAGTTACTTTTTTTTTCTCATGAATTTTCTACTACCCACGATTTTTAATCGGAGTCGCCATATTTGTTCACGGTCTCTAAGTAGTATTTATATACACACCCTGCAATTCTTCCTCTTATTATTGATCTTTTGTTTTAATCTATATATTATAATTGATAGTACGGTTGTTGGTGATATCAGGTATATTAGATTTGGGGATTTATTAGTTTATTTGATACATGAAGGTAATTAGGCATACAAGTTATGGACGTCATTGAGATAATTATTTTGGGGTGTTGACCTCAAGTTAGGATTCAAAGTTTGATATAGTATGAAAGGTTATTGATTTTTTCATATAAATTAATTTGTAAGTGGATTTTGAGTTGAGGTTCGCGTACAAATTATGAGGTTTGGATGAGGAATGTATAATCTAAGCTCTTGTTGATTCGATTTAATCACGAGGATTAGTGGCTGTTTAATCTTCTTCGGAATCACCAAACAATTACGTGTGAAGGATTATCGAAGAAAAAAGATAGATACGTTAGGTCGGGGTAGAATCGGGTGTGATTTTTGCGTATTTGTAAATAAACCAATATATGAGTACAACTATGAGAATTTAATGTTATTTCTTGAATATTTTTGGATCATTTCCCCCTTCCCTCATTAATATAAGTCCAAGTATTTATACAAGTGATTTACAAGTAGGTGGTGACACACCCTATCACCTCATGCATGCTTGACATGTGTCTTTTGACATTCTTTTGACTTGAGGTATAGGGCTGCTCGTCTGTAGCCTCTTTGGTGAGGTTTATCATCTCTGTTCTTCCTTTAGGTTGTTCGAATCTCTTGGGTTACCCTCCACTCTATTCATTCAGCCTTTTGGACACTTGTATTTGCTTGATACCACTATAGGGCTATTCACCCATTGGAGCTGCTCGCCATATTGGTAATTGTATAAGACATCTGCTCGTCCATATGGATTGACTTGATTCAGTTGTGTAGGAAGCTGCTCGTCATGGGAAGCTGCTCGTCAAGAGAACAACTGCTCGTCCATGTTGAAGCTGCTCGTCAAGAGGCCAGATGCTCGTCCATGTCGATTGACTTGGCTCAGTTGTATAGCAGTTGCTCGTCATGGGAAAGCTGCTCGTCAAGAGGACAATTGCTCGTCTATGTGGAAACTGCTCGTCAAGAGGACAACTACTCGTCCATGTCAATTGACTTGGCTCAGTTGTGTAGTAGCTGCTTGTCATGGGAAAGTTGCTCGTCAAGAGGACAGCTGCTCGTCCATATCGAAGCTGCTCATCCATATCGATTGACTTGTCTCAGTTGTGTAGCAGCTGCTCGTCATGGGAAAGCTGCTTGTCAAGAGGACAGTTACTCGTCTATGTGGAAGCTGCTTATCAAGAGGACAACTGCTCGTCCATGTCGAAGCTGCTCATCAAGAAGACAACTGCTCATCCATGTCGATTGACTTGACGCAGTTGTGTAGCAGCTGCTCGTTAAGGGAAAGCTGCTCATCAAGAGGACAACTACTCGTCCATGTGGAAGCTGCTCGTTAAGAGAACAACTGCTCATCCATGTGGAAGCTACTCGTCAAGAGGATAGCTGCTCGTCCATGTGGAAGCTGCTCGTTAAGAGGACAGCTGCTCGCCTATGTCGATTGACTTGGCTCAGTTGTGTAGCAGCTGCTCGTCATTGAAAAGTTGCTTATCAAGAGAACAACTGCTCGTCCATGTGGAAGCTGCTCATCAAGAGGGAAACTGCTTGTTATTGGGGCAGCTACTCGTCATATGTCAGCAATTGCCCCCTAGCTCGTTCTTATGTTGCTATTGGTTAAGGAATAATCAACTAAGGACGAGCTACTTCTTTACGTACATATCGGGCGAGCAATTACCCCTTAGGTGAACAGGATTGAAATGTCATTTCATTTTTCTAAGGGCATCATTTATCGCTTCGTGTGATGTGAATGTAATGGTGGTGCATCGCTCATGTGCAGGCTTAATCGAGGCAACACCTCTTTATTTGCAAAGAAGTCCTCAAAGTTTCTTATCTTCCATATTATACTTTGTCTCATATTGGTGGTTGTTCGTCCATTGGAGGGGTTTTAATACCTCTGAGGTGATCAACTTTTTTTGTTGATTGCTCTGCCTTTATTTGGACTTTGTTCGTATAGAACCCTGCCTTTATTTGGGCTCTGTTCGTATAGAACTCTGCCATTACTTGAGCTCTGTTCGTATAGAACTCTGCTTTTATAGGCTCTGTTCGTATAGAACTCTGCCTTTATTTGGGCTCTATTCGTATAGAACTCTGCCTTTATGGGCTTTGTTCGTATAGAACTCTACTTTTATGGGCTATGTTCGTATATAACTCTGCCTTTTTTTGGGCTCTGTTCGTATAGAACTCTGCCTTTATTTGAGCTCTGTTTGTATAGAACTCTGCCTTTATGGACTCTGTTCGTATAGAACTCTGCCTTTACTTGAGCTCTGTTCGTACATAACTCTACTTTTATGGGCTCTATTCGTATAGAACTCTACTTTTATTTGGGCTCTATTCGCATAGAACCCTGCCTTTATGGGCTCTGTTCGTATAGAACTCTGCCTTTATCTGGGATATGTTCATATAGAACTCTGCCTTTATTTGAAGAGTTTTAGCTTGATTTCTTGGTCGGTTAGCTTTTAGATTTGGCTCTTAGGCTAGAGTAGCTCGCCATGGTCTTATTCCTCTTCGGGAGTTACCCACTTTATTATTGCTCGTCTGTTAAAGTAGTTCACCTAGCAATAGTACCCACTTTGATGGGCCCCCTGTCATTCATTGGCGGCTGTTCATCCTCAACCATGGGCTTAATCTTCAAATGAAGAACACCAAGAACACCAAGAACACTTTTCTTGAATTTTGAATGAGAATTCAGAACAATTTCAAATCTTCAGTAATAATCTCATCACGATTAATCAGAGTCTAACTAATATTGTTCAAAATAAAAAAATGGATAGCTAATTCAGTAGCAATTTCATCATGATTATGGATTTTTTTACTTATTTTGGTCGCATAACAAATGGTATTGGATTTCAAGTTACACACGTACATCATTTATTGTTGGGATAAAAGTTTTTATAGGTCTAATAATTTGACAACAATTTAATTTGGTCTTGATGGATTATTAGTTTTGATTTTGGTCCTAAAAGTTTGAAAATATTTTGAAATTAGTCATTTTCCCGGCTATAGAAGTAAATATGAAATTTAAATATGAAATTCTCAGCGTTCATCTTCTCCGAACAGCTGTAATGCATAAATTGAATATAAACCACCAAATGAGATCATAAAATGGAGATCCAATCATGCCCAAAACCAAAGGGGAAACACACATTCTAATTAATTCGAGCAAATGACGATGCTTTCTCCATCTTCCCCATTCTTTTGTATATCGCTCATTTATAGTTACATATTACATGTTAAAACGAGATGCAAGAAAGAATCATAAATGTAAAATAAAGCGATACAAATTTACATGATTTACCAACATTGTATTGACTACATCTACGACCAGAAGAGTGGATCCGTATATTATCATGAGATCTCAGAGTACAGAATGACCTATATCAAATAATAAGGGTATTTATAATTCCCTTACGATCTGGGCCTCGAAAGCAGGCTCAAAACTCTAAACGAGCCCAAACATAACAACCCCTAGACTAGCTCTACGCAGGGGGTTCAAGGCATCCCAACAAATCTCCACCTTAACTTGAATCATCTCACAGATCAGATGAGTCAGATGCTCTATTAAAAGTGCTTAGACATATGAACGACTCTCCATACTCAGATTTGCCCCCAAGATGAACAACTAACAACTTCTGACATTTAACAAGTACAAACTATGTTGTAACTTGTTACTCGGAACTGGCTTGGTGAACATATCAGCAGGGTTGTTAGCAGTCCCAACTTTCTTCACCTTAATCCTCTTCTCAATTATAAAAGAATGATACCTGACGTTAATATATTTTGTTCTCTCATGATGAACCTGATCCTTTGCTAAACATATCACACTCAGACTGTCACAAAACACATATGTATAATTATGATGTAGACCAAGATCACCAACAAAACCTTTCAACCATATTTCCTCTTTACCTGCTTCCGTTAAAGCTATATACTCTGCTTCAGTAGTAGACAAAGTAATTGTAGGCTGCAAATTAGCCTTCCAACTAACAATGGAACCACCAAGAGTGAAAATATAATCGGTCATGGACCTTCTACTGTCAACATCTCATGTATAATCAGAATCACAATAGCTAGCAACTAAACAATTAGTATCCCTTTGTTGGGATATTTAGTACTCCCTCTGTCCCACTTCAATTTGTACGTTTACTGTTTTCACGTGTTTTAACGAGCGAGTTTTTTATTAGTATTTAAAATCATAAAGTAATTTTTAAGTCACTTTATAGTAGATGAGATATATATCCATCAAACCTACCTTAAAAGTCACTTTATCATTTCAAATATTAATAAACAACTTGCTCCCAAAAATACGAAAATAAAGTATGTGTGCAAATTTAAGTGAGACAGAGGGAGTATTGATTTTCCATAACTTGTAATTGGAAATATGCAATCAGGATTGTGTCTAGTAAAGGTTCAGGATACGTTAGACAATAACTTAGATTGATCTACTCCTAACCTACCAAAGCCCGCATTCCAAACGGGTTAGTCCATTCAGGTCCGCCTCCAAACGAGCTAAGAAATATTTGGTCCAACCCTCATTTTATGTATGGTTGGGCTAGGATTTCAAAACTGAGGGTACGACCAACAAATAATTTATGAACATTTTAACATAATTTTTTTTATACATATTAAGATATTTTATAAAGTTCAAATAAAAATTACAACTGAGTACGATTCATTTTTTGAAAGTGATCTATGACATCATCATCAGGAATTTGAAGAAACAAGTCTTTCTCAATAAAAGTAACTAACGAATCATTTAACAATTGATCACCCATATTATTTCGCAACTTATTTTTGACATAAGCCATTCCCGAAAATACTCTTTCCACGCCTGTAGTAGCAACGGGAAGAATCAATACCAACTTGATCAACAAATAAACTGTCGGATAAGTCACATGTTTCTGTGTTTCTACAAGCCTCATCGAAAGGACACCACGATCATGCAAATCCTCAAACCTATCATCACTT
Source organism: Ballota nigra (assembly GCA_947034835.1). Classification (NCBI taxonomy): domain Eukaryota; kingdom Viridiplantae; phylum Streptophyta; class Magnoliopsida; order Lamiales; family Lamiaceae; genus Ballota; species Ballota nigra. The sequence continues at coordinate 17,759,614 of OX344722.1, forward strand.
TGCATATCTTCAATAAATATTGATTGATGTGATTTTTGCTAGAAATTCGTGTACTATTTTTGCTAAATTTAATTGGATTTCTTTCATTTATTTACATTAATGTGACCATTTGTACTTAATTGTCGAGAAATGTGTTTTGTTATTTTTGCAGGAAATTGAAGATTTTTGTGAACAAATTATAAGCATTTAATTTATAAAGGTCGAGCGAAAAGAAGTGAGTCGAGAAGGATTAATATCGAAGTGGAGAAGAATTGACCAAATAAATATTTCGGAAAGATTCATTTTAGGGTCCAACTATATACCCCTCCATAGTTATTAGATACCCCCACCCACTTAATCTACCCAACATATTTTAAATAATTATTAAATACACCCTTCATAATATACCTATATTATCCTTGCCTTTAATATTATTTCAAAATTTTGATACACTCACAAAAGTCTCTTTCCTCTTTCCCGCGCTCTACATACTTCATTTCCTCTTCCTCGTTTTTTTCACGCAACGCCACGATCCCAGCACCAAGACTGTCAGCGACCTCACGAATGCCACGACCGCCAAATTCCCAAAGGAAAACAAAAATAACACTACATTTCAACAATATTTATTTGAAAAACAACTCAAATTTCGGCAAAAACGTATTGAAAAATGACTAAAATTTCAACAAAATAAGTTTTTTCGAAACTCTAACGATTTTTCGACAAGTTTTTGTTGAAATCCTAACCATTTTTCAACAAACCAGGTTCGAAAATCATTGTCACGATTTTTTTTCCCAAAATAAAAACATGAGAATAACAATAACACATTATCATCGATCTTATAGGGTAAAAATGCAAAAATATTGGTACACAAGACTCAAAACATAAGTAAAAAACAACATTATAAGAAAAAATAAAGTTATACTTCATCAAACAAATATTCAAACAAATGCACTTACATAAGTAGCGTATGACTCCTACATGTACACCATTTTTGTAACAAAATACACGAATTAAGGTTGCATCACCATTGTAAAGATGATAAAATGTTGGACAAGATGAATTTGCTCTTCTCTTCCCGTATATTCACGCTCACTGTAACTTCTCTTCTTGTGTCTTTTGATATTCTGATGGGTGTATCAAGTATATAGATTTATATTTTTTGAATGATAAGGATATAAAAGTCATTTGAAAAATATATTATAATAATTAAAAAATAAAGTGGGGGTATCTAATAAATATGGAGGGGTATATAGTCGGACCCTTCATTTTATTTAGTCAAGGCCCAAAAGTTTAACAAGGCAATGGACGGCCCAATGTTTAACAAGGCAATGGACGGCCCAATGCAAAAGAATTAAAGAAAGGCCCATATGCTATTTTGAATTGAGGGAGAGACTTACTATCTCACGTGAATGGAAAAGAATTGCAGCACTTTTGACTAAGAAGAGAAATTAAAGAAAGAGAGAAAAAGGGCAGCTGGCAATGGAATTCATTATTCAAGGAGTTCACGCTTGAATATCGCGCAGAAAGCTTCTAAGCTTGTCGCTGTAATTCCGTCGGAAAAGCAGAGTTCACGCCACCACACTTCAGGCCCGAAAGTCGCAGAGGTAATTGCCGGAAAAGTTGTCAAGCTCACACAAGGGCGGAGCCAGAATTTTTTTTTAGGGTGGGCTGGAAGTCTAATATAATATAGTACAAAAATTAAAAATCAATTTTTTTTTTTACCATTAGTAATTGTGCCTCAATAGTTAAGATTTTTCTCTCTTTTTTAGTGATCATAAGTTCGATTCTTGGTGGGCTAACTCTATTTTTTCTTTTATTTTTACCTATAAATAAATAAAAAAATCTAAAATTACCTATATAAAATAAATAAATTAAAAGCTGGTTGGGCTACAGCCCAGCCCAGCCCAAACTTAGCTCCGCCCTTGAGCTCACATCGGAAAGCTTCGTGTCGTTGGAAATAGAGTCGTTCCCGCCGAAAAGCTTGAAGCCACACCTGCAATTCGCGGGAATTGAGGGGAATCGCAACTACCAGTATCCAGAAATAGGGGATGGAGAACGAAGAAGACGACGTAGTTTCGAAGCCGAAGCCGCACGACATGAAGAGCCGGGTGCACGACCGTGCCCATTGGATACGAGCTGGGATTGAGGAGCACGACCGTGCGACAAAAGGAAAAAACCGTGCAATGATGAAAACCGAGTTCAGACTGAGTCACACCGAGTTAGCATTGAGTGGAGGCCGAGTTGACCGAGTTAGGAGCAATTTACACCTATTTTCACTGAGTTTGACCGAGCAAAGAGCGAGTCAACTCGGCAGAAGGCTAAATAGTGCGAAAATTCAAAATTTTCAAAGATTAAAATGCAATTTCATCCCAATAAGCTCATCCCAAACTTTAAATACCAATTTTCATCAGAGTTAGAGAGAGTTTGAGAACCCTAATCCCCTATAATAGTTTTCTTCCATTTTTTTTAATTTTATTTTCATTTTCTCTTTTGCATTTCCTTAAATTTCTACAGTAGTTTAAATTAGATTAAGCTTTCAATTAGTAGTTATTTACCATTCAAATTACACGGATTTTCAAGTATTTGAGCTAAATCAACTCCATAGAGGGGACATCTACCCTTTATCTTTTATTTGATTGGTATAATTTCAATGTTCATATGTTATTTTTCTTTATTTCATATGCGTTTGTTTGATATGATATTTAGTTAAGTTTCTTGTGTTTGGGTGTTGGATTTAAGTGAGTAATTGAGTATTTGATTTGATTTGTGATGTCTATTCTTGTTGAAGGTCAATCTATTAGGATTATGAGATTTGATTGTTCGATTTCATGGTTTGCTCTTTAATTCGTATTAGATTGTGTGTTTATTGCAACGAGAGATAGGTCGATGCATGATCTAATGTGGGTGTGAGTGAATTATGTGATTTGAATGGATATTAAAGTATCGCAACGAGAGTTGAGTATTTTCATTAGAACCTCATATTTCTTACACTTGTTGCTTAATTGAGAAATTAATTATAAGTGAGAAGATCAACAATCCGATGTTTTCATTTAACGTGTTCACCTAGGCGTATCCAGTACGGAGAATACATGATGTTTAGTGATTGTTTCTATAGTTGATCGGAAACTTGAATAGTAATTACTTATCGAACATGTACTTGATTCTCATGTGATGATGAACACCCGAATACGTCTCTTTTAATTGCTGCTATATCCCTAAAATTGGTTATTACTTTCATTTAGTTAATTGTTTTAATTTGTTTAGTTGCTTTACTTTGAGTTTCAATTTTGAGAAAAATCTTGTTAAAAAACATTGATTCGCATTACAAATACGCGCCGACACATAGTATTAGGGCTACACTAGCCACTAGTCTCGTGGTTCGATAATTTAACCCGGTCACTTGCCTAACTATGACAACCCACGTACACGTGCGTGGTGTATAATTTTGTGCATAACGAAATTGACAATCAAATATATCAAGCTAGAATCCAAGAGTAATCAAATCAATACCTGGAAATTAAAATTCTCAAACATATCACCCCTTTGTATATCTTTAAAAAAATACATCAAGTTAATAATCAAGAGTTAACAAATTAATACCTGAAGATTTAGATGGATAAAATGGGGCAAGTTTAAATTTTTTCCTTGTCATAAGAAGAAAAGCCATCTCGAGGACTTAAGCAAACCATGCATGTAAGCAACTCCATATTAACCTCATCAAACCTTTCACTGAGCTCACTAAGTTGTAAATCAATTACCACTTGTTGATGATCTTGACTCGGATTAGATAATTAGTAGCTGTTTTCAGGCTAAGAAGATCATCAAACAAGGATTAATCAAAGATTAAAGCTGGATTTTCATAAGTCAAGGTTGGGAAGAAAATTTGCAAGGGTTTGACTTGTTTTTTGAATTAATGAACTTATTTTTATTCTCTCATGAAGAGGTATTTATAGTGGTACAAGCAGGTAGGAGGTGTCATCTCCATAATCATCCTTATTTACATTGTGACAAGTGTTAAGACACTTGTTAACTCCTAAGCTATTACATTCTTATACAATGACAAGTGTTAAAACATATGTTTGTTCCTAATGTAATGCCTAATTATTGGAATTTTTGATGATCTTTCGAGGTGCCCTCTTGCTCGCCTGCTCGCCTCTGGTTAATTTTCTTGGCATCCCCCTAGTCTGGTTGGTCGCCACCTCTCTTACACTTTTCATGACCAGCTGCCCGCCTCCTTGACTTTGACTTTTAAACCTTGCTGCTCGCCTCCTAGAGCATTAAATCCCTACTGGTCGTCCTCTTCATCATTTTTATTTTTAATGAATTCTTAATCTTTATTATTTTAGTATTTTTCACTTTAATCTTCTTTCCCTGTCGTTCGCCTATCAACAATGACCCCTAGTTTGACATATAAGGATAATTTTTATCCTTTTATGTCAAACTATAAGACGGGCTACCTTTTTATGGTAAGAGGCGAGCAACAGGGAATTTGCCCTTTTCACTTTTGGAGGGAGCGAGCAATAGGGTTTCAAATTCTTTTGGGCGGGAACTATTGGAGGCGACCAGTGGGGAACACCTTTTGAATTTGTGACGTTTCGCTTCTCGAGATGCGGAACACGAGGCGGCGTGGACGGTTGGTGACATCACTGCCGCCCACGCGTGCGCCCCCCATTTTGCGTATAGGGGCTCCGTTTCTTTGAAATCTTTCACTTTCGCCCCCGAACCATCCTTATAAATAACCCTTTTCCTCATTCATTTTTCTTTTCGATTTTTTGCATGCAACAAAACTCCATTGACGAACACTACGAAGCTTTAGCATTTCCAAATCTTTCAGTTTTCGATCAATCTTTCTTCGAATCAAAGGTGAATTTTTAATTTCTTTTGTTTTCTTTCTTCAATTCCTTACATTTTTCTTCGATTTTCTCTTTTTCCTTGGCGATTTCCGCCAATTTCACACCTCCGCCGCCTTCGCCGCCGTGTCTCCGCCGCTGCGCCGCCGCCGTTTACTTGTTCTCTCGAGATTACAGCGTTATTGTTACTGCCCCCTTAAATTTTGCTTTTTGTTTGATTTTTCCCTTCGAATGACGTCTTCTTCTTCGAGCAACACTCAATCCATCGAATTTATTGGTCGAAATTCGGGAAAGAGGCCTATGGAAGATGAATGGCCCATCCCTGCTCCTCGCCGCTCGCTTCAGCGAGCAATCGCGCAAAACCCTAGGACCTTGCTCGTTGATGAGGATACGGGTTCTGAGGCGAGCTCTGTTGCTCGCTCCATTGATGATTTTTATACTGTAGAGAGCTCAGGCGAGCAAGACGTCCAGGGCCCTGTTGCTCGCTCCTCACCGAGAGAAGGGACGTCCTCAGACTTGGGTGAGGACTCTGCTGAGGTTGCCGCCGAAATTGAAGAAATTAGTCTCCCTGGAGACACGGGAGCGAGCAGCGAGCAACCAGCCGCGAGTGAGCAGGTGGCTCAGCCTGGAGGCGACCAGCTAGGCGTGACGTGGGAATTCTTCCGGGAGATCAATTTCCCTATTTCAAGACCGACTCCCGAGTCTCTTATTCCAAAGGCCGTAGTTCGGAGGCAAGAGTGGATTGGCTACGCCAATCGTTATCACAACACTTTTACCACTCCACCAAGGCCTACTATGGAAGCCCGGGAATCCTCGTATACGGCAAGCAAAGTGGCGAGCATGGTCATGGAAGATGACTTGGCCCGGATACGCTCGTCTTACCACATCCCGTACGACATCCATCTATACGTTCCACAGAAAGGAGAGACTCCTGACAATCCGCCCCCTGGATGCACTGCCATCAACTTGGATGTCCTCAACACGGGGTTCCCTCTTCCCTTACATTCGGTGATCGGGTGATTCCTGGAGGACACGAACTTGGTGATCACTCAGATTACTCAAAACGGTTGGAGTAATCTGTTGGCTTTTATCAACCTCTTCGAGTTGGAGGAATACAAGAATAAAATCAGCACGGTGGAGATACATTATGCGATGACTATCTCCTCGGCTGTTAATGAAGAAGGGCTCAGGTGGTATTACATAAAAGCCCGTAGTGGCGTAAAGTTGATTGAGGGGGTGCCCAACAAGGTTAAAAGCTGACACAAATAATTTTTCTACCTCGGCGGTGACTGGCGGGCATCTTCTGATTTTTCGGGAGGACCGGAACGTATAAACTCCCCTACACACTTTGGAGAAATTCGGCGTAGGTTTCGTTTCTTAGTTTATCATCTCCTGGGTGAACTAATTTTAATCTTACTCCCTGTTTTGCAGGCCCGCATATCCTGAAGTGGGGGCATCCCGAGTTGAGCGAGGAATTCCTATACGTTCTTGCTTTGATTTCTTTGCGGGACGTTGATTAGGCATGAAATTGTCATGATTCGTCACTCGAAATACCCTAATTTTGGCCAATTTTGTTGAGTATTTGGAGTCAATTGAGCATTATTTCTATACATTGATGAATTTGTCTATTTAATGCTCGTAGGTGAATTGAGGGCGAAGAATGGAGTTCGTAGGACTTTGAATCGACTCAAACGGATGCCCGGATGAGAAGATATCGAAGGAATACGATTGGTGTTAGTGTCGAAGAAGAAAAGTACTAGTTGGAGAAATTTTGGGAGCATTCGAGTGAACCACTCGAGCACTAGCGCTCGAGCACGTTGCTCGAGCGCTCAAAACATACAGAAAATTTCGAGCGCTCGAGCAGCTCGAGCGCCACCGCTCGAGCGTGTTGCTCGAGCGCCCCAATTATACAGAAGATTTTCAGCGCTCGAGCACCTGTGTCATTCGAGCTACATGCTCGAGTGCGACCGCTCGAGTGGGTCTGCTCGAGCACCTTCATATTTGGCGTTTTAAAAGGCATTTTTCGGCCCATGTGTTCACGATTCGGCCCGTGGCATATATATACTCGTCTCAAGCTAGTTTTTGGGAGAGACCAGACATCACTTGATAGATTTTGACTTTTAGAGTTCGTTTTTGGAGAGGAAGAAGAGAAGCAAGCTTTACGTTTACGTTTTTGAGGTTTTCGTTACGAATTCATATTACGATCTTACTTTTTAGTTTTGTTTCTTTATAGTTTTGTTCTTGAACACGTTGAGACTTCTTTTCTTGAGTTAATTTCAGTTTATTCTTTTATTTCGTTAAACCCTAGTTTATGTTGGATCTCTTCTTCGTCTTAATTATGATGTTCATATTTGTTATTTATTCAATTGCTATTATTTACGTAAAACCTATGTCTAGCTAAAACCCTTGCATGCTTGGGGTAGGATGAACTCGTAGAAGTAGGTTGTGGGTACGTAATTAGGGTAACTTGTGACGTTAGGTTTTAATTCTCTTGATTAATGAATTCTTAAAATTAATCTTAACTTTACTTTTGAATTTCGTTCAAAAAGTGTTAGAGAGAGGATGACCGTATCACTCTTTAACAACGAGTAGACTTAACTAGAGGGTTTAGAAAGGGTTAATTCATCTACCAGTTTAGCGAAGGAGGACGACCACATCACCTTAGTTAAATTAGGGTCTCATTAATTAAGCACAATCTATTAACTTGTTAGTGGATTAGTGAAGTCGAGTGTTAGGGTAAAGTATTAGGGTTTAGAATCTTGAGCTTTCATCTTGCATTCTTTTACTTAGGTTATTTCTTGCGCGTCACAGTTATTTTGATTATGTACCTGCTCCGTTAGTATACGTAGGGATTCCTATCCTGAGCATCGCCATCTCTTACTTGAACACAAACCTTAGTTAATTAGTCTTCTTTAGTATTTTAGTTTAATTAGTTTATTTTAGTCTTTTAATTAATCTTTCAAAAAACCCAAAAACATTACACTCATATTAGCTACGACGCGTAGATCTTCAGGGATCTGTTCGCATACACTCCATCTCGTGGGTTCGATATACTTGGTCATTATACTTACTCATACTACAGTGAACCCGTCCGCTTGCGGGGAAGCGACTAGTAGAAGTTAGTATTTTCGCTTCAAGTCAATGGCGCCGTTGCCGGGGATGGCGTTGTATGTATTTTGAATAGGACTTGTCGATAGCTTAGTTGTTAGTAGTGAGTGATTTTCTTTTCTGTTTTTTTTTATTTTGTACATATTCGGCAGTTGCGTTTTGATTCTTTTGTTAGTGTTTCAGGTTTATGAAAACATGCTCACAAGGCAATACGAGCGAAGAGAGGTTATCGTTAGATCCTGAGACAATAGCAAGAAGAAACCGAGCCTTCTTAAGAAGGATGAATGCTGCCGGAGGGAAAGAACCGATGGACATCACTAATGAGTTGGATGATGTCAAGAATGAGTTCAATCAGACATTGAACCGGGTTGACGGCACTGATGGCAATACCAGTAAGAATCAAGATCCGTCAGGAGAAAACCAGAGCCAAAACCCGGGTACTCAGAACCAAAATAGCCCAGCTCATAACATTATCCAAAATCCTCATAACAACCCTGCTTACCCACATCCTAACTTACCACAAAACAACTTACCTTATCCACCCTACCCATACCCACCTTATCCTTACCCACCATACCCGTATCCTCCACCTCCAGTTTACAATCAACCACCTGTTTACCAACCACCACCCCAACAAGTACCCGTACCAGCTGCTAATCCTCAACACGTTCCTCAGAACGTAGATCAAAATATGGCTATTTGAGGGAGGTTTGTAGCGCAGCCACAACAGTACTATGATGGAGTGGCATTGCCTCCTGTTGAGGCAAATAAGTTTTCGATTTCCCCGGGAATTCTTAAGCTGCTTACCGAGAACCAGTTCAAAGGGGAATTTGGGAAGGAGAACCCTCATACTCTCCTGAGGAGTTTCCTCATGATAGCCTCCACATTCAATTATAACAGCATGTGTGAAGATGCCAAGAGGCTTAGGCTGTTCCCATTCTCATTGACGAGAATAGCTAAAGAGTGGTATGACAACACGCTCCCACGGGGAGGTGTAACCACATGGGCCGAGCTCGAGCGTCTGTTCCTCGAGCGATTCTACCCTCCATCGAGAACTATTAAAGCAAGAATTGAGATCTCTTCCTTTCGCCAGAAGTCAGGAGAGGATTTACGCCAAGCGTGGGAGAGATACTCAAATATGTTGATCGAGTGCCCGCAGCACGGGTACAATGAGGGAGATATTATGGCGTTCTTCTATAGTGGAGCCAGCAAGGCTGGCCAAGCCCATTTAGATGCATGTGCGAGTGGAGCTTTTCTGAACCAAGGGATAGCGAGATGTAGAGAGATCGTGGACAACATTGTCACGAATGCCGGTGCATGGAACGAGGATCCAGAGTTTCAGAGAGTTTGCAAGTTGGAGGAGAATGAGGGTACTAGGAAGCTGTTGATGGCAATGATGGAGAAGATCAGCAATCTTGAGATGGGGCAGAATCTGGTTGGAGGGAATGTAGCGGTGAGTGAGAAAGTGGACCCACCCACAAGTTAGCAGGAAGAGGCCAACTATATGGGAAGGCCTAATTATCCACAAGGCGGGTATCCACAAGGTGGAAATCAGTATGGAAGGCCTTCTTATGGCCAACCATTTGTACCTCCAGGTCCTCAGCCACCTCAAAATCAATGGAGGAACACACAAGGGTATCAAGGAGGCCAGCAGCCTCCTCAAAATACATGGAGAAAGAATGAAAATTTCTCATATGCTAATCCAAAAACTGGTATTACAGTTCCCCCAGGTGTTGATCCGGGTTCTAAACCTCCTGGTGGAGAAGGCGGTGCATCAACCGAGGAGATGTTGAGACCTATCCTTCAGAAGGTGGACGAAGGTAGCAAGCGATTGTCCTCTTTGGAGTACGATGTGAAGGAGTTGCATAAGAAGGACGATCATCGAGATCAAGAACTCCAAAAGAGAGACATAGAGTGGAATCGAGTTCAGCAAGAGAACAACAGAAGGTTCACTTCTATCGAGTATCAAATTAGTCAAATTGCAAAGTTTCAGCCAAGAGAGCCTGGCAAGTATCCTTCAATGCCCGAGGATAACCCAAAGGAACATTGCAAGGCTATTGAGTTGAGAAGTGGGACCAAGTATGATGGTCCTGAGATGCCTTCTGATTCTGAGACGCCCAAAGGAGAGATTGAGATAGAAGGAAAAGAGCCTGAGGCAGTTAGAGATGAGATTGAGGAGGTAGGAGTTGAGAAGGGGATTGAGAGTGAAAGGATTGAGAAGAGTAAAGATGTGGATGAGTCTCATGAGAGCAAAGAGCCTGAAGAGGAGATAGAGAGAATTCCAAAGTGGAAGAAGGCAAAGAAAGCAAGGAAGAATGCAAAAGAGACTGAGAAAGATGAATGAGGGGGGTACCCAAATCGGTGATACCTGTCCCGTATCCACAACGCTTCATGAAAAAGAAGCTTGATGAAAAGTTTGCTAAATTCCTTGATGTTTTTAAAAAGTTACATATTAACATTCCTTTTTATGATGCTTTGGAACAGATGCCTAACTACGCCAAGTTCCTGAAGGACTTGATAGCGAAGAGACAGAGAGTAGACGGACCTGAGTTAGTGCACTTGAACCACAAGGTGAGTGCGATGGTGCACAAGGCGCTTCCTCCCAAGATGAAGGATCCCGGGAGCTTCACCATTCTTTGTGATATCGGGAATGGGATCAAGAAAGGAGCCTTGTGTGATCTCGGGGCGAGCATTAATTTGATGCCTCTTTCGTTGTTCAAGAAGTTAGAGGTGGGCGAACTTCAACCCACGATGATGATGCTCCAGCTTGCTGATATGTCCATCATGAGACCTCAAGGAGTAGTGGAGGATGTTCTAGTGACGGTGGAGAATCACGTTTTTCCCGCCGACTTCGTAGTACTCGAGATGGAAGAGGATGAGTATGTGCCACTGATTTTAGGGAGGTCGTTTCTAGCTACTGCTGGGATGGTGCTTGACGTAGCGAATGGGAAGATCACGGTCAAAGTTGATGATCAAGAAGTGAAGATAGCTATTTATGAGGCTATGAAATACCCCATGAGAGATGAGAGTTGCCACTTCATTGACATCACAGACACTTGTGTTGAAGACACACTTTTAGACCTTTGCTCTTTCTATGTGCATCAGTTTGATTATCCTATCCTTGATGATCTATCTTATGATTCTTATGATCTTGATTATTTTGACAGCTTGGAAGATAATGAAGATGTCAAGTTCTTGGAGATGAAGAAAGTAGAGGATGAGGACGACTTGGAAGCCGAGGAGTCAACCTTTGAGAAGATGTTCAATAAAGCACCACCATTGGAGGCGAAAAAGGAGTTGAAGCTACTACCCGACCACCTCAAGTACGCTTACTTGGATGAGACCGATAAATATCCGGTAATTGTATCTGCCCTTTTATCTGATGATCAGCTAGAGAGACTTTTAGTGGTGCTTCGTAAGCACAAATCTGCTATAGGATGGTCGATCGCGGATATTAAGGGAATTAGCCCTTCGATTTGCATGCATAGGATTAGATTAGAAGAGGGTAGAAAACCGATAGTGCAAAATCAGCGTAGAGTTAATCCGGTAATTCAAGAGGTGATTCATAAGGAAGTTTTGAAGTTGTTAGATAGCAACATGATTTTTGCTATTTCTGATAGTCCATGGGTGAGTCCGTTACACGTAGTTGCTAAGAAGGGGGGTACCACGGTGATTAAGACGGAGTCTAATGAATTGGTAGCCACTAGATTAGCGATGGGTTGGCGTGTGTGTGTAGATTATAGGGAGTTGAACAAGGCAACGTGTAAGGATCACTTTCCTCTTCCGTTCCTTGATCAAATGATTGATAGATTAGGTGGTTTTGAGTATTACTGTTTCTTAGATGGGTACTCGGGGTATAATCAGATTATGATAGCCCCCGAGGATCAAGAGAAAACCACCTTCACCTGCTACTATGGGACTTTTGCTTTTAGGAGGATGCCGTTTGGGTTGTGTAATGCACCCGCCACCTTTCAAAGGTGTATGATGGCGATTTTTCATTGTTTGATTGAGAGGATTATGGAGGTTTTCATGGACGACTTATCCGTCTACGGGGAGTCGTTTGATAAATGTCTAATCAATCTTGAAGTTATGTTGAGCAGGTGTGAAGAGACGGACTTAGTGCTTAATTGGGAGAAGTGTCACTTCATGGTGAGAGAGGGTATTGTTCTTGGACATCATGTGTCCTCGAAAGGTATCCAAGTTGACAAGGCGAAAGTGATTGCTATTGAGAAGCTTCCACCACCTTCGACCGAGAAGGGGATTCGGTCATTTTTAGGACACACGGGTTTTTATAGACGCTTCATCAAAGACTTTTCACAAATAGCTAAACCACTTTCGCGGCTTCTTGAAAAAGAAGTCGCCTTCGAGTTTACTAATGAGTGTTTAGTGGCTTTTAATAGGTTGAAAGAAGCGTTGGTGAATGCCCCAATACTTGTGACCCCGGATTGGTCTAGCCCGTTCGTGCTGATGTGTGATGCTAGTGATTATGCGATGGGGGTTGCTTTGGGGCAAATTCGTGAGAAGCATTTTCACGCTATTTACTATGCCTCGAAGATGCTGAATTCTGCTCAAGTGAATTACACTACGACCGAAAAGGAGCTGTTGGCGGTCGTGTATACCTTTGATAAATTTCGACCTTACCTAGTAGGGACGAAAACAATTGTATATACGGACCACGCAGCGATTAGGTATCTTACGAGTAAGAAGAATGCAAAACCCCGTCTCATTCGATGGATTTTTTTGCTCCAGGAGTTTGATGTAGAGATTTGAGACAAGAAGGGATGTGAGAATGTGATAGCAGATCACCTTTCGAGATTGGAGCTCACCAAGGAGAACACCGTGGAGGATCGAGAGGTGAACGATGAATTTCCGGATGAGAAGCTCTTTGGCTTAGGAGACATCCCTGTATATCGAGTTGAAGGGAAGACGCCTTGGTTTGCAGATTATGCTAACTATTTAGAAAGTGGAGAGTTGCCCGTTGAGATAGACTCGGTGCATCGGAAGGCATTTTTAAAGAAAGTAAGGGAGTTTATTTGGGACGATCCCTACTTGTTCAAAAGAGGGATTGATCATGTGTTGAGAAGGTGTGTGCCCGAAGAGGAGTGGAGTAACATCATAAGGCATTGCCACGCCTTGCCATATGGAGGACATTTGGGTGGAGAAAAGACCGGGAGGAAGGTGCTTCAATCTGGTTTTTATTGGCCAACACTTTTGAGAGATTGCATGGAATGGGTTAAGAGGTGTGAGAAGTGCCAACGTTTTGGCTCCATTACTAAGAGGGACGAGATGCCGATGCACGTGTTCATGGAAGTTGAGATATTCGACGTATGGGGGATTGATTTCATGGGTCCATTTCCTCCTAGCAATGGATTCTTGTACATTCTCGTATGCGTTGATTACGTCTCGAAGTGGATTGAAGCTGTCCCGACTTGCGTGAATGATTCCCGAGTGGTTATCGAGTTCTTGAGGAAGAACATCTTTGCAAGATATGGAGTTCCAAGAGCTTTGGTCAGTGATGGGGGAAGTCACTTCGTGAACAAATGGATGGAAAAACTGCTGTCAAAATACGAGGTAAGTTATCGAATCTCTACTGCTTATCATCCTCAATCTAACGGACTTGCAGAGGTTTCAAACCGTCAAATCAAGGAGATCCTTGAGAAGACGGTGAGCATTAGTAGGAAAGATTGGGCGATGAAGCTTGATGATGCACTTTGGGCGTATAGGACAACTTTCAAAACTCCACTTGGTATGTCACCATATCAATTAGTTTTTGGAAAGGCATGTCACTTGCCCGTGGAGTTGGAACATAAGGCATATTGGGCGATAAAGAAGCTGAATTTTGATAGTGCTTTGGTTGGTGAGAAGAGATTACTCCAATTGCATGAGTTGGAGGAGTTTCAAGACAGTGCCTACGAGAATGCCCGAATTTTCAAGGAGAAGACCAAGAAGTGGCATGATGCATGATTGAGGAAAAAGGAGTTCAAAGTGGGTGATCAAGTCCTAGTATTCAATTCGAGGATGAAGCTGTTTGGTGGAAAGCTTAAGTCCAAGTGGAACGGGCCGTATATTGTGAGGGGAGTGCATAAGAGTGGATTCCTTGAAGTCGAGAAGGATGATGGACAGAGATTTATGGTGAACGGGCATCGAGTGAAGAAATTCTTTAACTTCTCTTATGAGAATAAGGGAGGTATTTTAGATTCTCAAGTCCCGTGAGCTCCTTCGAGCTCGGTCCGGCATTAGGACCTTAAAACTAGCGCTTAATGGGAGGCAACCCATTTTTACTTATTTTTATATGTTTCGTATATTTAGTCATTTTTGTGAATCGTAAGTGTTAACCTCGTGTGTTAGAGTTTATTTGGTATAGGCTTGTTTAGTGGAGATTGATCGGAGCAAGAGAGCTTAAGGAAGAAAGTCATGAAGTTGAACACGTTTCGAGTAGGAAAGCATTCGATTTTTGGAGTTGAGGTAAACCGAACCCCAAATGTAGACCTCTTTGCGAAGTCGAAGTTTGGGGGGGTGATGTTTCTTTTCGTTCGTTACTTTGCATTGATAGTGAGTTAAGTTCATAAGAATTGGGTGTACTTACTCGTACGTACTCATTCTTTTCAAACTTTATTATTGCGTAGCAAGAACAAAGTTTGGGGGGGGGGGGGGTGTATTCGTACTTCGGGTTCGTACACGAAATTCTAATGAAAAATTGGTCAAATTTTTCGAAATATCGATGTTTGAGTGGGGATGGATCGAATTGAGTGTGGTCGCTTAAGTTCGGTGTGAATTGGATTGGTAATTTGCACGTTTGGAAGAGATCCCAACTCCTCGGTCGAATGAGCGACCTGGCTTAAATCGAGGAGTTCTCAGGTTAGTTCATGATTTGGCAAAGTGTTTTGATTGTTCGAGTGTGGTTCGTTGGGAAATTTCGAGTCGTGAGCGTTGGAAATGAAAGTTGAAATTTGGAGCTGCTCGAGCAGCTCGAGCGCGAGCACTCGAGCACCTGCGTCATTCGAGCTCCATGCTCGAGCGCGACCGCTCGAACGGGTCACGGGTTTCGGCCCAGATTTTGCCCCCTCTATAAATAGCTCTTTCCACACATTTTCACACACTCACACACACTAGGAGGGGCGATTTGGGGCGATTTCCGGCGGATTCGAGCGATTCTAACGAAATACTCCCTATTTCATTCGATTTCTTCGCATATTTCCCTTGAATCCTCAAGAAAGGTACGTAATTTCTATCTTTTGTCTTTCAATTCATAGTTTAAAGCTTGATTTAGGCATGAATTGATGAACTAGGGTTCTTGAGTGTTCGAATTTTGGGGATTTTGCAAGTACTCGTTGATTCTTGATTCCTTGTTATTGAATGTGGATAATACGCTATGAGTTTGCTAATTTTGCTTTCAATTTCATGATAGAATGTGTAGAATGAGTGAATTTCTAGAGTGAGAAAGTAGGAATTTGAGGAAATGATATGGGTTTTTGCATTTTGAGATAGAATTATTGTGAATTGAGATTGAATTGAGCATGAATAGGTAAAAAATTAAGTCTTGAGCATGTAAATTACACAATTTGGGGTAATGTTACTTCATGATGGACTTGATTGTAGGCATTATTGAGTTGAGATTGATGAATTGTTTGAAATTTCCTTGAGAACTTTGAGATGAAAGCATGTGGTTTGAATTGAGTAAGTAAACTCAAGTTTAGATTGAGAGAAAGGGAATTGAGATTATTACTTGAGATGTGTGGAATTGATTTGAAGTGCATAGAATGATATGAATGAAATTGAATTGCTCTATGTTGTCTCAGGTACTATGGCTCCTAAAAAGAATGAGGATAGAGTATTGAGCATTGCCGAGTTGGAGGAACTCACGAACGATCTCAGGAGGAGGAGTTTGTTGCCCTCAAGGTGGAACAATCTGGATTACCAAGGTAGTTGGAGGTACATAGCATATAGATGGAGCTTGATCACGGGGAAGGTAGAAAAGACCAGGAGACCAAGTGTTAGCTTCATGAGAGATTTGGGTATTGAGGAAGAAATTAGGAGAATTTTCTTGAGGAACAATATGACTGAGTTTTTCGAGATGCTGCTATACATGGAGACAAATGCAGACTTGGTTGAACAGTTTCTCGCCACGGTCGAGAAGACGGATGAGAACTCATTCAAGTTCAAGTATCAGAATGACTGGCAGTATTGTGAGGTTGGAGCTGTTAACCTCGCATTTGGGCTTCCAGCTTTATCTCGGCCGAACCGTGTGTCGAAGTCGTACAATGCTAATGGATTTTGGAAGGACATCATGGGCGGAATGGCGGGGGATTACAGAGGCCAGAATGCACGAGCATCAGCAATCAGAAATCCAGTCATTAGGTACCTCGAGCGGATTCTTTGAAACACTATCTACGCCTGCTCTGAGACGGGAACAGTGATAAGCAAGCAGCTATACGGGATCTGGTGTCTCTTGTACAAAAAGGACCATGATTTTGGAAGAGACTTCCTAGAGCACAACTACGAGGCTCCATTCAAACTTGGTGCTAGGACTTCGAAGGTTCGAGGAGGGGGATTGATTTCGGTATTCATGAAGAGTCTTGGATTCGAGCCTTGTTCGGGTCCTTTGCCAGGCATGGATTTAGGGTTTGAACAGATGAACAACACTCTGATGTTCGAATATTGGATTGGAAGCTATTGCATAAGATTCAAGGATGATAGCCTCTTTCCATTGCCGAACAACAAGCTCGTGACTCTGATTGGGAAGAAGAAGCAGAACATAGGAATGAATGGAGAGCAGCACCTCGCCATAGGTGGTAAGTATACAGCGGAGGTTGACAGCAGAGGACTCCGAGATGTGAGGCCTGTGAAGAGGAATCAAAGTGAAGGAACGAGTGGTGCCGGCACGAGTGGAGCGGGAGCGAGTGGAGTAGCTGAGTTGCAAGAAGAGGAGAAACAAGAGTATGAAGCGGGACAGGCTGAGGAAGAAGAAGCAGCGGGTGAAGGCCCGCAAGAGATGGAGATGGAGCCACCTCACGTGGCTACTCCGGAGCCGTGGTACCCGACCCAGAGTGAGTGGGATGGTATGAGGACTGACATTCGGGACCTGCGAACTGAAGTTACGGATCTTCTTACTACCCAGAACCAGTGGTACACGGAAGCGATGAATGTACTAGGAGAGTTTCAGGAGGTTCGATCAGAAGTTTCTGATTTGAGGAGATGGATGGAGGCACTCTTTATCTCCCATTTAGGATCGGACTACCCTAGCTATCGCCCACCACCGCCTCCTGATGCTTGAGGGTCATGGGGAGTCCCCCCAGTTTCTGCTCCTTTGTTTTTCTTATCTTTTGTTTTATTTCATTTTCTTATTTTTGCTTGAGTGAGCTTCATTGTTTGAGTGGTTTGAACTGATTATGAGTTTGTGATGAATTGTTATTCAGAATTTCGGGTTGTGCTTGTTGTTGAACTCAGTGAGATATCTGATTTATTTCGTGCTTATTGACCCCTTCTACTTGTTAGTTGTTATTCTTGAGCATGTTTGATGAGTAGAGTAGATTTGTGGATTTGAGTTAGGGACTCTTTTGTGTGAGTGTTTGAGTTAGAGTGGATTTGAGAGAGAACTAGTATATTTACAAGTTTTTTTTTAGTGCTTGTGTGAAGAGTGAGAACTCACTAGGACTAGCATGGATGTGAAAGTCGTGAGACTTGAGCCTTATGAGATTTTGATATATGAATTAATCTCTTTGTTTGTGAGTGGATCGTCACCTTAGAGGATGCTAGAACTTGTGTGTGCTTTTGCTTCTTGATTGTGTCTAGTTTGATATGCCGAATAGGATCTTAGGTCATCTTTGATTTTATTGAGTCACTTAGCTAAAATTTTCCTTACCAATGACAATGACCCCTTGTTAGCCCCTTTGAGCTTTAAGCCTATTTTATTTGCTAGCACATATGAACATTATTCCAATTCCTAAGCCTTTTTGTCCAAATTTGATTGGAGAATAGGAAAAGTGTGAATGTGAAGGGATTGAATTGAGTTGAAAAAGGAAAATGTTGTTTGTTGAGTGAATATGAGAAGAAGGTGTGATGAAGTTATGAGTTGTGGGAGAAAGAAAAAAAAATTAAGCATGAGCAAAAGAAAAAAAAAATGAGCTCATGTGCTTGTGCGAAAAAAGAGAAAAAAAAGTGAAGTGATTGAAAAAAGTGAAAGAGTGAGAAAGAAATTTTTTTTTTTGAAGTGTCGAGAGAATTGGAATTGAAAGTGTGTTGATTGAATATGTTTGAAGTAGTCTGTCCTAATCTCGAAGTACCGAAGTTTGAATTTCTATTCTCCATTCACTTGAGTCACTTTACCATATTGTTATCCCACCTGTCCAAAGTGTTGGAGTTATACGTGAAAGTATGCTTTTACTTTGTATAACTCGTGTATCAAACACTCGTTTTATGAGAATAATTCTTTTATCGCATTTGCTTTAGTTATGATTGAATGTTGAATTTCTATTGCAAACCGTTCAATATATAGTACATGTTACAATGTAGTTAATGTGGTGATACCCGATCACGGAAGACAACATTAACAGTTTACTTGTAACTAAACGTAAATTTTCACGACCTAGGTGGAATTGAACAATCCGCCGTGAAAGGTCGATGTGTAAGGCTCAGATTGGTCTGTCTTGACTAAGAGATTGCACTAGCACATTTAGTATGTGTTGAAGAGGACCTACAGCGAGGATAAATTCTTCTGTTCTGAAAGGTGAAGAATTAGACCTCAGTGGTTGTTGATTTCTTAATCTCCGTCACTTAAATAGGACCGTGTGTGCTTAATGGTTACTGCTTTGATTCATGTTGGGTGAGAATCATTGCGACTTCGAACTTTGTGTATTGGGCAGTAATATTAATCATACGACGGTTGCTAAGATTTAATACGGAGAAACGCGTGCGAGTACGGCTCGTGTGATTAGTCCCCTTGGTGGGCTCATAAGTTTTATTGTACCAAATCTTGCAAGTGAAGAATTAGTTTCTTCGGTACGAATAATAATGTTGAGTTTTCTTTACTCCAAGGTGAAATATATTAATTAATTTAGAGCTATTCAGAAGCTTAATTAATTAATGGACTTGATAATCTTAAACGCGGGAAAAAATAACCGGGAGCCCATATTATCGTAATATGGATTAAGATGGATAGTGCAATATTAATTTATTAGTGGTAATACAAGATTATCTCATATATTCAAGAAGATCCAAATCTTGGATTCTTTCTTTAATATTTTCGAAAATATGCTTATTAGGAGGAGGTTGAGATTTTTGTGGAATATTTTATTATGGAGAAAAGAATATATGGGATATATTCAAGATTTCTTAGAGGCTAAGAAAAGATTTTCTCCACCTCTAAAATATATGAAAATTTCGAAAATCCCTTGTCCTATAAGTAGGGGATGATTATTTCATCTCCAGTTTACAGTTTCACAGTGTTGAAAAAAAAATCAGCAACAATATTTTTCTTTTTCCTTAGTTATTTAAATTACTTGAAAGCATCTCCCACCGGTGATCAAGTAAGGCGAAAGGAAAATACTTGAGAAGGCTTTTGGGTTGATAAAGCGTGTTCGTGTTTGTCCCGTTTTATTCAAAGGCCAGTTCTACGAGAGGTACGTAAGTCACATAATTTCTTGTTTATTCCGCCATAGATTTTATGTGAATTAATTCAACATGCATGATGATAAAAATTGTTGTTGGAATTATTATTTGAATTAATTAGGATTAATTCATGCTAGTAATAATTGTATTTAAATTCGTATTTAAATTTCATCCCGAATAGATTCCGGGCACCCCTATTTTCCCAACAACTGGTATCAGAGCCACGGTTTCGGGCTCTGATCTTTAAATTGGAATTTAAATTGTTTAACATTAAATTGAAATTGGATAGTAGAGTTGCTAGATCTTTTTTGCAGGTATCCAATTGTCATAGTTTTTAATGTTGATATTTTTTCATGCGTGTGAATTAATTGTTTTTTAATTCGATTCGTTCGAATTCGTTTTTCTCGTGAGAAAATCCACGAGTAGATTAGTTGTTTTTATTTTGATTCGATCATTGTAATAGACTAGTCTAGATCTAGTATTTATTATTTTTGTAAAAATAAATTGTAACCGGATCGCGACGAAGAACGAAGAATTAAAAACGGTGTACCCGGACGACGCATACAAGCGTGACGCGTGTATGGACGTAAAATCATGCAAGGGGTGCACCCCCGTGCGCCGTTTATGCAGCATTTCAGCGCTTCTCAGACCGGGAAGCGCGCGGGCCTACTTCGTGGGCCGACGCGCGCTGTATCTCGAGTCGTGGAATTTTTTCGGTTCGTGTTTTTTTTCCGTGTGATTTTAAACGTCGTCCCGAACCCCAAACGATGCTGTTTTTGAAGAAGTGTTGCTGTTCGAGTGGGAGCACGCCGAGACGAACGTCGGAAAGCAACAAGGACGATTTTTCGCATCAAGATGTGAATAAATTAAACCGTGACAATTGGATTTGAGTGCTCCAATGTGTTTAATTTTGTTTTGATGGATGTTTTATTTCGTGCACTTATTATTATTTGTTAATATGTGTTTGCATGAATTTAATTGTCCAAGAAAAACCTTACTTTCGAAAATTACTAAGTATGTTTTTATAATCGCAATTTTATTCCGGATATTAAAATTGGATTATTTTGGCCTCCATAATTTATTTATTTGTGAAGTTCTTTTGGAATACATTTCCCCCTCGGATCGGCCAAAAGAACGGATTTCACATGAATAAATTCCGAAAGGATGATTGTGGATTATTACTAGTGGCGGTATTGACCCTCACCACGAGTGGCTTGCTCAAAGCGAAATAATAATCCTGTATTTAATTATGGTTATTACTTAGGCATAGGAAATTGATATTAACTTACTCCCCTCGGAGTCCCTGTCAATTTCTATGTGGTCAAAGTGGGAGCCAACTATTAATTTTGAATTAAGAATTTGTAACTTTTAAGTTTGTGATCCGCTTGAATGTATTTAAATGTATAGACCACCCCTCGTGGCGCATTTAAATTGTTTCGAGATGTTGGCTGATGCATGATTATATTGTTTTAAGGTTTCAATATAATTGATGTGATCGAATTATGTGATAATTTCATATTTTTCTAGATATTGATATGAATGTATGTTTTATTCTCATTTCATCATGTCGCAACCTTTTAATCCACTGTTTAATATACTTAAAGTTAATAAACCTTTTGGAGAAAATTATATCGATTGGAAATGTTTTTTTTTTAAATTTGTCCTTACTGCACGAAAACACAATTGGGTTATTTATGTTAATATACCCGGCAAGCCTAATGATAAGTCAAGCAATGGGAAGAGGCAGTTTATGATCGGAAGCGTGACAATGAATGAAGTGCATCATCTTGACATATCTGTCTGAGGATTTGAGGCGCGTTCATGAAGACATTGTATCCGCTGTTGAAATCATGGAACACCTTGAAGAGATGTTTTCACATCAGAATCCCATGACTAATCAGTTCACCAAACATGACTCGGCCAAGTTGGAAATGGTGGAAGGAACGCCCGTGAGGGAGCACGTTCTCGAGATAATGGCATACCTTAACAAGTTGGAAGTACTTGGTGTGGATTTTGATTGATTTCATATACCATTCCCTACCGAGAAGCTTTGAGTAGTTTCATCTGAACTGTCAGATGAATGAACAGACAAGTCGTTTGCCCGAGCTCTTGCAAGCTTTAGTTTCGGTGGAGGTGATAATGGAGCACCAGTCTAGTGCTATGGTGGCTAATGGTTCGTCTACCTCTTTTGGTCCCAAGGGAGGGAAAAAGAGGAAGAGAACCAAAGGCCGGATCCAAGCAAATCCAATTGTTGCGAAAGGCAAATGCAAAGGCAAGCATCGAAGGGGAAGTGTTTTAGTTGCGGTGAGAGAGGACAATGGAGGTCTGCCTGTTCCAAGCCTAAGAGGCTAGGAAAGTTAGGTAATTCACACACCTTAGTCGTCGAAACTTGTGAAGTGGCGTATGCTGTCTATTCGTGGATAGTGGATACGAGAGCTACTGATCACATTTGTTTCATAGGTTTAAGCTAACCCGACGACTTAACGGAAGTGAGATCCCCATCACATCGGGCAATGCTACGAGAGTGGCAGCTGAAGCAGTGGGAGAAGTGCGCCTATCTTGTGAAGATAGAGTTATGGTCTTGAGAGACGTTCCTCATGTTCCTAGTTTGGAAAGAACTCAACCTTCAGTTTCTAAACTGTTTGAATAGATACTCAGTTTCTTTTAATAAGGATGTTATTATTGCTTGGAACGATGAGTTTATCCGTTCCGGAACTTTAATGGATGATCTTTATACCATTATTTGGGCACACCACTCACAAAATTGAATCTAATAACACATCGATTATTTCGAGTAATAAAAGAAAGCGTTCTTCGGAGATGAACGAAACACTTCTATGGCATCTTAGACTAGGTCATATTAATCTAAAGTGGATAGAGAGATTGGTGAAAGACGGATCCTTGGAATCATTCCAAGTCGAACCGTTTCCAACTTGTGAATCCTGTTTAGAGGGTAAAATGACCAATAGGGCATTTGGAGCCAAGGGGAATAGAACTACGGAAGTGTTAGAACTCGTTCATACCGATATATGTGGTTCAATGACGATCATAGCAAGAAGAGGTATGAGTAATTTGATGATTACTCAAGATACGGATACATCTACCTTATGATGCATAGGGAAAGAAGTATCAAGTCTCTACGATTTGTTCGTGGAGGCGAATACCTTAGCAATGAATTCTTGAACTACCTATCGGAAGAAGGGATTGTATCCCTGTTGACCACATCGGGAACCCCACAATAGAACGGTGTGGCGGAACGAAGGAGCCAGACTCATTTAGAAATAGTCAGATCCATGATGAGTTATTCGGATTTACCCAAGTCGTTTTGGGGTAACGCCTTGGAAACAATGACTTACATTCTAAACTTGGTGCCATCCAAATCGGTTCCTAAAACCCCAATGGAATTGTGGACCGGAGCGCAAGCCCAGTCTAAGACACTTGCAGATTTGGGGTTGTCCGGCATACGTGCTAGACAAGGAAGCCGGTAAATTGGATCCATGTTCGGAATTAAGGTTGTTTATAGGATATCCCATGGGAACGAAAGGGTGTATGTTCTATAGTCTCAAGGATTAAAAGACCGTGATTAGTTCGCACTTTAAATTCTTGGAGGAAGACTATATGAACAAAAGAAAGCCCAGAAGTGAGATTACCTTAGACGAGTTAAGAGGGTAAACTCCTATACCAAGTATACAAGATGATATACCACACGTCATACCTTCACAACCGGAACCCCGTCGTAGTGGGAGGATTGCAAGGCAACCCGAGAGATTCATGGGAATTGGAGATTCTTCGGATTTGATTCCCGGCGATGAATCAGACCCATGAACGTACGACGAGGCAATCCAAGACAAAGACGCGGAAGTGTGGCAAACCGCAATGGAAACCGAGGTGGGTTCGATGGATTATAATCAAGTGTGGGAGTTGGTTGATCCACCCTAATGGGGTAGAGCCCATTGGATGCAAGTGGGTGTACAAGAGGAAAAGAGGACCGGACGGAAGGGTAGAGACCTTCAAAGCAAGGCTTGTGGCCTGTGGCCTGTAGCTATGCTTAAGTCCATCCGTATTCTCTTGTCGATCGCTGCGCACTTAGATTACGAGATCTGGCAAATGGATGTCAAGACAGCTTTCCTTAACGGAAGTCTTGATGGGATCTATATGCAACAGCCCAAAGGTTTCGTTGAAAAAGGCCAAGAGCACCTCGTATGCAAGCTTAAGAGATCCATTTATGGACTTAAGCAAGCATCGCGTACGGGGAACCAGTGTTTTGATCAATTAATTAAGTCTTATGGGTTTGTTATCAAAACAAGTTCGAAAGTTGTGTGTACAAAAGATGTGACGGAACTGCGGTGGTATTCTTAGTATTATACGTAGACGATATTCTGCTCATTGGAAACAATGTAAAGGTATTGTCAGACGTAAGGGTATGGCTGTCAAATCAGTTTGATATGAAGGACTTAGGGAAAAGCCGGTCACATCCTTGGGATCAAGTTCACTCGAGATCGCAAGAGGAAGATGTTGGGCTTATCGCAAGTTTCATACAAAGCCACTGTTTTGAAGCATATCAGCGTGCAAGATTCCAAGAAAGGTTTTGTACCTTGTAGGGACGGAATCCATCTATCCAAAGAAATATGCCCTAAGACGCAAGTGGAGATAGATGACATGAAAGACGTTCCGTACGTTTCGGACGTAGGAAGTCTTATGTATGCAACGTTGTGTACGAGACCGGATATCTGCTTTGCCGTGGGCATGATGGCAAGATATCAAAGTAACCCCGGGAAAGCACATTAGATTGCAATTAAATGCGTTCTTTAGTTTCTGAAAAGAACTTGGTATGGAATGCTGATTTAACAATCAGACAATCTAATTCCCATGGGATACACGGACTCAAATTTCCAATCAGATATAGATTCCAAAATAACTACCCCGGGTAGTGTGTTTTGCATGGGAGAAGGAGCCATGACATGGAGAAGCGATTTGCAGAAATGCATCGCCGATTCGACCATGAAAGCCGAATAAGTAATTGCTTGTGAAGCAGCGAAAGAAGCGGTTTGGCTCAAGTACTTCTTAGTGGACTTGGACGTTGTTCCGAATTTTCCCATCACAATCATTGTGCCGGAGCAGTTGCAAATTCAAGGGAACCGAGAGCCCACAAGGCAAGCAAACACATTGAAAGAAAAACACCATCTTATACGAGAAATCGTTAAGAGAGGAGATAAAGAGGTGGCAAAGATAAATGTCGGAGGACAACCTAGTATATCCATTCACAAAGGGTCTGCCTCTGAATACATTCGAGAGACATGTGGATGGAATGGGAGTCAAGACTATTGCCAATCTGCTTTAAGTATAAGTGGGAGGAATTATTAGGTTAGTGTAGGTTGACATGAGATGTCACGGAGAGCTACTACACTAAGACATGCGTGATGTATACTAAAAGCAGACTTTAAGTATAAGTGGGAGATTGTTGGAGTTATACGTGAAAGTATGCTTTTACTTTGTATAACTCGTGTATCAAACACTCGTTTTATGAGAATAATTCTTTTATCGCATTTGCTTTAGTTATGATTGAATGTTGAATTTCTATTGCAAACCGTTCAATATATAGTACATGTTACAATGTAGTTAATGTGGTGATACCCGATCACGGAAGACAACATTAACAGTTTACTTGTAACTAAACGTAAATTTTCACGACCTAGGTGGAATTGAACAATCCGCCGTGAAAGGTCGATGTGTAAGGCTCAGATTGGTCTGTCTTGACTAAGAGATTGCACTAGCACATTTAGTATGTGTTGAAGAGGACCTACAGCGAGGATAAATTCTTCTGTTCTGAAAGGTGAAGAATTAAACCTCAGTGGTTGTTGATTTCTTAATCTCCGTCACTTAAATAGGACCGTGTGTGCTTAATGGTTACTGCTTTGATTCATGTTGGGTGAGAATCATTGCGACTTCGAACTTTGTGTCTTGGGCAGTAATATTAATCATACGACGGTTGCTAAGATTTAATACGGAGAAACGCGTGCGAGTACGGCTCGTGTGATTAGTCCCCTTGGTGGGCTCAGAAGTTTTATTGTACCAAATCTTGCAAGTGAAGAATTAGTTTCTTCGGTACGAATAATAATGTTGAGCTGTCTTTACTCCAAGGTGAAATATATTAATTAATTTAGAGCTATTCAGAAGCTTAATTAATTAATGGACTTGATAATCTTAAACGCGGGAAAAATTAACCGGGAGCCCATATTATCGTAATATGGATTAAGATGGATAGTGCAATATTAATTTATTAGTGGTAATAATTAATATTAATGGATTGAATTATATTGGGGCTCAATATTGAAATTCAGAAGTCCATTAGGAGGTCCAATCTTAATTCTCCTTAAGGCCCCTCAAGTAGCCCAATTAAGTAGCCCAATTAAGTAGCCCAATAATGATAAGGTGATTAAAATAAAAGAAAATATATTTGCTGATTTTTTCATGATATTTCGAAAAAGATATATTAGGAGAAAGAAAAGATCTTGTTGATTTTCTTGGAAAGATATTATGGAAGATAAGTATTCTTGGAATACAAGATTATCTCATATATTCAAGAAGATCCAAATCTTGGATTCTTTCTTTAATATTTTCGAAAATATGCTTATTAGGAGGAGGTTGAGATTTTTGTGGAATATTTTATTATGGAGAAAAAAATATATGGGATATATTCAAGATTTCTTAGAGGCTAAGAAAAGATTTTCTCCACCTCTAAAATATATGAAAATTTCGAAAATCCCTTGTCCTATAAGTAGGGGATGATTATTTCATCTCCAGTTTACAGTTTCATAGTGTTGAAAAAAAAATCAGCAACAATATTTTTCTTTTTCCTTAGTTATTTAAATTACTTGAAAGCATCTCCCACCGGTGATCAAGTAAGGCGAAAGGGAAATACTTGAGAAGGCTTTTGGGTTGATAAAGCGTGTTCGTGTTTGTCCCGTTTTATTCAAAGGCCAGTTCTACGAGAGGTACGTAAGTCACATAATTTCTTGTTTATTCCGCCATAGATTTTATGTGAATTAATTCAACATGCATGATGATAAAAATTGTTGTTGGAATTATTATTTGAATTAATTAGGATTAATTCATGCTAGTAATAATTGTATTTAAATTCGTATTTAAATTTCATCCTGAATAGATTCCGGGCACCTCTATTTTCCCAACACAAAGAGCCTACATTACAACCTTGAGAAAAGTCCTTTTTGATTCGGCATTAATTTCTAGAGTATGGTCAGAGTTAAGAGTGCTTACAAGCCTATGGCTGCCAATATGAGTGATTGATTGTTTGAGTGAGTCCCTTGATCATTGATATACACTTGTGAGGGAGTGAAACACATCGTTGAGTGCACATCCATGTTTGATCTTGGTGTTTCTTGTTATTGTTGCATGAGTACGATGAGGGAAGGTGAGTGAGTATACTTGTGATCGATCTTTGAAGCTCGAGTTCATTTGCTTGCATGATTTGATCCTTTGACTCAATCCTAACAATTTCACTTGACTTGTTATTTCGTTGCTTGAAGACAAGCAACATGGTAAGTTTGGGGGGGTTGATTAGGCGTGAAATTGTCATGATTCGTCACTCGAAATACCCTAATTTTGGCCAATTTTGTTGAGTATTTGGAGTCAATTGAGCATTATTTCTATACATTGATGAATTTGTCTCTTTAATGCTCGTAGGTGAATCGAGGGCGAAGAACGGAGTTCGTAGGACTTTGAATCGACTCAAACGGATGCCCGGATGAGAAGATATCGAAGGAATACGATTGATGTTAGTGTCGAAGAAGAAAAGTACTAGTTGGAGAAATTTTGGAAGCATTCGAGTGAACCACTCGAGCACTAGCGCTCGAGCACGTTGCTCGAGCGCTCAAAACATACAAAAAATTTCGAGCGCTCGAGCAGCTCGAGCGCCACCGCTCGAGCGTGTTGCTCGAGCGCCCCAATTATACAGAAGATTTTCAGCGCTCGAGCAGCTCGAGCGCCAGCACTCGAGCACCTGTGTCATTCGAGCTACATGCTCGAGCGCGACCGCTCGAGCGGGTCTGCTCGAGCACCTTCATATTTGGCGTTTTAAAAGGCGTTTTTCGGCCCATGTGTTCACTATTCGGCCCGTGGCATATATATACTCGTCTCAAGCTCGTTTTTGAGAGAGATCAGACATCACTTGATAGATTTTGACTTTTAGAGTTCGTTTTTGGAGAGAAAGAAGAGAAGCAAGCTTTACGTTTGCATTTTTGAGGTTTTCGTTACAAATTCATATTACGATCTTACTTTTTAGTTTCGTTTCTTTATAGTTTTGTTCTTGAACACGTTGAGACTTCTTTTCTTGAGTTAATTTCAGTTTATTCTTTTATTTCGTTAAACCCTAGTTTATGTTGGATCTCTTCTTCGTCTTAATTATCATGTTCATGTTTGTTACTTATTCAATTGCTATTATTTACGTAAAACCTATGTCTAGCTAAAACCCTTGCATGCTTGGGGTAGGATGAACTCGTAGAAGTAGGTTGTGGGTACGTAATTAGGGTAACTTATGACGTTAGGTTTTAATTCTCTTGATTAATGAATTCTTAAAATTAATCTTAACTTTACTTTTGAATTTCGTTCGAAAAGTGTTAGAGAGAGGACGACCATATCATTGTATCACTCTTTAACAACGAGTAGACTTAACTAGAGGGTTTAGAAAGGGTTAATTCATCTACCAGTTTAGCGAAGGAGGACGACCGCATCACCTTAGTTAAATTAGGGTCTCATTAATTAAGCACAATCTATTAACTTGTTAGTGGATTAGTGAAGTCGAGTGTTAGGGTAAAGTATTAGGG
This sequence comes from Ballota nigra, assembly GCA_947034835.1. Classification (NCBI taxonomy): domain Eukaryota; kingdom Viridiplantae; phylum Streptophyta; class Magnoliopsida; order Lamiales; family Lamiaceae; genus Ballota; species Ballota nigra. Next base: position 17,788,001 of record OX344722.1, read on the forward strand.
TTTAGAATCTTGAGCTTTCATCTTGCATTCTTTTACTTAGGTTATTTCTTGCGCGTCACAGTTATTTTGATTATGTACCTGCTCCGTTAGTATACGTAGGGATTCCTATCCTGAGCATCGCCATCTCTTACTTGAACACAAACCTTAGTTAATTAGTCTTCTTTAGTATTTTAGTTTAATTAGTTTATTTTAGTCTTTTAATTAATCTTTCAAAAAACCCAAAAACATTACACTCATATTAGCTACGACGCGTAGATCTTCAGGGATCTGTTCGCATACACTCCATCTCGTGGGTTCGATATACTTGGTCATTATACTTACTCATACTACAGTGAACTCGTCCGCTTGCAGGGAAGCAACTAGTAGAAGTTAGTATTTTCACTTCAAGTCAGACGTAAAGGATCGGAGTATTGGCCATCTCTCACAAGTGCACTGCCGTAAGCTTGCTCAACTTACTACCAGTGCTCATCACTTAGAGGCATAGTCGGAGATCCCTGAAGGTAACTTTCCTTATGTAATCCTCTACTTTTCCCTGTTGTTCGCCTCTTACCTGCTGGTCGCTGCCCTTACATTTGCTTATCTTTGTGTTTTTTGTTTTCAGCTCAAAGGGTAACAGTAGCCGTTCCGCAAATCCCAAGGAGCTACCATCTTCTTGCTCGCCGAGTGAAGAAAATGGCGGCTAACCAACCATCGAAAAAGAAGAAGTTCGACCCTTGCACTTCCCTGATCAGACTGAGGGCGGGAGCGCACGATGAGGAGGAGGCTCCTCAAGTACCTGCCCCGGTTCCTCGCCCCCCTGCTCGCTCCTCGCCTCCTCCCAAAGACACAAGGGGTAAGAAGAGACTTACCAAAGAGACTGCTCCTTGCAAGGAGGATGACAGCTCCAAGCGAGCTAGAGGATAGGGCTCTTCACAGGCGAGCAAGTCTGCTGCTCGCCAGTGGAAGAAGTGACCGAGCAGCAGGTCATCGGCGCGATGGTCGCCGGTCGAGGGAGGAGTTCCTCGCCTGACAGTTCCTATTTAGGCTACGACCCAGTGAAGATGAGGGAGTAAGCATTTTTCCTCCTGCTCGGCTGCTCGCTTTCTTGCTTACGTTTTAATTATTTTAACTTTTTAATCTTGTACAGGTACCGGAGAGACGATTATCCCGGTCGCGCTAAAGTGCTTCACCAATTTAGTTGCGTGAAATCGGCCCCCGCTTACCATGAGATCAAGGACTCTCATGTCCGGCGGGCTAAGGAGTCTGTCCCCCGTTCCTGGACAAAGACGGGTGAAGAGATCCTCCAAAGTCAAAGTCTGAGCAATAATGCCCGCCTTCTGAGCTACAACGCGAGTCATCAGGCTATCTACGCTCAGAGAGTCCTTGACCAAGCCATTGAGCTTGAGAGGACTAACCGGAGTCTGGGACGGAGGATCGAGCAGCTCGAGACGGACCGAGATGTCCAGTTGAAGAAGAAGGAGGACGAGCTGGCCAAGTTGAAAGCCGAGTTTGAAAGGGCCAGGCTCTCCTGGGAAAAGGGGCTGAAGGCAGTGGAGGATCGCGAACATGTGGCCTTAAATACTTCTGAGAAGCTCAAGTTAGATTTGGGAGTGGCCACCTATCGCGTGCAGGTCTTGGAAACCGAGTGGGTGGGCTTGGTTGAGCGAGTCGAGTCTCTGAAGGTCCATGTCGACCGGCTGGAGAAGGAGAACAAGCGTGCCATTTCTTATAATATGTACGTGTGAGATGTAACTGATAACACCAATCTTGGTTACATTTGTGCGTACGCAGATTGTGTACGATCCGTGAAGTACACCTTGGATAACGGTCTCGACGTCATGACTAGTACCGTCAAGGACTTTGCGGATTATGTTATCGAGAATCCTCCAGCCGCCGGTTTTGACATCCCTGTTGCTGACCTAGGGGAGATGGGGTTGGACTTGGGCATCTTTAAAGATGATGTCCGAGTCGTAGCTCCGAATGAGAGGACGGAGGAAGTGAACCGAGACGCTACTGTTTTCGATGCCTTAAGCCCTCTCTTTCCGAATCTTCTTGGGGAGACGAGCACCTCCACCGCAGTAGGCGAGTATCAGGTCCCTGTGGCGACCAGCCAAGATGCTCCTCCACCTCCTCCTTCCGAAGATCCTCCAGCACCACCTGCTCCTCCGGCTCCTGAGTCTTGAACTTTTTTTTTTTTTTTTATTTTCTTAGTTCATGTAGTAGGTCAATTGTAATTTGTCCTTTCTTACACCTTTGTATTTGAAGTTTTGTTTTGAATGAAGTCGTACTTTTATTTTATTTGTTCGCCTTTCATTTAATGTTTACTTAAGTATTTTCTTCCATATCCGAAAGTTCAATACTTTTTCGTGCAAACTTTTTTGTACATTAATTATTTATGGGTCAATTTGGTTCTCTTAAGAACTTGACCTTCATTTCTCTTTTGCGCCCTGTTGCTCGCCACACGCTATACTTGTGCTTAAATGCATTTAGTTTTGGGCGAGCAACTTTTTGTTTTATGGGGGCGATCAGTTGGGTTTTTGTGACTCAGGACCCTGCTGCTCGCCTCCTTCTGAACTTGTGTTGTGACACTTGACTGTTTCCGGTCGAGCAGCTTTTCTTTTTGGGCGAACAATTGGGCTCTGATGCCTCTTTGTCCGTTTAAATGCGTAATACAACGAACAATTATTTCTACTTACAAATTTTTCTGAAAAAGTGTGAAAATTTTATCAACCTTACAATAATACAAAAGATAAGCTATAAAATTTTTTACTAATCTACATAAAGAATTTTACATCGGTCTCCTAACTGTTGATAATATTTCTTCAATAAAGCTGCGTTCCAGGTGTATTGGGCCGAGTTGCCTTTCATGTCTTCAAGGTCGTACGTGCCGTTGTACCACTTGTGGGTTATCCTGAATGGGCCCTCCCAAGTCGGTCCAAATACTCCTGGAGGTGGTGCTAGAATCTTTCGGAGTACCAGATCTCCGACTTCAAATTCCCTGACCTTCACTTGCGAATTATAGTATTTCGCGATTCTTCTCTTGTATATTTCATTTTTTATTTCTGCTGAAATTCTTTTTTCGTCAATTCTTCTTCAATCTGGTTGATTTTGTAGTCACTAGTGGATGGGTGAGAAATTTTTGTTATCGTGACTTGTGAAAGTTCTGCTGGTCCTGTGCTAGTAGCCAAGCGAGCAAGTGCATCTGCTTGCGCGTTGTTATCCCTTGGTACTTGTTCAATATAAATCTGTTCGAAGAGTGAAGCCAGGTGAGCAACAATTTTTTTGGTATAAAGCCATGTTTTCATCTTTAGCTTCGTACTCCCCGCGGACTTGGTTGACTATCAGCTGGGAATCTCCATAGATTTGAACTCTTCGAACCCCCACAACCAAAGCTAGTCGTAGTCCGGTTATCAGAGATTCGTACTCAGCTTCATTGTTTGTTGCCATGAACTCGAACCTGACCGCTGAAGTGAACACTTGCCTGTCTGGACTGATCAGCACTATCCCAACTCCCGCTGCTGTGTTATTTGATGATCCGTCCACGTACATATGCCATGGATGGTTATGACCTCTCGTTGGATCTTGAGGGAAGGTTAATTCGACTATGAAGTCGGCTAACGCTTGTCCCTTAATCGCTGTTCGAGGTGCATAAGATATTCCGAACTGGCTTATCTCTAGTGACCATTTGAGGAGGCGACCAGCAGCGTCAGGCCTTTGCAGGATTTGCCTTAGTGGGAATGTTGTTAGCACCTCCACTTGGTGATCAAAGAAGTACGGCCTCAGCTTTCTCACACTCATTACTAGTGCGTAGGCTAACTTCTCCATGGGCGAATATTTGATCTCTGCTTCATGTAAGGCCTGACTTATGTAGTAAATAGGCAAATGGAACTTTCCTTCTGCTCGAACTAGGACCGAGCTGATGGCTACCTCTGACGCGGCTATATATAGGTACAGTTTTTCTCCCGAGACAGGCTTTGATAGAATCTTGGTGTCGCTGAGGTATTCTTTCAATTGTTCAAATGCCTGTTGACAACTGTTTGTCCATTGGAACTGCCCTTTCTTGATAACATCGAAAAAAGATCGACATTTATCTCCGGATCTTAAAATAAATCTGTTCAAGGCTGCTAAGCATCCGGTTAGCCGTTGAACTTCCCTGACCAACCTTGGTGGTTGCATGTCCATGATTGCTTTGACCTTTGACGGATTTGTCTCAATGCCTCGCTGACTGACCGGTGTCCAAGGAATTTTCCCGAGTGAACTCCAAAGCTATTTTTTTTTGGTTCAGTTTCATGTTGTATGCCCGAAGTATTTCAAATACTCGTGCAAGGTGTTTCAAATGATCTTCCTTCTTTGGGCTTTTTACAACTATTTCATCCACGTACACTTCCATTTTTTTGCCGATGTGGTCATCAAACATCTTATTAACGAGTCTCTGGTATGTGGCCCCTGCGTTGATTAACCCGAACGACATCCTCTTCCAGCATAATAAGTTTTTGTTGGTGTAAAACGCTGCGTTTCCTGGTCGTCGGGGTGTATCGGGATTTGGTGATACCTGGCGAATGCATCCATGAAGGTGAGGAGTTCGTGTCCCGCCGTGTTGTCCACCAACTGATCAATGTGAGGCAGTGGAAAGTTGTCCTTAGGGCAAGTAACATTCAGATCAGTGAAGTCGATACATAACCTCCACGTGCCTTTTGGTTTCTCCACTAACACTGGATTTGCTACCCATCTGGGACATAAGGCTTCTTTGATGAGATCATTATCAAGTAGCTTCTCTACCTCTACGTCCAGTGCTTCATATTTGTCAGGCCCAAACTTCCTTCTTTTTTGCTTCACCGGTTTTCTGGTTGGATCAATATTCAACTAATGACAGGCATGCTCAGGGCTGATGCCTACCATATCAGCATGCGACCATGCGAATACGTCGAGATTAGACTTGAGGAATTCTATCATTCTTGATCTGTATGGCCCAGGGAGCTCAGATCCAATGAATAATTCCAAATCTTCTCGATTTGGGTCGACTCTTATTGCTTCCAGCTCCTCAACCGGGGTTGCTCTTCTTTTCTGATTTTTCCAACGAGGATCAATAATAGGCCCCTCTAGGTTAATCTCATCCTCGATCATTGGTTTCGCTTCCAACCTTGGCTCTATGTCTTCAATTTGATTTAGCCTGGGTACGACCTCTCTTCCCTGTTGCTCGCCGGAGCCCTCCTGCTCGTCCTCGCCCTACTGGTCGTCCACCTCCATCATTTCGGTGTCGACGGACTCCATGATCTCATCCAATATGGAGGGTTCACCTTCAGCCCTGCTGCTCGGCAGTTCGTCCATGACAGATACTCTGTTGTTGTTAGGTTGAAGTTGCATGAGGCATTCTCGAGCTTTCTTTTGGTCACCTTTAACCGTACCTGAACCTTTTGAAGTTGGAAATTTAAGACAGTAGTAGTACGTTGAAACAGCCGCTTTGAATTCATTCATAGAAGGTCGACCGAGAAACCCGTTGTAGGCAGACTGTTGATTTACAACTAAGAATTCTATCATTCTAGTCAGTCTCCTTTCGGGATTCTCGGTTGATATAAGCTCGACCGGCAACATAACTAAACCTAAGGGAACGATTACAACATCTCCGGACCCTACTATCTTATGGTCGCACTCTTTTACACAGTCACCTAACTGATCTAGTGTGCTTTTAAATATGATATTTGTATAGGAGCCGGTGTCCATGAGCAGGCGGTGGACTCGGATTCCTATGATGTTGGCACAAATGATCAGTGAGTCATTGTGTGGGGTGAGTATCCCATCTAGGTCCTTTTCAAAAAATACCAAGTCTCCCGTTTTCTTGGTAGCTTGGTTCACTCCAACTTCTCTGACTTGGGCCACGGCTCTTAAGTCTGCCTTTCTCTTTCTTTTGGATATTGGTGGCCTTCCGTCAGAACAACCCCCTACAGGTCCGGATGGTTCAAGCATTAAAATTTCACGAACTGGTTCTGCCGGTGCTATGAATGCCTTCTTGCCCTTTTTGTCCATCCTACTCGGCTGCTCGTCCTTATCATCTTCTTCCGAGCTGGATGGTACTATCACTCTTGGCCTTTTGCCTGATTGTCTCTTCACGAACTCTGACAACTTCCCTTCTTCGTAAAACCTCCATAGCTATTTTAAAAGATCTCGGCATTCACTCGTGAAGTGACCTATGCTTTGATGATATACGCAATACTTGTTGGGGTTCATCTTCCCTCGTTCTTGTCGTATTTTTTGAGGCTCTGACAGCATATCCTTATCCTTTACATTGTTGTACACAGCTTCTATTGATGTGGACATGACATGGTTCAACTTCTCCTTTAACTCGGTTCCTTCACTGAAAGCCTTCATGTTTTTTGGAGCCTTGTATTCTCCCCCTGACTTCTTTCCTGATTTCTTGGTGTCGGCTTTATCTCCCAACTCTTTCTGTAAAGTTTCTTACATCGAGATGTACACCCCTGCTTTATGTCGAAATTCAGAATATGTTTTAGGAAAAGCGAGGTGCATTTCCTTCCACAGGTCTGTCCCTTTCTTAAGTCCTGCAATTACCGCCACAATTTTAGTGTCCTCACTCACTGTTTCTCCTTCCAGCAGGACTTTGTCAAATCTTTCAAGGAAAGTCCTATCAGACTCCTCATCCCCTTGTTTCAGATCTGCAAGCCTATGTCTTTGCGTAAGGTAGGATCCGACTGTGGAGAAATGTGATAGGAATTCCTTGCTAAGTTGCATGAATGAACTGATGGAACCTGGAGCTAGTACGGAAAACCATCTGTGGGGGCCATAGCCAAGGGTTAACGGGAAATTTTGACATTGTGTCGCATCAGATGCTTTCACGGATATCATGTAATCGGTGTATTTGGACAAGTGCACTTTTGGGTCTGAATTCCCCTCGTATAGACTAACAGCTGGGAACTGTACCTTTTTCTGCACCGGTGCATTCAATATCGCCGGAGACAATGGTGATAATGGAAGTACGGTTGACCCTCCGCCGTTTTGGGCATCTAACTTGTAATACCCTAGGTTTTCATGATCTTATTTGCTTTACTAAATGCTTTATAATTCTTCATGAATCTATGTGGCGCATTTACATTCGAATTTATGCAAAGGCACGTTTATATGTTTTATTTACTCGATACTTACAATTAACGTATTATTTGCTCAATACATGCTTATTCTTGAGACTTTATAATTTTTATATGTTCTTTATTTTATGTCTTAAAGTTTTTGATATAGAGATTAATATAGTCCTTAAGAATAGTAATTATATTTCATAAGTTACAAGTTGAAAAATGAACGTTTCTTTAAGAAACGAATTGCGTATCGATTACTCGATATATTTTTATGATTAGTATATAGACTTTGTAATTTATTTAGAGTCTTAGAAGGGTTTTAATTTTATTTCATAAGATAGTATAAGTAAATTTTATTAGAATTATCCCATAATCACAATTTCTACTTATTAAATTCATAGTATATATGTGTTATTTCTACAAAACACAAGACTACTCGAGTACTTCTTATAATTTTTGAAAATTTGAAGAAGAATTAGGAGAATTAGAGAAGCTTCAAGACTAAGATTAAGATAAGATAAGATAAGGTTAGTAGAAAAGTCAAAATTAGCAACTAACTTAAGAATGCCATGTGTTTAACTTACTTAACCTCCAAGATTATCCAAATTCCTCCACAAGCTTCCTAAAAGTCAGCCATATAGGTGGAGTAGCCTCCAAGGTTGGCTTCTTCTATAAATACATGGCCATTCATGCAAAAATATTCATAAGAAAAAGTTTAAAACAAATACTACTACTACTCTTATACTTAGAAGTTGAAAAGGGAGAAGAAAGGGATTTTCTTTAGCTACCAATCTCCAAGTAAGCTTCTCTTCTTGATTGAGTAATTATTTAAGTGGTAGTATAAGGTTTATTCATGAGTTGTGAATTAAATGATAGGAAAATGAGTTTTGATGAGTAATTTACATGTTATACATGTTTTACTTCATGTTTGAATGTTTAATTCAATTTCTTCATGAGTTATGACCAAAATCATGTTTATTACTTTAGAAGTAGAAATCATGAAATTATATGGTTTAAAGTGAGTTTAAGATGATATGTTCTTCATGTATGCATAAAACCGAATTTCTGGACCAACTTTGGGGTAAATTTCGTTTTGACCAATTCATTCGGTGGAAAATTCTGAAATTTTATATGTGAAAATAGACTTGTGAAGGAACTTAGGTTTCAAATTTCATAGCTTTTGGAGTAGTATTCGATGCATGGTGAATTTTCAAAGTTGAACTAGGGTTTTGTAATCTATAGCAAGAATAGTAGAAGTTTGCTCTGATCTGAGAATAATCGGTTAGGTTTTTACAAAAAACCAAAGTATGTTGATAAATTACATGAAGTTGGGAGTTCATGGTTAAAATTTCAGGAGTATTGGACTTATGGTTAATTTATGGTGAATTTTAAGTTAAGTGACCAGAATCTGTAACAGTATGTTCGTCACAAAATATTTGATGTTTGGAAAAGAGTTTGAGAAATCTGAAAATATGGTGATAAACTTTATTGAGTTGGAAATCTACTGTTAAAATTTCATAATTTTTGGACGTATGGATAATTTAATATGAATTTTCAAAGTTAGGTGTGTAATCTGCCAAAATTGAATTTTTGTATGCAAGGTTCGAAATGGTCCGGTTACATTTTTACAGTCGATATTTATTTATAACTTGTTATTTGATGATTTTATACACTTAATTGATATTTGTGTGTTATTATACAATATTTGAATATGTATGGAGATTTGAATTCAAGTCTTACAATTTACAAAAGTGAAGGGATAAGTAACAATGTTTTTATCTTAAATTTTTTACTTGTAGGTACAAACCTGCAAGGTGGGGAATCACTTCACTCTTCACCGAGTGTTTTATTATTATTTTAATTGCACTTATTAAATGTTGAATGTTAAATATTTTGAGTATGGCCCGCTATCGACTGGCCCCTGAGATAGTCCAACTATATATTGGCAAATGAGATAGTCCGGTCGCTCCGGCACTACGGGTTGGTCGCGTCACCCAAGGAGATACCCGGTGAAATTTCGGCGGCTCACATATTATAAACAATTGATGTTTAGTTTGTGCAATTAACAAGAGGTTTCTCACTAAGTGTTTTCAAGTACTTATCCCTTCCACTTTTAAATTTTTACAGATGCTGTGGATCCGGACGTGGGCGAATGAATCAAGAATAGCATTTTAAATTTTGGATTATAAACTAAGCTACGAGCACACTTATTTACTACTTCCGCTGTGTAAATGTGTGGCGTGTGTATATTCTAATATAAAATGCTATTTTAGTGATGTTCCTACTTGTGCCACATCATATTTTCCGTATTATTTAAGTGGGGACGTCACAGGTGGTATAAGAGCAGGTTCGCCTGCTAAAGTATTTTAAAAAAAAGTGTGTTTTAAAATTTTAAAAGAAAACAGCCGCACCGAGATCATTCTCCACGACGGGATCAGGTAAATGTTTTATATGTGCTTAAATTATGTTATTTATTTGAAAAGTGTGATCGATTATTTGAAAGTTTGTATAGTTATTGCATTAAATTGTTGTTTGAATAGAACTATGAGTCATTGGGGAAACCAAAACAACTCAGACATGAGCGAGGATCTAGCTTCCGTTTTAAGGGGGTTAACTCAGCAACTAGGTCAGCAAAGCCAATCATCTCAAACACCTGTATCTTCAGCCCAAAACCATGATATTGTTAGTCAGTTTAAGAAATTTAGACCCTCCACCCTGACCGGAAAAGAAAACCCAATGGAAGTAGAAAACTGGATTCGGAGCTTGGAGAAGATATTCACTTATCTTAAGTGCACCGATGAGCAGAAAGTTTCTTGCGCTATATTTCAGCTGACTGAAGACGCAGATTATTGGTGGGAAGCTCACTGTAGGACAATGACTGAAGAAGAACGAATGTCAGTTACTTGGGAGAAATTCATAGAAGCAGTGGTTAAGAATTACATACCACAGTCATTCTTAGATCAGAAGGAGACCGAATTTCTACAGTTGAAGCAGGGAAATCTGACAGTGCAAGAATATGAAAGGAAATTTAATCAATTGGAAAGGTATGCTTCTCATTTGATTAATACTAATGACAGGAAGGCAAAGAGATTTGTTCAAAACCTACGTCCAGAGATTAGTACCATCTTAGAAACACAAGATATTAGGTCCTATGCCCAGATGTTTGAGAAAGCTCAAACGATAGCAGCATATATGAAACCAGAAGAAGTAAGGATTTCAGAATCACAGCCAAATAAAAGAAAGTGGGTTGGTACGAAACAAGGAGGAAAATTTAAGCAAGTCAAAAGGACGAGAATGATACCACAACAGCAACAGAGGCCATCTAAATGCAGAAATTATGGAAAAGAACATTCTGGACAATGCCTGAAAGGAACAGGGGTATGTTATAAGTGTAAAGAACCTGGACATCTTATAACTGATTGTCCAAAGCTGAGGGGACAACAGAAGATGGCACCTGCTCGAGTGTTTGCCATGAGTCAGCAGGAGGCGACAACAAATCCGAAAGTGATGGCAGGTATGTTCAAAATATTCCAAATACCTGTTTTCATGTTATTCGATACTGGTGCTACACATTTATTCATCTCTACAAAGATGTTTGAACAAATTAAGACTGCCCATATTTTGGTAGAAGAAAATTTCCTAGAAGTAAATATTCCCTCTGGTAGTACGACACAATCCTTAGGACTGTGTAGGAATGTGAAGATTGATTTTGAGCATGCAATACTCCCGGCAAATCTACATATAATAGAAATGAAGGACTTTGATATTATCTTGGGAATGGACTGGCTTATAGCTAATCATGCTCTCATCAAGTGTCAAGAAAAAGAAATATCAGTATGGAGATCAAAGGATGAGAACTTTACACTATATGGTACTAGAATTGGAACTATACCTCAAGTAATTTCAGCAATGAAAGCCCGGAAATTATTGAGGAAAGAAAAGAATACGACATTTCTAGTAAATATTGTAGCAACGGAATCCAATGGTCCAACATTGGATGATGTGCCGGTAGTATGTGAATACAAGGATGTATTTCCAGACGATTTGCCAGGATTATCCCCAGATCGTCAGTTGGAGTTCACTATTGATTTGATACCCGGAGCCGCGCCTATTTCTAAAGCACCTTACAGAATGGCACCAAAGGAGTTACAGGAGTTGAAGGTGCAATTGCAAGAATTATTGGACAAGGGCTTTATTCGACCAAGTGTGTCACCATGGGGTGCACCAGTATTATTTGTGAAAAAGAAAGATGGATCATTGAGGATGTGCATCGATTATCGAGAACTGAATAAGCTCACTATCAAGAATAAATATCCACTTCCCAGAATTGAAGATCTATTTGATCAGTTAAGAGGAGCTTGTGTATTTTCAAAAATTGATTTGAGATCGGGATATCATCAGATAAAGATTAAAGAAAGCGATATTCCGAAGACAACATTCAGAACCCGATATGGTCATTATGAGTTCGTAGTGTTACCTTTTGGACTCAGTAACGCGCCAGCTATATTCATGGATTTGATGAATCGTGTATTTCATCAATATCTGGATCAATTTGTGATCGTTTTTATTGATGATATTCTAGTATATTCAAGAAGTCAGAAGCAGCATGCAGAACATCTTCGAATTACATTGGAAACTCTGAGGAAAGAGAAGTTGTATGCTAAATTCAAGAAGTGTGAATTCTGGTTGGATAAAGTTGTATTTCTTGGACATACGGTTTCAGCTTTGGGAATAAAAGTTGACCCAACAAAGGTAGAAGCTATAAACCAATGGAAGACACCAACTAATGTAAACGAAGTCAGGAGTTTTCTTGGGTTAGCCGGGTATTATCGAAGATTCATTGAAGGGTTTGCTCGGATTGCAAAACCTTTTACTCAATTGACTCAGAAAGAAATAAAGTTTGAATGGACAGAAGAGTGTGAAAGGAGTTTTCAAGAACTCAAGCAAAGATTAACAACGGCCCCAGTTCTTACAATTCTTGAAGGTACAGAAGGATTTATTGTGTACAGTGATGCTTCTAAATAGGGCTTGGGTAGGATAGTTCTGCTCATGTAGTTTTAATTGTCTTGATGCGTATGCTACTACTTTCCCATTCTGCATAAGTACACACGCATGATTTAGAGCTAGCAGCAGTTGTGTATGCACTCAAGATTTGGAGGCATTACTTGTATGGAAGTAAATTTCAGATCTACACAGATCATAAGAGTTTGAAGTATATCTTCGAACAGAAGGAATTGAACATGAGGCAAAGAAGATGGTTAAAGTTGGTAAAGGATTATGATTGTGAAATATTATACCATCCGGGAAAGGCAAATGTAGTAGCAGATGCTTTAAGTCGCAAGGGAAAGATCAATGCTTTGATTGTGAAACCTACCTTGAAGGAAAGAATAACAAAAGCTTAATATGACGATGCATTCTTAGAGAAAATAAAACGAAAGATCAAGGAAGGTAAAACAAAGGAGTTTTCAGTATGTGAGGATGGTACATTGGTATGTCAAGGAAGAATATGTGTCCCAGAAAAAGAAGAACTCAAGAAAGAAATATTGGAAGAAGCACATTCTACACCATATACAGTACATCCTGGAGGAACGAAAGTGTACCAAGAATTAAAGAGGTTGTTCTGGTGGAGAAATATGAAGAGGGATATTGGAAATTTCGTACAGAAATATTTGACATGTCAGCAGGTGAAAGCTGAGCATCAAAGACCATCAGGATTATTAAAGCCACTTGAGATTCCTGAATGGAAATGAGAACATATTACAATGGATTTTGTGGTAGGATTGCCCAAGTCAATACAAGGAAATGAAGCTATTTGGGTAATTGTCGACAGATTGACCAAGACGGCACATTTCTTACCAATAAAGATGACGTTCACATTGGATAAATTGGCTCAGATTTATATTAAGGAAATTGTCCGATTACATGGAGTTCCAATTTTTGTTGTGTCAGATAGAGATCCGCGATTTACATCAAGATTCTGGCACAGCCTTCAAGAAGCTATGGACACCAAGTTGGAATTCAGTACATCTTTTCATCCTCAAACAGATGGTCAATCGGAAAGAACAATTCAAACTTTGGAAGATATGTTGAGAGCTTGTATCATTGATTTTGGAGGAAGTTGGGAAAGGTACCTACCTTTAGTGGAATTTGCCTACAATAACAGTTATCAGGCTATAATTGAAATGACACCATACGAAGCATTGTACGGAAGAAAGTGCAGATCTCCACTATGCTGGGATGAAATCGGAGAAAAGAAATTGTTAGGACCAGAATTGGTGGAAGAAACTAACAAGGTGGTAAAGAAAATTAAAGAAAAGATGCAAGCGACTCAAGATCGACAGAAAATGTATGCGGATAGGCGAAGGAAAGAATTAAGTTTTGAGATTGCAGACAAGGCATTCTTGAAGGTATCTCCAATGAAAGGAATTTTCCGCTTCGGGAAAAGAGGAAAGTTGAAGCCTAGATATATTGGACCTTATGAGATATTGGAGAAAGTTGGAGAATTAGCTTATAAATTGGCGTTACCACCATCATTGGCAGGAGTACACGATGTATTCCATATCTCGATGCTCCAAAAGTATGCACCTGACCCTACCCACATAGTAAACCAACCTGAATTAGAAATTGATGCCAACTTAACCTATGAGGAAGTCCCTATAGCCATACTTAATAGAAAGCTTCATAGGTTAAGAAATAGAGATATTCCTATGGTTAAGGTCCAGTGGAATAGACATGGAATGGAAGAAGCTACGTGGGAGCGAGATGATGAAATCTTAGCAAAGTACCCCTACCTTAATATCCACGGTAACACTTAAAATTTCGAGGACAAAATTTATTTATGGGGGTTAGACAGTAATACCCTAGGTTTTCATGATCTTATTTGCTTTACTAAATGCTTTATAATTCTTCATGAATCTATGTGACGCATTTACATTCGAATTTATGCAAAGGCACGTTTATGTGTTTTATTTACTCGATACTTACAATTAACATATTATTTGCTCAATACATGCTTATTCTTGAGACTTTATAATTTTTATATGTTCTTTATTTTATGTCTTAAAGTATTTGATATAGAGATTAATATAGTCCTTAAGAATAGTAATTATATTTCATAAGTTACAAGTTGAAAAATGAACGTTTCTTTAAGAAACGAATTGCGTATCGATTACTCGATATATTTTTATGATTAGTATATAGACTTTGTAATTTATTTAGAGTCTTAGAAGGGTTTTAATTTTATTTCATAAGATAGTATAAGTAAATTTTATTAGAATTATCCCATAATCACAATTTCTACTTATTAAATTCATAGTATATATGTGTTATTTCTACAAAATACAAGACTACTCTTGTACTTATAATTTTTGAAAATTTGAAGAAGAATTAGGAGAATTAGAGAAGCTTCAAGACTAAGATTAAGATAAGATAAGATAAGATAAGGTTAGTAGAAAAGTCAAAATTAGCAACTAACTTAAGAATGCCATGTGTTTAACTTACTTAACCTCCAAGACTATCCAAATTCCTCCACAAGCTTCCTAAAAGTCAGCCATATAGGTGGAGTAGCCTCCAAGGTTGGCTTCTTCTATAAATACATGGCCATTCATGCAAAAATATTCATAAGAAATTTTTTAAAACAAATACTACTACTACTCTTATACTTAGAAGTTGAAAAGGGAGAAGAAAGGGATTTCCTTTAGCTACCAATCTCCAAGTAAGCTTCTCTTCTTGATTGAGTAATTATTTAAGTGGTAGTATGAGGTTTATGCATGAGATGTGAATTAAATGATAGGAAAATGAGTTTTGATGAGTAATTTGCATGTTATACATGTTTTACTTCATGTTTGAATGTTTAATTCAATTTCTTCATGAGTTATGACCAAAATCATGTTTATTACTTTATAAGTAGAAATCATGAAATTATATGGTTTAAAGTGAGTTTAAGATGATATGTTCTTCATGTATGCATAAAACCGAATTTCTGGATAAACTTTGGGGTAAATTTCATTATGACCAATTCATTTGGTGGAAGATTCTGAAAATTTTATATGTGAAAATAGACTTGTGAAGGAACTTAGGTTTCAAATTTCATAGCTTTTGGAGTAGTATTCGATGCATGGTGAATTTTCAAAGTGGAACTAGGTTTGCTATGATCTGAGAATAATTGGTTAGGTTTTTACAGGAAACCAAAGTATGTTGATAAATTAAATGAAGTTGGGAGTTCATGGTTAAAATTTAAGGAGTATTGAACTTATGGTTGATTTATGGTGAATTTTTAAAGTTAAGTGACCAGAATCTGTAACAGTGTGTTCATCATAAAATATTTGATGTTTGGCAAAGAGTTTGAGAAATCTGAAAATATGGTGATAAACTTTATTGAGTTGTAAATCTACTGTTAAAATTTTATAATTTTTGGACGTATGGATAATTTAATATGAATTTTCAAAGTTAGGTGTGTAATCTGTCAAAATCAAATTTTTGTATGAAAGGTTCGAAATGGTCCGGTTACATTTTTACAGTCGATATTTATTTATAACTTGTTATTTGATGATTTTATACACTTAATTGATATTTGTGTGTTAGTATACAATATTTGAATATGTATGGAGATTTGAATTCAAGTCTTACAATTTACAAAAGTGATGGGATAAGTAACAATGTTTTTATTTTAAAATTTTTACTTGTAGGTACAAACCTGCAAGGTGGGAAATCACTTCACTCTTCACCGAGTATTTTATTATTATTTTAATTGCACTTATTAAATGTTGAATGTTAAATATTTTGAGTCTGGCCCGCTATCGACTAGCCCCTGAGATAGTCCAACTATATGTTAGCAAATGAGATAGTCCGGTCGCTCCGGCACTACAGGTTGGTCGCGCCACCCAAGGAGATACCCGGTGAAATTTCGGGGGCTCACATATTATAAACAATTGATGTTTAGTTTGTGCAATTAACAAGAGGTTTCCCACTAAGTGTTTTCAAGCACTTATCCCTTCCACATTTAAATTTTTACAGATGCTGTGGATCCGGACGTGGGCGAATGAACTCGGTGGGCTGTGAAGTTTCCTTAAAGACTTTATATTTTCAAGAATAGTATTTTAAATTTTGGATTGTAAACTAAGCTACGAGCACACTTATTTACTACTTCCGCTGTGTAAATGTGTGGTGTGTGTATATTCTAATACAAAATGCTATTTTAGTGATGTTCCTACTTGTGCCACATCATATTTTCCATATTATTTAAGTGGGGACGTCATAGGTGGTATCAGAGCATGTTCGCCTGCTAAAGTATTTTCAAAAAGAGTGTGTTTTAAAATTTTAAAAGGAAACAGCCGCACCGAGATCATTCTCCACGACGGGATCAGGTAAATGTTTTATATGTGCTTAAATTATGTTATTTATTTAAAAAGTGTGATTGATTATTTGAAAGTTTGTATAGTTATTGCATTACATTGTTGTTTGAATAGAACTATGAGTCGTAGGGGAAACCAAAACAACTCAGACATGAGCGAGGATCTAGCTTCCGTTTTAAGGGGGTTAGCTCAGCAACTAGGTCAGCAAAGCCAATCATCCCAAACACCTGTATCTTCAGCCCAAAACCATGATATTATTAGCCAGTTTAAGAAATTTAGACCCTCCACCCTGACCGGAAAAGAAAACCCTATGGAAGTAGAAAACTGGATTCGGAGCTTGGAGAAGATATTCACTTATCTTAAGTGCACCGATGAGCAGAAAGTTTCTTGTGCTATATTTCAGCTAACTGAAGACGCAGATTATTGGTGGGAAGCTTACTGTAGGACAATGACTGAAGAAGAACGAATGTCAGTTACTTGGGAGAAATTCGTAGAAGCAGTGGTTAAGAATTACATACCACAGTCATTCTTAGATCAGAAGGAGACCGAATTTTTATAGTTGAAGCTGGGAAATCTGACAGTGCAAGAATATGAAAGGAAGTTTAATCAATTGTGAAGGTATGCTTCTCATTTGATTAATACTAATGACAGGAAGGCAAAGAGATTTGTTCAAAACCTACGTCCAGAGATTAGTACCATCTTAGCAGCACAAGATATTAAGTCCTATGCCCAGATGTTCGAGAAAGCTCAAACGATAGCAGCATAAATGAAACAAGAAGAAGTAAGAATTTCAGAATCACAGCCAAATAAAAAAAAGTGGGTTGGTACGAAACAAGGAGGAAATTTTAAGCAAGTCAAAAGGCTATTCATCGTTCTCTTGAGGTCAAACCACTCATTCGGAGGCGCTCTTCCGTTAGAAGGCTGTTCATCGTGGTTTGGCTCAAAGCCTTCCCCACGGTACAGTCCCTTGCTAACAGGACGTTTCTCCTGTGTGGCCCGTCGGGCCACATTGCTTGCCCCATTAGGACCCAAACGGCCAAAAGCTGACCTTCTGAGTCTATCATGCACTGAGGGGCGAACAACAGGGTATGATCGCTCCTCACTTCTCTGTGAATTTTCCTTCCTAAGTTCGTGATTTTGACTTCTTGTACCCCTGCTGCTCGACTCCTTATCTCTTCCTGGTGTGGATTCACCTCGACTCCCTAGCCGCTCACTCATTGGTGTCTTGCCTTTGGCTCTCCTTATTTGTCCACTATCGACCTCCTCCACCCTTATATCCTCTTGTTATTTGGCTCTCCGTTCTGTTGCCCGGTTGCTCGCCTCTGGGGATTTAGATGATTTATGCCCTTCTGCCTGGTTGCTCGCCTCCCGAGCTCTTGACGGTCCCGCGGCTTCTTGTTGCCGTTGTAAGGATTGTAAAACGGCGATTATTTTGGCTAATTCTTCCGGGTTTTGAGCCAAAGCTTCCATTTCCGGGGGAAGAGCGTAATAGTGACTTGGACATTTTGCCGAGATGTTGCCCGCACCGTCCGTGCATGGTCACCCGTTGACGATACCCTAGTTCGTGACTTGCTTGTCGGGTGGTTGCTCGATTCTTGCGGTTCTTGTGATCTTGTCATTTTTGGATATCCAAATGTTCTTTGATGAAAGTCTTTGTGTTTATGAATGTTGATTTAAAAACAACTAGCCTTGCATGTATGAATTTAGCTTGTTACAACCCTTGTTCATACATGCATGCATTCAAGTCTTTAATCTTCAAGTAAGACACTTCATAAACACCAGCCAATCACCCACAAACCCAGTTTCCGGCGACCTGCTGCCGGATTTTTGCAGTTTCCGGTGACACTTCACAAGAATCCTTCAAATCTTCAACCCACGAAGGTTCGGCCCCTCCTTCTAGCGCCAATTGTTGATGATCTTGACTCGGATTATATAATTAGTAGTTGTTTTCAGGCTAAGAAGATCATCAAACAAGGATTAATCAAAGATTAAAGCTGGATTTTCATAAGTCAAGGTTGGGAAGAAAATTTGCAAGGGTTTGGCTTGTTTTTTGAATTAATGAACTTATTTTTATTCTCTCATGAAGAGGTATTTATAGTGGTACAAGCAGGTAGGAGGTGTCACCTCCCTAATCATCCTTATTTACACTGTGACAAATGTTAAGACACTTGTTAACTCCTAAGCTATTACATTCTTATACAATGACAAGTGTTAAAACACATGTTTGTTCCTAATGTAATGCCTAATTATTGGGATTTCTGATGATATTCCGAGGTGCCCTCTTGCTCGCCTTCTCGCCTCTGGTTAATTTTCTTTGCATCCCTCTAGTCTGGTTGGTCGCCACCTCTCTTACACTTTTCATGACCAGCTGCTCGCCTCCTCGACTTTGGCTTTTAAACCCTGCTGCTCGCCTCCTAGAGCATTTAATCCCTACTAATGAATTCTTAATCTTTATTATTTTAGTATTTTTTACTTTAATCTTCTTTCCCTGCTGTTCGCCTATCAACTCCGCTATGAAAGTTTGACATTGAAAATGCATAAGGTTTGTCTCTTGTTTAACAAAACGTCTTGATCTTCCCCGTGACATATAAGAATCACCCATTTTGGGAACTACAATGTCATTTTTAGTGCAAAATGTAGTGATATTGTTCAACAGAGTTTTCCATCCGCAATCCCTTGATTTTTGCAACAATAGTTTAGTTAATGAAATGAGAGACATGACATTAACAATATTTTGCTCTTTTCTTTGCAAAGCAACACACAAATTATTAGGGTACCAAAAAATGGTCAACATCAAGTGCGCCATAAAAACAAAATCAAATGATTCCAGTGAGTACAAAATGGCTTCTGCCTTAACCCGATCTTCAAAAGATGAAGCCTTCTCCCCAATCATCACAAGTGTTGATATGCGAACATCAATTAGAGTCTGGCGAACAGGAATTAAGACAAGAATGAGGATCATAAGCCAGAAACGATTAGCAAGAATAATAAAAAAAAAGGAGTGCATCTATCAATCCAGAAAGTGTGTTAACTGACGAACAACACTCTTGACGAGCAGCTTACTGACGAGCAAGTTCTAAGACCCCCAAACCAAATATGGACCCTGCACCCGATCTTGGATGACGAACAACATTACCATAAGGTGGTGCGTTTACCAGATTATGGAGTGTGTGACACTTATCAACCTATCAAGTCGACTAAACTGTTGACGAACAAATGTAAAAAATCTAGAGGCCTACCCACATTAGATACACAAGCGAACAACTTGTGAGCCACCTAAACAAGGGGCGAACAACTTTTACAGAAGAACTACAAGTGATGATTCACCAAGTAAACAACGGCGACCAACAATGGACCCGAGATAAGACCAAAGACAAGACTTTGTAATTAAGTTTCAGCCTAGATAAGGTCAAATATGATCAAAAGGACACATGTCAAGCATGCAAACTTGGTAGTCCAAGAGTCATGTACACCACCTACTTGGTGGTTAGTATAAATAAGTTGTTCTCCAGCTATAAAATAAAGTTCAAATTCACAAATACTCCAATACACATACTCTTACACCTGAAAACACACACATACAAAATAAATACGAATTCAATACTCGCATTTACGATTTTACAACCCAATCTACCGAATTTACCATTTACGGTGGTAATCAATCACATGTTCTTGTTTGGTGATCCCAAAACCGG
This sequence comes from Ballota nigra, assembly GCA_947034835.1. Lineage (NCBI taxonomy): Eukaryota > Viridiplantae > Streptophyta > Magnoliopsida > Lamiales > Lamiaceae > Ballota > Ballota nigra. The sequence goes on from OX344722.1 coordinate 17,808,113, forward strand.
ATTTAAACAACCACTAATCCACGCGATTAGAACCGATCACCAACAATTTGGCTCTAGAATGAGGGTTCGAACCTTCGATTTAAGTGTGATTATCAAGAACTTCAAGTTTAAAACTTGAAGATTTGAAGAAATCTTAAAAAAATCATTGAAGATTCAAATAAAAGTGTTCTTGGTATTCTTCAAACTCAAATTTGAAGATTCAAAGATTGAGAAGACAATTCAAATCAGGATACCTCAATCCAAAGAAACCTAAGTTTCACATCCTTCGATGAGAGTTTCTCCCACTCGAGCCTCATCTGCCGGCCATCAAGATCGTGAGCCACGATATGCAAATAGATCTCGACTTGTGGCAGTGACTCCCATAATACCTCTAGAATTGGAGGCACTGGCTAGCAACCCTAATGAACTAGCCAAGACCATTGCTGCTCTCCAGACTATCCTGAGGCGGTAAGAACAACCTAGGCCTTCACAGGCAAGGTCTAGATCAAGACCACTTGAAGTGGTAAGAGCTAGATCAGCTCGGGGTGAGCAACATGGAGTCAATAGTGCCCAAGATCGTAGGAACAAGGGCAAGGCAAAGATGGTGGACCAAGTGGAGGGCCAAGCAGAGTCTGTTCCTGGGCGAACAACTTTATCAAGCCAGGGGACATCTCGTCCAGTGCACAGGACAGACTTGGCCAGCCCCAACTCCGACAAGTAGTTGCTCGCCAGGAGGCGGGTGATGGGCGAACAACTTTTGAGCAGGCTCGCCCATCGGCACATGAAAGACTCACTAGGTTTGCCTTCGGGCACCTAGGGCCAAATGCGGCGAGCAACCCAATGAGGCAGCCTCATGAGATTCTTTCTCCAAAAGAGGGACTGCGATGAGCAGAAGGACATGCATCCTTGCTCGCCGAACAACCTCCAAGCCAGGGGGCATCTCTCGATGAGCTGTCAAGCTTGAGAAAAACCGTAGAAAGCATGCAGGGACAACTTGACCAACAAAGAGGGATTGGGGCGACCAACATGCCATCCCCACCACTATCTTCAATCATATTAAAGGCCCCAATCCAAAAGAAGATACAGTTTCCGGCGAGCATACAGTATGAAGGTCTTGCTGATCCCCGAGTTCATCTAATAAAGTACTTAGATTATATGATTTCCGTCGGAGCAAGCGATGCCACAAAATGCCAGAATTTTCCCCTAACTTTGGGGGACAGAGTACATAAGTGGTTTTCAGCAATGCCACCAACATCCATCCATTCATTTGCTCAGTTAAGCCGGGAGTTCCTCTCACACTTTTCAACTGTAGGATCGTATCTTTCCCAGAAACACCGACTATCAGATTTGAAACAAAACGACGATGAATCAGACCGGGCTTTCATGGAAAAATTCGATAAAGTTTTACTGGAGGGGGAACCTGTCAGTGAGGATACCAAGATTGTGGCCGTCATGGCTGGTTTGAAGAAAGGATCAGACTTATGGAAGTAGGTACGTCTGAAATGTCCAAAGAGCTATGCAGAGTTCAGAAATCAAGCCGACATATTTGTCTCTATACACGAGGCTTTGCAAACAAATTTGGGGGACAATAAGGCTGATCAAAAGGAGAACAATAAGAAACCCGATAGAACAGGCTACAGAGTCCCCAAAAATATGAAGGCATTCACCGAAGGGACATAGTTGAAGGAAAAACTAAACCAGGTACTGACAGTATCCATTGATACTGTGTACAACAATGTGAAGGAGAAAGGGTTGCTCTCCCCTCCTCGCAAGATTCACCAAGAGACTGGCAAACTCAACCCAAACAAGTATTGTGCCTACCATCAAAGTGTGGGGCATTTTACAAGTGAGTGTAGAGATTTGCTTAAGCAACTACGGCGATTGTACGAGGAGGGAAAGCTCTCCGACTTGTCCAAGAGGCAACCTGGGAAAAGAGGCCGGGAGAACAGTTCAGAGGATGAGATAGATGACCAACCACCAAGAAACAATAGAGTCAGGCGACCAGTTCCCACCGTTGCTGCTCGTCCTGTAGACGATGTATACATGATGGAATCCTCAGGACCTACTGGAGGATGTGCTGATGGACGGCCACCAATGTCAAATCGCAAAAGAAAAGCCGAATTACGAGTAATCGACCATGTACAAGAAATAGGGTCAACTCGTCTGTCCTACAAACATCAGAGATGACCTTTACGGAGAAGGACTTAGAAGGAATATTGACCGCCCACAATGATTCTCTCGTAATTTATGCCAAGATTATGGGGACCAGGGTGCCTCGATTGTTGGTAGACACCGAAGCCTATACCAACATTCTTTTCAAGAAAACGCTCGATCAACTAGGAGACTATTCGAGCTACATTTAAGATTCAAATCATCGAATCTTAGGCTTCGGCAACGCTGTAATAGTCCCATTGAGAGAGATTAGGTTGTCCGTACAACTTGTAACGACTGAGGAACCCTAGAAAAATGTAACAAGAATGATAGACTTCTTAGTCGTAGACCAAGAGTCAACGTACAACGGGTTTCTTGGTTGACCCTTTTTGAATAATTCAAAGCTGTATGTTCAACCTATTATTATTGTATAAAATTCCCAACAGCAAATGGGGCTGGTTCAGTAAAGGGAGACCAAAGAAAAACTCGTGAGTGTCTCCTACAAATGCAATCAAAAGAAGGACGAGTCTCCATAATGGAAGCTACCACCAGCTATCCAGTTGATGAACCATCAGTACTGGAAGACGTGATGGAGGTTGGGGAAGACCACATGGATCTGGACGAGCAACACTTCCCCACTGACGAACAACTTTTGGACGAACAGCTCATTGCCACCAATGAGACACCTTCACCTGACGAACAACATTTGGGTGGTGATGAGCAACCTGTTACCAATGACTTGGAGGACCGCAATTTGGCAAACAATGATGAGCTAAGGCAAGCAGATGATCTTGAACCCCGTTTAGATGCAGAACCAATGAACATCAAAAATGATTTCAACCCTGAGGGACCTATAATCGATCCTCATTGGAAAGGGCAAAAACGACGAGCAACACCAGTTGAAGAACTGGAAGCCATCAAAGTTAACCCTGAAAATGAGGATCTAGAGCTATACATAGGATCTGAGCTCCCTGAGCCATACAAATCCCGAATGGAAGAGTTCCTTAGAAATAATCTAGATGTTTTTGCATGGTCTCATGAAGATATGGTGGGAATAGATCCGAAACATGCTTGCCATAAACTCAATATCAATCAAGCAAGAAGGTCAGTCCATCAAAAAAGAAGGAAGTACGGCCCCGACAAGTATCAAAATGAAGAGGTGAAGAGATTGCTAGACAATGATCTAATTCGACAAACTCTTTATCCACAGTGGGTAGCAAACCCGGTCCTTGTGCGGAAACCGAATGGAACCTGGAGGCTATGCATAGATTTCACAGATCTATATGCAGCATGCCCGAAGGACAATTTTTCTCTCCCACACATTGATCAATTGGTGGACAGCACTGCAGGGCACGAGATGCTAACATTCATGGATGCGTTTGCTGGATACCATCAAATCCCGATGTATCCCGACGACCAAGAAAATACAGCTTTTTATACAAATAAAAATCTTTTATGCTGGAAAAGAATGCCATTTGGTCTAATCAATACGGGAGCAACATATCAAAGGCCGGTGAACAAGATGTTCGATGAACAAATTGGGGACACGGTTGAGGTCTACGCGTTTACATCGATGATATCGTGGTCAAAAGTCCCAAGAAAGAAGACCATATTCAACACTTGACCCAGGTGTTTGATATCCTCCGACATTATAACATGAAGCTAAATCCAAAGAAAATCAACTTTGGAGTGCATTTGGGGAAGTTCCTAGGCCATCTTGTTAGCCAGCGGGGAATTGAGGCCAACCCAACAAAAGTAAAGGCTATCGTGGATATGCAACCTCCTCGTTCAGTAAAAGAAGTTCAAAGACTAACAGGCTGCCTAGCAGCTCTGAATAGGTTTATTTCCCGACTAGGAGATAAATGTCGTTCATTCTTCGAAGCTATCAAAAAAGGAAAGTTCACATGGACGAACAACTACCAGAGAGCATTTGAATAACTCAAAGACTACCTGGGAGATGTGAAGATACTATCAAAGCCCGTCCCATGAGAAAAGCTCTATTTATACCTGGCAGCATCTGAAGTGGCGATCAACTCTGTATTAGTACGAGCAGATGACAAAATCCATCAACCAATCTATTATGTCAGCCAAGCTTTGCATGAGACGGAGATCAAATATTCACCAACCGAAAAGCTGGTATATGCACTTGTCATGAGTGTGAGAAAGTTAAGACTGTATTTTTTCGATCATCAAGTCGAAGTACTAACAACTTTCCCACTCAGACAAGTCCTTCATCACCCAGACACAGCTGGATATCTATTAAGATGGTCACTAGAGATCAACCAATTTGGAGTGACTTATGCTCCTCGAACAACGATCAAGGGGCAAGCATTAGCCGACTTTATCGTCGAGCTAACTTTCCCCCAAGATCCAACGAGAGGACTTGATCACCCATGGCATCTCTATGTTGACAGATCGTCCACCAACATAGCCTCGGGAGCAGGTGTGGTGCTCATTAGCCCCAACAGACAAGTTTTCACCTCGGCTATCAGATTTGACTTTATGACCACCAACAACGAAGCTAAATATGAAGCTCTTATTGCCGGTCTCCACCTATCACTTGTAGTAGGTGTTAGATGCTTACAAATATTCGGTGATTCACAACTGATCGTGAACCAGGTTCGAGGTGAATACAAAGTAAAAGACGACCATATGGTCGAATATCAAAGAATAGTTGCTCACCTGATGTCCTTATTAGATCAAGTTTTCATTGAACAAATTCCAAGGACTAGCAACACTCAAGTAGATGCATTAGCTCAACTAGCAACAAGCGAAGGTCCAGCTGAATTGGCAGACATTATCATAACCAAGATGAAAAACCCGTCAACGATAAGCTATAATGTTAATCAGCTAGACGAGCAAACTAATGAAGAAGAAGATTGGAGAACAAAAATAGCCAAATACTTGAAGAGTGGGGAAAAACCAAACAACTCTTTTGAAGAAGCCAAGTTGGTCAAACGAGCCGCCAGATACACTCTGGAGGGACAACAACTTTTCAAAAGAGGAATATCAATCCCACTCCTCAAATGTTTGCCTAGGGGGCAAGGACGAGCAATACTTGAAGAAATACATGTCGGAGTATGCGGAAATCACACTGGGGGCAAGCCTTGGCTTACAAAACTATTAAACAAGGTTATTATTGGCCGACTTACGTCAGGATTCAATCAGGAAGGCAAAAACTTGTCATCAATGCCAGATTTTTGCCCCAAACATTCACACCCCGGCTCGGGAGCTCGTGTCTGTTTACAGTCCATGACCATTTGCAAGATGGGGGATGGACATTATTGGTCCTTTCCCAACAGGAGTTGGAAACGTTCGATTTGCTGTAGTGGCGGTCGATTATTATACAAAGTGGGCAGAAGCAGAAGCCATGGTGAAGATCACACAACATAAGATGATCAACTTCATATGGAAGAACATTGTCTGTCGTTTTGGAGTTTCGCAAACAATTGTGACATATAATGGTCCGCAGTTCGATGGGAAAGAGTTGATAGACTTCTGCACAAAGTGGGGGATCAGAAAATATTATTCTACTCCCTATCATCCTCAGTCTAATGGACAAGTCGAAGCCGTCAACAAGATTATCAAGCATACATTAAAAGTACGATTGACGGAAAGCAAAGGCAATTGGTTTGAAAAACTTTTGGAAGTCTTGTGGGCGTACAGAGTTTCTCCAAGATCTAGCACCGGAGAGACACCTTTTGCAATGGCTTTCAGAACAGAAGCTGTTATTCCAATTGAGTTAAAGACTAACACAATAAGGACGATCAACTTTGATGAACAAGCGAACAATTCTACTCTGGCTGCGGAAATGGATTTGCTCGAGGAAAAAAGATTGAATGCCGAGCTAAAAAATGCTAAGCAGCGAGCATAACGTTGCTATAATTCCCATGTTAAAGTTAGGGAATTCAAAGTTGGAGATTTGGTTATAAGAAAGTTGCTCGCCCAACCTTCAGGTGTATTGGGACCGACTTGGGAGGGTCCGTATCGTATAACGGATAAATTCCTTAATGGTGTATATGATATCGAATACATGGAAGGTAAACCGGCCCAATACTCCCGAAATGCCGTACATCTAAAGAAGTACCATCAATAGGCCGGACAAGTTCAATTCATGGGCGAGCAAATATCTTGGAGGGCAAGTGAACCAAATGAACCAAAAAACTTACCTAATTTTTTGAATTTTTTTTGTTTAGTATAGAATGAAAAGCTGTTCAGCACATTTTATAGTTTGGTGTTGTTCAAATTTTTGGCTTTAGATAGAGTTGCTCGGTAAAAGTATTATGAGCAAGCAACTATTTTTGTGTTAGTGTTCAAAGTTGTTCGTCAGATTGTACATGTTAATGACGAACAATTTTAAAACACTTGTAAATTTTCATGTTGTAAATATAGTTGTTCGATGGAGGATAAGTCTAAAGCTCAAGGTATAAGTCCAATCTTAAGGATCAAGGCCATTTAAAGGTTGTTCGTCTTTTAAGATGAGCAAAACCTAAGGCTAAACCCATATTCTATTAAAAGGCAAAGTTCAAGTCGAACAAAGCCCAATATTATATGTTATAATTGCAAAAACATTAGATAATAATGTAAAGGCAGTTAACATATAAAAAGAAGATGAGCGAACAAACGATATTTCCATAAATACTAAGACATTAAGCCTAAAAAATAGTACAAAAATATGGAAGTAAAGGACTACAATAGAAAGATGACGAGCAACTATTGTAAAAGATTACATTAAGAAATTCTAAGTTCTAGCAAATGAATATAAGTCCTACTCCTGATGTTGCTCGCCTGAGGCAAATCATGAGGCTGATCAGCAAGAGGATCGACAATCAAGTTGCTAGCCAAGTCCTCGGCCGCTTTCTATTCTTGCTCAGCAATAGCCTGTTCGTCGTCAACGGCCTGCTCGTCTTCTTCGGCTGGAGCTGAAGGGCGGGTAACAGTGATACTGGGATCAAGTTTATCTATCTTAATCCTGTAATCAATCATGTCCCCTAGCTATATTTCTATGCCATTGGGAGGGGGATAGTGCTCGACAAATTCAACAAGGTCTTTTCCCATTTCTTCAACAATGTCAGACCTTTCATATGAGTTAACAAGGCGGATGCAATCGGCATATGCACAGATGTACCCCAGATTTATGATAGGTCCGGATCTGTTTTGTAGCTCGGCCTCCAGCTGCTCTTGAGTGAACATACTTTTAATTATCTCATTGAGGTGGGCAACTTCAGCCTCGGACTCAGCTAGCTTCTGCTCGGCAGTAGATTTTCCTTTCTTCTCCTTCTCAAGCTCAGCATCCTTATTCTTGAGCTCGGCCGACAACACTTGATAGTCCTCAATGTGCTTTTTCTCTATGTCGTCGGCATGCTTGAGCTGGTTGTTAAGACGAGCAATTTTGGCCTCGTATTGGTTGACCAGACCATCTTTCTCCTCGGTCAGCTACCGAACATTATTCGCGTAGCGACGAGCAGCATCTTCCAGGTCGGCGAGCTGGGCCATCCCCTTTTGAGCAGTGACAAGGGAGTTAGCGGCCTGCATCATTGAGTAGTGGAAGTTTTCTGCCATTCCTTGTATGGAGATGGTCTTCTCCATAGGTCTGGTCCATGCCCGGACGATCAACTCAGTGGCCCTTCGTACATGCTCGCCCGGAATCTCCTTTATGTTCACCGGAGTCTTTGAGCAGGCATACTGGTGAACAGGGTTTGCTCACCCCGGGTGATTCTCTACCCGGTATCTGCGAACAAAAGTATAAATTATACTTAGAAAATTTTGAAAGTATAAACCTTGTTCGGCAAATTAAGTCACAAAATATACTTACTCGACAAATTTCCTATCATTCCAGCCAAGATGGGTGATATTTTCTGGGCCTCGGGGAGGACTCTGCCTATCCTTCCCCGCCTTACCTACTCGCTCAACTGGCTCAGTGGAGGTGTGGCGAGCAATCTCATCATGATGGGTGCGGGCATGACTTTTTCCCACATTTTCTTTCCCCTTGTTACCAGCGGGAGCAGCCTGGGAAACATAAGTCCCATCCCCTTTCTTTAATCGCTTCGATCCGTGAGGAGAAGGAACTGGGGGAGATGGCGGGGTAGCACATGGAGGTAGGGCAGCTTGCCGAGCAATAGTGGCCCCGACAGGTTTGTTCGTCATCGCCAAAACTTTAGATGACAGATCCCCCTTGAGCTTTCGTCCTTTTGGGGGCGGTATTTCGTGGACCCTTTGTTCAAGAAGCTCAAAACACGAGGGAACTGCTACGGTGACTTGCTCGGCTAAAAAAATAATAATAAGTTAGACGAGCAAATGTAGAATATGACGAACACGAACATCTTTGGGAGTTAGAAATTTTTACATACCTGGAGGCACTTCAACTTGGGCCTCAAGGTGATGAGGATAAGTGAAGAGGCGAGCATCTTTTTTGATACCTTTCCTTGTTCACGTGCTGGATGGTCCTATCAGCTTTATTTTGAAGTGCGACCAAACAGAAGGTGAAGAGAAACTCTGAGCCGATCTCTTCCTCTTCAGAGTTCCACTTGGGCAATCGGGGACCTACGAGCAAACATGAAGAGGTAAATTGGAACAATATGCCGGAGAGTTAATACGCCCAACACCACCGTATGGACCAAAAGATGCTCGCCAATCACCCACATGAAGAAGAAGTGCTCTTTCCAATTCCGAATCTTGTTCAGCACCCCTTCAATGATCTTAAGTCCGGTCAGAGCCTTCAAATAGTAGTAACCTTCTTCGCCCACAGGATATTTAGTGATCATCATTAGGTAGTTGACCTCCTCAGCAATAATGCGGTCAACGTCCCCCTCCAGGGTGAACAAACCCATTGTACCGAGCAGGTTCATCCACCCAATTGGAGTAATTTGGGTGATGGCAAGGTTGGTGGCCTCTAAAAAGCGACCAACAACTGGGGGCAGTGGCAACCGCAAATCGGCGATCAAGGTGTCAACGTTCGTGCATCCTGGTGGGGGGCAATAAGCTCTCTCTTTCTTCCTTGGAGCCCACATAAAATGTCATAAGGGATTTGAAATGTTTCTCGAATCGAGGTGAGCTCATCCTTAACAACGACGCTCTTAATTTTGCTTGCCTGATATTCAGTTTTCTCCACGTCCAGTACTTGTCGTCGAGGGCGAGGAAAGCTTTTCGCATATTCAGCAGCATATGCTCGCTATTCGAACGGGCGAGCAACACCAGATGGATCTCATTTTCGAGCATCCTAGGGTTTGGGAATTCAATCCCCTCCAGGAATTCGTGGGTTAGCTCGTCAAATTCGGGATCCGACTCTTCGGATTCTGAGGTCGAAGAAGACTCCTCGTCTGAATTCCTACTTGCGGTCGCTATAATTTCTTCGCTGGATTGACGAGCACCAGTGTCTTCCACTGATCGGACCACAGAATCAACGTCGGGATGTGTCTCCGACGAGATTTTGAACGGCGGCTGCCCCTCAAATGGCACAATCGGAAAAAGAGGATCCAATTTTTCCTTGGAGTTTTGATTACTTGAATGAGAGGACATGGAGTTTGGGAATAAGAGGAGTCGAAGTTGAAGTTTTTTAAGTGTTTTTCAATGGCGGTTTCCGGTGGGGGACTGATGAAGAACAACGGCAATTTTTGCAGAGGGCGGCGGCGTTGGTTTTACACGGTGGTGATGGAACAGTTTACGAAAGAAAAAAGAATAAAGAAAACTAAGAATGCAAGTAAAATGGAGGCGCGAAACAAATTCAATACCTTGAATCTTGAAAGAACACGCCGGAAGAAATCAGAGAACGCCGGAGATGGATGATTTTCGCCGGAATTTCTGTCGCAAGAAATGGAAAGTGGGAAAATTTTAATTTCCCACTTATTTTTATACCAAGATTAAAAAAATGGGTCAAAACCTGTTAATTCCAGAAAAATCTGGGGTCAAAATATATAAAACAGGGTCATTTTCGAGCAAGTTCAAAAGATAAAGGGCATATGCGCAATTATAGGGGCGCGTGGCCTAGGGCTTGGTCACGCGTGGGCGGCGCATAATCATGCTGCCCACGTCACCATTGAACAACTCCCCAAATCATTGGAAGACGAACCGACGTCCCCGAATTTTCTCATCCAAAGCAAAAGCAACTCGTCCCTTCCCATCAATAAAGTAATATCCTAACCACAGTTGCTCATCGCAATATTGCTCGTAAGAGGCAACATATGGTCAGGATATGGGATAATTGTTGATATGCAAACATCAATTAGAGTCTGGCGAACAAGAATTAAGACAAGAATGAGGATCATAAGCCAGAAACGATTAGTAAGAATAATAAAAAAAGGAGTGCATCTATCAATCTAGGAAGTGTGTTAATTGACGAACAACACTCTTGATGAGCAGCTTACTGGAGAGCAAGTTCTAAGACCCTCAAACCAAATGTGGACCCTACACCGGATCTTGGATGACGAACAACATTACCATAAGGTGGTGCGTTTACCAGATTATGGAGTGTATGACACTTATCAACCTATCAAGTCGACTAAACTATTGACGAACAAATGTAAAAAATCCAGAGGCCTACCCACATTAGATACACAAGCGAACAACTTGTGAGCCACCTAAACAAGGGGCGAACAACTTTTACAGAAGAACTACAAGTGATGATTCACCAAGTAAACAACGGCGAACAACAATGGACCCGAGATAAGACCAAAAATAAGACTTTGTAATTAAGTTTCAGCCTAGACAAGGTCAAATATGGTCAAAATGACACATGTCAAGCATTCAAGCTTGGTAGTCCAAGAGTCATGTACACCACCTACTTGGTGGTTAATATAAATAAGTTGTTCTCCAGCTATAAAATGAAGTTCAAATTCACAAATACTCCAATACACATACTCTTACACCTAAAAATGCACACACACAAAATAAATACGAATTCAATACTCGTATTTACGATTTTACAACCCAATCTACTGAATTTACCATTACAGTGGTAATCAATCACACGTTCTTGTTTGGTGATCCTAAAACCGGATTTAAACAACCACTAATCCACGCGATTAGAATCGATCACCAACAACAAGTACCTCAATTAATGTTTGAAATATGTGGATAACATTCAAAAGTATTTTATTATGAGATCCCTAACGAGTATCTCCAGGTCTTTTCAAACCTAACTCTTGATTCAAACTCGATCAACTCTCAAGTTCACCTAATTCTAAGGCTTGAGCAAATTGTCGTGCTTGACTTACTCGAGTCATTTCTCTTTGCTTACAAGAAACTCCAACCACATTCAACAAGTTTGTAAGTGTTTCAAAAAGCCAAATACAATCAACGTTCTTTTTAGCAACTACAATTAGTGTTAGTTGAAGTTGATGAGCAAAACAATGAACATAGTAAGCACATGGAGTATCTTTCATAAACAAAGCTTTAGACCATTTATCTAGGGATGACAATGGGGCGGGGCAGAGCGGGTACCTAAGTACCCAGACCCGCCCCGCGCCCCATTGCGGGGCGGTATTTTGTGCCCCATACCCGCCCTGCACGGGGCAGGTCCGCCCCGCCCCACCCCATTCCATTCTTATCCCAAGAAAAAGATACATATTTTAAAATATAAGCACATGTGTATTATAAAATTAAATTCACAATTAAATTATACAATAAGCATAACCATCAAACCACAAATTTATCATAATCTCATGTAAAAAATGACAATAAGTACAAATTCAAGATAATTACGAGTCCAGAATTAACAAAAAATATATGTGAATGACATAATTAATTGTAAGCCTAAGGTTTAATATATATTAATTAAAAAAGACAAAGTATATAGTAAATCTGGTTTATACATAAATCACTGAAGGATATTAGTTGTTTTGAAGAGTATTAGTTGTATTTACTGAAGAGTATTACTGATTTAAGTGTCTCAGTTGTTCAGTAAAAATGAACTAAGACTCTTCAGTGCAAACTAGTAATACTCTTCTGTAAAAACAACTAATACTCTTTAGTGAAAACAACTAATACCCTTCAGTGATTCATATATAAACTAATTAATTTCACCCTATACATACTCTTAAAAACATTAATTTATGGATGTGATTATGTTAATTTGAATGATAGAATTGAATCAATTGAGTCAATAATTAATATGCACGTTTATTGATATATTTATGAAAGATCTTTTTATATATTTACTATATATACATATAATATTTAATAGATATATATATATATATATATATATTTATATGTATATATAAAATAGATTGCGGGGCAGGGCGGGGCGGAGCAACATACATACCCGTACCCGATCTGCCTCACGTGCGGGGCGGGACGGACCTGCCCCATTTTCAGCACGGAGCGGGGCTGACCTGGCCCAACCGGGGCAGGGCAGGGCGGGGCGGTCTCGGGGCGGGCCGTTTTGCCATCCCTACATTTATCTCACCTTTCATGTTGCTAGCTCCGTCATACCCTTGACCTCGAATCTTAGAGAGACTCAAATTGTGCTCCATAAGCAAAGTTGTTATTGCCTCTTTAAGTGTCAAGGTTGTGGTCTCACCAACATGTACAAGCCCAATAAACCGTTCAACTACCATTCCTGTTTTATCATCGACAAAGCGCAAACAAAGAGCTAGTTGTTCCTTTTGGGCCATATCACTTGACTCATCAGCTAAAATACCAAAGTAATCATCACCAAGTCCTTTTATGATGCGCTTAGTTGTTTCCTTAGCACAACAATTAATAAGATCTTTTTGAATTTTGGAAGACGTCATTTGATTATTGCTTGGGGAATTTTAAAAAATAACCTTTTTATGCCCTCATAGTGTTCTCCTAGCCACATCAAAAGCTCAAGAAAAAATTTCTTACTATTTGACTCTCCACTTTCATCATGCCCACGACATGCCAACCCTTGGCGCCAAAGAAACTCAAACAAGTAAGTAAATTCAAACGAGTTTTATACTCACTTCGAATCATATCACTTGCATTATCAAAAACATGTGAAATCGATTTTTTTAGCCTCTTAAATTCACATATTCTTCATATGCAAGATTATGAGCACTTTTAACCCCACCAATATGCTTCTCAAATCTAACCGGTTTGTTCCATGATCTAAATCCCCCATTAGCAAATGCATCTCCTTCTACACTAATTTCCACATCATTCTTGAACAAGTAACAAGCAAAACAAAAAGCTGCATCTTTCTCAATACTATATTCAAGCCAATCATATTTTTTAAACCAACAAAAACTAAACCGGTGAATACCTCCAACCTCTCTTTGAGGAAAATCATGAGTTTTGGGTCGACAAGGTTTCTTAAGAATATATGCTCTCCTCACTGCATTTCTTTCATTTGGAGCATAATCCATTATATTTATTCTTTTCCCGGGATCATATGGAAGAAGTTCAACATCATATAACAACAATTCCTCTTGTCATTCACTATAAGTACTTGAATTTTCTAATTCCACATTATTTTCTTGAGTTTGGTTTGAAGCAAATGATTCGGGTGGAGAAAACTCACTAACATTAGGAGAGGCCCCATCATCCGTCGGTGAAGAGCAAGAGGTTCCTTGAGATTTCATTCTTTTAAGCATAAATTGTCGAAGATCGCGATGTTTCTCCATTGCTCTCGTTTTTTTTTTTTTTGATGTTTCATCTCTAGTTTCCTTATTAAATTATACAAAATAAGAATAAATTCAAACATACATTAAAAATGCAATTCTAAAGAACATTTACATTTGTAAAATATAACTAATCTTATAGCAACCTCTAATCTATTTAGCACCAACAATTTCATCAAATTAACATAATAGTCTAACTAAAAGCACCATCAATTTTATATACATATTAAATGCAAAAAATATTACAAGTCCGTGGCAGTGCTGTGAGATTAAAATTATAATTAGTATTTAAAAAAAACTGAATATTAAAATTACCTTAGTTTAAGAAGGGAGAGAACCGAATAAATGTAAAGAAAAACCGTGGCAGTGCTGTGAGATGAAAACAGAGTAAAAACTTGAGAGTGAAAAGGTCAAAAGGAGATCTGGTAAAAGATATCTACTGATAATATTTAAAAATAGTTTTTAATAATTTCCAATTCAAATAATAAATGCCCAAGGCTTAGCTATTTACACGTTAAAAGAAACAAACAAAAAAGGCCAAATGTGCAACTTTCAAGTGGTTTTAATTAAATAGGAGAAAGAAAGGGTGACTCAATCAAATGGGCCTTTAATTACAGTAATTGGTCAACTTTGGTATATAGTACTCCCTCCGATTTATTTTTGTTTTCCACTTTTAAAGTGGCACGGTTTTAATAAAAAAAGTTGTTTATTAATATGACAAAGTATTATATAAAAATAGTTTATGATAAGCTTACCATGAAATAATTTTAAAGTATCACTAATCTCATCGGGAGTATCATTAATCTCATCAGGGGTATCATTAGTCTGAGTTCAAGAGAATTGTTTTAATTTTTTTTTTGAACTCAGACTAATGGTACCCCTGACAGGTTTAGTGATACTCCTCATGAGATTAATGATACTCTAAAACTATTTCATGTTAAGCTTATTATGAAGCGTTTTCATATAATACCTACTCTATTAATATTTGTGGGTATAAAATAGATTTCTAAAAGGTGTAAGAGTTGTTTATTAGTATATGTGGATATAAAGTTGATAAAGTAGTGACATAAATGTAAATAAATGATGTTTTTAAGGGGTATTGTTTGCTTTTTGCTATTTTAGGTATGTGGAAAAAAACCTTCCTTTTATGGTAATACGGATAATAAAAAATGAATCGGAGGAAGTATATTTTATATAATTTTGTGTATATATATATATATAGTAAAAAAAATTGAATAGGGGATACAGTTGTACTCCCATGCCACCTGCTTCGGTCCGCCAGGGCGAGTCGGCCCAACGGTCCCAATCCACTTTAATGACTCTTGTATTATTGAACTCGAGTTCAACTCTATTAAATTTGAATCGATATTTCAATTATTTCCAAATCAAGCAGGAGTAGTTCATGAGCGGACTTGATTCACTTTTACTTGTAGCCACACCAAAATGAACAAAATAACGAACTTCGCGTTGAGCACCCACTTGCATACTCAATGCTAGCGGGATGCGATAAAAAAAATTAACGATGCATTGGATGATCTTGAATATATATATATATATATATATATATATATATATATATATATATATATATATATATATATATATATTTATGGAGAAATATAGAGTAAAAATGGTTTATACATGAATCATTTGAAGGGTATTTGTAATTTTTATTTAAGGGTGTTGGTTCTAGAGGGTATTAGTTGTTTTCACTGTATTAGTTAAAGGATACGATGAGTATTAATTGTTTAATTAACGAGTATTAGTTGTTATATTAAAAAAGGATAAAATAATTTTGTAGGACACTATCTTATAGATGTTTACAAAATTAGGACAATATCTTTTCGGGCTTGCAAAATTAGGATACTATCTTTACAATCTTACAAAATAAGAACACTATATTTAATATTGACAAATTTAGGCCAAATTTTATGAAATACAGGTCAAATAAAGCCTGATTATGATGCGTCCAGTGGCCTAGATTTTATAAAATTTGGCCTAAAGTTGCCAAAATTGAAAGATGATGTCTTACTTTTGGAAGTTTGTAAAGTCAATGTCCTAATTTTGCAAGCTCGTAAAGATAGTGTCCTAATTTCCAAACACCCGCAAGATAATGTCCTAAAAAATAATTTTTTCAATTAAAAAGTATTATAAAGTGATTTATGTATAAATCAATTTCACTCTATACATATTCCAATTTTATATATAACAAAGCACTTAGCATTAGTTTATGAGTATGTATAGAGTGAATCTTGTCTATACATAAAATTGGATCCATTTATACAAATATATTACACATAACTCGGTGTGAATTGTGTGTAATCTTAATGCATGTATACTTACTATTATTTAGATGTGTTAACGACTACGTAATTGCTTCTTACCTTATGTTGATTGTTAGAACCTCACAACACTGTCGTTTTATTGTAAATGCAATAAAATATCGTTTTGTCTTTTCTTTTTCTCCTTATAAGCAACACAATATTGATTGATTGTTTGAACATATTAATAAAATTATTTCTCAAAACGATATTTATATAATTTTTGGAAAAAAAATATATGTTTTTATACAAGTGATATAATTACACCTAATACATTTGAATAATATAAGACATACTCTTCAATATCACGACTAATACCCTAATTTGTAACATATGTCTCATCGTTCGATTACAAGGCTAATAATATTTGGCAAAGTATAGAGCAAAAAATTATTTATACACGACCCATTTGAAAGGTAAGAGTTATTTTTATTGAAATATATTAATCATTTTTAATGTAGGGTATTAGTTGTTTTCACTAAAAAATATTAATTATTTTCACTAAAGAGTATTAGTTATTTATCTGAAGGGTATTAGTTGGTTACACTAAAGTGTATTAGTTGTTATACTAAAAAGTATTGCAAAATGGTTCATGTATGAACCAATATCACTCTAGACATACTCATACTTTTTTTTATTGTAGGTCATATTGTTCAATTGTAATGACTAACACTCTTCAGTTATCTCGACTAATACTACTATTTAGTAATGTATGACATACTCTTCAGTTATCACAACTACATATTCATTAGTAATATGTTCATGCCTTTCAATTATCACGACTAATACTCTTATGTTCACCTGACTAATACCCTTTGGTAATATAGTTCATACCATTCAGTTATCACGACTAATACTCTTTGTAATATTGGTCATACATTTTAATTATCCCAATTAATACTATTAAGTAATAAATGTCATACACTTAAGTCAACATGACTAATATCATTTATAATGTTGGTCATGCCCTTTAGTTAACCCGACTAATACCCTTTAGTAATTTAAGTCATACTCTTCTGTTATCACGGCTAATACCCTTTTGTAATGTGGGTCATACCCTTCAATTATCACGATTGATACCCTTTTGTAATGTAGGTCATACTCTTCAGTTATCAAAACTAATACCCTTCTGTAATATGGGTTATAACTTTCAGTTATCATGACTAATACTCGTTTGTTTGCTAAAAATAATATTTAATATGTCAAATTATTCACATTTCATACAATTAAAAACTATAATTATGTATAACTAATAATTATTTGAATTTATAAATATATAGAAAAAAAATATGAATCTATAATATTAATTAGATCCAAGTATATTTTTAAAATATTGGATCCAAAATGTAAATTCAAAAAAAAAAAAAAAAGAATGATAAAAAGAAGTTGAAATAAAAAGGTAAAATAAATGGTAAAAGAATAAGAAAAAAAAAACACAAAAAAAGATACGTAGAAGCATAAAAAGAGAAAAGAAAAATGGGTTCAAAGAAAGGAAACAGTAGAGTTGCCGTCATAAATGATTTTTCAATTGCCACACAAATCCAACTTAACAACATAATAATGATCCGCGAATTTATATAACGACCCGCGAACTTTATTATGAATAAATGGATCTGGTTTTATATTTAAACAAGGTTCACTTTATACTTTGCCTTAGTTTATATGTCTATGAATATGTTCAACATGCAAAATTTGTTGTTCATAGTCGTAACGTTAAAACATTTAAATCTCATAGTAAAAGGTTAAGAGACTAAGGGGAAACAAAATTTAGTCATGTAAATTATCTAGACAAAGTATAGAGTGCAAATGATTTATACATAAATTATTGAAAGGTATTAGTAACTTTCACTAAAGAGTATTAGTTGTTTTCACTAAAGGGTATTAATTGTTTTCACTGAAAGTATTAGTTGTTTATTGAAAACAAACTAAGACTCTTCAGTTAAAACAACTAATACTCTTTACTGAAAACAACTAATACTCTTCCGTGAAAACAACTAATACCCTTCAACGATTTATGTATGAACCATTTTTACTCTATATATATTCAATTACCTATAGTCTTGTCGACTTTCACAAATTGAAAATACTCTTTTAACTTTTAATTGTTTGACATTTTAGTCTGATTATCATATGTAGGATTTGAAACATTTGATTGACGCTTACATGAAATAGTCTGATTGAGCACTAGATATTTTACATCCTAAAATCGATTATTGGACTCAAATATCAAAAAAATAAATTTACCAAACTATTTTGATCAATTCTTGAAAGTCAACAGGCCATGAGTCAAAATATGACTAACTTACATGACTATAAAAAATAGAGAAATACACACCATACTATAATCCTAACCTCTTAAATGCAAAATAAAACATGAAAAATCCCATGGCACAAATTACTACAATTGACTATTATTTAGCAATTTTAAAAGTAGGCCCCACCACTCTCCCTCCCTCACGTCTCTCTATCTCTCTTTTAATTCTGCCAAACAATTCAAAACCCGTTCAAACCATTTAGAATGTTCTCTCTCCCCCTCTCAAATTCATCTTTCTCTCTTTCTAAGCCGAGGGATTCCATGGCCCCCACCGCCCCTACAAAAAAGCGCAGCCGTTGTTCTGTGTACCACCATGGGTTTAAGTGCAAACAAGTAGAGTCAGATCTCGAAGCACGTCATCACTCCGGCGAAAAGAAAATGCAGGCGACGACAGCGGCGGGTCTCTCAGGTCTGTGAGAGCGTCGGAACGCTTCTCAAAACAGAGGAGTTCGGCGTTGAGACGGCTGAAGGTATGAAGGAAATAGAAGAGTTCTGGCGAAACGAAGATCTGGAAAAAAATCTAAAGGGTTATGCGCGGCGGGGAACGGAGGAACAACGGGGGCGCCGTGGTGGGCTTTCTAGAGACATCCACAGACAGCCTCATGTTCAGATTGTCGGTGGATCTGCGGATTTGTAGACGGCGGCCGATCCATAAGGGTCATTCCAGCCCATATAGTACGCCAGCAAAATCAACAGCGCCTCCAGATTGAAGTCGCCTCGCACTAGCCGCGATTTTTGAGGGTATGTTGAACGGTTCAATTTCTGTTCTTTTATTTTTTTGGGAATTTTGTTTTAAATTGGAAGAAACAAGAGAAAGATTTTGGGGGTGCTAATGGAGTTTTAAGATTGATGGTGAAGTTTTGTTGATAAATGATTTTTTCACTTTTAACTGATTCAATTTATCTATTTCTTATTTGCTGGCGATTTTCAGGTATCAAATATCAAAGATTTGTTTACTATACTTTTTCTTTTTTCCATTGATTTTGTGAGTGTGGGGAGTATGTAAGTGTAGGGAGTATGTGCAGAGTATATGTTGGGGGTGGGAGGAAGGTTTTAGCAGTAGACCACATTGAAGATGGAAAATCGCTGCTCTTCCTAAACATTCAAGGCAACAAACCACATTTAAGACATCTCAAACATCACTGCTCTTCCTAAATCCATCTTGCAGATGGAAAATCTCAAAATCTTGTATGTAAGAGTTTGCTATGTGTAGAGTGTGTAGATGCAAGTGTATGTGTGTGGGGATTAAGTAGTGGATGAACTTGATAAATGATAAACCTGGTATTGATATTGAGAGGTGGGGTGTTAATGGAGTTTGAAGATTGATTTTAGAAGTAATGTTATTAATTTTTCTCTTAACTCTTAACTGATTTAATTGCTCTATTTTATGTTTTGTATTGATTTCAGGTATCAAAATATGAAATAGATTGAAAGTTTATGGAGAAAAAATGAAAATCCCTTATGTTCATAAATTAGTTGTAACGCCCCGAATCCATATATATTAATTATATAGAATTCGAGATGTTAATTGAGATCAAAATCCCGAACTATAATTTTTTTTTTTAAAGAAAAGATAACATAAATAGATGATGAGTTTCATGCAGTGGGAAGGTGGGGAGAAATATTATAAAAACGTATCACACTCTTATATATATATATATAAATATATATAAACGTGTAGAGAGTTTAGTATTCCGAAACATTACATACTGAGTCTTAAGTACTGAATCACATGGAAATTTGTATCGTCTTACAATGTATTGGCGATAACATTTATTCAGAAAATAAAGAATAATAGGCATCATTGTATTAATAATAGTGTTTTAATGGAACGGGAAAACTCCGCGTCCTCCACATTACTGTCCCTGCTCCCCGTACTCGAAATCTGCAAGGGGTTAGAAAGGTGGGGCGTGAGATTTGAATTCTCACGTATGGGTGATTTGCAACATCATGGGATTGGTAAATCCGAAGTATATTAAGTTATACTCATTGATAAAGTATTTAATGTATTTAAGCAGTTGTCATATAAATATGAATATCATATACCACAGAAGTAACAAGTTCACGTAATAATTAATTGGGCATGACAGGTTTCACATTCACATAATTGATATATCACAAATTGATTCACATTAAGGGGCAAAGCCCAAAACCACTTTCACGTATCGGCCCAATCTGCCAAAATCACTTTCCACATATCGTACATCCCTTTCGAACCATTTCCGTAATACATCCATACTCCTTCTACTCATCATCCAACTTCCGTACTCATAAGAAAAACAGTAAACAGATAAATCAATGGCCACATTCCCAGTGCACACGTAGGCAGCTGACCGGGGACCAGATTTATCTGAAATTAACAACCTGTCCCGAGGGCGTCACAGACCGCTCCCCGGAGGTCGGATATCCCTTCATTAATCACTAGTCTACCACCTCTTTCCGCAAACCCGTCATTCTCAAGTTGCAAATCGTATTTAAGTTTGTTCATGCTCACGTAATGCCCATAATCATGCAATGGTGATTGATTTGAAGAAAAACGATAAACATTTTGTATCATATATATTTATATCACATAATTCAAACACTTATATAATAGGGATACATTTATGTTGGATTAGTTGTTTTAGATTTATTTGGTCGAGTTCAGAGTATACCAGCATAACGTATTATAAGCAGATCGATCAACAGATCATCACCCACCTGATTGTTGAGAGTCCTAGGAGTGGTGCACAGACAGGTGGTCGAGTCTCTGGTGCGGAATCTCACTAGCACTGATTCCTAATATAAAGTTATTCGATTAAAAGTTGACCCTTGAAATGTTTAGGAAAACTTGAGAGTTTGTGTTACGCGAAACGAGTGGTCGATGTCTTATAAACTTTTAAAAAGACTTGCTTAAGGGTCACACCCTATTTTGGTAAATACACCACTTCTAAAAAAATTTGGGTGTATTTGGGATGTACTTATCAATTCTCTTGTTTGTATGACTATTTCTATTTCTAAAATATTCTAATACTCTAAGACCTTTATAAAGCCTTTATAATTTCAAAAGTATACCTTTACTATTATAATATATATATACATATATATCTTTTTTTTTTTTAAGAAATAAGAAAAGTAAAGAATTCGTTAAAATAGTGCTAATATAATATAAGTCCCGATATTCTTCCCAAAATTTATATTTTATTTCGAAAAGGACTCTCGGATAGAAATTTATGTTTTATAAAATAGAAATAAATCTTTTCGTTTAAAACTTATTTTATTTGGAGAATTTTATACGATAAAATACTTAAGATGGTGTAGTATTTATATATATATATTCTTCTTTATTAAAAAAAAAATAGGAAAACTTGTTTTAAGGGGGTTTTTCCCATAATAATTAACTTGACTAAAAGTATTTCCTATAATACCTAGTATTACTTATTAAGTTGACTTGTGTTATTTTCAAAACAAAGAGTAGTAATATTTTCTAAAACATTTTTCTTTCTATCTGTACTAATTTTAAAACGTAGGCAAGGGAGAAGATGAATCTCCCTTTGTCTACGGGCTCGAAACAAGGTGTTAAACATTTGAGAATCAGTATCCAACAATAATTCCAACGCATTAGTTCAAAAATACTAACTGGTCAAGCTAATGCTACTATGCTATTAAAACAGTGATACTAAACAACTAAACGAATAATACTAGTCCACTAAATTCATGTACTACTTCATTCTTAAAACAACAGTACTTGGGAAAAAAAGTATCTAATGCTACTGAAGCAAAATCCAAAGTTCCAGGAGGGTTAAAACCCAACATCAATCAGTGAAGAAAAAGAAATAGGAATTCAACCGAAAGAAGAAAAATAAGAATTCAACAGAATCATTCCTCATCTTCCGTTTCTTGTTACACGGTTCCATAATAGTCTCCAAAAAAATCCAGAATTTACGAAAGGAAGAAAACGAAGGTAGAAACCTTACGTTCTCCTGGTTCGAGGTGATAAATGGGCGGCCTAACGGCGTCGTTCAGGAATTCGTTAGTTTCTTTGGAAAAAATTGGGCAGCCTAACGGCGTCCCTCGGCGATTCGCCGGGAAATTTGGGCAGCCTAACGGCGTCCTGCAATTTCTCCAAAAATTCCGGCAACGGGGTTTCGGTTCGGCATCATCTCGGGGAAGAAAGAAAACGAAACGAGTTACGGTTTTGAAATCAGTTTAATTCGAATTGAAATTTGATGAAAAGAAAAAGGGTTTCATCTTACTGGAAAGAAAGAGGAAGCGATGATGGCTTCGGCTACGGGTGCGACGGAGAGGGGAAGAGCGGCGGTAGGCCTCGGACGGCGGCGATTTCGCCGGAAATCGAAGAGAGAGAGCGTGGTGGTGGCGCTGAGTACGGCATCGCCGTAGAGAGAAGAGAGAGAGGGAGACGCGGTCTTTTCGGACGGCGGCGGTTCGCCGGAAATGAAGAGAGAGAAAGCTTTGGTTCTTCTCCTTTGAGGAGAGAAGGAGGAGAAAACGTCTTTCTTTTTTTCAGAGAGAGAGAGAGAATGAGATTGCAGATTTTTTTCTTTGGAAAGTGGGATAAGTGAGGGGAGAGAGAGATGAGAGTTTTATACGGATTTCATTAAGGAAACTTATCAACTACTTTATACTAATTCTTCACATCCGTAACTCAAGAAAATCTTATCAAATAATAAGGAAATTAGAGAGTTAAAGAAATTAAATTGAGGGTGTTAATAAATTTATTTCCTTTTGGTATTTTCGTATATTTTGATAAATAACTAAGTCTCGTTTGGCTTCGAGAATTTAAATTTAGTAACAACAATATCTTTTAATTAATTTATTATTTATTTCAATTTTTGATCAACCATAAAATTATACGGATCGAAAATCTTAATTTTAATTTAATTCTCGTAGTCCCTTATTCGTTTGAAAGATTCGATTTCTCTCTACGAATTTGGAATTTTTATAAATAGGGTATACTTTTAAATTACACAATAACACACAAAATAATAAAATTAAAATAAACAAAGATACGAAAATAAAATAAGGTTTCTAATAAAGAAAAAGGGTACAGAACGGGACGGGGTGTTACATTAGCGGCATATGTTCATAATTTTAGAGCGTTTGTTCATAATTTATGTGCGTCTGTGCACATTTTTTTTAGTTGTCTGTTCATAAAATTTTGGGCTGTGTGTGTCTAATTTTGCATATGTAATACTTTTATGTAGAAGTAAATAATTTTGAATTTGCTTAAATTCTCAGCTATTTATATTTTATGTTCAAAATATTTTATACTTGTGTTCATAAAGTTTATGTTCAAAATTAACATACATCCGAAAGTAACAAATATTCTGATCAAATTTTTACCTCGGGAACTGTGTAAAAAAGTGTCAGTCAGTCATTATTGTGTCAGATTTTGTAATAAGATGGCTTTGCATACGGACCCACCAAATTGTATGAGTATGTGGTTTTGAAAAGGCATGTGGGGACCACCAAATGTAGCAAAAAGTTACATGGGGTTTTTTGTACCCTATTTTGTATTTAAGCTCTTAGGAATGTAGTATACAATAACTACCCCTAAAAATATATTTTTAAAGATTAATTCAAATTGGTTGCTCGTATAATATATGAATTTTCCAATAAAACATGACAAATAAATTTGGGGTAATTCATAAAGTTTTACTCTATGCTATTGCTATCAATGTTGCTCATGATGGAGGATAGAAGAAATTCTGTATGAAGTGTGACTCTATGTACGTGGTTCAAATCCTTCTGACAATTCACGGATAATTCCTTAGGATATGTTTGTTTTGGAATTTAAGTGTGCGGGGGAAGTCATGACTTTGAAATATTAGGATGTAAATTTTTTAATGAATAATATAAGTGTGTGTTTGTTTTGGGATTTTAGTAAGTTGAGATTTTGCTTTATGTCAAATCAATATTTTTTAGTGATAGATGTTATATTATTTTATTATATTGTGTAAGAGAAAAGTAGGAGAGAGATTGAGTGGATGATAAAAAAAAATGATGATGTGATTATATTTAATTATGTGAAAAGTAGTAATAGGTTTATAGGTATAGATTGAGTTTGAGATTTGAAAACCCGATTTTAAATGCCAAACTAGAACAGAGCATGTATCGCAAAGTCCAAAGTCTATCCGGATGGATTCCAAAACAAACATACCCTTAGGGAATGTAGGATTTGGAGGATTGTGAAATCCAAATTTTGAAATCTAGTGAATTTCAAAATTAAAATTTTACAATTTAGTGTGTGTTTATTTTGAGATTTAAGTAGGATAGGATTTAACTTTGTGTAAAAATGAATGATATTAATTATATTATTATGGAATAGTGGTTTTAATGATCCGATGATTATATAATAATTAATGTCTTAATAGATATTTACAGTGGATATGATGTGAAAACCCAATATTAAAATCTCTAAGTAAAATAGTATTTAGATTTTGAAATCTCAAATTCAATTTTCACATTGCAAATCAAACATCCCATTAGAAGTTGCTCATCAGTGGCTCTGAGTTAGCTAGGGAGAAACTAAGGGATATGCACACCATGAATTCATATATATATATATATATATAAATAGAGAAAGAAGGTTCACAAGGGAATGTGTTCAGTTCAGATGTGGTGGAATGAGTCCCCGGATTTTCTGGTTCTTTCCCCTTCAG
Source organism: Ballota nigra (assembly GCA_947034835.1). Taxonomy (NCBI): domain Eukaryota; kingdom Viridiplantae; phylum Streptophyta; class Magnoliopsida; order Lamiales; family Lamiaceae; genus Ballota; species Ballota nigra. The sequence goes on from OX344722.1 coordinate 17,833,122, forward strand.
AGGGATTCCACAGAGTTTTATCGCGTTTATTTTTAAATTTTCTGTTTATTCTTATTTGTTATAGCCTTTTTCTTGACTAAGAGTTCTCTAAGGATAATTTTTCATAACGATGATTTTAATGGGGCTCCAACCTCTGCATCATCTTGTAGTCTTGTGGCTTTAAATTTTTATTCTTTTACAAGATCTTAATTGGTAGTAGCATAAAGTTTTACACGTGAGAGATGAACGTTAACGTTAGTAGATATACTTGTCAAAGCAAGTGGATGAAACCTGACAAATATAGAAATTATTCTATATATGAATGCGCTTGAATTAAAATGGAATATTTGTGTAGTTATAATCGCATGCGAGAAAGAATTATAAACGTAAAGCAAAGCAGACAGATTTATATGGTTCACCAATATTGTGTTGGCTACCTTCACGCCCCTAATACTCTGGTAAAATAATAAGGGTATATAAAAACCTATAATAGACTGGTCAAAAACTCTAAATGAACCCAAACATAACACACACCGTGAAAATTGGTGGCAATCGGGCTAGGGGCACATCGCCCCTTGGACTCTCGTTTCGCTAACCGATCAGTGAGACCCCCGACCAGCTATGTGCAGGGGGTTCAAGGCATTTAATATTAATTATTTAATTAATGCCATATGGATAAAAAGAAATTCAAATGTAAATGCCATGTCAGCTGTCTCATGATGTATTATCTACGTTAGCAGTCATAGAACCAAAATTAAAAGAAAATTTGTGTAGAAAGGACAGAAGACACAGTTGGAGCACTACAAAAACATGTTCATTTAAAGAGGGAGTTAAAAAGAGATTTAAAGAGGGGAAAGGGTTTAAAGAGGGTCTTAACGAGGGGCAAAAACCCTCGACAAAATGAGCCTCGCTAACGTATCCCTCACCTCGGCCCTTATCAATTAAAGAGGGGCTCCTGCCCTCGTTAATTAACGAGGGTCGAGCCCTCGTTCATATTATTTTCCACGATAAAAAGCATCAGCAGGATTCGAACCCGTGACCTCCCGCATGTGCGGGATTTTAAGCATTCCACCTTGCCACTTGGGCAAGGTCAAGTCATTCGATATATTTTCCTTTTAAATATATATGTATATCATTTCTGTTTTTTATTTCTTTATTATATATGTATATTATTTTAGTTTTGTAATAAATTTATATATTATTTAATTATTATTATTATTATCACATGTGTATACATATCTTTTTAATTAAAAAAAATGAATAAAATTAAATGTTCATTTATATATTCTTATGAATTATATATTAAAACACATATTTAAATAAAACTAAATGTTTAATTATATATTCTTTTAAATCACATATTTTTTTTTTATAAGTAAAATTCTTTTAAATCACATATTAACACATGTATTATACATATGCACATATATTGATCATTTTAATTAGAAAATTTCAATAAGTTAAATGTTCACTAATTTTTTTTTTAAATTACATATTAACACGTGTATATGCATATACTCACATATATTGATCATTTTAAAAAATATTTTTGAATAAAGTTAAATGTTCACTTATACATTATTTTAAATTATAATTATTAACACATGCATATTATAACTTATGTACACATACATTGACCGTTTAATATTCCGAAAAAAATTAAATTATCAATTGTATAATATTTTTTTGTTATATATTAACACATACATTGACCGTTTTAAATAATAAATGAATTGAATAAAAATAATTTATCACTTGTACATATTTTTTTACCTATATATTAACGTATATGTTCATTTTAATTATAATACTTCGAATATACAAATCAATTAAATACTTATGAAGTGCATTCAGTAATACATATATACCTAACTAAATCATTATATATAGTTCATTCTCAACATTCATAAATCCATTCATGATAGTTAAATTATCAATTGTATTTTCTTTTAGGTTGTATAGTAACACATATTACACATATATCGATCAATTTAATAAAATATTTAAAATAAAATTAATATATCACTCGCAAAAAAAATTAGTTGTATATTAAGACATATATTTTTATTCAAAATTAAATTAAACTATCACTTTTATATATTCAACATATATATATATGTTCATTTAAATTAAAATATTTAGAATAAAATCAAAATATCACATGTATATTTATTTTAAATATATATATTAACACATAAATATTTATTTTAATTAAAATAAAATTAAATATTACTTAATAAAAAGGATAATAATTAACAAAGAGTAGTTACTTATCCCTCATAATATTGTAATGGAGTCTACCAAGGACATTGCCCCTTGCTAATTAACAAGGGCAAGCATTGCCCTCTTTAATTAACAAGGGCAAATTTGCCCTTATTAATTAGCGAGGGCAGTGTAATACCCTATGTTTTCATGACCTTATCTGCTTTACTAAATGCTTTATAATTCTTCATGAATCTATGTGACGCATTTACATTCGAATTTATGCAAAGGCACATTTATGTGTTTTAATTACTCGATACTTACAATTAACGTGTTATTTGCTCAATACATGCTTATTCTTGAGACTTTATAATTTTTATATGTTCTTTATTTTATGTCATGAAGTGTTTAATTTAGAAATTAGTATAGTCCTTAAGTATAGTAATTTTATTTCATAAGTTATAAGTTGTAAATTACCGTTTCTTTAAGAAATGAATTGCGTATCAATTACTCGATATATTTTTATGATTAGTATATAGACTTTGTAATTTATTTAGAGTCTTAGAAGAGCTTTAATTTTATTTCATAAGATAGTATAAGTAAAATTTATAAGAATTATCCAATAATCACAATTTCTACTTATTAAATTCATAGTATATATGAGTTATTTCTACAAAATACAAGACTACTCTTGGACCCCTCATAATTTTCAAAAATTTAGGAAAATATTAGGAGAATTAGAGAAGCTTCAAGATTAAGATTAAGATAAGATAAGATAAGGTTAGTAGAAAAGTCAAAATTTACTTCTAACCTAAAAATTACAAGTGTACTTTTGCTTAACCTCCAAGATTATCCAAATTCCTCCACAACCTTCCTAAAAGTCATATAGGTGGAGTAGCCTCCAAGGTTGTCTTCTTCTATAAATATATGGTCATTCATGCAAAAATATTCATAAGAAAAAAATTTAAAACAAATACTACTACTACTACTACTACTACTACTACTACTACTACTACTACTACACTTATAGAAAGGAGGAGAAGAGATTTCTTGTAGCTACCTATCTATAAGTAAGTTTCTCTTCTTGATTGAGTAATTATTTAAGGGGTAGTATGAAATTTATGCATGATATGTGAATTAATTGATAGGAAAATGAGTTTTGATTGAGTAATTTGCATGTTATACATGTTTTACTTCATGTTTGAATGTTTAATTCAATTTATTCATGAGTTATTATCATAATCATGTTTATTACTTGAATATATATGCTTTAGAAGTAGAAATCATAAAATTATATGGTTTAAAGTGAGTTTAAGATGATATGTTCTTCATGCATGCATAAAACCGAATTTCTGGTCCAACTTTGGGGTAAATTTCGTTTTGACCAATTCATTTGGTGGAAATTTCTGAATATTTTATATGTGAAAATAGACTTATCAAGGAACTTATGTTTCAAATTTCATAGCTTTTGGAGTAGTATTCGATGAATTGTCATATTTTAAAGTTGAACTAGGATTTTGGACTCTACAGCAAGAACAGTAGAAGTTTGCTATGATATGAGAATAATCAGTTAGGTTTTTAAAGAAATTCAAAGTTTTTTGATAAATTATATGAAGTTGGAAGTTCATGGTTAAAATTTCAGGAGTTTTGGACTTATGGTTGATTTATGGTGAATTCTTAAAGTTAAGTGACCAGAATCTGTAATAGTGTATTTGTCACGAAGTATTTGATGTTTGGCAAAGAGATTGAGAAATCTGGAAGTATTGTGATAAACTTTATTGAGTTAGGATTCTACTGTTAAAATTTTATAATTTTTGGACGTACAAGTAATTTAATATGAATTTTCAAAGTTAGGTGTGTAATCTACCAAAATCGAATTTTTGTATGAAAGGTTCGAAATGGTCCGGTTACATTTTTTTTTACAGTCGATATTTATTTATAACTTGCTATTTTATGATTTTACACACTTAATTGATATTTGTGCTTTACTATACGATATTTGAGTATATATTGAAATTGATATCAAGTCTTACAATTTACAAAAGTGAAGGGATAAGTAACAATGTTTTTATTTTAAAAATTTTACTTGTAGATACAAACCTGCAAGGTGGGGAATCACTTCGCTCTTCACCGAGTGTTCTATTATTATTTAATTGCACTTATTAAACGTTGAATGTTAAATTTTGAGTTTGGCCCGCTATCGATTGGCCCCACATATAAGTCCAACTTTATGTTGACAAGCATATAGTCCGGTCGTTCCGGTACCATGGGTTGGTCACGCCACCCAAGTATATACCCGGTGAAATTCTGGGGGCTCACATATTATAAACAATTAATGTTTAGTTTGTGCAATTAACAAGAGGTTTCCCACTAAGTGTTTTCAAGCACTTATCCCTTCCACTTTTAAATTTTTACAGATGCTGTGGATCCGGACGTGGGCGAATGAACTCGGCGGGCTGTGGAGTCTTCTGAAAAAAACTTTATATTTCAAGAACAATATTTTTAAATTTTGGATTTGTAACTTAAGCTACGATCATACTTATTTACTACTTCCGCTGTGTAGATGTGTGGCGTGTGTATATTTTAGTACAAAGTACTATTTTAGTATCGTTCCTACTTGTGCCACATCATATTTTCCGTACTATATTAAGTGGGGACGTCACAGGTGGTATCAAAGCCGGTTCGCCTGCTAAAGTATTTTAAAAAAGAGTGTGTTTTAAAATTTTAAAAGGAAACAGCCGCACCGAGATTATTCTCCACAACAGGATCAGGTAAATATTTTATATGTGCTTAAATTATGTTATTTATTTGAAAAGTGTGATTGATTATTTGAAAGTTTGTATAGTTATTGCATTACATTGTTGTTGGAATAGAACTATGAGTCGTAGGGGAAACCAAAACAACTCAGACATGAGCGAGGATCTAGCTTCAATTTTAAGGGGGTTAGCTCAGCAACTAGGTCAGCAAAGCCAATCATCCAAAACACCTGTATCTTCAGCCCAAAACCATGATATTGTTAGTCAGTTTAAGAAATTTAGACCCTCAACCCTGACCGGAAAAGAAAACCCTATGGAAGCAGAAAACTGGATTCGGAGCTTGGAGAAGATATTCGCTTATCTTAAGTGCACCGATGAGCAGAAAGTTTCTTGCGCTATATTTCAGCTGACTGAAGATGTAGATTATTGGTGGGAAGCTCACTATGGGACAATGACTGAAGAAGAACGAACTACAGTTACTTGGGAAAAATTTGTAGAAGCAGTGGTTAAGAATTATACACCACAGTCATTCTTAGATCAGAAAGAGACTGAATTCCTACAGTTGAAACAAGGAAACCTGACAGTACAGGAATATGAAAGGAAATTTAATCAATTTGGAAGATATGCTTCTCATTTGATTAATACTGATGAAATGAAAGCAAAAAGATTTATGCAGAATTTACAACTGGAAATCAGTACTATCTTAGCGGCACAAGATATTAAGTCTTATGCCTCGACATTCGAGAAAGCTCAGATGATAGCAGCTTATATGAAATCAGAGGACGTAAGAACGCCGGAATCACAATAAAATAAAAGAAAGTGGGTTGGTGCAAAACAAGGAGGAAATTTTAAGCAAGTCAAAAAGACAGGGATAATACCACAACAACAACAGAGGTCACCTAAGTGCAGAAATTGTGGGAAGGAACACTTTGGGCAATGCCTGAAGGGAACATGAATCTGTTACAGATGTAAGAACCGGGACATGTCATAACTAATTGTCCAAAGTGTAAAGAACAACAGAAGATGGCACCTGCTCGAGTGTTTGCTATGAGTCAGTAGGAGGCGATAGCAAATCCGGAAGTGATGGCAGGTATGTTCAAAATATTCCAAATACATGTTTTCACGTTATTCGATACTGGTGCTACACATTCATTCATCTCTACAAAGATGTTTGAACAAATTGAGACTGCCCATATTATGGTAGAAGAAAATTTCCTAGAAGTAAACATTCCCTCTGGTAGTACGACACAATCCTTAGGACTGTGTAGGAATGTGAAGATTGATTTTGAGCATGCAATACTCCCGGAAAATCTACATATAATAGAAATGAAGGACTTTGATATTATCTTGGGAATGGGCTGGCTTATAGCTAATCATGCTCTCATCAAGTGTCAAGAAAAAGAAATATCAGTACGGAGATCAGAGGATGAGAACTTTACACTATATGGTGCTAGAATTGGAACTATACCTCAAGTAATTTCAGCAATGAAAGCCTGGAAATTATTGAGGAAAGGAAAGAATACGACATTTCTAGTAAATATTGTAGCAACGGAATCCAATCGTCCAACATTGGATGATGTGCCGGTAGTATGGGAATACAAGGATGTATTTCCAGACGATTTGCCAGGATTACCCCCAGATCGTCAGTTGGAGTTCACTATTGATTTGATACCTGGAGCCGCGCCTGTTTCTAAAGCATCTTACAGAATGACACCAAAGGAGTTACAGGAGTTGAAGGTGCAATTGTAAGAATTATTGGACAAGCGCTTTATTCGACCAAGTGTGTCACCATGGGGTGCACCAGTATTATTTGTGAAAAAGAAAGATGGATCGTTGAGAATGTGCATCGATTATCGAGAACTGAATAAACTCACTATCAAGAATAAATATCAACTTCCCAGAATCGAAGATCTATTTGATTAGTTAAGAGGAGCTTGTGTATTTTCAAAAATTGATTTGAGATTGGGATATCATCAGATAAAGATTAAAGAAAGCGATATTCCGAAGACAGCATTCAGAACCCGATATGGTCATTATGAGTTGGTATTATTACCTTTTGAACTCAGTAATGCGCCAGCTATATTCATGGATTTGATGAATCGGGTGTTTCATCAATATTTGGATCAATTTGTGATCGTCTTTATTGATGATATTCTGGTATATTTAAGAAATCAGGAACAACATGCAGAACATCTTCGAATTACATTGAAAAATTTGAGGAAAGAGAAATTGTATGCTAAATTCAAGAAGTGTGAATTATGGTTGGATAAAGTTGTATTTCTTGGACATACGGTTTCAACTTTGGGAATAGAAGTTGACCCAACAAAGGTAGAAGATGTAAATCAATGGAAGACACCAACTAATGTGAACGAAGTCAGGAGTTTTCTTGGTTTAGCCGGGTATTATCGAAGATTCATTGAAGGGTTTGCTCGGATTGCAAAACTTTTAACTCAGTTGACTTGGAAAGAAACAAAGTTTGAATGGACAGAAGAGTGTGATAGGAGTTTTCAAGAACTAAAGCAAAGATTAACAACGGCCCCAGTTCTTACAATTCCTGAAGGTACAGAAGGATTTATTGTATACAGTGATGCTTCTAAACAAGGCTTGGGATGTGTACTTATGCAGAATGGGAAAGTAGTAGCGTACACATCAAGACAATTAAAACCACATGAGCAGAACTATCCTACGCATGATTTAGAGCTAGCAGCAGTTGTCCATGCACTCAAGATTTGGAGACATTACTTGTATGGAAGTAAATGTCAGATCTACGCAGATCATAAGAGTTTAAAGTATAGCTTCTAACAGAAGGAATTGAACATGAGGCAAAGAAGATGGTTAGAGTTGGTAAAAGATTATGATTGTGAAATATTATACCATCCGGGTAAGGCAAATGTAGTGGCTGATGCCTTAAGTCGCAAAGCGAAGATAAAGATCAATGCCATGGTTGTGAAACCAACATTGAAGGAAAATATAGCAAAGGCTCAAATGGATGATGCATTCTTAAAGAAGATGAATCAAAAGATCGAGGAAGGAAAAGCAAAAGAATTTTCAGTACTTGAAGATGGTACATTAGTATGTCGAGAAAGAATATGTGTACCAGAATTAGAAGAACTCAAGAAAGAAAATATTGGAGGAAGCACATTCTACACCATATACAGTTCATCCTGGAGGAACAAAGATGTATCAAGAATTAAAGAAATTGTTCTGGTGGAGAAATATGAAAAGAGATATTGGGAATTTCGTACAGAAATATTTGACATATCAGCAGGTGAAAGCTGAGCATCAAAGACCATCAGGATTATTAAAGCCACTTGAGATTCCTGAATGGAAATGGGAACATATTACAATGGATTTTGTGGTAGGATTGCCCAAGTCAATACAAGAAAATGAAGCTATTTGGGGAATTGTAGACAGATTGACCAAGACGGCACATTTCTTACCAATAAAGATGACGTTCACATGGGATAAATTGGCTTAGATTTATATTAAGGAAATTGTCCGATTACATGGAGTTCCAATTTCTATTGTGTCAGATAGAGATCCGCGATTTACATCAAGATTCTGGTATAGTCTTCAAGAAGCTATGGGCACCAAGTTGGAATTCAGTACAACTTTTCATCCTCAAACAAATGGTCAATCGGAAAGAACAATTCAAACTTTGGAAGATATGAAGAGAGCTTGTATCATCAATTTCGGAGGAAGTTGGAAAAAATACTTACCTTTAGTAGAATTTGCCTATAACAATAGTTATCAGGCTACAATTGAAATAGCACCGTACGAAGCATTGTACGGAAGGAAGTGCAGATCTCCACTATGTTGGGATGAAATTGGAGAAATGAAATTGTTAGGACCGGAATTGGTGGAAGAGACTAATAAGGTAGTTAAGAAAATTAAAGAAAAGATGCAAGCAGCTCAAGATCGACAGAAAATGTATGCGAATAAGCGAAGGAAAGAATTAAGTTTTGAGATTGGAGACAAGGTATTCTTGAAGGTATCTCCAATGAAAGGAATTTTCCGCTTCGGGAAAAGAGGAAAGTTGAAGCCTAGATATATTGGACCTTATGAGATATTGGAAAAAGTTGGAGAATTAGCTTATAGATTGGCGTTACCACCATCATTAGCAGGAGTACACGATGTATTCCATACCTCGATGCTCCGAAAGTATGTACCTGACCCTACCCACATAGTAAGCCAACCTGAATTAGAAATTGATGCCAACTTAACCTATGAGGAAGTCCCTATAGCCATACTTGATAGAAAGCTTCATAGGTTAAGAAATAGAGATGTTCCTATGGTTAAGGTCCAGTGGAATAGACATGGAATGGAAGAAGCTACATGGAAACGAGAGGATGAAATCTTAGCAAAGTACCCTTACCTCAATATCCACGGTAACACTTGAAATTTCGAGGACGAAATTTATTTAAGGGGGTTAGACTGTAATACCCTATGTTTTCATAACCTTATCTACTTTACTAAATGCTTTATAATTCTTCATGAATCTATGTGACGAATTTACATTCGAATTTATGCAAAGGCACGTTTATGTGTTTTAATTACTCGATACTTATAATTAACGTGTTATTTGCTCAATACATGCTTATTCTTGAGACTTTATAATTTTTATATGTTCTTTATTTTATGTCATGAAGTGTTTAATTTAGAAATTGGTATAGTCCTTAAGTATAGTAATTTTATTTCATAAGTTATAAGTTGTAAATGACCGTTTCTTTAAGAAACGAATTGCGTATCAATTACTCGATATATTTTTATGATTAGTATATAGACTTTGTAATTTATTTAGAGTCTTAGAAGAGCTTTAATTTTATTTCATAAGATAGTATAAGTAAATTTTATAAGAATTATCCAATAATAACAATTTCTACTTATTAAATTCATAGTATATATGTGTTATTTCTACAAAATACAAGACTACTCTTGGACCCCTCATAATTTTCGAAAATTTAGGGAAATATTAGGAGAATTAGAGAAGCTTCAAGATTAAGATTAAGATAAGATAAGATAAGGTTAGTAGAAAAGTCAAAATTTACTTCTAACCTAAAAGTTACAAGTGTACTTTTGCTTAACCTCCAAGATTATCCAAATTCCTCCACAACCTTCCTAAAAGTCATATAGGTGGAGTATCCTCCAAGGTTGGCTTCTTCTATAAATATATGGTCATTCATGCAAAAATATTCATAAGAAAAAAGTTTAAAACAAATACTACTACTACTACTACACTTATAGAAAGGAGGAGAAGAGATTTCTTGTAGCTACCTATCTCTAAGTAAGTTTCTCTTCTTGATTGAGTAATTATTTAAGGGGTAGTATGAAATTTATGCATGATATGTGAATTAATTGATAGGAAAATGAGTTTTGATTGAGTAATTTGCATGTTATACATGTTTTACTTCATGTTTGAATGTTTAATTCAATTTCTTCTTGAGTTATAATCAAAATCATATTTATTACTTGAATATATATGCTTTAGAAGTAGAAATCATGAAATTATATGGTTTAAAGTGAGTTTAAGATGATATGTTCTTTATGCATGCATAAAACCGAATTTCTGGTCCAACTTTGGGGTAAATTTCGTTTTGACCAATTCATTCGGTGGAAAATTCTAAAAAATTTATATGTGAAAAAAGACTTATGAAGAAACTTAGGTTTTAAATTTCAAAGCTTTTGGAGTAGTATTCGATGCATGGTGATATTTTAAAATTGAACTAGGATTTTGGACTCTACAGCAAGAACAGTAGAAGTTTGCTATGATCTGAGAATAATCAGTTAGGTGTTTAAAGAAATTCAAAGTTCGTTTATAAATTATATGAAGTTGGGAGTTCATGGTTAAAATTTCAGGAGTTTTGAACTTATGGTTGATTTATGGTGAATTTTTAAAGTTAAGTGACCAGAATTTGTAATAGTGTATTCGTCACGAAATATTTGATGTTTGGCAAAGAGTTTGAGAAATCTGGAAATATTTTGATAAACTTTATTGAGTTAGAATTCTAATGTTAAAATTTCATAATTTTTGGACGTACAGGTAATTTAATATGAATTTTCAAAGTTAGGTGTGTAATCTGCCAAAATCGAATTTTTGTATGAAAGGTTCGAAATGGTTCGGTTACATTTTTTTTTACAGTCGATATTTATTTATAACTTGCTATTTGATAATTTTACACACTTAATTGATATTTGTGCTTTACTATACGATATTTGAGTATATATTGAAATTGAATTCAAGTCTTACAATTTACAAAAGTGAAGGGATAAGTAACAATGTTTTTATTTTAAAAATTTTACTTGTAGGTACAAACCTGCAAGGTGGGGAATCACTTCGCTCTTCACCGAGTGTTCTATTATTATTTAATTGCACTTATTAAACGTTGAATGTTAAATTTTGAGTCTGGCCCGCTATCGACTGGGCCCACATATAAGTCCAACTTTATGTTGGCAAGCATAGTCCGGTCGTTTCGGCACCACGGGTTGGTCACGTCACCCAAGCATATACCCGGTGAAATTCCGGGGGCTCACATATTATAAACAATTAATGTTTAGTTTGTGCAATTAACAAGAGGTTTCCCACTAAGTGTTTTCATGCACTTATCCCTTCTACTTTTAAATTTTTACAGATGTTGTGGATCCGGACGTGGGCGAATGAACTCGGCGGGCTGTGGAGTCTTCTGAAAAACTTTATATTTCAAGAACAATATTTTTAAATTTTGGGTTTGTAACTTAAGCTACGATCATACTTATTTACTACTTCCGCTGTGTAGATGTGTGGCTTGTGTATATTTTAGTACAAAGTACTATTTTAGTGTCGTTCCTACTTGTGCCACATCATATTTTCCGTACTATATTAAGTGGGGACGTCACAGGCAGTGCCCTCGTTAACTTTATAATTTGAAATTGGCGAGGGAGACGGCCCTCGTTACCTACCGAGGAGATCCACGCCTCGTTAAGTTGCTGCAGTTTGACCGAGGCGAGGGATAAACCCTCTTTAATTAACGAGGGGGGCCCATGCCCTCGTTAATTTTGCTAACGTGTGACCGAGACGAGTGGACCGCCCTCTTTAACTAACGAGGGGGCCCACACCCTCTTTAATGCCCTTGTTAATTTTAAAATATTTATCCCTCGTCTCGCCCCTCTTTAATAGCGAGGGTTACAAAAGCCCTCTTTAAGTCCCCTCTTTATTTGAAACATTTTTTTTGCAGTGGAGGGACTAAAAGATTACTTTATTCTAATGATAATCTTCAATTTGTATGAGGAGTAACATACATAACATGTAGTCCATCTCACTAATATACTATTAATTATATTCTTATTAATTAAGCACAAGTGAGCATGGGCGGATTTACCCTTAGCCTCCACTGGGCTAGAGCCCAGGGCAAGGTTCATAAATACCCATATTTACTATTACTATAAAATTTCCAGCCCAGGGCATGATTCATAAAATTCCAAATATCTTTTCTTTTGCAAATTCCACTTTTACTAGTACGTAAATTTACTTAGTAACCCATATAACTTTTTAAATTAAGCAAACTTATTTTATTTTTACAAAGTGATTTGTGATTATAATTACCTACGAATTTTTCAAATAAAATAATTTCTTTAGTAAATAGTGATGGTTGTCTACAATTTATCTATAAAATTTTCTAATCATTAAACATCTTCATTCCTCAACCCGCAAGTCAATTTTTTATAGCTAATTTTATTTTGTAGGCAAATTTACCTATGTTTTCATTTCCGTAAGTAAAATTGTTTGTAGGTAATTTGAGGAATGAAGATGCCTACATAATCATATTTGAACAATGGTAACCAATTTTTTATTTTCTTATAATGAATTGAGATTATTTATAATTTTCTATATTTATAGTCAATTTAAGCATTTGATTTATAAATTTTGCTCCTATTTTATTTTATGTTGAATGAGTATGGTTGATGCTTGATTGTGCAATCTATGATTTTTTTTTAATTGATTTTGTATAGTCGATGATGTGTCACCAACGGTGTATTTATTATTAATTGTGATTTTATAAAATTGGTACTCCTTGAGTCTCAATTTTGTTTTTCCATTTGACTTTACACGAAATTTAATACGAGAGTTAAAATGTACTCCCTCCGTCCCCTCTTAATATTCACACTTTCCTATTTGGAATGTCCCACAATAATATTTACACCCCAAATATAGAAATAAAACACTCTCACACTACCTACTTTAATTCAAAATACTCTTCATTAATTGGTTCAAAAAGTCAATAAAACAGTTTTTTTTAAAACTTGTGTCCACACAAGTGTGAATATTAATAGGGGATGGAGGGAGTAGTATTTAAATAATTAAAACAGTCTTGAAAATGGTGAATGGTGAATAAAACAATTGAATTGTAGGGGTGGAGTTTAAAAGGATGCACTTTACTTCTATTTAGGGGATGAGAAAACAAAATTAAGACTGACCTTTTTGGCAAATGGAAAAATAAAATTGGGACAGTGAGAGTATTTAGTACTATTATTTAAAAAAAAAGGATAAAAAGAAAAAAAAGTTAGATATATTTATATTACTAACTGTTTAATTAATGAAAGTCTTGTGGAACGCAGTTTCTACAAACTTAAGAGTAATTTTGTTGTACATAAATTTTATGATAATTATTTTTATTGCTTTGTCTAGCCCACCCCATCGTTGAATCCTGGATCCGCCCCTGCAAGTGAGTAAAGGTGTGGTGGAAGCGTGGGCTCCATAATAATGGAAAGTGAGTGTTTAGGACGTTGTATGGCAAGTCCAAATATTTCGTCCATGCATATATCCTCAACCCTCATCCCCTCAACCAATTTCATCTCAAATCCATGCACCAAATTAGCCAACGTTGTTCGAACAACCTTAAGTGCAAGGCTGTATCCGGGGCATCTCCTCCTACCCGACCCGAACGGCAACAATGCAAAGTTACTTCCCATCATATCAATATTATTTCCAATAAACCTCTCCGGCAAGAATTCATGTGGTGCATCCCACGACTTGGAGTGCCTCCCGATGCTCCACGTGTTGATAATGATTATCGTTCCCTTAGCAATGTCGTAGCCTGAGACGTTGCAGTCCTCAGTCGCGTAGTGGGGCGCTAAAAGCGTCGCGATCGGATGCAACCTGAATGACTCCATGATGATGGCTTCTATGTAAGGCAATTGACACAAATCCTTCTCTTCCACCCATCTTTTTCTTCCGATTACCCTGTCCAGCTCGTCTTTTGCCTTTTTCATAATCCCTGGTTCTCTCAGAATTTCGAGTATTGCCCATTCGATTATGGTAGCTGCGGTATCTGTGCCCCCACCTAGTTGGTCCTACATGTTTTACATTATTTTAACATGAACATTTCTAATTCCAAGTAAGCATCTGACTAAAATTAAATTTAGGAAAAAAATAATTCTTGAGTCCTATAAGTTATTCATATTTCAAATTTTTCCTTCTTGAGTCCTATAAATTAACTATTGTCCTGCAAATTTAAAAAACATTTGACATTTTAGTCCAGAAACAACACGCCAAAGGTGAAAATCTGGTTGACGCTGATGTGGCAAAGTCTACTATGTCCACTTGACATAGTCTGATAGGTCAACCAAACATTTCACTACCTACAGCCGGTTACTGAACTAAAATAATGAAATATTAAAGTTAAGAGAATTACATTTTTTATCCTTTAACTTTAGTTGACTTTTGTTTTCATCCTGTTTACTTTGAAATTTTGAATTTTATGCTATAACTTATAAAAAAATGTGTTTTATTATCCTGTTACCTACTACACCAGGTAACTATTGCGACAAATCTCAAATGACACCAATTTTTTGTAATTCATGGAATGAAACTCAAAATGTCATGTCCGATTTACCGAAAGAGTTATTTGGTATAGCAGGTAATAGAAAAAAAAATCACAATTTTATAATATTAGGACGAAATTCAATAGCTCAAAGTTAACAAAATAAAAACCAAAGATAACAAATGTTAAAGGATAAAAAAATGCATTTTCCCTTAAAGTTACATGACTATTTTCAATTAATTCATAAACTCAAGAAATTAAATCTCAAATGGTTGCATAACTTTGCACCTTCTAATTTTTTTAATTTAGTTCTATAATTGTTTTTTGGAATGATTTAGTCATACAACTACTTAAATTACTCAATATTCATCCCATAGCTATATTTTAGAATGATTTAGTCTTGAATTGCTCAATTTTATCGCTATAACTATTTTTTGGAATGATTACATTAATTAATTAACATGGTGACAAAGGGGAACAACTCAAGTGGTTAAAGACGTGAGGTCATGATTCGAGTCATATTTTGCCCATTCAGTGTTTAAAAAAATATTGTCTACAGTTTTATTTTATTTTTTTTACTTTTTTTTAAAAAGTCCCACAATTTTTTTATAGAATGAATTAGTCCTGTAATTATTAAATAGCTCAATTTTAGTCACACTTGTGCAAGCCAAATAAGTTGATCTTTTGAAAAAACTGGCCGAGTGTGTGTGTGAGGTTTACGTTACATTAATTATGCGCAGATGACGATATTTTAATTTACACCTCATTTTATTGCAACATAAACCTCACACAGACGCTCGACCAAAAAGACTAAAAAAAGGGACTCATGCGACTTGCATGAGGATGAAACATCATCGATTTTGTCAATTTCCGGTGACTTGTGGTTGGAATTGAGCAATTAAAATAATGACGGGACTTATTCATTTCATCGAAAACTTGTGGAACTTTTTAAAAAAAGTGAAAAGGTTATGGGACGATTTGGGTGATAAAATAAGGGGAAAAAAACCATGGTACGTACGTGTAATAGTCCTTTGATACGATCTCTGGTAAGTGGAACTTCAAGATTAGGATCCTCAGCCTCTTGCAACAACACATCTACCACGTCCATATCTGCAACCCTTGGTGCTTGATGATCATCAATCACCTTGTCGTAAAACCCGTCAAATTTCTTGAACAAAACCTTCATTCGTTTAACGTACCCATGCAAATCGAGGAAGCTAAGCCACGGTATCCAATCCCCGACGTTCGTCGCCCCAGTGAGTAAGAACCACTCATCCAGCATCCCTTGCAATTCCTCACGCTTGGAAAAGCACTTATCTTCTTCTCTTTCACTAAAGTATTTATTGCCAAATACCATCCTACTTATAATAGAAAGATTAAAATGCAATAATTGGTCCCTTAGCACGACCGGCTTCCCCGACTTGGAAGAAAGCCGAGAAAGCAAATTACGCCTCTCCTCAACACGAATTTTCTCGGAGAATTCCAGCCTTTCCGCGCTGAACACCTTTGAGTGGAAGATTTTACGCGCTTGTCTCCAAAACGGGCCGTATGGGGCCCACAGCATATCCGAGTAGTTATAGCTAATGTATTTTCCAGCACAAAGTGCGGGCCGGGAGGCAAACACTGCATCATGTACCTTTAAGAACTGTTTGGCCATCTCAGGTGATGATGCAACCACAATCGGAAATTTTCCGAATTTTAGTAGCATTATTTCGCCATACTTGAGAGATAAATAATGAAGGGATTGATGTGGGATTGAACCGATTTGTAGTAAATTGCCAATTATAGGCCATGGTTTTGGACCTGGTGGTAGTTTTCCTTTTGGGAGTCGATTATTGTAGATTATTTTCGTGATAAAAGCTAAGGTAAGTATGGATACAAAGGCTAATAGTTCCCAAGATTTTTCCATCAGGATCAGTTGATGTGATATACTACAAGTTATGATATGTCAAAATTAGGGATATGGAACTGCTTTAAATAAAAGCTCTTTGTAAGAACGTGCATAAATTTGAAACTTCGGACTTTAGAAAAGTCAGATTAAGTTTGGCCCATTAAGTTCGTTTGGTTGATGTCAAAATCATACCACCGTCATTAATTAAAAGTGGAAAAATTGCGGTTCAGTTCCAGGAGAATGAGTGCAAAATACTTTTGATATTTATATACAAAAGTAATTTTTTTTTTTTTTTTTGCAGCTTTGGACCCATTAGTTAACTTCAACCGCAAATTTACCCCATTCTCTTGAGACTCAAACTGTTGTTTATTTATTCTCTTGCTACTAAAACTGCGATTTATTATATTCTTTTAAAACTAAAGTGTGAAAAACATTACTACGGAACTAAAGTGCCAAAGAAAAAAGACCATTTTAAAATTGAATTATTCTCTTGGATAAAAAGTGCAATTAACCATTGAAGAACGCTTACGAAAAAACTTATAGGTTAATATAAAACAAATAGTTATATTCTCATCAAACTACAATCTGGGTTATGCTCAAATTTGAACAATTGAAGTTCTCATGTATGATAGTACGATATAACTTTGAAAAGCTTTTGAAATTTATTTTGATAAATTTGAAACCAATTTTACTTGTAAGTTTACATAGCTAGGTTTAGTAATGATATTTTTAGTATAAACATTTAGATTAATAATATTTTAAATATTTTTTTTTTTTTAAAGTACGTAAAAATAAATATTATCGTATAAAATTCAATAATTATAAGTATTTCAAAATCCGTATATATAGCAGCGGGATCTATACTAGTATTTATAAATGTAAACTATATTAAGAAATTAACAATAAAATTATAGTTAGACCAAATTACTTAAGATGCTTTTAAAGACTTTAATGAAGTATGCATTAGAAACTAAATTAGGGCGGTTAATTAGGTAAGGCTAGCTTAACTTGGATATATTATATGTACACGGATATACAATATGTTATACAACTAATGTACTTTGCTTCTCCATCCCTAAAAAAGAATGCTCACTTATTTTATTTTTTGCTCCTCCATCCCTCAAAAAACATGTTCACTTATTTTATTTGTACGTTGCACATATAAAAGTATGTTCATCTCCTTATACACACAATCACTTTATTTTTATCCTTTAACTATTATTTAATTATTTAAAATGTTATTGACATTACATTAACAAATAATATTTTTATTCTAAAATAAACCCCACAATACGACGTACAATACAATTTACTTTATCTACTTCGCCTATATCAGGTATATATGTATTAGCGTTCTATATTGTACATTTATTTTCTTTGCCCCTTTTGCAATCCCGACCACTCCTCAGCCGCCGGATCTAATTTGTTCTTGCTACGAATCTAATTGTTACCTCATGCTTGATTGTTAATAATTGCTCGTAATCGATATTATTTTATTGCTCAATTTATTCAAATCACATGCATTATTTAAATTAAAATAGACTAATTATCACTACAAGAAAATATAAAATTGCCTACGAAAGTTGTCAATATGGCTAAGGAATTTCCAACAAAAAAATTTGTAGTGACGATTGCCTACAAAAATTTATAATTGTATAGGCATCTTCCTTCCACACCTACAAAATAATTTGCCTACGCACTACAAAAAAAAGAAGAAATAAAGAGGGGAATTAAAGAGCGCTAACATTGCTCTCGTCCCTAAAGAGGGGCGAGACGAGGGCTAAACAAATCGAACTTAGACGAGGGCCGAGGCGAGGGAAGGGGCCCCCTCGTCAGTGAACGAGCGCGGGCCCCTCGGCAAATTTAAAATACGGTCCAGCCGAGCACTCAACCCTCGCGACTTAACAAGGGTGGGGCCCCTCTAGAGTTGACGAGGGCGCGCTCCTCGCCCAGCTGGGCCGAGGGTTCAGCCCCTCGCCTAATTTGCCGAGCGCACGCACCCTTGCCTGCAGTAAAATCTAGGCTATTACTGAGGGGGTTTACCCTCTTTAACCCCCTCGTTAAAAATCAGATATAAATTCCCACCTTTCCCCATTTTCAGCAGAAACCCTTCTCCTCCTCCACCAAATTTCTGCCGCCGCCGCCTTCACTGCCGCGCCGCTGTCGCCGGAAACAACACTCCACCGGTCGGGTTTTGGCCTACTCGTCCCCGTGAACATTTCTACGGTAATATTTTTGTTTTAATCCGTTAAATAATTTGTAAAATGCAAATTAGTTTCATGTATATATATGTTTATATGTATGTATATATGTATGTATATATGCATGTATAGATTTTAATTAGTTGCTAAATATATAGTGTTTAACTTGTTATTTAATTATTAGTATAATTAGTGGGTAATTAATTAATTTGATAATGTATTTATGTTATTAATTAATTAATTAGAAATAATTACTAGCTAATATTTGTTGTATTTAACTAAATTAATTTGCATGATATGTATTTAATTATTTATTCATGTGATAAATATCGATGTTCGAATTATTTACATTGATTTTCATAATTATTAGTTTGATGATGAATGATAATTAATTAGTTATATATGTTCAAAGTTTATTAAATTACGTTGGAGTGGAGGGGGTTGATGAATATATTGTTGGTTGTTTGCTAGTTGTAGAATGTGCGTTCCGACTTGATTATTTTTAATTAAGTCAGAAATGGATGCACAATAGGATCTTTGTTAACTGAAGAATACGATAAAAATAAACGAAACTTTGCCGAAAATTTTAGATTAACTATATTAAATTAACAAGTATAATGTATTTATTGAAATTTTATTAAATTTTGAATATTCTTTAATTTGAAACAGATTATAATATGAGTTATTCAAGTCATAGTTGGATGTATGTGTTGGAGTTATACGTGAAAGTATGCTTTTACTTTGTATAACTCGTGTATCAAACACTCGTTTTATGAGAATAATTCTTTTATCACATTTGCTTTAGTTATGATTGAATGTTGAATTTCTATTGCAAACCGTTCAATATATAGTACATGTTACATTGTAGTTAATGTGGTGATACCCGATCACGGAAGACAACATTAACAGTTTACTTGTAACTAAACGTACATTTTCACGACCTAGGTGGAATTGAATAATCCGCCGTGAAAGGTCGATGTGTAAGACTCACATTGGTCTGTCTTGACTAAGAGATTGCACTAGCACATTTAGTATGTGTTGAAGAGGTCCTACATCGAGGAGAAATTCTTCTGTTCTGAAAGGTGAAGAATTAGACCTCAGTGGTTGTTGATTTCTTAATCTCCGTCACTTAAATAAGACAGTGTGTGCTTAATAGTTACTGCTTTGATTCATGTTGGGTGAGAATCATTGCGACTTCGAACTTTGTGTCTTGGGCAGTAATATTAATCGTACGACGGTTGCTAAGATTTAATACGGAGAAACGCGTGCGAGTACGGCTCGTGTGATTAGTCCCCTTGGTGGGCTCAGAAGTTTTATTGTACCAAATCTTGCAAGTGAAGAATTAGTTTCTTCGGTACGAATAATAATGTTGAGCTGTCTTTACTCCAAGGTGAAAGATGTTAATTAATTTAGAGCTATTCAGAAGCTTAATTAATTAATGGACTTGATAATCTTAAACGCGGGAAATAATAACCGGGAGCCCATATTATCGTAATATGGATTAAGATTGATAGTGCAATATTAATTTATTAGTGGTAATAATTAATATTAATGAGCTGAATTATATTGGGGCTCAACATTGAAATTCAGAAGTCCATTAGGAGGTCCAATCTTAATTCTCCTTAAGGCCCCTCAAGTAGCCCAATAATGATAAGGTGATTAAAATAAAAAGATAATATAAATGCTGATTTTTTCAAGTATATTTTCGAAAAAAGAGAATCAAAGAGAAATAAGATTTTGTTGATTTTCTTGGAAAGATATTATGGAAGATATGTATTCTAGGAATACAAGAATATCTCATATATTCAAGAAGATCCAAATCTTTGGATTTCTTATTGTATTTTTTGAAAATTACACCTCTAAATAGGAGAGTGAGATTTTTGTGGAATATTTTATTGTGGAGAAAAGAATATATGAGATATATTCAAGATTTCTTAGAGACTAAGAAAAGATTTTCTCCAAGCCCATAATATCCCTACAATTTTCGGCCATCACCTCTTATAAATAGGGGATGATTATTTCATCCCCAAGTACATAATTCCATGTGTTGGAAAAATCAAGAAGCATATATATTTTTCTTTTTCCTTAGTTTATTAAATTACTTGAAAGCGTCTCCCACCGGCGATCAAGTGAGGTGAAAAGGGAAATACTTGAGAAGGCTTTGGGTTGATAGAGCGAGATTACAATTGTTCCGTATATCCAAAGGCCAATACTACAAGAGGTACGTTAATCGCATATTTACTTGTTTATTCCGCCTAGTTAATATGTGAAATTAATTTAACATGCATGATGATAATTAGTTGTTGGAATTATTATTTGAATTAATTAGGATTAATTCATGCTAGTAATAATTGTATTTAAATTCGTATTTAAATTTCATCCCGAATAGATTCCGGGCACCCCTATTTTCCCAACAACTGGTATCAGAGCCACGGTTTCGGGCTCTGAATTTTAAATTAGAATTTAAATTGTTAAACATTAAATTGAAATTGGATAGTAGAATTGTTAGATCTTTTTTGCAGGTATCCAATTGTCATGGTTTTAATGTTGTTAATTTCATGCGTGTAAATTAATTGTTTTTTAATTCGATTCGTTCGAATTCGTTTTTCTCGTGAGAAAATCCACGAGTAGATTAGTTGTTTTTATTTTGATTCGATCATTGTAATAGACTAGTCTAGATCTAGTATTTATTTTTTTTGTAAAAATAAATTGTAATCGGATCGTGACGAAGAACGAAGAATTAAAAACGGCGTACCCGGACGACGCATACAAGCGTGGCGCGTGTATGGACGTAAAATCATGCAAGGGGTGAAGAAAACGAGGACGAACGGCGAAAAAAATGGCGCACGGGGGTGCACGGCGCACGCCGTGCGCAACGGGGGCACGGCGCCGCGCGCACGCGTGCGCGCGCCTCGGGCGCGGGCTGCAACGCCTCGGGGCGCCTCGGGTGCGCCTCGGCGCGCCTCCGTGCAGCGCCTCGAGTGCGCCTCGGGGCTGCGCCTCGGCGCGCTTCGGGCACTGCTTCGGCGCCTTTTGGGCCGAGAGGCGCGCGGGCACACTTCGTGGGCCGACGCGCGCTGTATCTCGGGCCGTGGAATTTTTTCGGTTCGTGTTTTTTTTCGTGTGATTTTAAACGTTGTCCCGAACCCCAAACAATGCTGTTTTTGAAGAAGTGTTGCTGTTCGAGTGGGAGCACATCGAGACGAACGTCGGAAAGCAACAAGGACGATTTCTCACATCAAGACGTGAAGAAATTAAACCGTGACAATTGGATTTGAGTGCTCCAATGTGTTTAATTTTGTTTTGATGGATGTTTTATTTCGTGCACTTATTATTATTTGTTAATATGTGTTTGCATGAATTTAATTGTCCAAGAAAAACCTTATTTTCGAAAATTACTAAGTATATTTTTATAATCGCAATTTTATTCAGGATATTAAAATTGGATTATTTTGACCTCCATAATTTATTTATTTGTGAAGTTCTTTTGGAATACATTTCCCCCTCGGATCGGCCAAAAGAACGGATTTCATATGAATAAATTCCGAAAGGATGATTGTGGATTATTACTAGTGGCGGTATTGACCCTCACCTCGAGTGGCTTGCTCAAAGCGAAATAATAATCCTGTATTTAATTATGGTTATTACTTAGGCATAGGAAATTGATATTAACTTACTCCCCTCGGAGTCCCTGTCAGTTTCTATGTGGTCAAAGTGAGAGCCAACTATTAATTTTGAATTAAGGATTTGTAACTTTTAAGTTTGTAATCCGCTTGAATGCGTTTAAATGTATAGACCACCCCTCGTGGCGCATTTAAATTGTTTCGAGATGTTGGCTGATGCATGATTATATTGTTTTAAGGTTTCAATATAATTGATGTGATCGAATTATGTGATAATTTCATATTTTTCTAGATATTGATATGAATGTATGTTTTATTCTCATTTCATCATGTCGCAACCTTTTAATCCACTGTTTAATATACTTAAAGTTAATAAACCTTTTGGAGTGATTTATATCGATTGGAAATGTTTTTTTTAAAATTTGTCCTTACTGCACGAAAACACAATTGGGTTATTTAAGTTAATATACCCGGCAAGCCTAATGATAAGTCAAGCAATGGGTAGAGGCAGTTTATGATTGGAAGCGTGACAATGAACACATGAAGTGCATCATCTTGACATCTCTGTCTGAGGATTTGAGGCGCGTTCATGGAGACATTGTATCCGCTGTTGAAGTCATGGAACACCTTGAAGAGATGTCCTCACATCAAACCCATGACTAATCAGTTCACCAGACATGACTCGGTCAAGTTGGAAATGGTGGAGGGAACGCCCGTGAGGGAGCACGTTCTCAAGATAATGGCATACCTTAACAAGTTGGAAGTACTTGGTGCGGATTTTGATTGATTTCATATACCATTCTCTACCGAGAAGCTTTGAGCAGTTTCGTTTGATCTGTCAGATGAATGAACGGACAAATCGTTTGCCCGAGCTCTTGCAAGCTTTAGTTTTGGTGGAGGTGAAAATGGAGCACCAGTCTAGTGCTATGGTGGCTAATGGTCCGTCTACCTCTTTTGGTCCCAAGGGAGGGAAAAAGAGGAAGAGAACCAAAGGTCGGATCCAAGCAAATCTAATTGTTGCGAAAGGCAAATGCAAAGGCTAGCATCGAAGGGGAAGTGTTTTAGTTGCGGTGAGAGAGGACAATGGAGGTCTGCCTGTTCCAAGCCTAAGAGGCTAGGAAAGTTAGGTAATTCACACACCTTAGTCGTCGAAACTTGTGAAGTGGCGTATGCTGTCTATTCGTGGATAGTGGATACGAGAGCTACTGATCACATTTGTTTCATGGGTTTAAGCTAACCCGACGACTTAACGGAAGTGAGATCCCCATCACATCGGGCAATGCTACGAGAGTGGCAGCTGAAGCAGTGGGAGAAGTGCGCCTATCTTGTGAAGATAGAGTTATGGTCTTGAGAGACGTTCCTCATGTTCCTAGTTTAGAAAGAACTCAACCTTCAGTTTCTAAACTGTTTGAATAGATACCCAGTTTCTTTTAATAAGGATGTTATTATTGCTTGAAACGATGAGTTTATCTGTTTCGAAACTTCAATGGATGATCTTTATACCATTATTTGGGCACACCACTCACAAAATTGAATCTAATAACACATCGATTATGTCGAGTAATAAAAGAAAGCGTTCTTCGGAGATGAACGAAACACTTCTATGGCATCTTAGACTAGGTCATATTAATCTAAAGCGGATAGAGAGATTGGTGAAAGACGGATCCTTGGAATCATTCCAAGTCGAACCGTTTCCAACTTGTGAATCCTGTTTAGAGGGTAAAATGACCGAGAGGGCATTTGGAGCCAAGGGGAATAGAACCACGGAAGTGTTAGAACTCGTTCATACCCGATATGTGTGGTTCAATGACGATCATAGCAAGAAGGGGTATGAGTAAATTGTCTTTTTCAATGATTACTCAAGATATGGATACATCTACCTTATGATGCATAGGGAAAGAAGTATCAAGTTTCTACGATTTGATCGTAGAGGCGAATACCTTAGCGATGAATTCTTGAACTAGCTATCAGACGAAGGGATTGTATCCCTGTTGACCGCACCGGGAACCCCTCAATAGAACGGTGTGGCGGAACGAAGGAGCCAGACTCTTTTAGAAATAGTCAGATCCATGATGAGTTATTCGGATTTACCCAAGTCGTTTTGGGGTAACGCCTTGGAAACAACGACTTACATTCTAAACTTGGTGCCATCCAAATCGGTTCCTAAAACCCCAATGGAATTGTGGACCGGGCGCAAGCCCAGTCTAAGACACTTGCGGATTTGGGGTTGTCCGACATACGTGCTAGACAAGGAAGCCGGTAAATTGGATCCACGTTCGGAATTAAGGTTGTTTATAGGATATCCCATGGGAACGAAAGGGTGTATGTTCTATAGTCTCAAGGATTAAAAGACCGTGATTAGTTCGCACTTTAAATTCTTGGAGGAAGACTATATGAACAAAAGAAAGCCCAGAAGTGAGATTACCTTAGACGAATTAAGATGGCAAACTCCTATACCAAGTATACAAGATGACATACCACACGTCACACTTTCACAACCGGAACCCCGTCGTAGTGGGAGGATTGCAAGGCAACCCGAGAGATTCATGGGAATTGGAGAATCTTCGGATTTGATTCCCGGCGATGAATCGGACCCATGAACGTACGACGAGGCAATCCAAGACAAAGACGCGGAGGCGTGGCAAACCGCAATGGAAACCGAGGTGGGTTCGATGGATTATAGTCAAGTGTGGGAGTTGGTTGATCCACCTAGTGGGGTAGAGCCCATTGGATGCAAGTAGGTGTACAAGAGGAAAAGAGGACCGGACGGAAGGGTAGAGACCTTCAAAGCAAGGCTTGTGGCCTGTGGCCTGTAGCTATGCTTAAGTCCATCCGTATTCTCTTGTCGATCGCTGCGCACTTAGATTACGAGATCTGGCAAATGGATGTCAAGACAGCTTTCCTTAACGGAGGTCTTGATTGGATCTATATGCAACAGCCCAAAGGTTTCGTTGAAAAAGGCCAAGAGCACCTCGTAAGCAAGCTTAAGAGATCTATTTATGGACTTAAGCAAGCATCGCGTACTTGGAACCAGTGTTTTGATCAAGTTATTAAGTCTTATGGGTTTGTGATCAAAACAAGTTCGAAAGTTGTGTGTATAAAAGATGTGACGGAACTGCGGTGGTATTCTTAGTATTATACGTAGACGATTTTCTGCTCATTGGAAACAATGTAAAGGTATTGTCAGACGTAAGGGTATGGATGTCAAATCAGTTTGATATGAAGGACTTAGGGAAAGCCGGCCACATCCTTGGGATCAAGTTTACTCGAGATCCAAGAGGAGGATGTTGGGTTTATCGCAAGTTTCATACAAAGCCACTGTTTTGAAGCATTTCAGCATGCAAGATTCCAAGAAAGGTTTTGTACCTTTTAGGCACGGAATCCATCTATCTAAAGAAATATGCCCTAAGACGCAAGTGGAGATAGATGACATGAAAGACGTTCCGTACGTTTCGGACGTATGAAGTCTTATGTATGCAATGTTGTGTACGAGACCGGATATCTGCTTTGCCGTGGGCATGATAGCAAGATATCAAAGTAACCCCGGGAAAGCACATTAGATTGCAATTAAATGCGTTCTTTAGTTTCTGAAAAGAACTTGGTATGGAATGCTGATTTAACGATCAGACAATCTAATTCCCATGGGATACATGGACTCAAATTTCCAATCAGACATAGACTCCAAAATACCTACCTCGGGTAGTGTGTTTTGCATGGGAGAAGGAGCCATGACATGGAGAAGCGATTTTCAAAAATGCATCGCAGATTCGACCATGGAAGCCGAATAAGTAGTTGCTTGTGAAGTAGCGAAAGAAGCGGTTTGGCTCAAGTACTTCTTAGTGGACTTGGACGTTGTTCCGAATTTGCCCGATAAGATAACTGTCTTTTGTGATAATGCTGGAGCAGTTGCAAATTCAAGGGAACCGAGAGCCCACAAGGCCAGCAAACACATTGAAAGAAAACACCATCTTATACGAGAAATCGTTAAGAGAGGAGATAAAGAGGTGGCTAAGGTAAATGTCGGAGGACAACCTAGTATATCCATTCACAAAGGGTCTGCCTCTGAGTACATTCGAGAGACATGTGGATGGAATGGGAGTCAAGACTATTGCCAATCTGCTTTAAGTATAAGTGGGAGGAATTATTAGGTTAGTGTAGGTTGACATGAGATGTCACGTGGAGCTACTACACTAAGACATGCGTGATGTATACTAAAAGCAGACTTTAAGTATAAGTGGGAGATTGTTGGAGTTATACGTGAAAGTATGCTTTTACTTTGTATAACTCGTGTATCAAACACTCGTTTTATGAGAATAATTATTTTATCACATTTGCTTTAGTTATGATTGAATGTTGAATTTCTATTGCAAACCGTTCAATATATAGTACATGTTACATTGTAGTTAATGTGGTGATACCCGATCACGGAAGACAACATTAACAGTTTACTTGTAACTAAACGTACATTTTCACGACCTAGGTGGAATTGAACAATCCGCCGTGAAAGGTCGATGTGTAAGGCTCACATTGGTCTGTCTTGACTAAGAGATTGCACTAGCACATTTAGTATGTGTTGAAGAGGTCCTACAGCGAGGAGAAATTCTTCTGTTCTGAAAGGTGAAGAATTAGACCTCAGTGGTTGTTGATTTCTTAATCTCCGTCACTTAAATAGGACCGTGTGTGCTTAGTAGTTACTGCTTTGATTCATGTTGGGTGAGAATCATTGCGACTTCGAACTTTGTGTCTTGGGCAGTAATATTAATCATACGACGGTTGCTAAGATTTAATACGGAGAAATGCGTGCGAGTACGGCTCGTGTGATTAGTCCCCTTGGTGGGCTCAGAAGTTTTATTGTACCAAATCTTGCAAGTGAAGAATTAGTTTCTTCGGTACGAATAATAATGTTGAGCTGTCTTTACTCCAAGGTGAAAGATGTTAATTAATTTAGAGCTATTCAGAAGCTTAATTAATTAATGGACTTTATAATCTTAAACGCGGGAAATAATAATCGGGAGCCCATATTATCGTAATATGGATTAAGATGGATAGTGCAATATTAATTTATTAGTGGTAATAATTAATATTAATGGGCTGAATTATATTGGGGCTCAATATTGAAATTCAGAAGTCCATTAGGAGGTCCAATCTTAATTCTCCTTAAGGCCCCTCAAGTAGCCCATTAAGTAGCCCAATAATGATAAGGTGATTAAAATAAAAAGATAATATAAATGCTGATTTTTTCAAGTATATTTTCGAAAAAATAGAATCAAAGAGAAATAAGATTTTGTTGATTTTCTTGGAAAGATATTATGGAAGATATGTATTCTAGGAATACAAGAATATCTCATATATTCAAGAAGATCCAAATCTTTGGATTTCTTATTGTATTTTTCGAAAATTACACCTCTAAATAGGAGAGTGAGATTTTTGTGGAATATTTTATTGTGGAGAAAAGAATATATGAGATATATTCAAGATTTCTTAGAGACTAAGAAAAGATTTTCTCCAAGCCCATAATATCCCTACAATTTTCGGTCATCACCTCTTATAAATAGGGGATGATTATTTCATCCCCAAGTACATAATTCCATGTGTTGGAAAAATCAAGAAGCATAGATATTTTTCTTTTTCCTTAGTTTATTAAATTACTTGAAAGCGTCTCCCACCGGCGATCAAGTGAGGTGAAAAGGGAAATACTTGAGAAGGCTTTGGGTTGATAGAGCGAGATTACAATTGTCCCGTATATCCAAAGGCCAATACTACAAGAGGTACGTTAATCGCATATTTACTTGTTTATTCCGCCTAGTTAATATGTGAAATTAATTTAACATGCATGATGATAATTAGTTGTTGGAATTATTATTTGAATTAATTAGGATTAATTCATGCTAGTAATAATTGTATTTAAATTCGTATTTAAATTTCATCCCGAATAGATTCCGGGCACCCCTATTTTCCCAACAGTATGGTCCAAGAACAATTAATGGAATGATAGCTCCCGACTTTCTTAGTGGTCTTGAATCATTTATACAATTCGCTACTAGCAATCCTGATTGGATGAGTGAAGGAGATATTAGGTGTCCCTGCTAGAAATCTAGATGTAGGAAACAGAGGTTTAGAGCACCAATTGACGTGAAAGCACATTTGTATATAAATGGGTTTATGCCCAATTATCACAATTGGATTTTACACGGTGAACAAAATTGGGGTCATCTACCTCACCAAAACTATGATCAGTCTGTGTCGACTTGGTACGGAGTAGATGATACTGCAGGGTCTACCTCGTACCATGACATGATCACAGACCTAACTGGTCCTAACCTTCATTTTAGAAATGTGGAAGATGAACCTATTAATGAGGAACCCATTATGACATGCTTCGTGCAGCAAACCAGGATTTGTACCCTGGTTGCGAAACACACTCACAATTGTCATTCAACGCCCGACTGTTGAATATTAAAATTGAAAATAGTCTGTCTGAGAGGGGTTATAATCAAGTTGTTAACTTGATTCGGGAAATTGTTCCTCCGGAAAAACTAGTGCCCAGGAAATTTTCTGATAGCAAACAATTAATGAGTGGGATGATCTTTCGGTAGAGAGGATTGATTGTTGTGCACAGAATTTTATGATATATTAGGGTAATGATAGTGAACTTGAACATTGTAAGGTTTGTGGTCATCCACGGTTTAAACCCCGTAAGCGTGGTGTTGATGGTCAATGGAAAAAGAAAAAGCCTTATAAGGAGATGTTCTACTTTCCTATCATTCTTCGATTGCAAAGATTGTATCAGTCCATTGCTACTGCAAAAGACATGACATGACATGCAAGTTGCTCTAACGATGATTCTGGTGATGATTCTGGTGTTATGTGTCACCCTACAGACTCATTGGCTTGGAAACACCTGGATAATTCGTATCCTGAATTTGCTTTCGAGATTCGAAACATAAGGTTGGGCCTAAGCACCGATGATTTTCAACCATTCGGACAGTTTGGAAAATAATATTCTTCATGGCCAGTGATAGTGACACCGTACAATCTACCTCCGTGGTTGTGTATGAAAGATCAATTCATGTTTCTTACGGTACTAGTGCCTGGTCCTAAAAGGATAAATTTGATTTTTTTTACAGCCGTTGATCCGTGACTGCACCCTACCTCTGACTCTAACGAGCAACCTCCTGAACCTAGTCTTCCAAAGTTATCTCAGATGTACGTCAAGACTGTGGGAAAAAGCACGGTAAAGTTCGTGGGCTGGGGCAATTGGGAAAGTCCAGGCGCATAGTCTCCGACCCAGGCGGGACATTAGCTGAGACTCATTTTGGAGCCTACAGTCAAATTGATGTGGACCGACTACTCGCTGAGGAGCGTGAGAGAACGCGGGGAGAGACGGCTGAGGAGAATCGCCGATTGTTGGAGCAAGTGGAAGAGAGAAACCGGCAGCTGCGCGAGGAGATGACCCAGAACTTCCAAAATCAGTTTACCGAGTGGTTGCGGGCATCACAACAGGGATCCGGACCCAGCGTCCCACAAGCTGGTAGTTATCCCCCACCACCTCCGCCTCCATCCGATGGTTATCCCCCACCCCCACCCCCACCCCCACCCCCACCCCGAGGACCGGGTTTGAGCCGTGGCAAGGGACCGAGATCCTGATCATCTTGAAGTTGAAACTTTTGAAAAATGATTAACTATTTTCATGAATATTTGAGAGTATTGCTTGAAGTATGAATTATTGTGCATCGTCTTTATTATGCTTGAGATGTTTATTTTCATTAATGCTTGTGAAATCGGGAGCTATATATCGTATTTAGTAAGATTTTTAATGAAATATTTAGGTTAATTTGTGTATGTGCTTTAATTATAGGTAATATTTGATTAATTTATCCATAATATATTCAAAATATTTTAATTAAAAAATAATATATATATATATATGCACAAGGGCGTTAAATTTTTATATTTAAAAAGATTATATACATAAGTAAAAATGTAATTTTGCAAGTGTTAATTTCATTTTATATGTGAGAATAATATAAATTTCATTTTGAAGTTGTTACCATAATTGTAATGATATATAATAATTAATTAAAAGTGTAATCATAATAGAAATTAATAAATTATTAGAATAATTCAAAGTTTTAACAAAGAAATCAAAATATGAAAATCATGTAATTTAAAATGATAATATTAATTTAATTAATTTTGAAGGTGTTATCATAAATAAAATGATTTATAATAATATTAATTAATTAAAGTTATAAACAAAATAGGAGTTAAATGTTTTAACAAAGAAATCAAAATAAAAAATAATACATATAATATTACAATAGAAAATATTTCGAATGATAAGTCTTGCCCAAACGGTAAGGAGAAAGGATAGGTCTCTCATACTTGGGAGGTCACAGGTTCGAATCTGCTTGCACGCGGGTTGGGTCGGGTCTTGCTCGCCCCGCGAGTGCGGCCCGCGATTTTTTTTTAAATGAGGCTGACAAGGGCGCCTCCCCTCGTAAACTAACGAGGGGCGAGACGAGGGCGGTGGTGCTCGCCAAGCTTCAGCCACCCAAGACGAGGGCATGACCCACGTTAACGTGCACAAGGGCGCTCCTCTCGTTAGTAGATGAGGGCAACCTTTTTGTACCAGGCGAGGCCAGCCCCTCGTTAGTTGACGAGGGCGTTCTCCCCTCGTTAGTTGACGAGGGGGAGCCTGGCGAGACCTGTTTTGTCGAGGACCTCTCCCCCTCTTTAACCCTCTGCCCCTCTTTAAATCCCTCCCTAAATCTCTCTTTAATTGAACAATATTTTGTAGTGACGGAAATTTCGTAGGCAAATTATGTTGTAGGAAAATTTTTGTAGGCAAAAATGACTTGTAGGTAATTATACCTAGAGATTTTATTTTGTAGACAAATTAATTCTGTAGGCAAGTTGTTTCTAGGTTGAGAAATATAGATACTTTCATAATTAGAAAATTCCGTAAGTAAATCATAGGCTACTACAAAGTTTTTGTTGGAAAATTTTTGTAGGCAATTCTAATTCCGTAGGCAAATCTTTATTTTCTTGTAGTGTATAGATAAAATGAAGATTTTTGAAAGCAAAACATGTAATAAGGAAAATGGAGAATTTTTAAAGTTTTACTGTAGAACTTGTTCATAGTATGAAACTGATATCATTACATACATTTGTTTATACTAACATTTTATAATGTGATTTCAATTTATACGTCTAATAGTATTAATGAATTAATGTAATCATGTTAATTTCATACTAGGTACAAATTTAATGAGAGAGTTTGTGCAAAATAAAATGACGCATACTTTGCACAATCAATAATTTAATTACTTATCATAATTTTAAATTTTTTTTGTATTCCGTTAGTGAATGGTTAAGGGGACCATGTTGTGTATGGTATAGGTGGGATACTCTTGATAGGGTGAGGAGGTATTGCTATATTGCTGTGTCGTCTCTGTTGTGCTTACTGCTGTACTTGGGCAGAGCATTAATTTCCTATGCTCTCTCTCTTTTTTTAATGTCAACATTGGTCTTTTCCCAAAAAAACAATTCAAACGACTCTAGAAGTGAGAACCTTAAACACGTAAACGACACCGCATCAAATTAAACCAGCACATCACCAAAACAAATAATATGTTAGTATATAGGTGAATTTAATTTGGTTTGGAAATAATCATATAGATTTTATATTTGAAATACAACTTTTTATCATCAAACTTTGCAGGCTTCTTTTTCTCTTATTTCAATAAAACATAATTTAGTTTCTTCATCTTTAAATTTTAAATTAAAATTTGTAAAGCTATTTCCATTTAGAAGAGATTTGAAAATTTATTTACAATTTAATTGAGTGGAGAAAATATTATTAATTTTAACATATGCATGAATCAGATTTCTTTTATGGATGGATGATAAGTCGTAATTCTTGTATAAATTATGTATTTCAATTGGTTGTTTTGTAACAACAATTTAATATTTTTCTTGTAATTGCACGACTTATTTTATTACAGTCTCAATGCTTTGATTGTGTATTATTCTATCATTTTCAGGGTATTTTGGAACCTTTTTAATTAAGCTTGAGACGGGTCAAACTTGGAGGTGCGAGTGAGTGCAAATGGATCGAGCCAAACACAAATACGTAGTTCAACATGTGGTGGATTTTAATTAGCACATGTTTTTCATGGAACCAAGATTGCATTAAAGGCTCTTCAAAGCTACCTACGATCAAGCCTTGAGAATTCCCACATGTTGATTTAATCATCAAATTGGCTCAAGGACTTAAATGACATTAAAGGTGGCTCCACTATATAAAGCCATCATTGGAACATGGAGGGGAGCAACTTTGGAGAGAGAGAAATACACAATAATATTATCTATGTTTTGTCATTTCACTTAGCCATGCTTAGTGGCTAAGTTCTTATTCTAGTCCAAGGATATGTTGAACCTTGAATTATTTTCCCATTTAATTATTTGGTGACGGTTTTAATTTCATCCTATCTCGATTTCTTTGCTATTTGTTTATATGCTATGCATGTCCAATTAATTAATTTATTTGGTTTGGCCACCCGAGTTTGTTAGTTAATTGATTCTAGCTAAATTACACTTTATAATCCGTAATTGTTATAAATGTGTAATTGGAGTAGCAAATAGGGCAGAACACCCTAGGGATAGCAAAGTCTAGGTTGTATGATTCGGACGTTCCGCTTTCATAGTCTAGTTTGTCCTATTATTTTGGTTCATTAATGCATTCAATGAATTGAATCTCGAATACATGTTTTGGGGTTATTCATTCCAAATAGGTTAATTGGGGGTCGTACCTTCTGATTAATTAAACTTTAGAAATAATTCGGACTAGTTTGGTCGTACCACTGGTCTAGGGGCAAGATTCGAGATAGGGCTGAGATAAACCATGAACCTTAATTAAATTGGTAGAATTATTCTTGGGGATACTATCCAAGGGCTAGATTATTTTTACTTATTGAATTTTTATTTTGTTTTCTTGCATTCTAGTAGTTATTCAACCAACCAAATCCTCCCATTTTTATTGCTTTTGATACACGAATCAAATCAATTGAAATACACTGTTCCTCGTGGGTTCGACCCTTACTTACTCTACTACATTAAGTGGGTTAGTTAAGGTAAATTATTTTTGGGTGCCTACGACAGCACATCAAATTTTGGCGCCGTTGCCGGGGAACGGTGTAATTTTTATTGAATTTTTCGTGTTTTAATTTTTGTTAAAAAGAGATTTCTTGAAAAACAAAAAAAAGTAAAAAAAATTTAAAAGAAAATCGTCGAGCCAACGACGTTAAAAAAAGGCGCTGATTGGGAGGCAACCCAATTTTTTTAATTTTCATTTTCCTTATGTTTTTTTTATTTTAGTTTAATAAGTTTCTCTCTATTTGTCTCTTTTACCAAGTATCAATGAAGCTTAATGGAGTTGCTGAAAAAATTAGAGAAAGAGTTCAAGTCTCCATTGTCACTCCCAACTCGCACCCATAAACCTCGTCACCAAGTGAAATACCGGTAACCCCGTTCCACTCTATTTAAATTCTTTCATATGTGATTAGTTATTTTATGTCTTGTATAATTGTGCTAGAGACTATCACATGTTTAGGTGTGGGGGGAGATATATGATATTTTGGTGGTTTCATTTTCTTTGGTTGATTCAAAATTCCATGTTTTGTTGAATTGAGTCTTATATCATGAAGAGTGTTAGGTGTAAATGATAGTATTTTTGGGATAAAGTGAAGTATTTTGTTGATATTAATAATTGAATGAATGAAAATATGCAAGATTCAATACAATAGCCGTTTCATGTGAGCTTTTGAGCCTTTTTTAGCAATACATCTATATCATGCTCCATTTTTTTCGTTGCTATGAGTGATCAAACATGATTTGTACATTCTAGAACTTGCTTTGTTATGCATTTTGAGACCACATAGTGAATTCATGCATTAGAATGATAAGGGCATTTAGGATAAACTATTTTCATAGCCTTTTCTTTGAAACTCTTACCCTTGTTAATTTTCCACTAGTTTGCCCCTTTGAGCTTATGGCCTTTTTCTTGATTGAATACATATAATAAGCTTATATCCCTTTTATTCTATTTGGCCAATATTTTGAACCCTTCTAATCAAGAAGTGTGAATGAAATGCATGTGCCAATTGTGAATTTTGATTGTTATAGGGAAGGGTAAAAAAAAAAGTGTGAAAAAAATTGAAAAGAAAAAAAATTGTGGCAAGAAAAAAAAAAATAGCCACTCGGTGGGAAGAGTTGAAAAAAAAATGAAAAAAGTGTTGTTATTTTGTTGGGGAAAGCTAATAGGGTGATTACTTGGTACATTAATTCTTGATGCATTTGAAAATTGTCAAGTAAAGTGAAAAAAAAAATGAGTAGGGTTGATATGTATTGAAAAGTGTAGTGAATGGGGGATAAATTCCTTATGCGTGCTTTGAATTCACAACTTCTTGATTTGATATAGCCCACATTCTACTCCTTATCCTACCCTTGACCAAAGCCCCATTACAACCTTTATAAAGACCCTTTGACTTTTGCATGATATTCTTGAAATAGTGGTGGAGATTTGATATATAATTAAACTTATGGTAATGGCATGTTGTGTTTTGATATTGAGTGATGTTTTTTTGTTCCCTTGCAAACACTTGAGGGAATTGAGTGATATCCTTGTGAGGTATTGAATCTTGTCACATTTGGCTTTGTGATATTATTAATTATTGATGAAGTGCCTTATTTTGTTCTAAAAAATAGTGTCATGATCACTCTACATTTTGGATTGTTATTGACTCGATTTTTCACGGTTTGGTATTTTGGATTAATTCTCTTGAACTTGGATATAAAAAAAAAAAAACCAAATTGAGTTTTTATGATATTGATTCCTAATTTCCTATACACCTTATGCTTTGGTCTTAGTGCATACTTGAGGACAAGTATGGTTTAGGTGTGAGGGAATTTGATAAGTCGTAATTCTTGTATAAATTATGTGTTTCAATTGGTTGTTTTGTAACAACAATTTAATATTTTTTTTGTAATTGCACGACTTATTTTATTACAGTCTCAATGCTTTGATTGTGTATTATTCTATCATTTTCAGGGTATTTTGGAACCTTTTTAATTAAGCTTGAGACGGGTCAAACTTGGAGGTGCGAGTGAGTGCAAATGGATCGAGCCAAATACAAATATGTAGTTCAACATGTGGTGGATTTTAATTAGCACATGTTTTTCATGGAACCAAGATTGCATTAAAGGCTCTTCAAAGCTACCTACGATCAAGCCTTGGGAATTCCCACATGTTGATTTAATCATCAAATTGGCTCAGGACTTAAATGACATTAAAGGTGGCTCCACTATATAAAGCCATCATTGGAACATGGAGGGGAGCAACTTTGGAGAGAGAGAAATACACAATAATATTATCTATGTTTTGTCATTTCACTTAGTCATGCTTAGTGGCTAAGTTCTTATTCTAGTCCAAGGATATGTTGAACCTTGAATTATTTTCCCATTTAATTATTTGGTGACGGTTTTAATTTCATCCTATCTCGATTTCTTTGCTATTTGTTTATATGCTATGCATGTCCAATTAATTAATTTATTTGGTTTGGCCACCCGAGTTTGTTAGTTAATTGATTCTAGCTAAATTACACTTTATAATCCGTAATTGTTATAAATGTGTAATTGGAGTAGCAAATAGGGCAGAACACCCTAGGGATAGCAAAGTCTAGGTTGTATGATTCGGACGTTCCGCTTTCATAGTCTAGTTTGTCCTATTATTTTGGTTCATTAATGCATTCAATGAATTGAATCTCGAATACATGTTTTGGGGTTATTCATTCCAAATAGGTTAATTGGGGGTCGTACCTTCTGATTAATTAAACTTAAGAAATAATTCGGACTAGTTTGGTCGTACCACTGGTCTAGGGGCAAGATTCGAGATAGGGCTGAGATAAACCATGAACCTTAATTAAATTGGTAGAATTATTCTTGGGGATACTATCCAAGGGCTAGATTATTTTTACTTATTGAATTTTTATTTTGTTTTCTTGCATTCTAGTAGTTATTCAACCAACCAAATCCCCCCATTTTTATTGCTTTTGATACACGAATCAAATCAATTGAAATACACTGTTCCTCGTGGGTTCGACCCTTACTTACTCTACTACATTAAGTGGGTTAGTTAAGGTAAATTATTTTTGGGTGCCTACGACAGCACATCAAATTTTGGCGCCGTTGCCGGGGAACGGTGTAATTTTTATTGAATTTTTCGTGTTTTAATTTTTGTTAAAAAGAGATTTCTTGAAAAACAAAAAAAAAGTAAAAAAAATTTAAAAGAAAATCGTCGAGCCAACGACGTTAAAAAAAGGCGCTGATTGGGAGGCAACCCAATGTTTTTAATTTTCATTTTCCTTATGTTTTTTTTATTTTAGTTTAATAAGTTTCTCTCTATTTGTCTCTTTTACCAAGTATCAATGAAGCTTAATGGAGTTGCTGAAAAAATTAGAGAAAGAGTTCAAGTCTCCATTGTCACTCCCAACTCGCACCCATAAACCTCGTCACCAAGTGAAATACCGGTAACCCCGTTCCACTCTATTTAAATTCTTTCATATGTGATTAATTATTTTATGTCTTGTATAATTGTGCTAGAGACTATCACATGTTTAGGTGTGGGGGGAGATATATGATATTTTGGTGGTTTCATTTTCTTTGGTTGATTCAAAATTCCATGTTTTGTTGAATTGAGTCTTATATCATGAAGAGTGTTAGGTGTAAATGATAGTATTTTTGGGATAAAGTGAAGTATTTTGTTGATATTAATAATTGAATGAATGAAAATATGCAAGATTCAATACAATAGCCGTTTCATGTGAGCTTTTGAGCCTTTTTTAGCAATACATCTATATCATGCTCCATTTTTTTCGTTGCTATGAGTGATCAAACATGATTTGTACATTCTAGAACTTGCTTTGTTATGCATTTTGAGACCACATAGTGAATTCATGCATTAGAATGATAAGGGCATTTAGGATAAACTATTTTCATAGCCTTTTCTTTGAAACTCTTACCCTTGTTAATTTTCCACTAGTTTGCCCCTTTGAGCTTATGACCTTTTTCTTGATTGAATACATATAATAAGCTTATATCCCTTTTATTCTATTTGGCCAATATTTTGAACCCTTCTAATCAAGAAGTGTGAATGAAATGCATGTGCCAATTGTGAATTTTGATTGTTATAGGGAAGGGTAAAAAAAAAAGTGTGAAAAAAATTGAAAAGAAAAAAAATTGTGGCAAGAAAAAAAAAATAGCCACTCGGTGGGAAGAGTTGAAAAAAAAATGAAAAAAGTGTTGTTATTTTGTTGGGGAAAGCTAATAGGGTGATTACTTGGTACATTAATTCTTGATGCATTTGAAAATTGTCAAGTAAAGTGAAAAAAAAAATGAGTAGGGTTGATATGTATTGAAAAGTGTAGTGAATGGGGGATAAATTCCTTATGCGTGCTTTGAATTCACAACTTGATTTGATATAGCCCACATTCTACTCCTTATCCTACCCTTGACCAAAGCCCCATTACAACCTTTATAAAGACCCTTTGACTTTTGCATGATATTCTTGAAATAGTGGTGGAGATTTGATACATAAGTAAACTTATGGTAATGGCATGTTGTGTTTTGATATTGAGTGATATTTTTTTGTTCCCTTGCAAACACTTGAGGAAATTGAGTGATATCCTTGTGAGGTATTGAATCTTGTCACATTTGGCTTTGTGATATTATTAATTATTGATGAAGTGTCTTATTTTGTTCTAAAAAATAGTGTCATGATCACTCTACATTTTGGATTGTTATTGACTCGATTTTTCACGGTTTGGTATTTTGGATTAATTCTCTTGAACTTGGATATAAAAAAAAAAAAAAACCAAATTGAGTTTTTATGATATTGATTCCTAATTTCCTATACACCTTATGCTTTGGTCTTAGTGCATACTTGAGGACAAGTATGGTTTAGGTGTGAGGGAATTTGATAAGTCGTAATTCTTGTATAAATTATGTGTTTCAATTGGTTGTTTTGTAACAACAATTTAATATTTTTTTTGTAATTGCACGACTTATTTTATTACAGTCTCAATGCTTTGATTGTGTATTATTCTATCATTTTCAGGGTATTTTGGAACCTTTTTAATTAAGCTTGAGACGGGTCAAACTTGGAGGTGCGAGTGAGTGCAAATGGATTGAGCCAAATACAAATACGTAGTTCAACATGTGGTGGATTTTAATTAGCACATGTTTTTCATGGAACCAAGATTGCATTAAAGGCTCTTCAAAGCTACCTACGATCAAGCCTTGGGAATTCCCACATGTTGATTTAATCATCAAATTGGCTCAAGGACTTAAATGACATTAAAGGTGGCTCCACTATATAAAGCCATCATTGGAACATGGAGGGGAGCAACTTTGGAGAGAGAGAAATACACAATAATATTATCTATGTTTTGTCATTTCACTTAGTCATGCTTAGTGGCTAAGTTCTTATTCTAGTCCAAGGATATGTTGAACCTTGAATTATTTTCCCATTTAATTATTTGGTGACGGTTTTAATTTCATCCTATCTCGATTTCTTTGCTATTTGTTTATATGCTATGCATGTCCAATTAATTAATTTATTTGGTTTGGCCACCCGAGTTTGTTAGTTAATTGATTCTAGCTAAATTACACTTTATAATCCGTAATTGTTATAAATGTGTAATTGGAGTAGCAAATAGGGCAGAACACCCTAGGGATAGCAAAGTCTAGGTTGTATGATTCGGACGTTCCGCTTTCATAGTCTAGTTTGTCCTATTATTTTGGTTCATTAATGCATTCAATGAATTGAATCTCGAATACATGTTTTGGGGTTATTCATTCGAATAGGTTAATTGGGGGTCGTACCTTCTGATTAATTAAACTTAAGAAATAATTCGGACTAGTTTGGTCGTACCACTGGTCTATGGGCAAGATTCGAGATAGGGCTGAGATAAACCATGAACCTTAATTAAATTGGTAGAATTATTCTTGGGGATACTATCCAAGGGCTAGATTATTTTTACTTATTGAATTTTTATTTTGTTTTCTTGCATTCTAGTAGTTATTCAACCAACCAAATCCCCCCATTTTTATTGTTTTTGATACACGAATCAAATCAATTGAAATACACTATTCCTCGTGGGTTCGACCCTTACTTACTCTACTACATTAAGTGGTTTAGTTAAGGTAAATTATTTTTGGGTGCCTACGACAGCACATCAATGGACAATGAAAAAAAAATACTCTCTCCGATCCTTGTTAAGTTTAGAGATTTTTGCACTTTTGGTCCAGTTGGACATGTATTATTTTGGAATGAGTCCCCCCTCGTTTCACATTTAACCCCATACGATTTTTTACTTGTACTATTGGTCCCAAACGTTACAAAACTTTCATAATTGGTCCCAAATGTTCAGGAACACTAATAGACATTAACAGACGGTTGCAAACTTGGTTCCATAGGATGTATTAATTTGAATTAAATGCTTGCTAATCAATTTTAGTGGGAAACTCTTGCAGATTTGGTCTTATAGGATAATCAAATTCACACTTTTATTCTATTTTTACCAAAAAAAATTATAAAAAGAAATATAATTACAATATATATACAAATTTATTTTTATTTTACAATAATTTATATATATATATATATAATATTTTAATATAATTTTTTTTAATCAGAATATATACATATATAATTAATTATGTCGTTAATGAATGAATTAAAAATTTACGCGTTGTTGAAATAAATAATTTTATAAAATAAAAAAATAGTTGGTCACAATATTTATTTAAAAAGTTAGAAATGAAAATGAATTAATTTGATAAATTATGGAAAAAATATGAGTCAATTTGGATACATATACAATTAATTGCGTACAAATGAACGAATTATAAATTTACGCGTTGTCGAAATAAATAATTTTATAAAATAAAAAAATAGTTGGTCAAACATTTATTTAAACAGGTTAGAAACGAAAAGAATTAATTTGATATAATATGAAAAAAAATTTAGTCAATTTGAATACATATATAAATAATTATGTCGTTAAAAAACGAATTATAAATTTACGCATTATCGAAATAAATAATTTTACAAAATTAAAAAATAGTTTGTCACGACATTTATTTTATCAAGTTAGCAACGAAAATGAATTAATTTGATGAATTATGAAAAAAAAAAGTGATTAAATTTGGATACATATACAATTAATTACGTAGAAATGAATGAATTATACGTGTACACGTTGGTAAAATAAATAATTTTACAGAATAAAAAAATTTGTTGGTCACTACATTTATTTAAACAAGTTAGAAACTAAAGAAAGTAATTTGATGAATTATGGAAATTTTTTTGACTCAATTTGGAGACATAC
Source organism: Ballota nigra (assembly GCA_947034835.1). NCBI lineage: Eukaryota > Viridiplantae > Streptophyta > Magnoliopsida > Lamiales > Lamiaceae > Ballota > Ballota nigra. The sequence goes on from OX344722.1 coordinate 17,874,020, forward strand.
AATAAATTGCAAAATAGAAGCTCGTGTCCAAATGGTGCGCAGCTCCTCTGCATCTATGAGAAGTCACGTCTTCGAATCCCCTGACCTCGAATCACGTGAGGTACTTTTTTTTATGTAAACATAAGATTCGCGTAGGACACTATTCGCTGCAAAATAATTCGGGGACAAATAATGATATTATTAATGACGGGAATATGTCCCTCGCAAATTTGAATGACCCGCCCGGGTCCTGACCCGACTAAGTTACGAAGGATGTAGCTGTCGTAAATTTGCAACGGACACCAAAAAACTTTTGTTAAATTTAACTACAGCTGTTTTGTCAATGGACACATGTCCGTTGTAAATTTCATCACAAATTTGGTTTTGCAACGAATTTTTCATCGCAAATTCTATCGTTAATCAGCATTTTTTTTAGTGATTGGAGATGATTGTAATATTGAATATTTTTTTGTAAGTAAATATTAGGTATTGTTAGTGTGGATAATTGATTAGTGTATCTCACTGAATTATTACATCTATTCCATAAATAAATGCACATATGAGAGTATATATTAACCAAAAGTGAAAAAAACCAAGCGAAAACTTCTCTCTCTAAAAATCAATCCTCCCTCTTGGATAACGTGCACACCTAAGATTTTTGCCGGAGCCTCTTTCCTCACGCGTGAGGTGGCCGGATGGTGATCTACCCATTCAAGGTATGAGACTCTTCCGCTTCTAAGCGATCCTCTCGATTCTCGGTAGGGATTGCTTGGTAAGATGAACTGGGTGATTATTACCCCTACTATAGTCGTAATAGTGTTATATATACCCGGTTTGGGGCTGTTTTTTCTGCAATTGAACCCCAGATACCTATTCTCTCTACTACCCTTCTCGTGTCTGACCTTTTTGAACGAGTCCATGGCGGATCTATTGAATCAGATGTGGGGGAAGCTCTCTCTTTCTGAGATGGAGAATGACCCGATTGAAATCAAAGACGAGGACCTAGCAACCACAAACAATCTCTTGGTCGGGAAGCTTGTCATGAAGAAGAATATTGGGCCTATGGATTTGGGTGTAACTATGAAAAAGCTGTGGAGCCTCAATCGTGAGCTGAAAGCGATGCCCATTGCGGAGGGCTGTTTGTCTTTGAGTTTAAAGATGCGGGGAGATAGCCAAGGTCTTGCACAAGCAACCATGAAACCTGAATGGGTCCTTACTAATACTCGGAAAGCTCAACGGGACTGAAACAACGGAGGAAATCAACCTCAAGGAGGTACCGTTCTGGGTACAAATCCACGACCTTCAAATCTGCTCAAAGACCAAAGTGGTGGTGTAACGCCCCGAATCCAGAATATATTAATTATATTGGATTCGAAGTATTATTGTGATCAAAAGTCCGAACTATAAAATTTTTGAAGGAAATATAACGGAATTGAATGATGAGTTTCATGCAGCGGATAAATGGGGAGAAATATTATAATAATGTATCTCACACATAAGTATAAATATATGTATATAAAGTTGGATAGAGGGTTCTGTATTTTTAGGATAATACACACTGAGTTTTGGTAACTGAAACACACGGTAAATAGTATCGTCTTGCATAGCAGTAGCGATAACATTTAATTAGGAATAGAATAATAGGCATCATTGTATTAATAGTATTTTAAGCAAGCGGAAAACTTTGTGTCTTCTGCATCACTGCCCTTGCTCCCCGTAATTGAAATCTGCAATGGGGTTAGGAAAATGGGGCGTGACATTTGAATTCTCACGTGTGGGTGATTTGCAACGTCATGGGATTGGTAAATCCGAAATATATTAAGTTATACTCATTGATAAAGTGTTTATTTCATTTACTCAATTTCACATATAAACAAGATTACAAAATTCCATAGAAGGAACAATTTATATAATAATTAATCAGTATTAAGCATATTTCACATAAATATAATTGAAATAACACAAGTTGGTTCACATTAGGGCAAAGCCCAAAGTCATATTCACGTATTGTCACAAATTGTCAAACTATATTCGTACGACCATTCCACTTCCAATAAACTTACTCTTTTCAATCATCATCAAACTTACTCCTTCCAACCACAACAACCCTCAAAAGATAAGCAAACCATCAATGGCCTTATTCCCAGTGCGCAATGTAGGCGGCTGACCCGGGGACCAGATATGTTTGAATCAACAACCTACATTCCGAGGGCATCCCCGACAGCTCCCCAGAGGTTGGATTAAAAACTCGATCCCAACTCCGTACTTACTAACTTTCCATAAAACTGACACATCAAACTTTATAGAGAAAATTACTTGATTGACAACTGAACTGATTCATGCTCACATAAGGTACTTACTCATACAATGGTGATCGATTTACAAAACAACAGGCATTATATATCATATATAGTCATATCACATAATTCAAATAGTTATATAATAAGTGTTACATTTATGTTGGATTAGTTGTTTTAGATTGATTTGGTCGAGTTCAGAGTATACCAGCACAACGCTATTATTTGCAGATCAATCAACCGATCATCACCCACCTGATCGTTCCAAGTCCCGTGAATGATGTATAGGCAGATGGTCGAGTCCTCCGTGCGTGTCCCGAATAGTATAGAATCCTAATAGGGAGTAATCCGATTAAAAGACCGACTTTTGAATTTGAAAAGCTTAAGAGTTTGAATCTCGAGGATTGAGTAGATTGTTGCCTTTAGAAAACTATCGAATGCTTAAGTTTCCAAAGGTTGGTTTCTATTTGATAAGTACACCCCTTTTTAGAGGAGGTGTATTAGGGGGGTGTATTTACTAATTTCCCTTGTCTCTTTAACTAAAAGCCTTTTATAAATTTAAAAGTATATTCATAAAAATTATTATTCTTGGAAATACTTAAAAGAATAAGATAATTATTTAAAAGTATTAATAAGAATAAAGAAAAGGTTTTTCTTTCTAAGATTTCTATTCCTCATTTTAAAAGAATTCTTGAATATAAAATTCATATTTTATAAATAAAAATTCCCTTATTAAAACTTATTAATAGACTTTTGACTTTTCTAAGAAATCTATATTATCATCTAATATAGTTTATAAAATATTCTTCCTTTCTAATATTAGTAGTACTTCTAGAGACGGTTTGTGTTACTTCTAAGACAAAGGATTATATTAAATTTTCCAAGAAAACTATCTTTATTTGATGCTAGCTTTGGATATTAAAAAGATTTATCTTGTGTTTCTAATTTTCTAACAGTCGCACAAGGGGAAGACGAGTTTCCCTTTGTCTACGGATTCAAAACAAAAGCATTAACAATTGTGAATCATCATCCAACAATAATACCAACACATTGAAATAAAGATACTAATGGACTAAACCAATATCACCATATCACTAAAACAGTGACACTAAACATCTACAAGAGTAATACTAGTCCACTAAGTCCCAAAAACTACAACAACTAAACACAACAGTTCTTAAGAAAACATCTACTGCTACTAAACAACAATCCAAGGTCCAAATGGAATCAAACTCAAACTAACAGTCAGTGAAGGCATGAAATTGGAAAACAACAGAAGAAAGAAAAATAAGGATTCAACACAAACATTCATCCTCTTTCGTTTTCTTGTTACACGGTTCTGCAATCGTCTCGATTATAATTCCGGAAATTACGAAAGAAAAAACGAAGGTAGAAACCTTATGTTCTCCGGGTTCGAGGCGGTCAACGGGCGGTCTAACGACGTCGATTGAAAACTCGGTGGTTCGCTTACAAAAATCGGGCAGCCTAACGACGTCAATTGAAAACTCGGTAAAAAGAATTGAATAGCCTAACGGCATCGTTCGAGGTCTCCAAGAATTCCGACAGCAGGGGTTCGCATCAAAGACATCATCTCGGAAGAGGAAACCAAGGAGTTGGGTTACGGTATCGAAATCGAAAATAAACGGAGTTGAAAATTAAAGAGGGGAATCTCAAATACTTACTGGAAGAAGAAGAAGAAAGAAGCGGCAATTGACTTCGGGCTTCGACGGAGGCGCTGGTTTTGAGGAGGCGGCGGCGCGACTGGGCTGAGGCGACGGCGCTGCTTCGGCGTCGCACGGCGGAGCGGAAAGGGAGATGAGAGGCATGGTGGCTGAGCACGGTGGCGCATTTGGTTCGAAGGAGCGGCGCTGGGTCGCATCGCGACGGCGGAAGAGAGGGAAAAACGTCGGGCGGCGCTAGGTGGTGCACGACACTGCATCTGGGAGTAGAAAGAAGGAGTGGCGCGGCTGGGGCCGCGGCGGCTCTCGTTTGCCGGAAAAAGAAAGAAAGAGGAAGGAAGCGGTGGCTCTCCTCCTTAGAGAGAGAAAGGAGAGAAAAAGAAAAGGAATCTGATTTCTATGTGAATGAAAAAAATGAGGAGAGAGGGAGTTGATCTTTCTATTTTATACGGATGTTTACCAAAGGAACTTAACTGAAATCCTAATACTCCTTTCAAGTCCGTATCTTCTAAGATTTTCAAATAAATAAAAAATATTAATTACTAAATAATGAGTGGCTAAGAATTAGTCTTACAAATTCTGATATTTTAGTTCCCAAAAAACACGTATTTGGTTTAGGAATAATTCTTATTTAATTATTAGTACAATTTTGAGATCCAAACAATATTTTAATATATTTGAACTATATTTGTATATTTTTATAAATAAAATATACGGATCGAAATCCTTAATTTAAACTTGAACATTTAATTTCTCGTAGTCCTTTATTCGTTTGAAAGATCCGGTTCTTTCTACGAATTTTAGGAATTTGTAAAAAAAGGGTATATATTTAAATTACACAGTAGCACACAAAATAAATAAAATTAAAAGAAATAAAGATAAGAAAAAATAAAAATAAGGTTTCTAATAATGAAAAGGATATAGAACGGGACAGGGTGTTACAGGTGGGACAAAAGATAGGGGCGAGATTTGGAAGAGTTTTGGATATTAGCAGCCCCCATGCATGAAGGAGTCTCACTTGGGAAGTGCCTGGGAGTTCAAGTCATGATGGATGTTACAAAGCTGCTTACCAGAGGCACCACCATTCTTGTGAAAGGGGAAATGAAGCGAGTGCTCTTCCGATATGAAAGACTAGCTAATTTTTGCCACAAATGTGGCTGCCTCGACCATGTGGAGAGAGATTGCCCATCAATCTACATGCAAGAGGAGCTGGGGGAAGAAGCTACGAGAGACTTCCCTACTTGGCTACGTGCGGATGGCCAGAAGGGAATCCCATCCAAAGATCTCGCTGAGATGGAAATCCGACTATTTGGAGCCCATATGAAGGCAACCTCTATGGGAGAAAGGGAACAGAGTAAGGGGAAGAAGGTGATGGGAGGTGAAGGGAGGGGAGATGGCTCGAGTGGCGTTATGGTGAAGGTGGAGAAGCAGATCCCTCCTCCTAATGTGGCAAAGGTAGCGTCCTTTCAAGAGCTCTTTAGCGCAGCTCAGATGATTGGGGATTTGTTCAGGACATGAGTGATGGGGAGTGATGGCAGCTCAACCCAACGAGCAATTGTTGCTCTCCCGGAGATGATTGGAAAGGGGAAGGAGCTGAGGCGGGTTAAGCTGGAAGTGGGGAGGAAAAGAAGCCACCAGCCAAGGAAAAGAGGCAGAGGCGGGGCTGTAGGGCCGAGCGCATCCATAGCAGGAGGTGAGATGGGAGCCCAACAACCTTTGGCCTTTGATATGGAGGCATTTAGCTGGCCTATGCAGATGGGGAATGAGACTGAAAGGAAGAAAGCAAGAAGCGGCGGTGATGAAACTGAGGATGGAGACGGCGGTGACCTTGTTGGAACGCCGGAGGCTGGAGCATCCCAGCCCCGTCGAGCACCATGAGGTTCGTAAGCTGGAATGCACGGGGCCTTGGCAACCACCGTGCATTCCGTTCCCTATAGCGTATAATCGCTGATCTTAGGCCAATGTTGCTTTTTGTTATGGAGTCAAAAATATCTGCTAGATTAGGGTGTAGTTGGAAGGTCGCTTTAAATTTTAATTTTAGCTTTTGGTGTCGATGCTAATGGCAGTGCTGGTGGTTTGTTATTATACTGGAATGAATCTATAAATGTTAATGTTATTTCGTACTCCCGTGGTCACACACATTGCAAAATTATTGATAACAATATGTCTTTTAATTTCTTGGGCTTTTATGGTAATCCGACTACCAATTTAAGGGTATTTTCCTGGGAACTAATGGAAAGAGTGGTAGAGAGGATAAATGATCTACATTCCCCTTGGCTTATTGGGGGGGGGGGGGGATTTTAACGAGATTCAAAGTGAAGCTGAGAAAAAAAAAGGATGGTCGAAGGCCGTATTGCCAGATAAAAGCTTTTAATGAAGTTATTGACAAGCTTTAGTTGAAGGACTTGGATGCAATGGGTCCTAAATTTACTTGGGTAAATAGGAGAAATGGGAAGAACCATGTAAAGGAGAAATTGGATAGATACATGGCAAACACGGTCTGGTTGAATCTGTTCCGAAGCTTTGAGGTGAAGAATGAGAGCTTCTATGGCTTGGACCATAGGGCAATACTTCTCACCATATTGAAGGAGAGGGCAACAGAGACAGGTCGGAGACAAAGGTCCTTTAAATTCGAGAACAAATGGCTCCTTTGAAGAAGATTTCAGAGAAGGTTATGGGGACCTCCCGGATATTCTGAATAGAAGCCAGCTCTCAATAACAAACTGGGCCAGGAAATAAGAGGGTGAGACAGTGGGGAAGATGAAGAAAATTAGGACCGATCTGGACTTAATGTTGGAAATGGAGGAGCAACAGATTGACTGGGTTCATGTGAAAAATCTGGAGGCCGAGTTGCAAAAATTAGAGCTTCAGGAGGAAATATATTGGCACCAAAGATCACGGTACTAATGGCTGACGGCTGGTGATAAAAATACGGCTTATTTCCATAGGAAAGCATCCCAAAGGAGGAAGACTAATGAGATCAAAGGATTGATGGATAAATACGGGGTTTGGCGAACGGATCCCTGGGAAATTGAAACTGTTATTTTGGATTACTATGAAGAGTTATATACTTCGAGCTCCCTCTCAAATAATGTCCTGGAGGAAGTGCTTAATGGCATAAAACCTGTGGTTGATGATATGATGAATGACTACCTGGCCCTTTCATTCTCGAAAGAGAAAATCCGGAAAGCAGCTTTTGACATCAATCCTTCGAAAGCACCGGGGCCAGACGACTTTACCGCCGGTTTTTTCCAGAGATCATGGGAGATTGCAGGGGACCGGATTTCGGAAAGTATTCTTACAGTGCTCAATGGTGGGGGGAACCTCGAACAATGGAACAAAACGGTCATTGCTCTAATCCCGAAGATCAAAGGGCCAAAAACTCTAAAAGACTTTAGGCCAATCAGCCTTTGCAATATCGGTTACAGGATCCTTGCTCGAGCCATTACAAACCGGTTGAGGAGGATTATGGCACATATCATAGACCTGAACCAAAGTGCCTTTGTCCCAGGAAGGCTCATAACCGACAACATCCTAATTGCATATGAATGTATGCATTGTTTACGATACAACAAGAGTAAAGTCGGGTATGCAGCTTTAAAACTGGACATGTCAAAGGCTTACGATAGAATTGAGTGGGGATACATGGAGAGGATTATGTTGAAGTTGGGATTTAATGCGAAGTGGGTCGGTCTGATCATGAGGTGCATCAACTCAGTCTTTTACTCCTTCAAATTTGGGGACAGAGTTGGAGGTAACTTGGTTCCAACTAGAGGCCTGAGGCAAGGGGACCCTTTATCCCTGTTCCTTTTCTCCATTTGCGCACAGGGCTTATCTATGTTAATTACGAATTTGGTGGACAAAAAAGGGATGCAAGGGGTGAAGATCGCGAGAGAAAGCCCATCTATATCTCATCTGTTTTTTGCAGGTGATAGTTTGGTCTTTTTCAAGATAATACAAGAAGATTGTGCCGCCCTAAAGGAGTACTTGAGAAAATATGAGAAAGCTTCAGGTCAGCTTATTAATTACGATAATTCAGCCATCACCTTTAGCCAATTTTCAAGCCCTATAAACAGGAATATTATAAGGGGAATGCTGAGTGTGAATCTGAGACAGTGGCATGAAGTTTATTTGGGTCTACCTACCTTCTCCTTGAGATATAAAAGGTTGCAGTTCTCATACTTGAGGGATAGGGTGCAGGGCAAGGTAGAAAGCTAGAAGATGAAGGACTTCTCGGAAGGAGGGAAGGAGATTCTCATTAAAGTCGTTCTTAATGCGATTCCGACGTATGCGATGTCTTGCTTCCGTATTCCTTCTTCCTTGTGCTATGAAATAGAAAGCATCATTGCGGATTTTTGGTGGGGTTTTTAAGAGAATGGTAAGAAGATGGACTGGAGAGATTGAGACTTGATCACATTGCCGAAATGGAAGGGAGGCCTTGGATTTTGAAGGCTGGTTGAATTTAATAAGGAGTTACCAGCTAAGCAGGTGTGGAGGCTAATCTCTAGGCCCAACTCACTTGTGGCCAGGGTGTTGAAGGCAAGATACTTCAAAAGTACAGATATTATGGAGGCTGATGTTGGGCACAATCTTTCGTTTATATGGAGATCATTATGCTGGAGTAGAGAGCTACTTCGGGAAGGGATTCGATGGAAAATTGTGGATCCCGTAAGGTACAAATCTTCAAGAAGCGTGGGTGGCAGGATTGTGGGATGGACGGATTAAATCTAGACGGGCAAGCGGCTCTCTTGTTTCAAGGTTTATTGGGCCGAAGAGGGAATGGAATGAAAGTCTCATTGATGAGGCCTTCCTCCCCCATGAGAAGGAGGCCATCAATGCAGACTCCAATTCATCCGGATGAAGGAGAAGATGTGAGATTCTGGAAATCGGAGCCGAAAGAAAATTATAGTGTTAAATTTGGCTACTTGCTCCAAATAGAAAAAATGAGCAGTAGCAGCGTAGTGGAGAGCTCGGGGGGAAGGAAAAAAGAGGAACAATGGTGGAATATGATGTGAAAGTTGCATGTCCCGCCTAAGGTTAAAATATTTTTTCTGGAAAGTGATTAACAATGCTATTGCAACTGAAGGAAACTTGGTTGATCATCATGTACATGTACCCCCTCTTTGTGGGCTATGTAATTGCTGGGGAGCTAGAACGACACATGCTCTCTTCTTCTGCCCTCATGTGCGGAATATTTGGAAGGAGACGGGATGGTGGGAGGATATTAAGAAGGGGAAATTTCTGCAGACGAAGGAGCTAATGTATACTATATTGCGGAGGTTAAATGAGTTGGAAAAAGAAGAAACTATCATGATTATGTGGGGTGTTTGGAAGGAACGATGTCGATTGATCCATGAAGTGGAAGCCAAGAAGCGGGGGAAAATACGGGTGGACTAGGTACGAGAATTTCTCTATACATTTCGGGAGGCGGCCGAGCATACGAAAGTGCTGCGGAACAACACCAGGAACTTGAGAAGATTTGAGCCGGACCCGATGAAGTATGATGGGGTAACCGTTATGGTGGACGCGGGCTATGATGGGGATAGAGGTTGGTATTCCATTGGCTTCATTGCAATTAAGGGGGATAATGAGCCGGTAGTGGCGAGATGTAGGAGAATTAATGATTCGGGCTCTGTCTTTGGTGCGGAGCTTATGGCCATTAGGGAGGGAATTGCAAAGTGCAGAATGCTTGGAGTTTGACAAGCCAGGATATGGTCTGATTCCATTGATGTTGTTGAGGCTATCCACACAAAAGAAGGTGGCTTCGGCCCGGCAAGATAGATCCTTAGGGAGATATGGACGGAGATACAGAGAGGCTGGGTGAAAGAAGTAAACTATATCCTTAGGAAACGAAATGTAATGGCGCACGAAGTGACAAAACTTGCTTTAAACTCTCTGGTTCCTCAAGACCGGAGCGGAGTAGAGATTCCAATAGCAGTGAGAAGTTTAACCCAGGAGCAGTACTGATGTATTGTAATAGTATTGGGTTGTAATTTGTTTTCCTTCGGAAAAAAAAGAGAGAGTATATATTAACCACTTATAATACATTGATATTTTTACATGATATTCCGAACCAAAGATCTATGGTAGATATCACTCAAATAAGAATTAATCCTACTTACCCACATGCCACATGTCCTGCAAACCACTGCAACCAGTAAATCGTAATCTAAATAGATTTCTCTCTGTCCACAAAATTCAGCCACACGTTTTGTCATATATATGTCAATGCACGTCACTATATCCAACTTTTCAAGCAACGATAAAATAAAATACGTGTTGGAATAATCAAATTATTTGGCCTAGTTTATAATATCAACATAGCTTAAGTTAGTGAATAACCTAAACTTGTTTTATATTTTAAATTGGTTATAATAATATAAAAATGGTAAATAAGGTGGTCTGCAAAAATTGACATTTTTTTTTATTTTTGGTTTTTTGTCCCAGAAGAATTGTAGTTTTAAGTCAAAAAAATGTATAAATTGTAGTTTTGGTCCAAAAAATTAATGGAATAACCAAATTTACCAAACAATAGAAAAGAAAAGGGTAAAAAAAAACATGGAATCAAAATTGTGGTTGAAAAATTCTCACAAGACCAAATTTACAATTTTCCCTAATAATATAAAACTATAAGATAGATATTTATTGATCACCTTCAAACAAACTCTATACAAGCACACTTACCCTCCAACAAATAATCTCTACAAAAACCTGTACATTCATATCTTTCACCACTAATGGACATCAATTCCTGGTTAGTCCTAGCCTTAGTATATGTAGCTTCCCTAGCCCTAATCTCCAAAATAATCGAAAATCGACGCCCTCCGAATCAAATCTCCCACCAGGGCCCAAACCATGGCCTATAATTGGTAACATAAACCTTGTTGGTTTACTCCCACATAAATCCCTTCATTATTTATCTCTAAAATATGGTGAAATAATGCTACTAAAATTCGGAAAATTTCCGGTCATAGTAGCATCATCACCTTTTATGGCCAAACAGTTCTTAAAGGTGCATGATGCAGACTTTGTCTCAATGCCTTTACTAGCCGCTGGAAAATACTCCAGCTACAACTACTCGGACATGACGTGGGCCCCTTACGGCCCCTATTGGAGACAAGCGCGTAAAATCTACCCCTCGGAGGTTTTCAACGCCAAAAAAATGGAATTTTCGAGCAAATTTGTGTTGAGGAGGGGCGTAATTTTTTATCCCGTCTGTGTTCCCTACCGGGGAAGCCGTTTGTGCTAAGGGACCAGTTGCAGCGGTACACTCTATCTACTATAAGTAGGATATTATCAAGAGACGTATACTTTACTTCTTCAAAAGAAGAGGATGAATTACGAGGGATGGTGGACGAGTGGTTTTTTTCTCACCGGAGTGTTCAATATTGGGGATTGGATATCGTGGCTGAGTTTTGCTGATTTGCAGGGATATGTTAAGAGAATGAAGGTATTGAGCAAGAAACTTGATGGGGTTTTCAGTGGTGTGATTGATGAACACTTAACTATAAGAGGGATAAGGATAAATATTTCCAAGCAAAAGATGTTGTGGATGAGTTGTTGCAGATCTTGGAGGATCCTAATCTTGATGTTGAACTCACAAGAGATTGTGTCAAGGTATTGATACAGGTACTATTTATTTATTGGCAAAAACTTGTATGAGACCACACAAATTAACACCTACCGGCCCCTATCAAAGTGTTAATGAGTCAATGTCTTAGTTACACCCATTCTCATTGTTTCATGTCATGAGACGGTCTCATACAAGACCTACTCTTATTTATTTATGATTTACGTCTCAAGTTCCATATCTCCGATAGTAAATCTGGACTTGGACTTAAAAAAGTCAAACATACTATTACTGAAAAGTTACCCATATTATTACTAAAAAATTGCATATACTTATAATGGGTAACTTTTCAATAATAAAATGAGTAACTCTTCAGTAATCATAGGAATAACTTTTAATAAATGTAATTGAATTCCACGGTGCACTTGATGCAAAAGAGACGTACTCGTAAATTTATATTTGGATAGTATTGGATAATTAGAGTTGAATAAAATTTTATGTAAAATTAAATTTGATAGTGTAATATTATTTTTTTTCTTTTTTGATCGTTGATAGAGTAATATTGTATTATTGTTAGTTTGTGAGATAATAATAAAATAAGAAATAAGTAAGAGATATGATAAGAAAAAGAATGAGAAATAATGAGTGTGTAAAAGTACGAGAAATAATGAGTTGTTAGAAAAAAGGAAGAGAGATGATGAGTTAATTAGTGAGAGCAAATTAATGTGATTGTAGAGCAAAAATAGGCAAATAGATATATCGTAAGGATGAATGTGTATTTAGATTGAAATTTGAATGTATAAATCTAAATATAGAATGAGATGATCACCCATCCTTTCAAACATAGCTTAAGATTTTCATTCTAGAAAAGCAACACTAAAATAAAAATAAATGAAAATTACGACACTAAAAGGACTATTTTCCCAATGAGTTAGAGCCCGTTTGGTTAAACTTACTTTTAACATTTTATAAGTTCCAACATCTTATAAGTTGTTAAAGTGTTTGATTAATTAAACTTATGAGATCTTTATGTAATTTATGAGATGGAAATGTGTTTGACATTATAAGATCTTTTCACCGTTATAATGACCAAAAAGTCCATCTTCTAGTTTGCCAAATAAATTTTGACAACTTATAAGTTCTTAAACATCTTATAAGATATTTTAAAGAGCTTATAAGCTCTCCCAAACGGGCTCTTAGTCATGATGAATTCACTTATCAAAATGCTAGAACTTTTGTTTGTGCGTGGACAAGATTTATCATGTACTTTTGGTCCTAATTGAATGCATTCATTTTAAAATGATCATTTTAAAGCACTTTTAGATCCTACGGTTTTTTAATACACTTTTGTTCCCGAGAAACTGTAGTTTTGTTCTAAAAAAAATTGATAAATTGCAGTTTTAGTCCCAAGAAAATTGAGTAAATTGTAGTTTTGATCCTAAAATTTAATGGATGAGAGAAAAAAAAAAAGAGGGAAAAAAAGAAGAAGATCACTCTCGCACATAGGTACAAAATTAAACGTATTTTGCACTTATTCTCTTGTGATCAAAAGTGCAAATTACAAATCCGTAAGTTATTTTTTTATATTGACCTTTCTTAGAAGGTCATATGTTTTTTTATGTGCTCAAAACCTAAAGAATGTCAGAAACAACTCTACATGTTACTTCAGCTTAAATGTTTTCCTTTATATGCAGAACCTAATAGTGGGGGGCACAGCAGCCGAGTGAGCTATAAATGAAGTTCTCAGACATCCTCACATTTTAAAAAAGGCGAAAGAAGAACTTGATAGGATAATCAGAAGAAACAGATGGGTGCAAGAGTCCGACTTGTCTCAATTGCCTTACGTAGAATCCATCATCACGGAAACATTCAGATTGCATCCACTTACAACGTTGTTACCCCCTCATTGCGCCATTAACAACTGCAAGGTTGCAGGATACGACATAGTTAAGGGGACGATTGTCCTCGTCAACACATGGAGCATAGGGAGAGACCCTAACTCATGGGATGAACCCCAAAAATTCTTGCCAGAGAGATTTATGGGTAAAAAAATTGATGCACTGGGTAGTTCGGGCAGAAGAAGATGCCCCGGGTACAACCTTGGAATGAAGATGGTTCAAACAACGTTTGCGAATTTGTTGCATGGATTTAACTTCAAATTGGTAGAGGGGATGAAGCCTCAAGATATATGCATGGAGGAAGAGTATGGACTTACTACACATCCTAAACTGCCTCTTTCCATTATCATGGAACCTACCCTTCCACCCCACCTTTATTGAGCTCGAAATTGTTAAGCAATATAGTAGTCTATGCCCCTTACTTGCATCACTAGATACCCTTTTGGTATTTCAAATTTGTATACTTTGCTTTTTAAGGAATTTCATAATAATTAACCTTCTCTCAAACTCATAATAAATCGGGAGTTGTGCTCATGTTCTATTATTCAATTAAATTTCTCAATCTAAATCAAATAACAATAAATCAACATATTATTATGTGCACATAAACATGTGAAAGTAAATCAAACAACATAAAATAATCGGAGTTTCTGTTGGCCCAAGATCAATAATCCCTCAAAATAAAGAATGATGAAGAGAACAAGGATTCGGAGAATATATCACTCAAAATTTTAATTACTTAGTTCACACAAATATACATACAACAAATCATATTTATAGTACACAAATGAGAATTCTAGAGACCTATTTAATAGCATGGAGAATACAAAGGAGCTGTCTGGAAACTATCAGTTTAGAAGACCAAGAAATAATTAATTGTACTCTAGAAAATTCTAAATATTATCTAAAAAATCAACTTTAATTCTTCATACTCCCCCTTAAAGTGATTTTTTGGATATCAATCCAAGCTTGGCACGAAGGAACTGAAATGCTTCTTTTGGAAGTGACTTTGTGAAGATGTCGGCAATATTTTCTTTACTTCACACTTCCAAGGTACCAATAGTACCATTAAGAACTTTCTCCCGAATAAAATGATGCTCGATCTCAATATGCTTGGTTCTTGCATGACAAACTGGATTGTTTGCAAGCTTAATTTCACTTTGATTGTCTCCAAAGATCGTGGTCAGCTTCAAGATGGGAAAATGCTGATCTTGAACAAGTCTTTGCTGCAAAACACATTCTTGGACAGCAAGAGCTGAGGCTTTGTATTCCACCTCTGTTGTTGATAAGGATACAAAACTTTATTTCTTGCTACACCATGATACACTTGTATCTCTACAAAGAAGCATAAAATCTGATGTAGATCTTCGATCATCCAAATCACTATCAAAATCAGCATCCACAAATCCAGTTAAAGAAAAATCAACATTTTTCTTGAAGAACAAGCCAAGGTCAGGAGTTGAATTCACATATTTCAGGATCCTTTTTGCAGCTTCTAAGTGAGGCTTTCGCGGTGATTGCATAAACCTACTGATATATCCAACAGAGAAAATAATATCGGGCCTTGTTATAGTTAAATAAATTAAGCTTCCAACAAGAGCACAATAAGGTTGAGGATTCAGAAGAAGCGATCCTTCTTCACGCCATAATTTTATATTCACATCAAAGACAAATATTTTTTCATGTTATATTTACGCATAATTAGAAAAAATTGTTTAAAATTAAACCATTGTGTGAAAAAATTACGACATTTCTAAAACATAAAATCGTTAACTCATTCTGATCCTAGGTTACCTCTCAAATTTACACGGAGATAGTTTTTGTTGATTGTTTCGTATGTTATGTCTATAAATAAAAGTGAAGGACAGTTATTTAGCCATGTTAGAGTATTTCTTAAAAAGTCCGTGTTTAGTCATAGCTAGCTTTATGTTGTAGTTTCAAGGATTACCAGCCGCTGTGATTTGAAGATTAGATTGTGTGATAATGATCGTCTTGAGTATAATACAACGAAAAATAATGTATATCAAGAAGTATTTAGAAATGTTTAGACTTTTGGAACTATAATATATATTTTTTTGTTTCTTTGGATCTATTGGTTGCTTTATGTGAAAGAGTCATTTTTTTTAAATGTGGTGATTATAACTTTATTTTTTTAAACATGTTAAGTGATGATAAAGTTTATTAAATTATATTTAATTGGTGAATATTATGTAGTTTTGAAAATTTATATGATTTAAAATTTATACAACATATTATGTTTGATGATATTTAGAAATGTCTTTACATAGTGGTTAATGTGTTAGACTCCCTCCATCCTATATCAATTTGCACTTCAAGAGGTTGCACATTTTTTTAAAATATGTGTTTTTTTTAATAAATTAGTAGTGTATGAGTAAATACGTGCATATATTTTTTTAATGTACACGTAAATCTATATTTTTATTTGTTGGTAGTGTGCAAATTGACCTGGGAGGACCAAAATCTCAAGTGTGCAAATTGATAAATTAAAATAAATTTTATTTTAAAAAAGTTAAGAAATAAATATATTTTTAGAAATGAAATAATATTTTAATAATATACGTAATAATTATAAAAAAAAAAGATAATGTATTACGATAATTTATATTGATAAATATACAAAGAAAAAGATTTATCTAATTTTTTTTTAACGGTAAATGTTAGTTGTTAGAGTTAGTACACCAAGCCCCAAAAAATTCTTCAAACCACCTTATACCTCCATCAATTCGTTCCCAAGGGGAATCAAATCCAGGTCTAAGCCACCTAGTTAAGATTTATCTAATGTAAACAATACGATAAAGTAATACTCTCTCCACTTTTTATTAATTGTCGTTTTAATATTTCTTTCTATTTCGTAAATAGATGTTGTGCTAGGCATTTTTGCTCAAACATCCATGTTCTATGATTAGTGTGAGAATTACTCGAAATTCGTGCATTTTAATGGCCTATTTTATTGAATTTCGTGTGATTATTTACATAAATTTAATTGTTTGTGCTTAATTGTTGAGAAAAGTATTTTTGTTATTTTTGCAGGAAATTAAAGTTTTTTTGAGCGAAGAGAAAAATCGAAAAAGAATGACTTGGTCTCCGATTTTTCTCCAACAAATCACGGCCCATCTCAGGAAATGGAGGCCCAGGATTTATATTCAATTAATTAATTTCATGGCCCAATTAATTTTTATATTCGGCCCATTTGCCACTTGTATTGGAATTTAACATTCGTATTGATTCATTTCAGTGAGCTCAAATGAAGTGCTTAGGGGAAAGAAAAGCAGCTGCAATTTCAAGGAGTGGGACCCCATCTATTTTTAGAAATAAACAAACAGCTGGCCTATAACCTTCCTCACTTTGAGTTGACAAAGAAAGAAAACCCACGTAGCAATCAATTCGAAGAGAGAGGAGAATTTACAAACCCATTTCATAAAATCTGCTAGAATCTTGAAGCCACCATTGATGTCGAAAAGTTGCAAACCTTGAAGAGGAAAGTACAGCCGCATCGGAAAAAGTTCGAACTCGGGAAGCTTCGTCGCTGTTATGGAGAAATTCCCACCGGAGAGAAGCTCGTCAACGCGCCGGAAACGTAGCTCGCCTAGAAGCTTGCAACGCCGGGTGGCTTCGGAATTCGCCGAAAATACAGAAAGCTCACCGGAAAATCGTGCAACATCGCCAGAATTTGCGCTGGTAAGAAGCTTCGCGTCGTCACGCCATTAATGCCGGAATTTCAGTTCAAGTAATGCCACCGTTCATGCCGAAAATGGAAGCCGTGTCGCTCGCTGGAATTTCGAATGAATCGCTTGGAAATCGAGCCACCACCATCTCTCATCACGATGCCGGAATTAATGAAGGAGCTTCGAACCAGAAGCTTGATGCCG